>CM044556.2:10930498-11530498 GCA_024416835.2 Perccottus glenii | reverse complement strand
GTTTCACAACATTCCAGTCCACTTTAAACCAAGGTACACGCTGCGTCAAAAACTGGTCCATCCTAAAGACAAGATGATGTTAAAGAAGATGAAAAGGTGTTATAAGAATTTCAAGATCCCCCTGTAGTTTATGCAGTTCCAGCTGTAACACTGGTAATTGGAACTTTAATGTAAGTCCCTAGGATAAAAGCGTCTGCTAAATGAACAAATGTAAAATGTAAATGTTCAGTGAAGAGTTCAGTGACAGTTATGTTGGTGAAACAAAACAACAGCTTCACAAGAGAATGTATCAGCACAGAAGAGCCAATCCTGAAGAGACCTAAGTCTGTAGTCCACCTCCACCTCAAAGAGAAAGGACATTCCTTTGAGGGCAGCAATGTCTCACATTGACCAGAGGTTTGAGAGAGTGGTGAAGGAAGCCATTTTTGTGAAAATGGAAAAGCCTTCTTTGAACAGAGGGGGTGGCCTCAGATTCATGTTGCCTAGTATTTATAACAGTGTTTTGAAACCTAAAACAAAAGCCTCACCCTAGAACAACAAGCACAGCACCTGATTAGAACAGTGACACTAACGACTCTGCACCTGAATGGAGCAGTGGCACTAACGAGACCTGAGCATTAACGACTCCCACATCAGGAGTCACACGTCCCTTTCATGGCTAAAGACGGTGAGACCAGAACAGCCTGGTCCATCAGGTTTAGTTTCAGGGGAAACTCCTCCCTCTAGAGATATAAGCTCAGCTCTCTTACCAGTTGATCTCAGAATTGATAAAGTCTCTTGGAATTAGAGACGAAACGTCTTCACCTTGAAAACTGAGTCCAGATGCTTTTACTTCAACCTTTTTTTCAAGATGTCCTGGATGACTGAGAACCTTCACAGACTTGTAAACAAGTATGCACAAATAGATCCAATTGGACGCAAAGAATAAGGCAGCAGCCCATTTTCACTGAACCGCAACCATCTGCTGGGCCGCCACGTCTCCCCTGAGGATAGGACAGTGTGAGGATGTGGGAAGATGGGACAAAAGGGAGAGGCTGGACAGAGGGAGAGTTATTGCCAGTGGCTGCTCTGCTGAGTCAGACACAGCGTCAGGTCAAACGCTGCCACAATCTTTCATTAACGTACCCACCTGCCACTAATTGCCATTCGAAAAGCTGCAATAAAATTCAACTGTTGAGGAATATTTATGTAAATCTTACTATACTATACTATAATATACTATACTACTGTAGCACTCTATAAAGCGTCTGTGAGCCCAGTTTAGCTCTAAATGTAAAGGAAAGTATGTAGCACTATATGAGGCAGTTTTGAAGTAGTTCTGAACCACTAAAAGGTGTAAGTGTTAACCTTGCAACTAACTGACCATTAGCCGGAGTCAACCTCATTTAGGAGTAGCTCCACCCCCAGTTTTAGTTTATTTTGGTCAAATGAAGATTAGTCATGTATATCAATACACACTCCGGCACCCTACTCTCACCCAGATCCAAACACTGGTCAGTAATTTTACTCACACAACCAGGATTTCAAGACCAAAAAGATGCAGGCTAAAGAATTGTGAAAAAATAAAGAGAGCGCAGGATTTCATAAAAAAAGGTTTGTGAGGTTTTATTGTTATTGTATAATATAATATAATTATTGTAAAATGAATGGCTTAGCACTGAAAATGTAACCAAATAATGCTGAAATAATTCTCAATCAGAGAAACTCAAAATGTAGTATTCAAGAACATTTTGGTTTCTAATACAATCTGCCTTTTCTATATAATATGTCCATTTCTAAAGAGAGAAAATAACTGATAAAAGTTAAAAATATATAAAAAAATAAGCTTATATATCCATTTAGAAAAGTTAATGTCAGGACAAGGATGTGCATGATTTCAAATAAAAAGTAAGACAATACTGGAATAAAAGATTTGGGGCTAGAATGTTGACACAGCATTTCTCTTGTGATCCCTTATAAACAACTTAGCCCTTGTGGCACCAAGAAAGGGTCATCTCATCTCCAGCAGATTGGTTTACAGAGCTGGCTGAAGCTGCAGAGGCGAATAGAGGTGGAAATGATCTGGGAGAGCAGATAGACAGTGAGTGTTGGTGAAAAAGCTGCAGGCTGAATTATACACTGTCAAAAACTGCACAAACCTCATCCTTGGACGCAGCCAACAAAGCAGAGGCCGATTGATCATGTGCAGCTTCAGTGAGTCCAGCCCAGAGTCGTTTCAGGGCTGACGTTATTATCCCATACATTCAGTGATATCTGCTGACTTAAATTACATTTCTTTTAGCCGGGGTTGATATACTTTGAATCCAACTTCATTTATGAACCAGAGGAGGTAGAATATTCAAAATATGTACTCAAACTGTAATTGAACTACAGTTGGATGCATAACAGAAGAATGACAAGTTATGAAACTTGTATGTACTTCCTCACTTTGATAACAAAGGGCAACTTGAGTAAGAAAGTACTTTAAAGGACAACTCCAGTGAATTGTTTTTGTCTAAAAGGCAAAAAGTAGAGTTAAAATTACCCTTCTGGCTGGAGAGAGTCTTTATTGAATTGGTAAAACCCCAATTAAAGAAGCTGGCACTGCTGTGTCATCTATTGTTGACATTGATAATGCCTCGTACTCTCTGGAGATTCTCCGAGCTGATTGCCATTGATTACTGAAACTGAGTTGTGCTATAAACCAGGAGCCAGCCATTAGTGCCAAGTGCAAAACCAATCAGCCAGTTTTTTTTTTAGATTTTCAAATGAAACAGGTAACATTTCTTTTTCAGAAATCTTTTCAAGTAGGTATAAGTTAAAGTCACTAAATTAGACACTTCAGACTCATCAAAGCCAAGCATCAAGGTCGATAATTTACTGAGGGGCCTTAGTTCTAGTCATTTGTGTTGGCTGCTGTTTACCATTAGCAAATGTAATATGAATGTAAACATTTTTGAATAATTGTGAAGATGTTTGTGTGTTACTTGAGCTCATCTGCATTAAAATAATGTCTATTTCTGCAATGGTGTTGTGCATGTTACCTTAATGTAGGTTTTGTGACTTTGGCAATGTGTGTGGTAAGCTCGGTTTAACTTGAGGAATGATGAAGAAGCAAGAGTTCCAAAATGATCAGTGTATGCCTATGGGTAGTGTTGTAGTCAAGCGCACTTTGACCAAAGCCAAGTCCAAGACCAAGACCAAGACTTTTTGCCAATGAGACCACGTCCAGACCAAGACCATGTCAAAGTGAGACCAAGCCATATGAAACGGACCGGCAAGACAACCCAAATGCAGACACACAAGTAAAGGAATATAAACAGATTTATTGAGGCACAAAGGTATGACAGGTTCTTCTGGGATAACGAGAGGACACAGGACAAAACCGGGGCTGGACTGGAACTGGATCGAGGACGAGACTTGAAGGTACAGGAACAGACGAAGACGGAACAGGAACAGGACATACGGCAGGACTGGACGGATCTAAGACGAACAAAGGCACAGGTAAGTAATTCAATAAACAACAAGGCAATAGCAAGCTAGACGTATAACTGACTGGAGTTAGTATTACGATCTGGCAACGAGGAGCAGGCTGCGGTGCTTCTTATCCTCTGTTGATTGCCAACTCGGCTCAGCTGGTCTTGCTCCGCCGGCGCTCCCGCACACCTGTTTCTCATCTGCGAGTCTGTAGGGGCGGGGGAGCCGGAGGCGGAGGCCGCGGCCAACTGATCAGAGTCCTGAGCGACCGTGACACCATAACTGAGTAAAGATTAGAACCAGTGGACTGTCCTTGATCCAAGAGAACTGTTCTAAATTCCTAAAAGACCAAGTTCAATCTAAGACCAGGAGGTTAGTAGTATATGGTGAAGAAGGCTGAGTTAGTCCAGTCTTGGTGTTTGGTGAAGGATGGAGATTTAGAAATAGATTTGTAATTAGATAGAAGATGCAATGGTTGAGGTTCTTATTCAATCCCAAGAACAGAAACCTATGCCATCTCTGGTCTTGGTTGATCTTGACATTCGGGAGCGGCCACAAGAGTACTACATCAATAACTGTGGGTTAAACACAGATCACCTTGTGGCATTAAGTCCAGCATAACATAGGCCTAAACAACTAGTGACTTATTGCATGTAGCCCTCAAAGCTCATATAGAGTAAATATCAAGTCTCTCACTAATGCTCTCTATCCACTCACTACTAGGACACACATGAAGTTTGTTAAGAGAATAAAGACATCTGAACTGTAATATCCTTATGTGACATTGTGTTGATCAAGCTGGGTCAGACACCAGATAAATTCAGATATATATTCTTTGTTGGCGTCAGGCTAATCAGTGCCACGACACCTAAACCAATCTTCAAGGATGCCCTGTTTTCCAACAGTTCACAATCATATAGAAACTGTCTGTATGTAATGCTCGTTGAACCATTTCATGCTGTATGAAGTGTTCCTCTTGCAAGATAATAAACTGTGACCATCTATTCCAAATTCCAAGTTGTCTGTCTCCGTCATCTCAATTCTTGCCGAACCTAATAACTATTTTAACATTATTAGTGGACTACCATTTGCCATTTGTTTTAATTCCCTTTTTGTCAAGTAAAATTGTATTGCAGACCTCTTAACTTTGTTTGCCACAATGCACATGCAGCTCAGTTTACAATGTACAGGTCTGCTATCTTTAAGTCAGTTTTTCTCTTTCTTACGGCTCTACTTCCAATTTGTCTTGACCTAAACTAAAATAACACCTTCGGCATGTTTTGTACCCTTTAAAACAAGTGAAAACGGGGTCATGGCCACTATAATAGGCCCGCTTAATTTTGTTCTGGCGTGTTTCCATTCAGCGCACATAGACCTTGGGTGCGTCTGCTAAGTTTGGCAATCCTAAAAAGCTCAGCGGACTCTGATTTATGGCCGCTGATGCCCCAGAATGACACGTTGCAGTCGTAGCACTGAGAAGCAAACTGAACATCCATCAACGCGGCGGGACAGCCATTCATAAAGCGCACATCACCAAATGTTTGGGGCGGTAAAGAAAGCAGAGTGCAGGATGGCCTTGTGAAGCATTAATTAAAGTCATGGAAGACAAGCACAAAGAGAAGCATTTTAATAACAGTGCGTTTTATTGATGGATGGAGGAAATTGACTAAGCTCTTAATCTTTCTTGACACACAGGAGTCGAAGGTCAATGTCAGCTGCACAATATCATCTTTGGAGGATGTACAGACTGACAGCAACAGATGAGGGATGTGGACCACCGTAGCAAAACATTTTTTCAGTGATCTGAGAAGGAATACACAACATATTATACCTTATATTATAAATTACAATGTTATACACCTTCGACTCAATGGTGTTTAGTGAGAGATTGTTGTTAGGTGTATTGCATTAAACTGATAAACATTTCTTTATTGTGAAAAAGAGCATGGTTGGCAGCATAAATCAAAACCAGTTTTCAAACTCGGTGCTAAACCGACATTTAAATTGTCTTCCACGTCATTTGAGCAGAACTGCCAGCGTTTAGCTATGACTAATACTGCTTGTCACCTGCAGACTTCAACCTCGATTTAATCAGTTAATTAGAAGTACAGCCACTCTACATAATGACCTAAAAGCTTGCATCCTGTGATAAATGTGAAAAAAGTGTAACTCAAGTACATATTCAAACCCAATCACAGAAATCAAAGCATTAAACATATAGGCTGCAGTCTTTGCAAAAATCCTCTACACTAAAAACAAACTTGTAACCTTAGAAATGAAAACAAAGTCAAAATATATTCTTTGGGAAATTATGCTAAATTTACACAAAGTGAGGAAACACATATCCAGTGACAGAAGCGTAGATTTGAAGTTGAGCAAACTTCATCAAAAGGCCAAGATTGGACAGAGAAAGGTTAAAGCAAAAGTTTTTATAGCAACTTAAACCTCTAGCATCCTGCCAGAAACTTGGGCTAGGGCAGGCAGTACGATAAGGAGGGCAGGGACATGGCTGAAAAGTGAGCTATGGTCAATGACCGATCAGAGTGGTCCACAGGTCTGCCATTGACCAGTCAACTGAGTTTAGAGTGTCGACCTAGAAACTGTTATTCATGTGGACTGTAGAAGTAATGGGTATAAATAACAATGAGACTCTCATTACAAGGGAAAACGTATTAACATAAAGATTTGGCCTTAATCTGGTATTAATTAAGTTGCTGTAAAGGAAATGATAAAAAAAAAAAAATCCTTAATCCTACAAAAATGCATTAAAGAGAGAAGTATAAGAAGTGTAAAGTGACCTAACATGCCTCACTGTGGTAGACTTGGACCATTACCATAGAGTCTAACCAAAAATACACTAAACATAACCCAACTGCAACATTAATTTGTTTATGCCACAATACATCATTCTGTCTGAATGTCAGCTCTGTATCTAACTTGCCACTGTCCAGGGTGTACCTATTTTGAGACCTTTTCACATTCCGTATAGTTTTCTGATTTGTTTCTTTGTCTTTTTGGTTCTTCTGTTGCAGTCTTGAATATAGTCATTGTTCTCGACAGGGATAAATCTTGGCATTTTGTCACACACTGTGATTAGATCTCTTTCTTTGGCTGAGAGGTATATATAGAGTGAGTGTCATAGATAAACAATGGCTCATAAATCACCAAAACTCTGAGTGGCAGCTGCAGAGATCTCAGACACTTTTGAAACCTGCCTGGGAACAAATGTGACTTATACCAGATGATTTCTGGGACAATGAAACCCCAAAGGAAGGCTGTGGCGGAGAATAAGTAAGAAAATGTAAAAACTCATGGCTGGTGCTTTGTCTTAACGACTTTAGGGAGCGTCCTGAAGCAGAGAGATGTGAACTCTGTGCTGTTATAAAATGACATGTCCTTCAGCGAGAGCCTGAAACTTTTATGATCCTTCACTGTGGGTCTTTAGTGAGGTCAATGAGAGATGAATGAGAGCAAAAAGTCAAAGACAGGGAGTTAAATAAAACAGTGTTAAAGAGAGGGAGTTAAATAAAACAGTGTTAAAGAACAATTGGAGAATCAATGATAGAAAGAAATTATTGACTAATATAGCCATTTTTGGGATACTGTTTAGAATAGTTTTCTTTATAATACAAAGATTATAAAGTAATTAAAAAATGCAATTGCAAGAAGATTTTTTAATCTATGTTTAAACCCTATTTAAACACAAACAAATTGACTCCTGAGTCAAGTCTTAAATGAACAACTTCAGCAGCATGTGAGCTTAATTTAATGACCATGTAGCATAGTCAGCCAGACCCATTTAGTTTCTTAACAAGGTTCGGAACCCCTCCCATTCAAACCCATTTCCAACAAAATCAATCCTGTCTGACCAATCATAACCCTTGAAAAGATGGGTAAATTTTATGCAGTGCTTGGTTTCTCTGGTTGTTTTTTTGTTTGTTTGTCATTTCAGAGGCAGTTTATCCTGTTTATGTTGATATGTTGCATTTAGAGGTAGTTTAAAAAAATCTCAGAATAGCTGGCCAGGCTATTACAACAGATCAAAACACAACAGTATTTGTGTTGGTGCCTTTTGGGAAACTATTTTTTTGATTGCTAGCATTTTCAGTATGTTGTATAACAGATTAAAAGTTACATTTTGAGGAGAAAAAAAGGATAGTAGATGTTGAAAATAAGTTTATAAACTACACAAAACAGTGAACAATGCAGTCGAAGGAAGTGAAAAACAGATTGCTGACATAAACAAACACATGGGTTGGTTGTGTAAACTTTAAGCAAAGACTGCAGCTCACAGAGTGCAATTAGACAAAATAAAGTGGCATTTTGATATGTTCATGAAAACTGTGGTAACTGTTTTTAATTTTAAGTTGACAAAGTAACTTGAAAATAACTGCATGGTTGAAAGATATTTTTGACTTTATGTACCATTGCAGTCTCTCATAAAGTGCATGACTTAAGTTTTCTACTGAAGCTGTGGTTTCTATCGCAGACAGATACCAGAAGAAGAAGACAATCCCAGTTAGACCAAGTGTTTATTCTTGGCAGAGCAACTCTCTAATGTCTGTTAAACTTGTGTCCATATTGAGAGAGACAGCCCTGAGATTGTTTCCTGCTCTTTGATAAACATCCCTTTGACTAAAAATAGTGCAGTCACATCCTCTGGACCTTTTGTTCTGAAAAAACAGGAGTGTGGAAAAAAAAAGCCTGATTTGTATTTCTATTGAATCAGACAGAAATTAAAAATAGAAACGCTCATGAATTTCTATGTGTCAGGCTCCTAAAGGTCTGCATATTCACCAAATCCACCATGACTAGAGTCTGAAGGCACCATCGGACATCAGAGAAGTTTCCTCTGCAATGGCTTTTGACACTGATTTTTTTCCCCTTTCATGTCTGAGTCATAAAAAGATGGTCAGGCCTCAAAGACAGCAATATCTCTGTCCCTCATCTTATAAGACAGAGCAACAATGTGACAGCAGCAGTCCAAATAACTCAGCGTAGATGAGACATGATGAAAATGTTCATCAGATCTGCACGAAACAGTCTGTTTAGTGTTATACTACACTGTATTACGTCCTCATATAAATAGTAGGCATTTGCAGCAAATGCTTGTGGATGTACAATTGATAGCATGAGTTTACAGCTTATTTTTTGTTGTTTACTCTAGTGTCATCTATTGTATTTCCTTGCATTATACAACTTTCTTATTCAGTGTTCTGCGGAATACCCTTACAGCACTATACGCAGTACATACATACACTGCATACACATGAAGTTGGCAGTAGGACACAAATATGTGAATTCTGTTTGAAACAATTCGGTGCAATTTGACTTCAATAGCTGCTGAGTGGACAGGGGGAAGGAGCTGCATGTTGTGGGCCCTAGGCAATTGCCTACTCTTGGCTAATGGTAAGCTCACCACTGCCCTAGATAAATGCAGATAATTAACTAGTCACACACATTCCCTTTCTTTTACTTTGTGTTAGTAGTTCAAAGCAGTCTTTCCACTCAAAACATCGGAAAGCTACTTAGTGTCAATTTATTTAAAAGGTAAAAGAGCGCTATTTACTTTATGTGAATATTGAGGAAAACAACATGACTCATCTCAAGGGGCTTATCCTTTAAATAAATAAATGTTAAATGTTAAATACAATTATTAGATACTATTTTACCTTTTGGCAGATTTATATTTATTTAATATGGGACAACATGAGTACATTAATCCATAATATTCATCTGTTGTCCCATGGCAGGTTGATGGTTGGGGGGTTCAGAAGGATCTGCTCAGCTCAGGATGGTAGAGCGATTGTTCTAAAACCAGAAAGCTGGCAGTTTGATTCCGGTCTCCCCAGTTCATACTGTTTTTTGTCATTGAGCAAGACACTTCTCCGACCTTGCTTCCAGTTTCTGTAGAACTGGTGCATGAATGTGTGAGTGTGTTTGGTGGAGGTTGAAGAGGCCATTGGTGCAAAATGGCTGCCACGTCTCCGTCAGTCTGCCCCAGGGCAACTGTCTGCTAACCTTGCGCTGCAGGTGGATACTTGCAAGATTTGGGAGTTTCCTAACTCAGGTAAATCCATCTTGTATCGCGCCAAGCCAACCTTTTGAGTCAAACCATAGGCTCACTGACCTCTTGTGACCAATCATGTGGCAGCACGAACAGGAAAAGGCGGGTTTTTAATTTGACAAATGTAACACACGTCCACTTCTCCTCTTTGATATCAACATAGCTACGCTTAAACACCTTAGCGTTGATGCTAACATCTTTTGCTAACGCTTTTAAGACAACTTTCTCCACAAAGACAAGCATACCAGTATGTTTCAGTCATATTTATTTATAATAAACAACTGCCAGTGTGTCACTTTATGCAACTCACTTGGAACCAGTCTGAAGTAGCAATAACTAAATAGAAAACTAATGATGACAAAGCTAATAACTAACACTGATCTTGTGGTAGGCTAATAATAATTTCAGATTATCTCACACACTAATTAAATATCTGAATCGCACACATAATAGGAAATTCACTATTAGTCAATGTGTCATCATGTGTCATTAGATAATGTTTTAGATAAATACAGTGTGGAAAGACAAGACTTGACTAGTACTGAGGAAAAAGTGGAAAATGTGTGTCGTCTTTTAAACTTGCACTGGCTGGCTACTCAAGAAATCAAACAATTGTTTTAGTATATTGAGAAATAATCACAATATTGTGGCTGTCTTAACCTTGTTTTTTTATTTTATTAAATCTCATGCGCTGCTTAGAGGCCCTTTCCATTATTTATTTACCTCGCTATTTTAAAGAACTATTGTCGTTATTGTCATTTATCCGAAATTGATTTGGACCTTTGTAGATCTTTCCCAACAAATATAAATCAAAGGTTGTTTTACAATTAACAGAACTGAGACTCTCTGAACCATCTGTGACTGAAGACAAAATATTTATTGCCGCAGTCTGAACTTGTCCTCCGTGTCCTTTTGTCCTGATGCAGGTGCTGAAGGGCTGTAAGAAGCTGGCCCTGTCGGTGTGCTCGATGGGCCGGATACCCGGGGGCTACATCACAAACCATGTGTACAGCTGGGTGGACCCCCAGGGGCGCAGCGTGTCCCCTCCGCCTGACGAGGCCAACCAGAAGCAGGGTCATGGGGCGAACGAAAGGACGGTAAGGATGGGTCATCAAGTTTTATATCCTATTTTGGAGCTAAAAAAAAATTTTACACAACTATGATTTGGATTTACATTTAGTCTTTACACAGGACTTGGTTTCACAGTATATGGGATGTTTTTGAGCTTGTGTCGTGTCTGTTCATGTCTGTTCAGGTTCTAAGAACGCCATGACATTTTTGGTGCAGTGACATTTTAGATGCATCAGGTCACTGCCACATGCCTCAGAGCTGTTATTACTCCACTAGCAATATGTTTTTTATTACTGCCATTATTGGGCATTACATTCTGTATAGGACAGTGGGAAGGGTTGATTGTCCTTCTAGATGATACAACTAAACAAAACCATGAAATCTGACAGGAAGGTCACTGAAAGTCAAAGACCAGACAGCAGGAACAGGACCGTTTTCTTACTCCATCAGTTATAAAGCAATCTTTTTTCACCACTACATTGACAATATACCATGAAGTTGGAAGAGTAAAAATAGTAACAGTCACCACTGTATTTCTCAAGAGCTCTCTTTTGCACTCAGAATTCATTTTAGTTTGCATGTAGTGAGTGCCACACACAGCACCACTTCATAAAGCTTTTAACTTGATGGAAAAATTAAAAATCTTTAGGAATTGCAACTTCTTAAAAATAATTTTAAAAAAACTAATACTTTCTTTCTTTATAAGCATTGTGAATAGGGTCTAGGTATGGTTTAGATGTTATTGATTCTCATTTAGTCTTTAGACCCACTCTTGAGTACTTTCTTCTCATGAGAATGAGAGAGGCCAGGCCTGTGGGGAGTGAGTCGGATAAAAATCAATGTCCCCTGTTGCATCCAAACATTCAGCTGCTACTCCGAAAACTGAACCGGCAAAATAAGCAGCGTCATGCAACTGCGGCCTGCTCTACTGAATGGTATAAAAAATAAAAAAAATCATGAAGCGGCAAACAAATTCACAGGATTTGAAACAATAACAGAGCAGGTAAAAACCAACAGCAGGGGAAGTATATATCCTTGTTTCCACTAGTGTGGGACAGTACGGGTCAGTAGGCTCCATGCAAGTTTCCATTACCAAAAGAGCGTCCCCAAAAAGCGCTGTACTACTTTGTCTGCCCTATAAAAAGGTTGGAGCTAAACACTACATTGTTTAATGTTTTCATATAAGTACGTCTTGTTCTTGTGATAAACAGTCATATTCAAAGAGAAAACATGCTAAATGTTGTAGTACGTAGCTAGTATTTATTAGCCATGAGATTAGTACGGCGGTTTTAATTAGACTTATCTCATATAGACCCTTCAAGGCGTGATGTCATCAAAAGCTTTGCAGGCATTTTGTGGACGCAAGTACCGTACTTTGCTTAGATGCTTAAACCTTTTTTTTCAAGATGTCCTGGATGACTGAGAACCATCACAGACTTTTCATAAAGTAGTTGAGAAAGGAGCACAATGCAACAGTACAGAAACCGAAGGTTACATTAGAGTAGCAATTTATTATTTAGCACAATAGCTATATCATTAGCTAATTCTATAGCTAGTTTATCTGGCTACCCTAGCAAGCCAGCAGAATTTGACGGCGAATTGCCTTGATTAAAAAAAAACAGCTTATTATTTAGCTAGTCACTGATGTTCTCTCCCGAGACATTAAACACGCGTTGTCTATGGTGACCAGATGTCCAGAATTTGTCCGGACAGTTTGGTTTTTATTCCCTCTGTCTGGACAAAGAAAGCTTGTCCTCCTTTTTGGACATTTGTCCGGATTTTTGGCCTGAGCGACTAAATGCCTGCATTTCATGAGCACAAACTCTCTGTCCTGAGCAAGCGTCTCTCAGGAACCTCCTAAATGGTCTTCGAGTATGGGCGCCGCCATACGGTGAAATAAAGCAAAATACAGCAAAATACAGCGAAATACAGCGATATACATCCGTCCACCAGAGGGCAGGCTCCAAAAGTGGAAATATAAGGAGAACCCCAATGGCGACTTTACAAGTGTAAAAATCATGTTTACAGCCTGGTACAAAAGATGGCTCTGGTCTCTAAAGCTAAGTTTTTACAATTTTTGATTAATATGTTCGTTTATGCTATCTAAAAACTATTGTTTTACTATGGAGTAAAAGCCGAAAATCCCGTCAGTAACCGCCATTTTCTTGCCCTTTCATAATGACAATATCAGTGAATAGGGGACCAATGGGCTTATGACATCCATTTTTTTACAATCTATGGTCCTGAGTAGGCGGTATTTCTAGACTGTTGCCGCATTAATTTTGTCCGTTCCACACCAGAGTAGCACAATATTCTTTACCTGCGAGACCTACCCGTCCGACCCACACATCACAAGTCGGTAGCCTTGTTAAGGTGAGCTTGCATCGGAATGAACACCATCCGCAGCACACCGAAGCAAAAAAAACTCTTACAACCCTGTGTGTTGTTTTGAGAACCACTTCGCCACAGAAAGAGGGACTGATGCCTACCATGCATTTTGTAAACTGTGCCAAACACACCTAGATGTTAGCAGCAGAGGAAAGGGTGCTTTAGAACGACACGCTGTCACAGACAAGCACAAGGAGAGAGCACAATCCAATGTAGCATAGTTTTTTAACACTGCCCTAAAGAACCCTAAAGTACCTAGTACCCTGCCCTAAAGAACCCTAAGGACATGCACAACACAACTATAGACTTGCTGTTTCTGTGTTAACCAAGTTCCAAGGGATCATTGGCAATATTCTGTATATTACTTAAGTGGCTCTTATTAAGAGGTCACATTAGTTGGTTTGTTTAATTGTGGCAAAAACTGGGCCAAAATTAACAATAGTGTAAATTTTTCTTGGAAAAAGTTTTGGTTTGCATGTGTTCTCACTTTTAGCCTGTTGTCCTAACTTATTTTCATTGTCATGGAACTGGTCACCCGAGTGTTCTGTGTTGGGGACATATAGTCTGTTGGGGACATTTAGCTCATGCACAATTTGCATTGTTTGATGGCTAAAGCTACACCACTGAAAATGTACTGCGGTCGGCGTAACTGACTGCATCGAGATGCTACTATGTTGTTTACAAACTCAAAAATGGTCTGAAACTCTTTTTTTGTTGACCTTGATATCTCTCTACTGGACACAGCACAGTGAAAAATGATCTGTACTATACCACACAAGTGGAAAAAGCTTTTGGTTGATATAATTGGATCTTTATTTGATTCCCACAGTTTGTGTAAAAGTCTGCTTGGTCTTCTTGATTTGCATTCGGCATATAAAATTTATCTTAAGTGATTATAAATTTTCTGAACGTAGCCCACCATTATGTGGCTCCATTCCTCCTCCTGCAGCAGGTTCAACCACATAGCATGCTGAAATAAACTGAATGGATAATATGGAAGGACTTGACCTACTGTAGAATAGATACATAACAAATTAGTTTTTGTACGTGATGTGTAAAAATTCATGTGCTCTGTACATCTGAGAGAAGTATTGTACCGCTGCACAGGTGTGTCTGTACTTAATGTGACAGTGCTGATTACATATAAGAACTCTACAGCATTATTCTAAATGATCAGACTTGTGACTTATTTTACACATAGCGTGCCAGATCCAATCTTATCTAAAGTTTATTGCTAGGTCTGAAAACAACTTGTGTTTTATCTCTCCAGAAAAGTGCCACTAAAGATTTACTCGGGCTGCATTGTAGTAATTGATGACACAGTGAAGCAAAGTGTGGAAATCTGCTTGTATTTTGCTCATTTTAGCCTCAGACGAGCTGAAGTGGAGCTAATTAAACAGTAAGCAACGAGTGCAATTCCTGGACGAAGGCCTCAAAAGCTGTTAAACCGGCAATATGGCTGACAGTATACTGTTATACTGAGGGAGCCATAAGAGCCTTAATTTCCTGGCTCCTTCTTGGGTGAACATATAAATCATTGTTAGAGGCTGCACCACTATATGCCAGCTTTAAACTGTGAAAAAAAAAGAAGCATTTAGAAATTTAGTAAAAACTGAGAAATCCTCTCCAAATGAAATGTGTAGTGATATATGACCATATGGTAAACTGTGTGTAGGCTTATTCCCAGGCTCAATGAGTAAGTAGTGCTCAGTGACATTGACAAAGGTTCCCATAGTGACGTGGAGTAAGGAGTGTTTTGTAAGCAGTGCTCTTTTGCTGCGGCTTGAAAAGAGTCTTGGAGCACATGTCAAAGCCCTGGCTTCCATCTCGACCAATGAAATCACTTCTTCTCATTTCCAATAAAACGGTGTGTGCTGTGCTTATGTCACGTTGAAGAAAATACTGCTGTATTAGACGTGCACTATACAAGACTAGACTATAGACGTGTTCTATAATACACAAGAAACAATATGTTGTATGAATGCTCTTGTGTTTTAATCGGAATACAATAATAGTACCTGCTCTTCAGACTGCATTAAATACCTCATTTATTTTGCTGAGACAGGAGGAGTTACGTTTACCGGTGTCCGTAAATTAGCATAATTTTCACTTGAAAAAATAATGGCATGGCAATTAGATTGTTATGCAAATTGTTGTTTTGGATTTCATCTTCAGGTCTGATAAAATCGAATATATTACTTGCTCATCCTGTATGGCAAATTCCTACACAAATACAAATTTTCTAATATGTAAACTTTCTAACAGAATTCAAGTAATATATCAAAATCATTACATCCATAGTTAACAAAAAGTGTGCAAAAACAGATATATAAAGACTATAATATAAAAATGGCTGTGTTGTCATGCTGGTATAATCATTCTCTTGACAGCATTGTCACTGCCAGTCTTCAAAACTCGGTGGCATTGATTAGAGTAGTGAGGATTGTGGATGATTTTAATTGGCTGAACATGTCCATTTCAGGTTAACCTAAACATGGAGGACGGTCGCTCCCTGGGCCTTATGATCAGAGGTGGAGCTGAGTATGGCCTGGGGATCTACATCACCGGAGTTGACCCAGGATCAGCTGCAGACGTCGGTGCTTTAAAGGTAAAAAGACACATTTCAGTCACCTACATGACATCTCAATACAAGAATAATCCACCAAACGACTTCCAAGACGTGAAGAATCCTCTTGATGTTTGCCGCTAATAACCTTAGAAGAATGACTCTCATTTTCCGGCTGGGCTTTTAATGTATTTTCTTGCTCTGTGCTACAAATAGCTTTGGTGAAGTTTTGAGTCTATGACCGTACAGTCAAGACCCTGATCAATAGTGGTGAACTTTTTTTAGATTAAAAACACCTCACAACATTGGTGTTGTTGTTGAAGGTATTGGCTGAAACCGTTGCTCACCAAATAACAAAAAAAGACCCACACCCTGAAATCTCAGATAGCAAGTCAGTAGTGAGGATTTTAATATGCTTGGGTCAGAATGATTGTCATGCTTTGTGCTTCAGACTTTTTTCTATTTCAATTTTCTATTCTTATACTTGTGCGGGGTTATTCAGCTGAATTTTGATTGGTGGACACATTTTAATGTAATATGCTATCTTCTTTCTTGAGACAGCCGTTTGCTTTAGATATGGGTGATCCATCACAATGATCCTATTAATCATTTCAAATCACATTTATCATGCCTGTTTATGCGAGGGCAGACTGATTAAAGGAACTCTCATCTGATTCACTAACTCTTTAATGGGAGTGCACTTGTGATTGTGACAAATGATACCAAAACAACTGAATGTATAGGTTAGGATTGTATATGATTTAACATTAGGCCCTTAAAATAAAAAAAGAGTGGATCTATTTAGCTGTGGTTACTAGAGGAGCCCATGTATATTTCTGAAAATTAGTGTAATAACAGCAATGTACAGTTTTTACAGCTATTTACTGTTTGACATTTGACAGTATTTTATCGTAAAAATCTTTTTTGTACAGTGTAGCATCGGTTTTTCATATGCTTAGGGCATCTCTATTTAATAGGGACTGACCCAATTTTACTCACCTGTCCCATTTCCCAACAAATATCAGTAAAAGGGCGGCAGCAGCTCAGTGGTAAAGCGGCCGTCCTTCGACCGGAGGGTGGGTGGTTCGATCCCCGCTTGAAACATCCCAAAACATCATAACATCCTGCTCTCCCCACAGTTCATACTGTCGTTGTGTCCTTGGGCAAGACACTTAACCCACCTTGTCTCCAGTGGACAGCTGTGACACTGGTAAAGCGCTTTGAGTGCCTATTAGGTGGAAATGTGCTATATAAAAAAAAAAACACTCCCTGTTTTCCCATGTCCCCATTTTACCAAACACCAATCACTGCAGCAATCTTCAAAACCATTATCCGTGGACTTCTTTTGCCCTGCCATAATTTTTTACCCATAACTGGCTATTACATTCAACCTGAGGCTGTAGCTTCATTTTGAAGGAGACTCATCAACCTATCTGACACTCTCTTTACCTCTAGAACATTTTTCACAAAGTCCTCCTTCAGGACCACTCCTACTCCATTTCTCTTCCTGTCCACACCATGATGGAACAGTTTAAATCCTGCTTCAATGCTTCTAGCCTTGCTACCGTTCCACTGGTCTCTTGTCAACTTTCCTCCTCTGCATTATACGTATGTACCAGCTCTCTACCTTTACCTGTCCCTACTTTCAGTCCTCAACTCCTGCCTTTCCTATTTTCTCTCTCTCTGCTTATGGACACGCCTTCCTCCTCTCCTTCTTTGACCAACAGTAGCCCAATTTCCACCAGACCTGTAGGTCAACGGCACTGATGGCGGTTGTTGTTAACACAATCCTCTTTATTTATCCGGGTTTGGTACCGGCACAAAAAAGACACTGGCGACACTGTGACCATCTGTGGCTAGGTTTTCTAAAACACATAGTCTACTTTTTTATTGTATACAATTAAACACACTCAATTAACAAACATCTGCACCCTGATAAACCTGTTAACGTTGCGGCACTTGCTCTCTATTAGCTCGCCTAACTCTCTGCCCTGCTAACAGCTGCCACTTGCCTTAAAGCCTTAGTCAGATCTCAGCACCATGACAGGTCCCAGAAATGCTTTATTAGCCATACTAAACTCCAGCGCATTGTGCATTCAGGTCAGCTCTCTCCCACAACAAGCAGGCCACTCTCTTTTTGCTTGTCTTACTCACGCCTCAGGCAAGAAGTGCTAGTGTCTCCTGCCTGAAAACAATACTCCAGCCTCAAAAAAGCATCCGTAATGTGACATGTGTCCTACTTATGGGATTTAACAGCCAAGAAATTTACTATTTGACTATCCACTAGTTTGAAATAATTGGGGCACTTCATACAAAAATAAAAATAGTTCTACAAAAAGGAGTTTTTTTAAAGGATGAAGTTAGAAAGCCACCTTAAATAATCACCTTAAATTTTTTTTGGTGCCATGGATGATTTGACCGTCATGCTGCAGCCTTTGACATATAACATAAAAGGAAAAGTGGAAAGCCCAAGAAGGAAGTGACACAAAAAAGAGATATTAGACGTTTTCTCTTCACCTCACACAGCCTCCATTTGCTGCGAGCGATGTGTGTGTGGCTTTGACTGATCCCTCCATTAGAGCGGGAGCAGCGGCTGGGAAACAGGCCGTATATCCTTGGAAACCCATCCTTCTTATCCTTTTTTTGTCCCACTCTGTCTGTCTGTCTGTCTGTCTGTCTGTCTGTCTGTCTGTCTGTCTGTCTGTGTTGAGGGCATAAACAGGAGGGCCTTGGTTAAAGATTGCAGCAGGTGATCATGGCTACTCATTATTACATCAAGCTTTTTCAACAAAACTTGAAATTAAGGCCATTGCAAAATTGCTAATTCAATCTGAAATTAGTTCATTTATCGTTTCATTTTGTCATTTAGCAGACGCTTTTATCCAAAGCGACTTACATTAAGGTTCCATTCACCAGTGTTACAGCAGGAACACCAACTGGAGGCAAGGTGGATTAAGTGTCTTGCCCAAGAACACAACAACATTATGAACTGTGGGGAGAGAGGGATTCGACTGCACCCACTCCCCCAAAAGATTTGAAAAGAGACATGACATGAAGAACAATGTAGTTATTGTGCTACTGCCTGAAACTACTGATCTGGAGGAGTATTTTTATTGTGGAACACTACACGACTGTTGTCACTAACCTACATGGCACAGACCAGGGCTGCTCAACTTCAGAGGAATTACTGGACTGAAAGAACTAATAACAACAACAACATTAATGTGTCTACAAACATGTAGTAGCATAACTATTCACAGCTTTTTCACAATTTGTTTAAACGCTCAATGTTGGTTGTTGAGTCATATTTTTGAAATGTCATGTTATGTATGTATTTTGTAACTTTTGTAGTTTTGTAAATGTTTCATATTATTATGGTTGAGTGATACTAACATACTGTATTAACATACAGTAGGTCTCGTCCTATAAATATTTAGGAGTATGAATTGACAATGAGCTGGTACGAGCATGTCACAGGTGTGTGCGCAAAGATTAACGCCTTTTGTCAGAAGACTGAGGTTTTTTGGGATCAGTCAAAATATTATGTTGACCTTTTATAGAGCTAGTATTGAGTCTGTATTTACATATGGCATAATCAGCTGGTTTGGAAACTGACTGGGAAATACAAATCTCAGATTCTTAGATTGGTCAAACTAGCGTTAAGATCATGGGTGTGTCCACACCTCTGATCTCCCCCAAGTCATTTATGAACAATCTGCTGACCCCCATCATGTATTGAACTATGAGCTACTGCAGTGTGGCAGTAGACAAAGGATTCCTTTTTGTAGAATTAATAGATACAAGAACCTTTTTGTCCCTCAGTCAATTAAATTAGTTAATGAAAGACCAAATTTATTCTGACACTGGTCATCTCTTGCGTCAACACCTGACTGACAAACACTGAATTCTTACTTTCTATCTATTCCTTTTCCTTTTCCCCAAAAATAAAATACATTTTTTTCCTATCCCTAGCTTTGTATTCTGTGCTGAGACTAGTTTTTGGTGCACTTATGCTTTAAAAAATGTAAAATTTTAAATTTCTTCCAATGTTTCCCTCATTTGTAAGTCGTTTTGGATAAAAGCATCTGCTAAATGACTAAATGTAAATGTAATGTTGTGGTCCCTAAAATATATAAAAACATAATGTATAATTTCTATAGGTATAATTATTTGTTAAATATGTTAAAATATGTAGATCACTTTTACTATATATATATATATATATGTGTGTTGTTTTCATGTAGCCTTGGTAACTAGCCGACCTGAAAAATATGCAGATGAATTTAAACTTGTTGAACTCACCTCAACATGACTTTTTAAAATAATTTAACCCGAAAGGGGCAATGCTAAAGTCACTGTTACAAACTGTACAGAGTGCAAGATTGTCATTATGTCTGCCGTAAAATGGGTCTTATACTTTTTTGGGGCACTCTCCCTCTGCAATTGCACTCCTGTTTCAATATACTCGACACTGATTAATTTTGTTCGGAGAAGAGATAAAAGGCCACCAACACTGACAATTGATTGGTTGACTTGTTTGTTAACAGACCAATCAGGATGCTCTCTGTCTTACATGTGCATAATGAGGCACACACATGCAAGGTCACTCGCTCCCCCTTCCTCTCTGGCGTCTGCGTGCTAAACGGTTTGGAGCACAGTCTCCAATTTGCGGGCATCAGGGAGCCACTATCAATATGCGGGAGACTCCCAGAACTTCCAGGAGACTTGGCAGGGTATCCTTAAAAAGGCCTTAATTAGTATTAAAATGTCCTAAATCCATGTTTCAAAGGTCTTTAAAATGAACCGACAACGTAAAGAACATTTTATTTTCATTTTAATAACAGGATGTTATGTCTTTGTCACGCAGAAATAAAAATTTAATAAATTATTAAAAATAAATTTTTTGCTATGATATTGGTCTTAAATTTAATTTTAGATGGTATCAAAATGGTCTTAAGAAATCTCAGAAACCTGCAGATACCCTGCTTGGGCTGTCTGATATATTCTAGAAGTAATTTAGATACATTTTAAAATTTTGCATTTTTATAAAATAAATTATTGGGTATTGGATCAGTATCGGCCATGAAGCCATTGATTATTGGTAATTTTATCGGATGAGAATTTTCATATTAGTTCAGCTCTAGTTTTTTGTAATCCTAACCGGCAATACACAAACTGACAGCAAAGTCCAGTATTTTGTGAGATGTCTCACCTCAATCCAAAGAGGAAAACCTCACAAATCACCACTTCAAACAAAACAGACAAAACAATCTATTTTACAAAGCTCGTTTTTATGTTCGAGTCATTATTTCCCTGTGTATGTGGGATTAGCAGAAACACCAAACAGCAATACAATTTCTGGATTTGCCTTTCATCCTGCTTTTATTACTAAACCTTCTATTGTACTAAAACAATGTAGCATCACGATGAAATGCCGACTCCAGCGTCGCAGCTGCAGCCTTTTCCATTTCAATTTCCACCCTGCCTCACTGTAATGATTTAAGCTGTATTCCATTGATCGCATGTGATGAAGTGTTAAGGGAGGCCTGTGCACTGTGCTTGAGGTGCATTGTGTTTGTCCTTTTTCACCAAGAGGGCAAACTTTCTATTTTGAGCAGCTGGACCAATCTGCTGGGCCCACAGCTCGTGTTAATAATACCACCGAGTAAATGGTCATGTCCAGTTCCAACTGTTGTGATGGTGTTTCTGGGGCACATTCAAGGGCCGGCCAAAACACCTCCGGCTCAGGGCCCAAGCTGCGTTTCTAATGCAATTATCCTAAAAAAAATTAAAACTCTTTGTAACTGTACTGTGACCTCAAGTTTTGAATGAAAATTTTCCCCAAGTGCTCCAAATTTTGGTTGTTGGCTGTTGTTCACACACTTTAAAAGGTTTTTGACAGCCTGCCTGAATGATGACTTCTGCTTTTCTGAGAAAAAAACTTACAGCAATGTATTGTTAAACTGCTGTGTCAGAGGATGACACTGAGTGTTGGCAGTTTTACAAAGTGCTATGGGATGCAGGGCGGCATCATTTGATTCCTGTCGACGAGCCAGATCATCAGCTCCTTTTGTTGAACTGAAATTGAGCTCTTACACTGACAGCCACCTGCTAAAACCAACAACGACGAGGGAGTAAAAAGTGATGACGTCAGTCAGTGGAGACTGATGGAAGCCAGTCAAGACCAAGATTGATTAATTTCAACATTCATACTCAGTTTGTGAATGGGTATCTTTTATGCTCGAATGCAGAACCAAAAACCAACAGTATACAACATTTTTCCTCCTGAAGAACTCCTGTCTTCTGTTCAAAACCCTTAGGCTATAGAGAGGGAAAGGCTCTGTGCTTGAGTTAATTTGTTTTTAATGACTGAGTAAAGTTTCATAGACATTGGGTCTCAGGAGTTAATGATTCTGCCTATAATGTAGAAGTTACATAAGTGGGAATATCTCATTTGTCTTATTTTGCATTCTTGTTTTCCTCACTTGCCTTAGTCCCACCCACAGAGGAGAAACAAAGAGGAGAGATGACTTAAGTACCTCAAGAGTGTTCATCATGGAGCATGAAAAGTTATGTAACTTTTTATACTCCATGCATAATTGTTCATTTTAAGGCTGGTGAGATATGCTTCACTGACTATTTTCCACTGCATCAAAGTAACACATTTATTTGAATCACACAAATAAAACAAAGGCACCAAATATCTTGTGTCTGAAATGATTTGACCCCAGGGTGTCCCTAAGGTTACAGATGCAGCAGTGCATTTCAGCTGAGCAGATTCTATGGCTACTGAAATGTGTAGCCTCAAATTTTCCAGCATAAAATAAAACAAATTAAAATACACCTATGACCTATAAAGATCATATGCTAAAGGTCATATTTTGTGTGTTATTTATGTAGTACATTATTTTAACAATAACAGTAGGCAGATTTCAGAGGATATTCAATAAAATTAGCAATTTAGTGGTAGGTTACAGGTTAGCAGTTTGATTGCTGCTGTCATCTGTGTGTAAAGTTAGCTGTGTTTTAAGTTGCATGCAATTATATAAATTCATCTCATGCTAAAAGTCTTTTTCCTATTATGGCCTACCTTTCTGCTATAAAAGTGTGAGCCTTAAGAATGTTGAACGAACGATAGCATGCAATAAAAGATAGGTATTCAATTTAATTTTTATTTTATTTTATTTTATTTTATTTTATTTTGGACTCATGGTCCAATAATTCAAAACAAACAGTACATAGATCCTGCCACACAGATTATAAGGTGTTAATACGTGCAGTCACAAACATTTCACTTGCACTGGGCCATCTAGGTCTCCTCAACAAAACTTGCACATCATCATTATATGCCCCCTGAATTCTCTGTAAACAGTCTTTCTTGTAGTTTGTCCATACATGTGCAGTGTACAATGGGGTACAGTATGTTCAGTAAGAAATCAGCTTCACATCATCTGTGCAAGATCCAAACTTGAGAGAGAACATTTGCCTGAGCATATAACATAAAATAATTTCTATAAATATCATCATGGTCTGTCAGGTCCTCTGAAAATAACCCCAAAATATTTGACTTTATCAGTGACACTTACAATAGTATTTTACAAACATAAATCTGGAAATTTGTTTCCAATGTTTATCCTCCTTGGTTCTCCAGATAATGAACCCACTCTAAGCTAAATTATACATAATATCATGTTCCACACTGTAAACAGAGAAAAAATATGAAGCAGCTGCTGAAGACCAGCGGTGCTGGTAAATCACCAGCATACATCACATGAACAAGATCACCAGCCATACAGCCAGTTCTACATTCATGCATGTACAAATGATAAACAACTGGGGATAGTAGGCTCCCTTGTCTGACCCCACTGATGACCCATTTCACCTGGGGAAAAAAGGTTTGCTGTGCTTACCAGTAGGCCAAAATTTGTACATCGCACATAAGAACACCTTTTCAGTCGGTTTAATAAACTATTGTCTGTGATTCATCTAGAAAACACATAAAAACTTATGAATCTGACTTGTTAACAATCTCCTTTAGACCATATATACACAAGTCTGTACCAAGCTTAGACTTAAAACCAAAGTGATTATCTGTATTTAATTTAATTATTCATGCTGTCCAGCAGGATTGTTTCAATTACTTTTGACAAAGTACTAGCTAGTGCTATAGGTATGTAATTGTCCAGCCTACCATCATTATCCCAGCTTTTCTTTCATAATAGGAACTTTATTACCATGTATTTATAGTATTTTTAATTTCTACTGCTATTTCATAACATTCCTTAATGTTACTTCTTTAATTTGTTAGTTAAGAGCTGGAATTTTTTTGACAACCCACATAAGATAATGTGTGACCTGCTTTTGTGCCCAGACCCAATGTTTGGTAACAGCACAGCTTTAGAAGATGCACTTTCCCAAAGATGTTTGATTGTGCATTATCATTTTTTAAAAATTAAAATTAATTTAATTTAATATCTTAGTATAAGAAATGTGGTCTCTCACACAAGCAGGGAAATTCTTCATTAAATTATAATAATGTGAGGTGTAATGTCAAAAGGCAGATAATAAACTCTACCTGCGGTCAACCCCATATAAGCATATGAAAACACTGAGTGTTTCAGTCTTTCAAAGTAATGAATGGGTAAACCGTACAGTCACAGTGTTGCCCAAATATAAATGAGTTTCTTTCAGCCCGGATCTCCTAGTTTCCCAGTCATGCCAAGTTAAGCCATTTCAGCAAAAGCAAAGCTGCTCTAATCATAAAAAGAAAATAAAGAAAAAGACCATAATCCAAAACTCCAACTTTACAACATTCATACATTTCTCAGCACTGCAGCTCCAATGTACATGCAGTCAGGTCCATAAATATTGGGACATTGACACAATTCTAATCTTTTGTGTCGATGTCCCAATATTTATGAACCTGACTGTAGCCTATATGCATTTCCCAGATCCCAGTTTATATTTATTATAGATTATTTTACGTATTTTACTTATTCTTAGAGCATCAGAAATGGCCATTTTGACTCTTAACCACTTTCAGTTTCCATTGGATGTTGCAGTTTCTTTTGCCAGACAACATCATCTATAATAAAAACAGTGAGAGCAATAAAATAAAAGCATTAAAGACAGAAAAAGTAAAAAGCAGATAAATAAAAGCGGTAAACAGTAAATTTCAGCAGCAAAAGTATGAACAATAAACCTTTATCCAGTGCATAAAATCTCTGCTATGGTAAAGGATAGCCTTATTTGGTAACACTTCATTCGATACATTGTATCTACCTCCTTGTGTAACTAACTGTAATAACATGTAACTACATAGTGCATACATAATGGAATTATGTGTACTTACATATTGTAGTTAGGGTTAGGGTTAGTGTACGTATGTACTATGTAGTTACGTGGTATTACTGTGTGCTACATTGTACTTGATGAGGTAGACAATGTATCCAGTGTAGTGTAAAATAAAGTGTTACCTAATATTCTATAAATTCCAGGAGTCCAAAACCTTAACCTACTTACTGTATAATTATGCTGCTATTTTGTAGTGGTGTCTGAAATTCTGGTGAATGAAATTATGAGTACTCAAAATTTTACCAAATTACATCATGCAAACTGTGAACAGCAATAGAGCTTGGACATTCTTGGGTTGTCTATATTCTTTTTAGTAACAGGTTAACAGGGTAAAAATTGGTTTTCACTTTTCTGGAGTCCACTGCACAACAACCATCTAGAATGTTGCAGGGGGCAAAGACATCAGCCTCTTTTATAATAAAACCTAAGATTGTAGCCACAGCTGGCCTCGGACAGTCTGTTGGAGATGTGGCAGCCATTTTGTGCCTACGGCCTCACCGACCACCACTGAACATACTCACACATGGCACTAGAGGCAAGATGGGTATGACAACAACAGTATGAACTGGAGAGAGCGGGAATCGAAACCGTCAACCTCCTGGTTACAGGACGACCACTCTTCCACTGAGCAACTGCGCCCTAACTTTTGCTTTCTTTAGCAATAATAGTATGTGTTAGCTGAATTGGTTTATGCAAATTAGCATAAATGTGATCTTTGCTTTAATTTTTACAAGGCATGGAAATGGGCCCAATGCTTTTTTAGATTGTTTTTATTACCAAAGTTCCATGAATGGCCTAAATTTGGGTTTGGTCATCACCTGGAGCTCTATGGTCACTAGACAGTCAACTAAACCATAATGCTTTGCGTGATTCATTAAAGGAAAAATGCACACACACCAGTACCCACATGTTTAAGTGACTATTAGTGGGTAAGTTACTGGGCTAACAGTGAGAACTGAGATTTCACAGTAAAGTGCTGAATATTACACTCTTACTATTATCAGGCCCGTGCCGGTGATGACCGGGAGGGCCTATTAGTTTTGCTCGAGATATTTATTTATTTATTTTTCTTTTTTTCCCTGAAATGATCCTCAATTTAACCCAGTAAACATGCGCGAAAAGTCTTTTTTAAAATCCCAGAATTTAAGGCTGGCAAAAAATTTATGTATTTGAAGTCCCCGAAAAGAAAATATGAAAAATGACTCAGTGGCGACTCCTAGTCAAAATACATTGGGCCTATGAAAAGTAAAAGTACATTTTTCCAATGTAGAAATACAAAACTTGGTACATCCATAGGACACCTCAGGGCAAACAGAAAAGTCTATGACAGCCACACAAAGCCAAAGGTGACCACACCCTGTCACAAATGGTCATTTTGAATTAAAGATGTGAACCGACTTAGAAAACACCTCTCTTAAAAAAACAACAGAAAATAGCTGCTCTTTCCACAGACACCAAACTTAGGCAAAATTAGCTAAACACATGTGTGTTCAATAGACAGCGCTTTTTCTTGTCGTTTTTGCTCGAGTTTTTTTAAATTATAATTTTTCTGCAAAATGATCCTCAATTTGACCCAGTAAATGTGCACCGAAAAGTCTAATTTATTGGCCCCAAAATTCAAGGCCGGCGAAAAATGTATGTATTTGAAGTTCCTGAGGAAAAAGAATGAAAAATTACTCAATTTTTTCCAATGTAGAAATACAAAACTAGGTAAGAAAAGTCTTTGACAGCCAAACCCTAAACTCAACAAGAAGTCCGCCATGTGGGGTGAAACGCGCGGCCACCAAAATCGCTAAAGGGTTTTCATCCAAACAGCTCCAAATTTGGTGAGTATCATCTAGACATGTGATAAGTATAATATTACATTTTGACTTTTTAAACAGGGTGGTGCAGCGATTTCTGAGTCATCTCAAATCTCCAGCCAGTACTTTGTTTTTCTCGCCTTAGCCCAAGCATAATATATTATTTTCAAAAGTTCAGACAGATCCCAGGAAAACCAGGGATTGTGGAGACCTGTAACTCTAAATTACAAGGTGGTGTAGCAGGCTCCAGCAGTAGCACAGGCCCGAGGTGATGAAGCAGGCTCCAGCCAGAAGAAGATTCGAGCAGTAGCACAGGCCCGGTTATTTGACATTACTGTGCAAGAAAGCCCGAAATGCAGTCCTCCGAGTACATGTGTCCCCGCGGTCTCAAGGGAGGCGAGGGCCTTTATCGCCGCTTGCGGCTTTAATTTTAACTTGTTATTCATCACTGTCTTGTCAGATTGTATCATATAAATACGTTTTTGACAAACTTTAAAATTTTTATTACAAATATATGCCAAACCCTTCACGATACCCTTCCACTACTTATAGACAAGCCCTACATATAGTGACTGAGGGAATAGTTTCGGACACAGCCCCAGTCCTTAAAAGTGGGCTTTAGTAAGTGACCAAAGATTTAATCATATTTACAAGTAGAAATATATGATTCCGAAAGTCTTTGCTTGGTAACACAAACAGCTGCTGTGCCTTCTGTTTCTCGTACTCTGATATGAGTCATACTTCCTGCTTCAAATGAACAACATTTTACTCAGCTACTCTCTTAATTTACCACATTTAGTGATTGATTTGTGGCATGAGGAACCTGGTGACGGGTTTATGACAGGCGGTTGTTTACCGCAGCCATCCTACTATTGGACTTCCCATAAGCCAGCGGTGACCCCAGATGCATGTTGATCCATTCTCTCTGTGCAATCAGTAAACAAGTTCTGTTTCCAATATTGTATGAAGACAATTTAGAAATATGAGAATTTGAGGCAAACTTCTCAAGCGTGTTTCCATTCGTTGCTTCGGGATGAGTAAACTCTTAGTGTAGTCAGGCTGGAGATGCCGAAAATGGTGAACGAACTGTTGGAATAAACAGCAGCAGATCTAAACAGATGTTCGCCGTTGTTTGCCATCTGTGAAAATCCTCAAAGCGTCAAGAGGAGTAGACATTTTGAGCAACAAACTTTTCATGCAGAGAAAGTCATTTAGATTGTAAGACCGTTTTATTAATCCCACCACAGGCAATTTATGTAAACAGCTTGGATGTGAAAACAAATTCAGTCGTTTTTTTTACCCATAAAACCACTCAGCTGACCGCAAAACAGCTGACGATTGTGGGCTATAGAAGTGTTTCCATTTCTTGTCATGATTATTAATACCTTTTTATGTAACTGTTTTAATGAATTTTGGAAATGTATGTAAATTTATGTGGGGAGATAACATGGAGGAGGTTTCCAGAGCTTAAGGAATCAAACCTTGACTTTTATGCGGGACACTCTTCCAGGTGAGCCACTGAGGCATGCTGGTAAACAATTTCTTATGCAATTCAATTTCAGAATGCAAATAAAATGCATTTATGGAAATCCAACAAGCATCCGCAAAATCTGTCAGCCTTCTTGTGTACTGTGAGAGGATGAGAATACCCCTCTCCACAGGACACCAAAGGCAACTGAATGGAAACATTATAGCCTTTAAAGAAGCAGTGTATAGCTCTTGGATGACTAGATTGATTCTACATTGCTTTTTTACACCTCATTTTTTTTCTTTCTATAGCTTGTGAGCATCTATGGTAGCCCAGCAGGGTCATGGTGTTGTGTGTACTGAAATCCTGCAGAAATGGGACAGATAAAACTTTAGAAATTCAGGGTCAAAATAAAATGCACAACTCTAAGTTAGGGCTGAAGTTAGAGACATAAAAGCTCAAACAGTTGTGCCTCAAGGTGCTGTTGACTCTAGTGTTGTTTTTGGCGGCCTGTTTTAATTTTAGTTTTAGTCTAGTCTTTGTGTCAAGCTGTCATTTTAGTTTTTATTAGTTTTAGTCACGTTCATACTCTTTTTAGTCTAGTCTAGTTTTAGTCGACTAAAAGTCTGAGCATTTTAGTCTTATTTTAGTCAGAATTATCCATGACTATTTTCGTCTAGTTTTAGTTGACGAAAACTGATGACATTTTTAGTCAAGTTTTAGTCAATGAAAATTGTATTTTAGCCTCTTTAGTCAGTCAGGTAGGAACTAAGAACCCACTTTACACTCTCTCACATAAAAAAAACACACACACACACACGCTAGTCACACACACACACGCTAGTCACACACGTTTGTCACAATCGTTTTCAGCTCCAGTGGCTAACGTCTAAAGCTAACGTTAAAATGAGACACATTAACCACAGCCTCATGAGTTGGCTTGGCATGAGCTTTCTAATATAGAAAGTTACGTTATGGTATATTATTATACCATATTATACCATTGGTTATCGGACCCTTTCTCTCTGTCAGGCTTAACTTTGTTGTCGTTTAAATACACTAACCATGACGCTCACCGCAGTCTAAATATCTAAATAATGCCGCGAGTAAGGCTTGAGGAAGTGACGTCGTCTGCGCGGTGCAACCTGATGCAGCCTCCCGAAAGGGAGACACAGCAGGAAACAGAAATTACTGCAAAACTACTATGACTAAACGAGACGAAATAAGGTTATAACATTTCGTCTCGTCTCGTTTTGGTCAACGAAAATGAAGAGACATTTTAGCATAGTTTTTATTTTGTAAACCACATTAAGTCTCGTTTTTATTCGTCAACGATAATGCATTATACATTTAATTATAGTTATCGTCACATGATCAGCATTTACGTTGCGTCTCCGCTCGTTTTCGTCACGTGATAAAGGTTCGTTGACGACGATATTTAGTCATAATTTTCGTTGACGAAAGCAACACTAGTTGACTCTGAGCAGTGTCTGAGAGACGCACTGATATTTAGAGCAATTAGGTTCTTAAACGTTTGTCTAATGCTAGAAGCTAATCATTGTCACAAAAGAAAATGAATCATGTGAAAACACTGGTCCTTTGGGTGTTAGTTTTTGCAATTGACAATAATTCTATTTTTATTACAAATTAATAAATAATGACCAAAGAGTCAGGCAGGTTTGAGGAGACACCTGACAGTAATCTGAAAACTATTACAAATATTTTTGATTAAATAATAGCAAGTCAGTTCCTTCCTGAGTTTAACCTTAATATATACCAATAAAAGATATTTATAATCTACAATTTGTTATTAAATAAATTAAATATTTATTTAAGTTTAAATTAAAGCTCTTGAAAATAAAAGCATTTGCTCTCTTGGAAAAATATATTGAGATAAAGTATATTGTATATTGAGATATAATTTTTTCTCCATATTGCCCAGCCCTACACTAAGCAAATATTTGTAAATGAACCTGGACTCCTCTAGCTTCACAGAGAAAGTTACATAAACCACCTCCGACGTAGCTTTTATGTTGTTGAAGATACTTTGCCTGACAACTTTATATTCTTTCGATTTCCATTAGATCTATTGTTATTTTAGGTCCTTCGAGATATAGCTACTGTTATGTGACATTTATTTAGCTTAAGGCTCGCACAGATGCAGCGTGCTGTGTTACTTCGCGGTGAAGAGTGTTATGTGAGACAACAACAGTTCAAACGGTAGTTTAAATTTTATACTAAATGCCCCAAATATTGTTTTCATAGCGTCAGCGACTGGCTTCACTTTAATACCCACTGCAAGATTTCTCAAGGCCAAGGCTACTCAATTGTTATCACAATAAAACAAACAATAAATTAGACGCCAAAACAATAAAGTGAGAGAAAAAAAAAAATATATATATATATATATATATATATATATATATATATATATATATATATATAAAAATATTTCAGAAGTGATTTTTTACATTTAACGTTTTGGTTGACACTAAATAAAACAATCGAACAATGTCTATATTATGACTTTGGACAATTTCTAAAATGAACCACCTCCATCAAGGTTTTCATTTTTTTGGTCTGTATTTACTGTTTCTTTTTGCTGGTAAGCGTTGTTGTCCAGAGCTGTGCTTAGTTTTGCTTTAAATAAGCCTAAAATGTTTATTATCTTTGTAGAAATTATAGGAGCTATATGTTAAAGTATGGGTTCATTAGAAAAATATTCACACTGTAACTATAATTTGGTCATTTTCAGCCAAAAAGTACAATTTACAATGTAATTAGTTATAATAATGTTATAAACAGTTATAATAATGCTTCTAAAATTATGTTTTTTGATTTAGGAGACTGTGATTGCACTAAGCCAATGTTCGACAAAGTCCATGAAAGCCACAGTAATGTGCGGTTACAAGAATCTTCTGATAAAATATGTAAATTAAGCACTATTTTATCTTCCCAGCACTCCGTTATGGACTTTCATCCAGACTGACTGTGCACTTAATCATTTTAGTCCAGTGAGACCAGAGAGAGGAAAGTCAATCACATCTGCCTTTACAGTGCTGCTGTAAAACAATGGGAGAAGCTCTCTCTGCTGCAGGATTTGTTTAGAAACTAAAACATGCTTGAACATCAACTTTCAGTATCCAGCTGATCTGAAAAAAATGTATTGGCACCTGGTTCATAGAACACAGTAACATTAATTTCAGTCTTTTACATCATGTGCGTACTTGATGTGACAATTACAATAATGTTTAAATATTGTGCAATCCGGCTTTTTAAAGGCTTAAAAGTCAGATGTGAAAATATCTTAATTAAGACCAAAAAATATATTAGAAACTCCTTTATTTGCATTACATTTAAAGCCTCACATAGCAACTTGTGGAAGTAAACTTTCATCCATCCATCCATCCATCCATCTTCTACCGTTTATCCGGGGCCGGGTCGCGGGGGCAGCAGTCTAAGCAGAGACGCCCAGACTTCCCTCTCCCCAGACACTTCCTCCAGCTCTTCCGTGGGGATACCGAGGTGTTCCCAGGCCAGCCGAGAGACATAGTCCCTCCAGCGTGTCCTAGGTCTTCCCCGGGGTCTCCTCCCGGTGGGACATGCCCGGAACACCTCCCTAGGGAGGCGTCCAGGAGGCATCTGGAACAGATGCCCGAGCCACCTCAGCTGCCTCCTCTTGATGTGGAGGAGCAGCGGCTCTACTTAAAGCTCCTCCAAAGTGACAAAGCTCCTCACCCTATCTCTAAGGTAGCCCCCCGCCACCCTGCGGAGAAATTTCGTCCGCTTGTATCCGGGATCTTGTTCTTTCGGTCATGACCCAAAGCTCTTGACAACATGTACCAAGTGTCTTGGGAAGTAAAGTTGTATAATTAAATGTTTGATTTAATTATGAATGCACTAGTTTGCCTTGATTTGCATGTAAAAAGGTTGATAAACAATTTAGTTTATTTAGTATATCATTTAAAATAGTCTTTTTACAATCTACTATGGTAATGTGCAACACAACATCTAAAAGTGCATTCTGTAAAATGTTAAAACCATTAGGTTGAACATAATAGAACACTGACAAATACTGCTGTTAGTAGTAATTATTCTATAACTGTAGAAAGAAAAGGATAAAGCAAAAGCATCTGGACTCAGCTTTCAAGGTAAAGATGTTTTGTACAGCTCTGGAAAAAATTAAGAGACCACTGCAATTGTTCCTAGCAATCAGCATCTCTACAAGTATGGAAGCCATTCCATTCCAATGTCTGTTAAATCCCAACACAGACACACCTCATTCTACTGAATGAGGTGCTGAGTAGGTGATCACCTGACCTAAATCTTATTTAATAAGGAAAAGTATGAAATAAACACTTCTGTGGTCATCACTGTCCTCTTGCAAATAAATGCTCTAAATTATAATATTTCTATTTGGAATTTGGGAAAAATGTTGTCAGTAGCTTATAGAATAAAACAAAAATGTTAATTTTACCAAAACACATACCTATAAATAGTAAAACCAGAGAAACTGATAATTTTGCAGTTTTTTCCAGAGCTGTATACTACAACTGTGTTCCGTATACTTTAACATTAACTTTGAAGCTATAAAAAGAAAGGAGAGAATTTTGGTTATACAACACGTAGCACTTTTGAGAGGCCCAGGACCTATTGTGAGTTTGCGAGGATGATTAGACAGCACTGTAATAGAGTTACAAGTGTTTAACAGTGGCGATTTCTTTAAGACTGCAAGGGAAGCTCGGCTTCCCTTATAATGTCACAAAATGAATGGTCAAATATGTACTATTGTATTAACATTTTATTGACTAAAAATGCGTTAGAAAACGTTCATCTCAAAGACGAGTTTGTTCAGAATCAGTTACATATAGCAGGTCGGCTGACTCGATTTCCTTCTCATACATTCCCGCAGCGTCACAGTGCATTTCCCTATTAAGCCCAGCGTCCATTGACTTCAATGGGGCTGCTTTGAACGTTTTTTTTCAGCGCTTCGAAACTAGACGGTCATTGGATAAACGCTGCGATTATGTCCCGCCCACGGACGCTCAGCGTCTCTGGGGGTGAATGGGGAGTGGGCTGGCCCGGACTCCGAGCTTCTGCGTGATGATTGGAGGGTCCTGTCGAAAGACTGCATCTCCTTTTGACTGACAGCGATTCTGTTCTATAAGGAATCACTGAAGCTATTCACGCTCAGTCCCATCGCGGATTTCTCAAGTTCAGTCGAAATAAAAACTGCTGCAACCTATTTCTTTGATATTTGCTTGGCGAAATTGCTTGATTTTCATCATACATTTCACACAATTATACACCACATTCCTTGTTTCAGTTTAACAGAGTTTAATATTTTTTTTTTAGATCGTTCATTCATTCATTCATTCCTTCATTCATTCATTCATTCATATAACGTTAGTAGGCTAGGCTAGCGTCGTGGGTGAAACTGCGCACGATGGCAGACGGTGCTAATATTGTCGACCTGATTTTGGCGAAGCCATTTGAAAGTGTTCCTTATGAGGAAAAACTTAGAATTAAACAGCAGGGCAGATCAACACCTAAGATTGATTTAGTGCAAAAGATAGGGAAAAATAACAGGTCTTTTCAGCTCTCCTGGTATGACAAAGTTAGCTGGCTGACTGGAAGTGCTGTGACAAATAAAATGTACTGCTGGCCATGCCTCTTGATGAAACCATCTCACGGATGTGTTGTTTGGTCAAAGGTGGGGTTTGGAGATCTGTCTAACTTTGACAGGGCATACAAAATGAGCTTCCCCTCTCTGACAGACCAGTAGCCGCCACTGGTGTTTAAGCATCTGCGTGTCTGGAAAATCTGGCATTTTAGACAACCTTGTGTTTCACTTGTTTACTATGAAATATGTGGCCTCGGGCTGCAACAGTTTAACAATTAGAGATTATAATGCATCACACGTTTTGTGCTTACATAACCTCCGAGAGATGTCTGTGTTTTTATGGGACAATCTTTGGCATTGAGCAGTGGGAGAGTCAATTTATATTTGTCCAAGTGTCACGTCACATCACAACAAAAGCTGTCGCTGTTGGTTACAGCTGCATTGTGAGATTAGTTTTAATATAGAAAAGGGAAATGAAAGTGGAATTTTAAACATCAGTCAATTAAAGACATAATATGCAGGATTGCAAAGCTAATGTAAATAAACCTTGCCCCATGCTATATATATGTGGGTGCCGGAGATTGGGGGTTTGAATCCCCTGGGGAGCAGCCACAGGGGATTCAACTTTAACTGTACCAAAGCTCAGTTAAAATGGAGAAGATTGTGTCAGGAAGGGCATCTGGTTTGAAAACATTGCCAAGCTAGGTAAGCTATTGCCAAAAGGCATTTATATTTTATATTTAGTAATTTAGCAGACGCTTTTATCCAAAGCAACTTACATGAAGTGTTACATTTTACATTTTTGTCTTTTTTTTTTTTTAGCTGACGCTTTTATCCAAAGCGACTTACATTAAGGTTCCATTCACCAGTGTTACAGCAGGAACACCACTGGTAGATTAAGTGTCTTGCCCAAGGACACAACAACAGTATGAACTGTGGGGAGAGCGGGAATCGAACCACCAACCTTCCGGTTGAAGGACGACCGTTCTACCACTGAGCCACTGCGCCCCTGAAGTTATATGAAGTGGCCAAGATTTTTAGAAATACCTGTTAATTTCACAAAGTGAAACGGGTCTGAAATTCCTTCGATTCACAGAAACTGTCATTTGGTACAAATATTGTTATTGTAACTGTTTATTTAAAATTGGAACAAGCTTTTTTTTTCTGCTTTGCTTTTAGTGTTTGTCTGTTTATTGAATTGCATCCAGAGGCAGTTATCAAAAACATAAAGCACTTAACGTGGCACACTTCTGATAAACCCGGTACATACCAAGTATATTCTGCTTACAATTCATTGCAAAGTTCATAAAGGGAGATCTTAACTATTAAAAGATTCATTGCTCCTTTTGTCTCTGTCATTTATTTTTGTTGTTGTTGTTAGGATTCAAATATGAGTGACTTTCCTTGGTGCAATATGCCCCAAATAATGCTTTCGGTAACAGACAGTGCAGACGTAATCAACAAAAGTCAGGACACCTTTAGCAACTGTTTGCATCAACTTTCAAAGCTTAATTTACCTCCTTCGCTGCAGAAATGCTTTAGGCCTTTTCTGTATAACCTCTTTTTCATTCACATTCTTTTTGTGTGGGATTTTTCCTAATGTTTTTCAAAGTAATGCTATTTCAGTTATCTGCTCTGCTGTTCTATTGAAGTTGGCAGCATAGTTTCAAAGCTACTGAACAGTACTCTGTCAAATAGAAAGGTTTACTAACCTTGGTTTCCAGACTGGACAATTGTCTGTGTTAACATTACTCACCACATTGTCCAGCACTTTGGCTAAGCACAAGTAATTTATTATAAGTTATGCAGGCAGAGTATTCTCCTTACTCACTGCGGCAAGGTGAAAAAGAAATGCACTGAGCTCATAAGAGTTGCTAATTAGCAAATTAGCATGAGGTTAAAGTAAATGCAGTCTGTTTGGTCCTAACATCAGAAGTCTTTACTAACTTGATGTTACGAGATTATTTAAATGCATACTCAATATGGTTTATAATAGGATATACTGTAGACCTACATACTGATTGACCTTTCTAACGACTGTCAGTGTTTTAGCTCAAAAAGTTAAGGTCACCCACTCAGTGCTGTCACTATCCCTGCTGTTCTGTTGTTGGCAGATGGTAAATGATAAAGGTAATTTATTTATGTATGAATAATTTAGTTTTATGTGAGATATGAGATTAGAATGGTCAACAGCTCTCAGTCACATTTACATTTATAAACAAACCAATAAAGACTAACAGTGGCAAATTGGGATTAAATCAGAATTAGGTTTAGTGAAAGAAACATGTTTAGGTAATTAGTGCATACATATAAATATGTGTAGTGGTAGAGCGGTCGTCCTTCAACCGGAAGGTTGGTGGTTCGATTCCCACTCTCCCCACAGTTCATGCTGTCGTTGTGTCCTTGGGCAAGACACTTAACCCACCTTTACTCCAGTGGTGTTCCAGCTGTGGTGAATGGAACCTTAATGTAAGTCGCTTTGAATGAAAACGTCTGCTGAATGACTAAATTTAAATAAATGTAATAAATCTCATAAATATATGTGCAAAGGAGAGGTGTTCAATTTAGTGTGAGCTCAATCATATCAAATCTTCAGAGAAAATACAAAAATCGCACAGATCTTATACAATTTCTATTATGTTTTTAAGCAACTTTTTTTGAGAGGTCGCCAAAATGCAATTGATGCCTCATGATCAAAGCAATCTGTATTCACATGGATATGCTCAGCTGCAAAAATAAACCGTGTAAATGCAACTGAATATTTGTGTTTTAGGCAAATTTGTGAAAACAACCTCTTAATCTACTCTTTTAGCAGTCAACCCCAGCACGACAACCAAGATTTCCTGCCAAGCCAGCCAAGATCCTGGCTAACACGAACCTAATATTTACGTAGAGCGACAGTATAAGTTTAGAATATGACTGTGATTTTGGCTTTTAGCAATTTACAGAGCTGAAAAACCCCTGTGGTCCAAAGACACAGTTACACAATAATACTTGGCTCAAAGAAACTTCGACATTTGCTCAGTTTAAATATAGCACTGCTCTAGGGCGTGAGTTTCTGGAAAGAAATCACATAAAAAGACACACAGGTTCAGCTCTTTCTTCTCATTGTGCCAAGATAATAAATAAAGCAATGTAGCTATTATGATAATTGAGACTTGCTAAAGGCTATCTCTGATTTCCTCCCTGTGGGTTTGCTGCTGTGGCTAAAGACTATTTTCTCACTCTTGGATTTAAATGGCACTAATGATTGTACAGGTTGTACAACACCACATTTCATTCCAATCTCTTTAAACAAATCATTTTCCAGAACATTGCCAAGACTTTATATTGGTAATTCAGGACAGCATTTTCTGAATTATGGCCATAAAATCTATCTCATTTTTTACACACGGATTTTTCTAACTGTTCCACTTTGTTTCTAGCCTGACCAGCCATCCTAATTCTAGTTCTTCTATTCACAAGAAGGTGATTTCTAGGTGGCAGTACCAATAGACGCGACAAACAGAAATGAATTGATGAATAAGTGGCCTCTGGATGAAATTGGATAGACATAGGATACAAAACAATATTGAATAAAACCTGTCCCATTTTAGATAAATTGTTACAAGTAGCACATGATGTCATGCATTGCACCTCAAGTTTAGACCGCTGGCAAAAAGTGCAACGTCTATGGAACTATAATTTAAAAAAGTAAACCCGAAGAAAAACATTTAGCCCATTTTCTTGCATTTTCCAGAATATTTGTGGCATTGTGTCTCACTAACACCGTCAGTTCTAATAGTCGTCTGGCAACTAATGAACTTCTTTCTACAAATATTAACAAAGATTAATATGTATAGTCTAATATACATGTCACTCAGAGTAGATAGCACTGGCATGACTTAATGATTGCATAGAGACAAAACAAAGAAATACCATAACTCTGCTAAAATGACCTTTTCAGGAGTCTGCTGGCTGCAAGGTGCTGTGTGCTGTAGCTTAATGTGATCATCTTTGCTCTTAATTAGCATATCCTTTGTGCATGACTAATTCCAATTCCAGACATGACCTACTCTAGACAGTGAGAAAATCTTTGCAAAGTAAATGGGTAGGACTGGCCATGCAACTCTGCTTTGGGCTGAACTTCAGTCCACTGACAAACGACAGTAACCTCAGAGAATCAAAATTTAAACGGTTTTATGGAAGTGTGTACCACAATACAACAATATAAGGAAACCACATAAAAACAGTTCAAATTCAACAACTTAAAGATCCTGTACCTAACTTTTTTTTTTTGTATTTGAGTAAACATTTTTTGCGTATGATGTTTTATCATACATTGATTCCAAGATATTAATTGAAAACTACCAATTTACCATGTTTTTCAGGTTTTTCAGGTCTCCTTCAGGGACACGTGGAAACCATGACACTGTTTTGCTCATAATCTTTTCCTACACCCGCAGGTCGGTGACCAAATCCTGGAGGTAAATGGCCAGAGCTTTGTGACCATCTCCCACGACGAGGCGGTCCACATTTTGAAGACGGGACACAACCTGCTGATGAAGGTGCGGGACGTGGGCCGGCTTCCTCACGCTCGGACTGTTGTGGACGAGACCAAATGGATCGACAGCAATCAGACCATACCAGAGACCAATGCAACGTCAAACGACACAAGTCTGGTCCCCAATGCAACGGTCAACCCCAGCGTCCAAACTGGCCATAGTACAGTCCACAGTCCGGTCCATAGTACACCTCATAGTGCGGTCAGCGCCAACGCCAGCCATTCGAGGTCAGTGTGAGATTTATTAAATTAACGGTCTGATTCCATGCTTCTTCTGCGTTTTCTATCCAAAAGTCATGATTTTGTTTTCCAGTCAAAGCCAGGTCTTTCTGTGTGGAGACTAAGTGTTGCTCTTGTGTCTGGGTGAACCCAAGTAATGGATGGGTGAAATGCAGCAAAGAAACTTAACTCATTTTCTGTTGTAATCATTTCTTGGTCATTCATATAGCCTTAATACAAGCCTTTATTATCCCCTCCATTCCCCAGCCATATTCATCAACTTGTGTCACGGTCTTGATCTAAAATTGAAATCAGTTGAAATAACATTACAACCTTTTATCATAAAGAAACAGAAATTGCTCTGGCAGACCATGTAGTAGAAGCATAAAAGCTGCTGCAGATGTTAACATGACTCGTGCAAAACCTTAAGCAGTTTGACTGAATCAGGTGACAGTGCTGACCACAACAAATCCAGAATATGTAAACTGTCCTATGAGCAAGTGCACAATAACCTTTTCTGTTGAAACGCAATAAGCTTCTGCTAGAAAAAAGATCTAATATAAATTTTACATTTACATTTACATTTATTCATTTAGCTGACGCTTTTATCCAAAGCGACTTACATTGTTCTAATGTAATTACCAGTGTTACAGTCACTGGGGGCAAGGTGGGTTAAGTGTCTTGCCCAAGGACACAACGACAGTATGAACTGTGGGGAGAGCGGGAATCGAACCACCTACCTTCCGGTTGAAAGACGACCGCTCTACCCACTGAGCTACTGCCGCCCTACGCCCTAAATTTTAATACTAAACTCAAGTGTGGCATATAGTGTGGTTGTTTGGTCACTTGAGTAAGGGGGTACTCGAGTAGTTGAAGTATGACTAACAATTGAAAAATGAAATTGGGGCTTGCTTGTGATGCATACAAAGTTCTATTTCTTTTGCCATATCTGCTCTCGCAAATAGAAGCACAAACAAAAATCTGCTGGAACAACTTAAATAAATTTTCCTTTACATGATGCGTTGTTATTTTTTTGTTCACCATATTTTATATCAAAGTGCTCTTTCAAATAAAACTGACATTTTGTCAGAGGTATTTTTTGTTTGCAAATATTTGTGTTTGCTATTTACGTAAATTAGATTAATCCTCATTTGGCATTTAAGTGAGCACTTCCTGCAGCGTAACTGTGAGGGAAAGGTTAAAACATTGTGTGCAACATTTACTGATATTTTAATTGTTGCTGGACAAATAGAGCCCTCAGGCAGAGCACCAGAAAATACTCAACAAAGTTTGTCCCACAGTCTGTTTGACCACATTTTTTGTGCAAAGAGGGTACTTTATATTGGACTAAAAAAAGACTACTGCTGGGAAATCACTTAATGGACCACGTTTGAAATTTCATTACAGTGATGGGATGTACAACCCCTATATTCTTACTTTTATTAAGTGTTTTATGAGAAAATCAATCTTTCAGTTCAGTACAAGATGTGCCTGTGCCTTACACCACCGGCACTGGCCATAACATTATTAGGATGTGATTTGTAACTTGCACATGTCTTACATTGAGCATTGCACAGTGAAATGTATTTTTGTATCTGTCACAAAACAGCAATTAAAGAACAATCACAATGCAGACAGTGTCAAACAAAAAGTAAAAAAATATTTTTTACAAAATGACAAATACATGTGCAATTTTAAGAACTGAGCAGACAGATATACAGTTGTGTAAAGTTTACATACTCTGGCAGAATCTATATATACATATGAAAAGATACACAAAAATTTAGTGTTAGTGGTTGGGTGAAGCCATTAGTTGTCAAACAACTGTGTTTACTCTTTTTAAATCATGATGAAAACAGAAACTACCCAAATGAACCTGATCAAAAGTTGACATACCCCAGTTCTTAATACTATGTATATCCATCTTTAACATCAATGACAGCCCAAACTCTTTTGTGGTAGTTGTGGATGAGGCTTTTTATTTTCTCAGATGGTAAAGCTGACTATTCTTCTTGGAAAAAAGCCTCCAGTTCCTGTAAATTCTTGGGCTGTCTTGCATGAACTGCACGTTTGAGATCTCCCCAAAATGGCTCAATGATATTGAGGTCAGGAGACTGAGATGGACAGTCCAGAACCTTCACTTTCTGTTGCTGTAGCCAATGACAGGTCGACTTGGTCTTGTGCTTTGGATTGTTGTTATGTTGGAACATCCAAGTACGTCCCATGCACAGCTGATAACATGCTGCATTCATCTTTTCCTTTGTAGCTCACTCATCCCCAAAAGATCAGTGATAGACCCTCATGTTTCACAGTAGGAATGGTGTATCTTTCATTATAAACCTTGTTGACTCTCTAAATGTAACGTTTATGGTTGTGGCCAAAAAGTTACATTTTGGTCTCATCACTTCAAATGACTTTGTTCCAGAGGTTTTGAGGCTTGTCTCTCTTGTCTCTTTTGGAGTATTGTAAGCGGGATGCTTTGTGGAATTTGTGTAGTAATGGCTTTCTTCTGGCAACTCAACCATGCAGCCCATTTTTCTTCAAGTGCCTCCTTATTGTGCATTTTTTAAGTTATTTGTGGGTTTTTCTTTGTATCCCAAACTATTTTCGTAGCAGTTGTGGCTGAAGTGTTTGTTGGTCTACCTGACCTTGGTTTGGTTTCAACAGAAACCCTCATTTTGAACATTGGCATTTTCAATTCCTTTTTATATCCCTTTTCTGTTTTTTACAGTTCATTTACCTTTTCCACAGATCCTTTGACAATTCTTTTGCTTTTCCCATGACTCAGAACACAGTAACAACAGTGCAGCACTGATGAAAGATGCAAGGGTCTGTCAGGAGTCCAGAAACTCACTGACCTTTTATACACACACTGATTACAAGCAAACAGATCACAGTTGAGGATGGTTACCTTTAGTAGCCATTCAAACCTGTTTGTTACTTGTGTGTATGTTATCAGGCCAAAATCACCAGGTATGTAAACCTTTGTTGTCATTTGGGTAGTTTCTGTTGTCATTATGATTTAAAAAAGAGTAAACCCAGTTGTTTTACAATAAATGGCTTCACCCAAACACTAACTATGAGTGAAAGAAAGGTTTTTGTGTTTTCATTCAAATTCTCTGAAAAATGTCCAAACAATCACAAATTCTTAAACTTATGAGCATAAATACGTAGCTTCAGGGTAAGTGTCACCTCAACATTTTCTTCCCATTCACCAGAAACCATCCGAGGTCTAGACCCAAAAAGGTGTGCTGTGTGATTGAGATGTAGATCCTAGTCTCGCGAATTATGAGCTCTTGTGAATCATTGTTGATTAGTTCACTGCTGCCCTTCAACACTTTCTGAACAGACCAGGAACATCCTACAAGACTTGCAGTTTAAGAGATGCATTGAACTAAGTACCCTATACATCACAATGCACTTTTTGTCACCAAAAGTACAAATAATCCACCTTTGTCCCATCTTTACTTTGGTTTTCTGGATTTGTTTAAACTGTTTCTCTGTTACGTTGGATGCAAGCATGGCCATTTTAGATTTTAGAAATTCCGAGGTTACTTTAGGACAGAACCATATTCTACCTACTTAGTGATGTACATATAGGATATTTATGTTTATGTTTATTTATGAAAGAGTTGGATAACTGTAGCAATATATATCCATAATATTTATTTGTTAAAGCCACAGTTAAACAATAAAAAGATTTTTTTTAAGTAAGTTGAATTTGGAGTAAAAATACTCCCCAAAGCATTTATGTAAAAAAAAAAAAACCCCAATTCCTTTATTGATACAACTAGCCAGTTTATGTACAATGTTATGGCCGATTGTTTTATAACTCCAGGTAAAATCTATACAGCAGCATAAAACCATTTTATTTCTTTATATACTATTTAGCCGTAGGCCTATACTATAGATACTGTGGAAGTCTCAGTTGACAGCTTCTTTGAGTCTAACTGAGAGCTGTGTGTAGTGCCTCCTCATCCATCCGCCGCTGCTCTAATGGATCTGGCTCTGATTTGGACTGTGAGGGAGAGGAGTTTTTTCTGCCTGCTGCTGCAGTGCCTCTCTACTCCACACCTCATTAAATGTGCACCGCATCCAGCCTTGTCCGGCAGCCTGAGACCACTATTGCATTGTGCTTATCTGCACCAGAATTAATTAGGGGAAGAAAACGGTTGTAAATCATTGTATGCACTGCTTTAGACTAGAATGATTGAAACAGAAAATAACATCTAGTCTTTGTTTTCTTTTCTGTTGCAGACCTACATCGGCCAGAGCTACACCTGTGTTAGGAAAGGTAAGGCACACTTTTCTTTTCAACTTGATAAAAAAAATATAAACCAAAACAATCCATTTACATTTATAACTTACATAAAATTATTGAAATAAAATGGTCATACTGTTCTGCACTATGGCTGTTGCCCAAGTAAAGGGAAGGTGTGTTTTAGCCATCGGCACGTTCCACACTTGATAAAAGGCAAAGTAGTACATGCCCTCAGCTGTAAAGTGGCTGGTCAGGATTATGGAGGAGGAAAACAGTCTCTACTTACCGACTAACTGCATCATGACATCCATGAATAACGTCATGCTGTTTAATGCGTGAGGTCTGCTGGGCTGCGTTTATCAGGATTTAGAGCACACTGTGGAATATTGGCTGTGTGTTGTTTTCTCCTGCATCACCTCATTTCACCTTGTCCTTTGCATGTTTTTTTTTCTTGTCATGAAACACCAGCAACTTTATTTAGCAATTAGTTTATTCCCTTTAGTTTACAGTATTACCAAAACATGCCTGCTAGCAGCACACTGTTCACAATGTACAATCTATGTTGAAATTCTGTTGTATGGAAAAAGTAAATACCTGTAAAAATACTGTAGTATCACAATAGTCAACAGTAAATGAACTCACAGTTTGTATCTGACAATACAACAATATAAGGAAACTTACTATGAGTTGCTATAAAATTATGAATCTTTATTATAGTTTTAACTGGTGCTGGGTTTGTAATAAAAATTGATATACATAATTTAAAAAATAATTATCTCAATGCCTCCCTTATTCTTACAACAACTCACTTGTTATACGATGTGGTAAATGGATTATATTTTAATTGTGCTATTGTTTTCAGATGTGACCATTGACAACCAACACAACACATTTATTTATATTGCAACCAGCACAGGCTCAGTGTGCTCAAACAAAAAGGAACAATACATTAAAAGGTATAAAAGTGTTACATTAAGCTAAAAGCTTGCATGAGTGTGTTTTCAATTTACTTTCAAAACAGGCTAAAGTGCTGATAGACCGTAGTTTATTAGGCAAAGAGAAAGAATTTCATAATTTTCTTGCTCTAGTTCATCTAGTTTATAGTTTAGTGGTAATGTATTGAATATAATATAATATTGTACTGAAAGATAGATTTAAAATTTGGCATTATCGTGTGTTTGTCATGGAAAAATGTATTTATTCATGTTCTGGGGCAGGAGCCGATCCCAGCTGCTCAGAGGTCAACGCTTATGCCGGTCATTTAAGCGAGTTGGTTCAGTGGTTGGGGGGACCTTGGACTCTTTGGGGGCTGTGGTGGAGAGCTGCATGAGGACCAAGGTGCAGGCCATCTTCAGCCTCTGCACACTAGGACATTGCACAACTTGCTGCCAATCTGAAATTTTATTGTTGATGAGTGACACCACCAAACCAGAAGCAGTGCTGTGATGTCCTGTGTGTGTGAAAGCCCTCTAGAGGAGTGGATGAGTAACAGGCATCATACACAGTTGAATGTCAAAGAGACAGGTGAAACTCAAAAGAAGTTTATTTATTTCAGTAAATCAACTTAAAAAGTGAAAGTAATATATTATATAGACTTATTACATTGCAAAGGGGATATTACAAGCCTTTTTTGTTATAATTTTGATAATTAGGTCTTACAGCCAAATTCAAACCCCAAATTCAAAATCAAAAAAGAAATTATTTTGTATAATACAGTATTGTAGGCTCAAAGTGTCAAACTCTAATCAGCTAATTAATCCAAAACACTTGCAACAGGTTTATGAGCCTTTAAATGGTCTCTCAATTTACGTTAATTAAAGAAATCAATGAACTTTTGCACAATATTCTAATTTTTCGAGTTTCGTCTGTATATCTCTGATCTTTTGAGACAGACTCATATTCATTCACTGGGTCCAAAATGTGTAAAAAGGATAGGCTTTTCTCTTGTCAGTCAGATAAACCAGAGTTGAAAAACAAACCAAGAATTGCATCTGCCTTTACAAACAGGAAAAGAAATCAGTTTCACATTGTTAAGGCAGATGCTGCATTTCACAACTCCTGTTTCCCATCATTCAAGTTAAAACCTTTTGACAGAGCAGCAGAGCGGCCGTCACTGTGAGCTTGAATCTCAGACAAAGGGAGTGTACGGACAGAGTTTGCAGGAAGGCTGGGGCTGAATGAGGTAATAAACTTAGTGAAGTCTGCGTGAACTTTCCAGCTGCTGCTCTGTGATACAGCTCGACTTTATATCTCCCTGGAACGTAGGCAGCCTCTCTTGCATTTCCACTGAGAGTGAGGTTGTGCTTAGAATATGTATGAGTGCTAAATAAAGTGTATTGTTTAAAGTTTCAACTTGAATACAAACAATCTGCAGAAAACAATATTTTGCATTAGCTTCTACTGTAATTCCAACTACAATTAAACTCAACTTAATTCAGTCAACTGTTCTGTAGATATGTCTGCCCTGTTCAGTGTTGTCTGTTTGTCCTCCTTTTTTTAACCTTTATTAATAATATCACAACTATTTGGTTGTTTGAAGAAAATACTCACACTCAGCAGCCGTGACATTTTTGCAACGTGAATGCAGTGTGACAAAAACAAGACAATTCAAGATAATATCTTTTACATATTAATTATCTTGATAATTAACATGTACATTCAACACCAACTGGACAGGAGTAGGAAATACAATAAATCCCCTCAGAGTGATCCGCCAAAATGATGGATGGCATTTAGATTTAGAAAAAAACATCAATGACAGAAAATATTTGGTTAAAGCAACCTCCGGACTGGAGATAATTGAATAATATAATAAAATAACCTCAGACATGATTTTCTATTTGCTAAGCAGTTTTAAAGAAGAAGCTCTGAACATACATATGAGTGTCAAGCTCATTGTGTTAGCCCAGAATGTTCACACAAACACACTGCCAAAGCATCTGGGAGCAGCTGCAACCCATAAGGATAAGCAAAGGGAAAAGCATAGAAAAGAATAAATTACTTCAAGTTACTGTCTTGTGGATTGGCCACTGGACTTACTGCCATCTGCTAAACTCAGCTCAATACTTATCAATCCAGAACACTAACTGGAAAGAGCCACAAGGTCTGCAGTTTTATAAGTGCTCTCACAAAGATATGTATCTGAACACCACAGTGTGCTGCTTGTCAAAGTCTTGTTTTGAAACTAACTAAAAATCACTTCTAACCTATTCCAACCTGTAACAGATCTATAGGAAACAACATATTCAATTCTCAATAAATAACTTACATTGCATTACATTACTATGCGGACTTACTGCAGAAGAATCCATCTGAGTTACTTTTCATACTATAATATTGATATTTCTTCCTACTGTATTATTTCTTTTCAATATAATGTCATTTTGAGTTGAAATCCTAGACTGAGGTTGGCGTTTGCTCATGAGTGCATCTGTCACTGACTTCTTTACTGTATTTCTGCTGTGAGTTAATGGAGAGGCAGATGATGCCTGACACACACAGCGCCTGTTTTACAGAGAACTGTACAAACTCTGAGTCCAGTCAGCTCCTGCGAAATCGTTCAAGGTGGTGCTGGGGTTTGTGCAGTAGGTGCTGAGGCATGGAAAAGTAGCTTCTCATTTATTTTAATGGGTCGAGCTGAAGCAAGCGCCATGACTGACTGTGACAGGCTGAACAGCTATCAGTCAGGCTAACAAACTCTCCCGGGGATTTATTTATGACCCAGTGGAACATTTAGCTTATAGGCCTTTGTATTACACACAGTAAAGAAACTAATGTACATTTAGTCATTCAGCAGACGCTTTTATCCAAAGCAACTTACATGAAGGTTCTATTCACCAGTGTTACAGCTGGAACACCACTGGAGACAGGGGGGTAAGTGTCTTGCCCAAGGACACAACAACAGTATGAACTGTGGGGTAAAGGCTGATATACCTTAAGCTGAAGTGTTAGAACTTACCTTGCTTTTCCTTTAGTGCTGTTTCTGTTTGTCTTGATCAAAGCAGTGTAAACAAATGCTTAATATGCAGTACAGATTTATTAGATTACTTAACCTTTCTGTCACCAGTCATGTTTTCTTACAAGAGCAATTCAAAGCTATGCATGAATTTACTACATTTGACTTTCCTGCCTCAAAGTTTATTTGAACTACACATCTGAACCATAAAAAGCATAAAAAGCACATCCACAATTCCACAGAATGTGACCAGACTTACTCTTAACATGAAAGCTGTAATATTTCTAATAACCATAACACTAGGCTAATCTTTACAGCCACAGAAAGCAGGGCTGCTGTGCGGAATGAGCCGAGTGGTTTTAATGCCAAAGGGCTAAATTTGTTTGTGTACATCCGCCGAAGGAATTGACTACAGTTGCTGTAAGTGTAGCAGTTATGCAAAACAATTAGAACTGTGTAAGAGGGTTTGTAGCAATGTCAAAATCTCATGTTACGGTATTATCACGTTATTAACTCCATGGTACGATATTTATTGCAAAATTGTGGAGGTGGTCAAGAACAAATCATACAATAATCCTCGACCCGTCATTGGTACTTTCAATTTTGTCATTTTCCAAAGGATTAAAGCCGTGATTTATTTTACCCTTTTCTATTAGGTTTAATAGTAGCCTAACAGACCATAATTTGGTTTGTGTTTGTGGGGGACCCAAATGTGGCTGTAGCCCATGGGTCAACACAGTCTTAAAGCAAAGAAAGCCATGTTGATTGCTTCTATCTATCCAACTATTTGGCTACACCCCTCTGTGTCCTGCTGGACACAGCATGGACTTGTGTGTGTGACTTTAAATGTTCGCTCCTCAAACGGAGCAGTCTGTGGTGACAGTGGGAGAGAGAACAGAGCAGGATAGCGCGAGGCTGCAACTGAACATCAGGTTTTAACACTTCGTTGGTAGTTTAGGTGAGATAATGCTTTTAATCACTCAGCTGTTAATTGTAATAATAAGTACTAATAACCATAACACTAAGCTAGTCTGTACTGCAACAGAACACATGGTAGATGTGCTTAATGAGCCTGATACTTGATAAATGAAATTGATATTGATTCCATTTAGAAATAACAATATTTAATAAGGATTGATAACAAAGGGATGTTGGATCAAACATGGTTGTTTTATATGTTGTCAAAATGTATGTCCTTCTTTATAAGTTTACTTCAAAAAGCATGCTCTCTACAATCTTTTCCAGTGATCCATCTGTTTAAATGTATTAACAGTCTTTATATGTATATGGCACTTGATTTGTAGTGCCAACATTTACACAAATCCTTTTTTACATCGCAGCCAAATTTACAATTTGTTTTCCAAAAGTGAGTAAGTGTGGAATTGTGACAACTTTTCTACAACATAAGTAGGAGCTTTTTTTTTCATCCCCTACTTATAAATGATGTCTTTTTAGAAGTTCCTCTCAACAAAAACTATTAGTAAAAACTACCCATGTTTGTGACGGTGTAAAACAGCTGAGCTACTTGCTTATTTGTTCAGAAAAGCACCAGAGCTTTCATCAAAGGCCAGGCTATAATTAAACAGCTATTCTCCTAAAACAAACTGATTTGTTTGCCCCAGGGCAGAACAGGCATAATGAGGTTTGTAATGTGAGACGAGATGAGTGGCAAATGCATGTCCAGTCATCTCAAACATTGCTGGATCTCCATTATTGAGTTAAGGTTGGGTGACCATACATTCCGTTTTAGCTGGGCCAGTCCCGTTTTAAGTCCCTGTCCCGTGTCCTGGGGGGATATTTGCAGAAACACAAAAATGTCCAAGTTTTCCCCTCTTCCTATCCTGATTGTCCCTTTTTTTTTTTTTCCGTCAATGTCAATCATATAGTCAAAGCTTAAGGAACAATAAATTTGCTTTTAGGAAAGCACATGCAATAAAAAAATGTTACTCAATGAAATCAGAACATTTTTTTAGTGTTTACTGGTGGTATATTGAGTTTGCACAGCATTTTCCATTAAGGAATTTCCATTATGGTGCTGCCCTTTGATATGCGTTTATAAAATTAAAGTGTCCCAGTTTTGAGGTTTGACCCTAAGTTAAGGACATGTAACACATAAAAGATGATGCCCTGAAAGCTGCTGCCAGTGTGCAGCGCCTCTTTGATCATGACACAGATAAGGGTTAGTTATCAAGAAACTGCTTGTTAACAAAGGCACAGTGCTGTCAATTAATTAAGGCCCCGGCTCTGGAGACCTGATTAGATCCAAGTACATGAGACAGACTGCTGACGTGATGTTATTTAGAGGTCATCTCAGGAAGACACTGGCTTTGAGACTTACTGTTTTATACCTCTATTTGTCTTTGACATGAAACACAACTGTTTGGCCATATAAAACGCTCGCTCGTAAAACTTGTCTGCATGACAAAATTACATGCCGTGAAAAGCCCACAGAGTATGGTTATAATAAAATGTGGATGGTACATTGTCCTACAGATTGGTTTTGTGATTGACCAAACTTCCACAAACTTACATTTACAATTATTTAATGAATTTTCTTTCTCTACAATCTACAAACTATTTTCCTAACGCCTGTTCACCCACACTTAAAGCTCCCATGCTGTGGCTCTGCCTCCTGCCCTCTTTACCTCGAGTCCGTGGTCATCAGTCAAGCTGCTGCTGCTCCGGCTCCGGGTCCCCAGTCCCCAAAACACTCTTATGTAACTCAACGTTTGTCACAGATAGAGATGCAATAGCCGTTGGTTGCTAGCTAACTATGTAACTACATTGGGAGTGGGACAGTAGAAGAAGTAGACAAGACAAGACAAGACATTTATTTTTGTATAGCCCAATATCACAACAACAGTCGCCTCTGGAGACCTGATTAGAAGTACATCCATATTTGGGACATGACAGAGTGAACTGCTCGGAAATGAACACCAGATGACATGGCATGTTGTCATGTTCAACAAGGAAAAAATATTCATCTGATGAAGGCAGCAGCAGTGAGTGTGATTGTAAAAACACAATAACAGTTTTATTGATAAGATAGTGACAGGAGCGGTAACAAATATTAGCTTAATAATATGATGGTGAATAGGTTTTTTGAAGTTCATTCTTTTTTTTTGTTCTACCGCTTAGTCCCGTTAGGGGTCACAGGTGACTGGAGCCTATCCCAGCAGCTTTGGGCCTGAGGCGGGGTACACCCTGGACAGTGGCCAGTTAGTCGCAGGGCTAACATTTAGAGACAGACCACCATTAACTCTCACATTCATTCACTAGGGACACTTTAGATTTGCCAATTAACCTGTACATGCATGTCTTTCGACGGTGGGAGGAAGCCGGAGTACCCGGAGAGAACCCACAGTAACACGAGGAGGACATGCAGACTTGTGTCCTCCACGTCTGCATGGAGAAATAAAAATTCTATATATTGAATATTATAAATCCTGTGAATTTTGATGAAAACATCAGGTGTTTTTGGAGTTGTTTTTTGGGGACAAGTCCAACAGGCTTTAGTGGGCCACGGGAGAGTTATTATCTCCAGCCCAGTCTGGAGGCTCATCTGCTGACATCTGCTCATACACCACATGGGACATGGATTTGTGCTCAGGTGCAGTCAGCTCCAGTACACTTCTGATTATACACACATTTTTAAACTGATCTAAGACACTCTGATTACCATGGTAACAAGGCATGTGATACAGGTTGGGCTTTTGCACCAGGTCAAGAAAAGTGTCCCACTCATTTTCTCCATCCTTTTGTTTCCACCATTGTGAACATTGAGTTATTACAAAGTAAAGACCGCTTGCTTTTGTGATAAACCATAGAAAGAACGCAAAGGTTTATTACAAAAACTATTTCTATTTGGCTTGCAGCTATTGCACAATCTTGCACACAAACACGTTTTAGGCTTTATAAAACCACATTGTGCAGTACTAACCTGGCCCTTTCTGTCTGCTCAGTGGAAACGTGTCTGTGCATAACTAATTATAGTTAATCAGAGCCAGCAACTTGACTTAAGTATTTTTGATAAGCCACAACATTACAACCACAATGATCATAGCCCCCATTTTGCCAGTAAATAATTATACTGAGGAACAAGGTTACAGATGTGTTTTTGAGTTCATTCTGGAAGGCCACCTGAACAACACACATCTCATGTTTAAATATTTTGCAGAAGAGCAGTTAACTGATTATAGCAGATGTTTGCCTAATGAATGTGTGGTTCAATAAACAGCAGCAGTACTGAGTAAACAAGGATATCTGTCAAAGTCACAACATTTAAACTAGTTCAGATGTCACAGAGAATGAACACTACAGACATAGGAAGAGGAGCAGGTAAAAGAGAGCTTATACACTGAAAACACACTTCTTCCAAAGCACATTCTTAGTATGTTTGATTAGTATGTATATTCCCGTTTAAATAGAAACATATCATTTCAATTCTAAAATGTCATTTTGAATTGAAAACACATTAGTCTGGAAGTAACATAAAAATAAATATTGATTTTTTTCCCTTCACGTCATGTGCTCCCCCTTTCTGTTGCCTATTCACATAAAGCACACAAAGTCAGTCTTTGTTAAAACCAAAGTCAAATTCAATCAGCTTCCAATCAAACAATAACAGTGAGTGCTTTGCTTCTCTCCCCTATTTATGCAACACTATGTTTTTTCATTATAGGCCGAGTCACATGAGGCATCATAATCACACATGTATATTTAACCTCCTTTAAATGTAACATTTTTGTCATTTCATGAACTTTACAGAATTAAACACGCAGAAGGTATATTTTATATATGTATATTTGTTAACACAAAAACTTAGGGTACTACGAGCCTTTTAGCTGACAAACCAAACTAAATGGTTGCGATGGAATATTTGTCATCTCCCTACAGTCTACTCATCAGATCCCCAGACCTCTCTCACAGATCTCCTAAAGCTCTGATCATATTATTATTATTTTTACTCACTCTGGATCTTTCTCTTCAGCTTTGTCGGAGAAATAACCAAAACCACAACTTATCAGCTCAATGTAATCCATTTTCATACCTAATATTGCAATTCATCACAGCCATAATTAAGATTAATATACGTTTTTTCCACTGCTGACCCTCGCTGTTATTACCACTGCTTGAAGTGATTTATTAGAACCATCAACACTTTAATTTTTTCCCCATTACTATTAGAAAACACTTGCTAATATCTTTACATGTCCCTCCTTCACCATTTCTTGTGTTTTTAATGCACCACAAAAGAGTAGTATTTAAATAATTAAAATTATGTGTATCATTTGGGACAGTATTCCTTTCCCCAGCTGCCCTGCTACTTTTAATGCACCTTTAGCTCACAGACACTTCCCATATGATCATATAACCATTATTACGATGGTGGTGATAAAAATAATGACAATATTGCTGTTGTTAATGGATTGTTATTGTTGTTATTATCAAGGACAATAGGGGAATGATGGGAAATTTAACTTAATCTAATCATCTTCAAAGTTAGAGAATATTCCTGCAGACTCCTGCCGTAACAGTTGTTGTTCAAAGTGACTTCTGTTGAGGCAGAGTTAGAATGGTTACCTTTTAGAAAGTGATTGACAAAAGAGAAACGGGCACTTTTGCAGTCAAGTAAGGATTGGCTGAGAGATAGACATGTGAGATATGATGGGTCCAGACTGAAGGTCAGCTGAATGAGTGCAGGGACAGCTTTGCATTTGTGAGTGGACAAAAATCTTTGCCAACAGCTGCTTTCAGAATCCCTTTTGCACACATTTACATGAAGTGCTTTAAATCCGTAGGGAACCCTCAGTGGATCTGCCGACAGTGAGGGGAGCTGTTTCTGAGTCAAGCTGCTGCTTCTGAAGATAACAATGAAAGAGTCCTAAAGGCAGACGACTTGTGACTAACTCGGCTCCGGGGCTTTTAAGTGCTGCCTCCTTCTCTGATAAAAACAGCCATGAGTACAAGACAAAGAGAGGGTTATAAATTCTGCACCATTGACCTTGATGTCTGCAAGCTTAAACAGAGTTGTTACTTGACCAATTTAAGACAGTAGTTTCTCATGGACAGTGAGATATATGTTTTTTCAGTGTTATTCTTCCATTTTCTATTATGCAGTGTTCCTCTTTAATGAACAATCAGGTTATAGCGTACAGTGGGTTTTGCTGTAAAAGAAGTCATATTTTATAATTGAATAATCTATTTACTGGTTTAATTAATTTGTCTTTTGTTGTTGACATCAGTGTCCACCAATGGGAGCGCTCCTTGCTTGCTCTGATTGGCCAATTTTCTGCTGTGGGGTGATCATTCTCATCTATTAAAATCAAATTCTGTTAATTATAAAGCCTAGATGAAGTCTTAAGGTCTCATTTTTTTCATACATATTCCTGTTACAAAAGCTGTTAGCTGATTAAACAAACTAAATACAAGAGTAAAGGAATAGGTAATCCCTGCATCGATGCATCCTTTGTTACATCCTTTAGCATGAGAACTATGGACTTTACTTTACCAAAAGAAAAGGGCCGTGGCATCCTACAATCCTTGCGCCTCCACATGAATATGTCCGATAGAGGTTGATCTCCATTTGATGAGTTTAGATTTCCTCTGCACAAACAATTATTGCATAAATGGTGTGCATTTATATAGTGCTTTTCTGCACCCTTCGGGCACCCAAAGTGTTTTAAATCATGCTTCCATTCACCCCATTCACACCTGGGACAGACAGAGGGGGGGGGCTGCCATACACACGGCGCTCACAGCCTTCTCCTACCACCAAACTCACCTCTACAATCACACACATTCATACACCAGTGCTACGGACACTGGGGGAAAGGTGGTGTGCAAGTGTCTTGATCAAGGACAGTCAACAACAGTATGAACAGGGGAGAGGGGGAAGAAGGGTTCGAAATGATTATTTATAGCCAATTAAATTTCAAAAGTGCAAACTTGAAAAATGCAAGGTACTACTTAGAATTAGGACAATGAAAATTACAGTTTCAGTTATATCCAATGACTAGAAAACAACTAAACAATAAAAATCGCTATGTTTTCCAGGACATGTAGCTACCCTGTTATATACTCTTTCCTTGTGCGCTGACCCATTTGTCTGTCCGTTTGTCCAGTCAGCAGGGTGCAGAGGGGTGGGCCCTCCAGGCTCGCAGGTTTCTCTGGAGCAGCAGGCGTACATGCTGCTGACGGAGCAGGAGAGGGACACCATGGCTTATTACCTGCAGGAGTACCAGGACGGACACATCAGGGTGGAGCCTCTGGTCATGGCCCTGTTTGAGCTCTTCAACACTCACGCAAAGGTACCGACCAAAACCAAATACATATTCCAGTAATCACACAATGGTGCATAGAACAATCATTTTATCAGCCAAATTTATGCATAGGACAAAGCTTATTTCTTTAACTTGCATCAAAGTCATTTCCTGAGATATATCTTGAAAGGGTACAGCAAGGAGTGAGAACTAAAAAAGGTATAGAGTTGGCTGAAACTGGAAATGATAAGCTCCTTTTACTGTCACAACAATTATAATAATGATAAGATGTTCAATTTAAAGTTATTGAGTTATTGATTCAAAACCCCCCAAAATAAATCTCTGAACACAGAATTCAGTCAGTGGTGAAAGGATGTGCATAAGAGGTCTGTCATCTGTGGGCATGTATTTTTTTTATGTTTTATCATTTAAGTCTAAAAGGTCAGATCAAAATATTGATGTGGTCGTCTTAAAAAGTTAGTAAAACTCAAAAGTCAAACTCTTTTGGTTTCAAGCCAAAGAGTTGAAAGGAAATAGCACTTTTATACAAATCAACTGAAAACAGAAAATTTGGATATACAAAGAAAAGAGAATCTTTCATTCATTCATTTTCTACCGCTTTGTCCCGTTAGGGGTCACTGGAGCCTATCCCAGCAGCTTTGGGCCTGAGGTGGGGTAGACCCTGGACAGTGGCCAGTTAGTCGCAGGGCTAACATTTAGACATAGACAGACGACCATTCACTCTCACATTCATTCACCAGGGACACTTTAGAGTTGCCAATTAACCTATACATGCATGTCTTTGGACGGTGGGAGGAAGCCGGAGTACCCGGAGAGAACCCGGAGTTACACATGGAGGACATGCAGACTCCTCACAGAAAGACCGGAGTTGGCCGAGAATGTTTGAGTCGGCCGGGTTTTGAACTCACGACCTTCTTGCTGTGAGGCAGGAGTGCTAACCACTCTGCTACGTGCACCCCAAAAGAGAATCTGCCCAGACAATTAACTGAAGTTTTTTTAATTAGAGCCAAAATCAAAATTAATATGCCTGTTGACTCAAGAAAAAAAAAAAAAAAAGACAACTGAACATGACATTCAAATACAAAGAATAGTCCTATCCTACACTACACTGCATCTACACTGATTTTTTTAAATCTACACCATAATTATATAATGTCAAAAAAATGTTTTGTTGAATGTACTCAATTTCTTTAAGATGATGTGTTGCATGCACTAAAATAAATTAAATCCAATAAATGAATGTCCAGACATTATTTGCTCTAAAAACAGCCCACCTGTGAATTTTCACTAAAACTCCTTTGTATTAAATTTAATTAATTTAATTTAAAAAAATGTATTACATTTAAATAATTTTACTGCACCTAAATTCAGGAAACATTTTAAAACAAAAGCATATTATAGCATCATGAGAAAGATTCACCTTGAAGATCTGATTTTTATGTATATGTGTCAGATTGTTTTGGAGCTCCTGTAAGGTTACCATTAACCTCCACAAGCTACCTTTACTTCTTCCGGACTGTGTTGTTAAAATTGCTTCCATTGTTTTCCTCACTTGTAAGTCGCTTTGGATAAAAGCGTCTGCTAAATGACAAAATGTAAATGTAAATGTATCTTTCCTGTCCGCAGTTGTCCATGCTGTCAGAGGTGCGGAGTCTGGTGGCCGCCCAGGATCTGGAGCTGTATGACAGGCTGGTGTTGCACCGTGAGAGGGAGGCCCACCAGACATTTCACGGAGGCCTGGGAGTGCTCCGACCACAGGGACACTGCATACACTCAGCCTCCATGGGCCTCGGTGCAGGGCATACTCCCCCAAGTAAGGTAGGCATCACTGTTCTATTAATTATCACTCATCTGGTGTTTTAACTCACAAATATTGTACTCTCTTACAGCAAAGTTTGATGTTAACGTGATATTTTACATTATGCTGCTTTCAATGCATGACGGACAATTCGAATAGTAGATTTCTCCGAGAGCGGAACTTGTTTGCGCGACTTACATCCTTCTTGGTCAGAAACCTGGAACTGTTATAATGGTGTTCTATTACCTTATGTGTTTGTGACTTCTATTTATGGACCAAATATACATTATAAGTTGTTACCAGTGCCTTAATGATGTTAAAGAGAAGAGGAAATGCATATTTTATGTGGGCAACTGTTTTTTAAATCATATGTTAGCAAGGGTAGAAACCACGCTGCTAACACCATAAATAATATATTTGACAATAATTTCTAAAACCATTGACAACAAACTTGCTGTTGCGTTCTGTTGAATTAGTCCTGACGTCAGAACTCGGGCAGTTTGTGTTGCTTCTAGAATCCCGATGTACTCGACTCAAACAACGTGGGGTGTTCATGTCTGAAACCTGTATATACAATAAACCCGACACCACTTAAAAAACAACATCATTTATAATGTGGACTTCCTCCAAACAGATTAAAAACTGTATCACTTTAAATTTGAATGTCATTAAAATCAACTATTAATTCATTTTAGAGGAGGATTTTGTCAAACACCACCTGCAGCTTCAGCAGCACAACACCCTGATCCCTGAGCCTGGCAAAGAATGATTCAATATTTGTTGCTATTTAGGGCATGTTGTCTACTCCATACACACTAAATAAAGAGCGGAGTAAATCTTTGTTTGTTGCAGTGTGCGGTCCCTGTGGTACAGCCATATACTGCTGAGGAAAAAAAAAAAAAAAACAGTAGAAGAATGATTGTTTTTGCTTTATTTCCTTTTTTTCCCTTTGAATTCAGAGAACACCTATTTTCTACAAGTTATGTTTAATGCAATGCCAGTAAAATGTTTTTAAATCCATAAAACGACACATATAAGATGTAGGAAAAATGTTTAATTTTTCTTCTTCCGTCAGTGACAAGAGCCTTGCCCAGTAACTTTGGGCCTCAGGCGAGGTAACCCTTGGACAATGAGCAGTTGGTTGCAGGGCTGACACTTCACTGAAAGACAAAAATTTACTCTCACATTCATTCACCAGGGGCAATTTTTAGATGTACCAATGTTTATGTTTGACAGTGCCCTGCATCAATCCTCCCAGACCTTTTTTGCAGCAGGTTACACCGAGCCTCAGATCCACTCACCACACCACTTGTGTGTGCCACCTCATCTGCTGCTGTTGAACAAAGGCCGGATTACTTCATACTGTGAAAGCCTCAGGGCCTGAACTCTTTAGCTTGTTTGACCGGGAGCTGTTAGTACATTTATCTTGTGGTGGTTAGTGCCCTGTCGCTGCCATTCAAAGTCTGCCATTGGTGGTGTTTGCGTCGGCACACAGCAGTAGGTCTGGGTAATTGCCCGTGCAGACACTCATTATTGTGGTGGGGAAATTATAGCCCCCAATAAAAAGCTAATTGTGTTTAATTGGCAGTCACTTAGTTACTCAGCAAGAGGCTGGGAGATTCATTGTAGTGGCACTGTGTTGTGACACACCACTGTCTCATTAGATGGATGTTTCAGAGCAGGTTGGTGGTAAGCTGTTTATTTAGAATTGCCAATAGCTGTAATTAACAAAGTCTAAAAGAATAGGTTTATGACATATGAGAATAAATACAGTGAAGTGAAGAAGGTAGCACAGGAAAAATCCAGGTTTTTTGTATATTTTTTATTGCTAAGTTGCAAACAAGTTACCAGGAGGTGCAGTAGATTCTCAGAAAAATAAAAGAAGACCCATTCATGGTATACATACTCTAAAGGCTGTGCAATTGGGAAATTAGTTGAAAGGGGTGTGTTTGACACATTCAATTCATTCAATCATTGAGGTCATCAATTTTGTACACAGGTGTGAACCAGGTGGCCACTATTTAAGGATGAAGCCACCACCACTTGTTGAACATGCATTTGAAAGCCTGAGGAAAATGAGTTGTTTAAGACATTGTTCAGAAGAACAGTGTACTTTGATTAAAAAAAAATGATTGGAGTAGGGGAAAAGTGCAAAAAATTATAGGCAGTTCAGCTAAAATGGGGGCAGTGGCTCAGTGGTAGAGTGGTCATAAATGTAAAATAATCTTCAATGCCTTAAAATGGAGAGCAAAACCAGAGTCACGTGTAAGAAAACGGAAGACAACCATCAAAATGGATCGAAGAATGACCAGAATGGCAAAGGCTCAGCCAATGATCAGCTCCAGGATGATCAAAGACAGTCTGGAGTTACCTGTAAGTACTGTGACAATTAGAAGATGTCTGTGTGAAGCTAATCTATTTTCAAGAATCCCCCGCAAAGTCCCTCTGTTAAAAAAAAGGCATGTGCAGAAGAGGTTACAATTTGCCAAAGAACACATCAACTGGCCTAAAGAGAAATGGAGGAACATTTTGTGACTGATGAGAGTAAAATTGTTCTTTTTTAGTCCAAGGGCCACAGACAGTTTGTGAGACCCCAAACTCTGAATTAAAGCCACAGTGAAGACAGTAAAGCAAGCATCATGATATGGGCATGTTTCTCCTACTATGGTGTTGGGCCTATTTATCGCAAACCAGGGATCATGGATCAGTTTGCATTTGTCAAAATACTTGAAGAGGTCATGTTGCCTTATGTTTAAGAGGACATGCCCTTTAATGTTTGTTTCAACAAGACAATGATGCCAAACACACGAGTAAACAAGCAAAGTCTTGGTTCCAAACCAACAAAATTAATGTTATGGAGTGGCCAGCCCTTAATCCAATCGAGAAGCTGTTTCTGAAGCAAAACCAAGAAATGTAAATGAATTGTGGAATGTTGTTAAAGAATCATGGAGTGGAAAAACATGCCACAAGTTGGTGCAACACAGATGTGAAGCAGTTTTAAAAAACTGTGGTCATACAACTAAATATTAGTTTAGTGATTCACAGGATTGCTAAATCCTAGAAATAAAAACATTTGTACAAAATAGTTTTGAGTTTGTACAGTCAACAGCGGACACTGCTATTTTTTTGAACAGACCCATTTTAACTAATTACCCAATTGCACAGCCTTAAAAGCATGAATCATGTATCATGAATGCTGGGTCTTGTTTGTTTTCTGAAAATCGACTACACCTACTGGTAACTTGTTTGCCATTTAGCAATAAAAAAAAAACAACTAAAAACCTGGATTATTCTGGTTACTGCAATTATTTTGAACAATACCTTAGGTGCAGGACAGGTGGCTGGAGCTGGAAGATCTGCAAGTGCAGAAAATACAGTCAAACTAGAAAAATTCCAAAAGTACCAAAACAAGTGATGCAGCACTGGACCATAACACTGACTCTGGTGAGTTTTACGATCTGGCAGAGTGGCCTTTGTAGGTGGCTTGCAAATGGATGCAGCTGGTGTAGACTCGCGGCTCCAGCACACCTGTCTGAAAATAAGCAGAAAGGAGGGACAGAGAGCTGGGAGGCCTCTCAGGGAGTGGCTGTAGATGAAGAGGGTGTGGCCGAGGCTGTTGTGACAGTATGACCTTATCCAGTCTAACGTACCGGTTCTGTTTATCATTTTGTCAGTTGGAGACATCTATAACATGTCTTCATCTGTTGACACTTATCTCTTAGACCGGTTTGTTCTGAAATACACTGTGCTCAAGTAAATATTGTTTGAGTTCTTAAAATTTATGGCTTGTTGTACTCTGTTAGTCTTAATTCTCCCAGCTCCTCCAGAAGAAAATATTTGCAACTGTTTGTCAAAACACTTTGTTCTAACCCTGTAAATGCTGTTGTGCTCATTATTTTGTCCTTCAGGGCAGAACTCAGGCCTGTTCCCTCTGCATTAAGCAGGCTAAACAAAAGCAGTCTCGTTTATTGCAGAGTTTAGCTCATAGCACAGTGATTCAGGTTTTTCTTTCTTTATTTCAGGATGATGGGCCAGTCAGTGGCTGGATGGAAAAAGAACAGGACGGGAACACTAATGCCTTACAGAACATGGCACTGGTAAGTCATGCAGCATAGCTATGCAGCTACAATAATTAGGAACATAGTATTCATGGTTTGCTGTGGAATAATTTGAGTCAGCCATCAGGACTCAACACTCAGGGCAGGACAGTGTAAAAAACAATGTCATATTCTAAAGGAATTAGGCTTTGATTCACTTATGCAAATACCATATAAATGGAATAGTAACATTCACATTACATAAATATTGATATCTGAAAATGAATTTAAAATAAATTACTATAACCTTTTTTTTATTTATATGAATGATTAGATGGATGATTGGATAAATGGATGTGTAGATGTTTGGATGATTGAATGAATAATTGGATAGAGGATGGGATCAATAGATGGATGGATATAATCGGATGGAAGGATGGATGGATGGTTGGTTGATTGAATGGATGGATTATTGGACAGAGAAATAGATAAGTGGATGGGTGATTGGATGAATAGGTAGCTGGATGGATAGATAGATAGATGGATGGGTGATTGACTGCGACTAGATGGATGATTGGATGGGTGATTAGATGAAAAGATTGAAAGACAGAAAAAATCTGTCATTAAATGAAACCAAATTGACTTTACCAGTTCTTATTCTTAAGAACACAGGTACATGTTTCTGCACTTTTGGATTTCTAACCAAAAGAAACTTGTTCCACATGTCATTGCTGCTTCAGCTTCACTAGCTGATTTTCTTTTTGCCGTCCTTGTCTCAGACTCCACTCTTCCTCAAAAGTAGCCTGGGGACCTCTTCTGCATCTCTTTTATTAAAAAAATAAAACCGGACCAATTTCTTTCCTCAAAATACTAAGAAATTTCACCAAACTGAAGTTTAGAGTTTAGCGATAGTGTAGCCTTAGCTTAGCTGCATTATGTTGCCTCCCTTTTCTCTGTTGATATTTTTCTTTTTTGAGTTGTTTCTACATGTTAAAAGACACATTCAGAGCTGAAAATAGACTTTATTGGTAGTTATTAAACTTTCTTTTAATGACAAGCCAAATTATTGGTCAATGTTTTCCGTTCCTGAGTAACAGGTTCTCATCTATTAAAATCCCTTATCATACAGTCTTTTTTCTTTCACAAATGACTGCTTTTACAATATAGGTTTAAGTTTGGGGTTAAACTATTTTCTCAACCAAAAGAAAAAAAAATATATATATAACCTTATCTATACATATTGTTATTGTTATGTAACATACATACATTATGTATGGATTAACTCAGGCATTAGTAAATGTCTTGTCATGCTGCATTACATGGCTTTTATCCCAGACGTTTTTTTCTTTTTTTTTTCTTTTTAACAAAATAACAAACTGACTTGATAAATTGTAGGATGCTAACCAATCCCACTCCCAGCAGGAGTCTAAATCCAAACAGAGCGAGTCACCTGAATGAACTCCTTGAGTGCTTTCTTAAACTCATATTGAATGCTGCTCAACAAAAGGTCATTTTGGCTTAGATTTGTCTTTCCGCTGTGTCTGCCTTCAGTGCTGATAGTGTATCCTGTGTATGACTGTCTGACAGTGGTCGCAAACAAAGGATGAACTTCTGATGTAGTGGACATCCCAGACTGACCGACTGAATGAAATTAGGGGTGCAGTGGCTCAGTGGTTGTCCTATAGCCAGAAGGTTGGCGGTTCGAATCCCGCTCTTTCCACTGCTCATACTGTCGTTGTGTTCTTGGTCAAGACACATAACCCTCCTTGCCTCCTGTGAGAAATTTAGGACAACTGATGGAAATTAGCCTGAGGCTCCAATGTGGCTGTGTCTCGTGCATGTTCATCAACATGCACTGTCCCAATCAAATAAATGAATTAATTATAAATTAGATATATGATTTGTCTGCACAAATACTCACACAAGGAAGGTCAATGTTGCAGGTTTAAAAAAAAAAAAGAAATACGTTCCAGATGTTTAACAGTTTGACTCTTTAGATTGTGACAGATTTATTTCTTATGTTATGGCAGGGCATTGTGTAATGTAAGGAACGTAAAGATGCAAAACTACAACATAGAAATTATGAATGGATGTGAATTAACACACATAACCTTCCTGAAAATGAATATTACCACGTTAGTACGTCCAATAAATTAAAAGCATATTCTGGGTTTTATGTGCCCACCACAACCTGCTCTACATATCGATGGATGAACACATCTGACTATGTTATCTTTGTGTGGGTAAAAGGTATTATTTTATTTGTTTAAGCAACTGGTTGAGACAACACATAATGAAAAACCTTTCCTGCTTTGTAAATAAAAGAGCATTAACCATCTCCTCTTTTTCCGGGGTCATGATTGATGTCAGTTCATTATATAGCTTTATGCTTAAGAGGAATCTGTTTGTAGAATACATCTGTTGTAGAATAAAATTGTTTTGCGCTACATCATAAGCAAACAGCTATAAACGCTGCATAGACAGCCTACACAATATTACATTTACATTTATTCATTTAGCTGACGCTTTTATCCAAAGCAACTTGCATTGTTCTAATGTAATTACCAGTGTTACAGCCACTGGAGGCAAGGTGGGTTAAGTGTCTTGCCCAAGGACACAACAACAGTATGAACTGTGGGGAGAGTGGGAATCGAACCGCCTACCTTCTGGTTTAAAGACGACCGCACTACCCACTGAGCTACTGCCGCCTCAGTATATACCTGTATATATACAATATACCAATAGAAACACAGGAGATGAATAATGAACATTAATAATGTTGATTATTTGGTTACCGTGGTTCCTGTCCATAATTTTTGTTGGAAGCTGGTAGAATGAAAACATCAATGTTTAAGTCATGAAAAGACAGTGCTAAAGGGCACCTTCCACATCATACAGAGGCTAAATGGGTAAGAAGTAAACAATGCAGTAATACAGCGTTCTAAAGGGAATAAGAATATGACTGAGACTTGAAAAGGTCTCCAGTGTTACTTAAAGTAACAATAAAAAAATTAATTAAGTGAAATTGTTTTAAATGATTGGTAGACGTGGCTCATTTTATTCCACAAGGGCAGCTCAGTCTCACATTAAAAACATCTTGTAACTTTGTTCTTCCAACAGGATGATTTGCAGGCTGCGGGTCAGTCCCCTCCAATGTTCAGGCCCCCGAGCCGCTCGTCCAGAGACAGAGAGCTAAACAGGGCACCTTCAGCCCGACTGGTTCAGCTCAGTTCAAACCGACTGCTCCAGGACTGCCTCCACAAGTCCGTCAGATCCCTGCCCTTGGTACCCCAGCCACCCAGCGCCACACACAGCTGCTCCGGTCACCACATGTCCCTCTCCTCCCTGCAGCACACCTGTCTCCTGTCTCAGATGTCCCACTCCGAGCACTTGCCTCATCACTACCACCCCCATAATCCTCTCCCGGGACGACCCAGCTCGGGACACCACACCTGCCCCAGTTCTAGATCCAGCTCCTATGAGAAGTCCTGCGTCCTGTCCAAGTCAGCGTGCTCATCTAAAGGGGCATCTCCCATGGTGTCCCCTCACCCATCACCGTGTCCTTCACCCTGCCCATCTCTGGTCACTCCTGGACCCCCGCCCTGTAGTCCGGACCAGCCCTGCTCCCCTGCACTCAGTCACAAGGTCATCATCGCCGATGGTAACCGGCTGTCAGCTGACTGCAGGTCACAGCAAAGAGGTGAGGGCTTGTGGTTTTATAAGCTACGTGTAGATAAAGACTGACCATATTTTGTTTCAAACCACTAAAAGATAATCAAAACAATCAAATTATATTACAGTGCCATTTCTTTTGTCATACTATAAGATTATAGATTCTGTCATACTGTGAACTGGAAAGGGATTCAGACATATGAAGATAAACAAGAAGTGTTAAATGCTATACTTTTATTTATACTTTTAGTAAACACACATTTATTTTTAACCATACAATCAATGCCAATTTATTAAAAGAAAGGGATAGTAAGATGAAGAGCACTTAAAATGATGAATTGAGAAAATAGTAGTGCCCGTAAATGTACAATAAATAGAAGAACACAAAATAAACTATAAAAAACCCTCTTGACAAACCAGAACCAGAGGGCATCAACCTTACTAACATGCCAGACATTTGACCTTCACTGCAGTATACAATGAATATAAATAATTTTATTGTTTTGGCTAAAAGTATTTATTTTATAAATTTATTTAAAAAATGTTTTTGTCCCCAAGGGACAATTAAAGACATGTGAGCAGCAGGACATACAACAGTAACAGAACACACATCCACATATACATAAAATACTGTGCACAAAAGTGACACAGTGCAAGAATAAATAGGTGTAAAAAAAACAACATAAAAAGCATTATCGTGGTTGGCTCCTGGTGTTAAGGAGCAGGATGGCTTTAGGGACAAATGTGGCCCTCCTCCTTCTGCAGGCAGGGCACCGGAGACGGCGTCCAGAGGGGAGCCACTCAAACTGCCGAACGTGTGTGGAATCTTGTAAGATTTTATTGCTAACCTGAGTGTCTGTTGGTCGTGTATATGTGAGAGTTCTGACTAATTCTATTCTCTCTCTACGACTATTCTCTGCAGGCAGTTTCTGTTCTGGAGGCTGGTGGAGTGAAACCAGCAGGTTATTAACAAGATGATGATGCTCTCTATAAAAGAGTTATAAAAAGTCAGTAAAATGTCCTTTTTGACTCCAATGAAGCTAGGTTTCCTATTGTTGGTATTGTTGCTGCTGACTTTTCCTCAGAATCTCCTCAGAGTTGGACGAGAATTTCCACAGATGATTGAAAATGGTATCCAGATATTTACTGTATACTCATCAACTAGCTTCACTGGCTCCAAAGGAGTAATGGTCAGGTCTCTCCTTTTACTGGAGAAGGTTACCACCATCTCCTTAGCTTTACTGACATTCAGTTCCAGCTGTGAGTTGTCGCACCATTCCACAAACACTTGCAGAACTGGATCATGTTGCTGTGAGGGGCCAGAGAGCAGGGACAAAAGGACTGTATCGTTAGTATATCTAACCAGGAGACAGGATGAACAGCAGGGGTGACAGCATCCAAAGTCCAGGAGCCAGAGAGTTACCCAAGTGGAAGCCGAAGGAGAGTTTAGTGGCCAGAATGTGGGCCTGCAGGGTGTTAAAAGATCAGCAAAAAGGAATCTGACTGAAGAGTCAGGGAGTTCCAGATGTGTGTATACAATTAAGGAGAGGCAACTTAGCAACATAAGCCTACAAAACTGTGTGAGTGTATTTGATTATTATCTTTTTGAGTTTAGTGCTGTGTTATTGCTGAGAAACCGCTCTTTGTTTACTACTGCTCTGTCACGTGGTGTAGTCGCTTCTAGTCTCACTTGTTCTTGGGCTGGTTTTGTTGGTTTGTTTGCGTGTCATCTGGAGGCGTGTCCTGCTGAATTCAATTATTTGAATCAGATGGCTATTTAAGTGTGAAATACCGCGGCAGTGGTTGTGGCAGTCTGATCTCGTGCAACCCTCATTGTGTGAAAACCAAAGAGAGTAAAGATCATCAACTCTACCTGCACGCGACTCCACCGAGCAGGGACTTACCGACAGGGCACCTGAGTATTGCACTTTTCTTATACTAATGGTTTGCACTTGGTTTGCAAACTTTATCCCTTATTAATTTCAAATTCTTCTTGCATACTTCCTTTTCTACTCTTCTACGATGTATTCTCTCTCAGTGCGATGGATGTCGCTGAAATGGCGTTGCAATGATTCAAGTCTTACCTCTCAGGTAGGTCATTCAGAGTATCCTGGACAAACGAGGTCTCTGAGTCTCAACATCTCAATACAGGGGTGCCACAGGGCTTAGTGCTTGGACCACTACTCTTTTCCATATACATGACATCGCTTGGCTCTGTCATTCAGAAGCATGGCTTTTCCTATCACTGCTATGTGGATGACACTCAACTCCACTTGTCATTTCAACCTGACGATCCGACGGTCTCTGCTCGCGTCTCGGCATGTCTGAGTGACATCTCACTTTGGATGAAGAACCATCACCTGCAGCTGAACCTTGCTAAAATAGAAATTCTTGTGATTCCGGCCAACCCAGGGACCTGCCATAACCTCTCCATTCAACTAGGCCCATCAACCATTACACCGTGTGGGGGTGGTAATTAATGATTAGCTAAACTTCACAAGTCATGTTGCCAGCACCACCCGGTCCTGTAGATTCATCCTCTACAACATTAGGAAAATGAGACCTTTCCTATCAGAGCACTCTACGCAAATTCTAGTCCAGGCTTTTGTCTTGTCTAAACTGGATTTTTGCAATGCTCTACTGCCTGGACTCCCTGCCTGCACAACCAAACCTCTGCAGCTGATCCAGAATGCGCCGGCAAGAGTGGTCTTTAAAGAACCAAAGAGAGTGCACGTAACTTGTGGTTGCAAATCCTTTGCAGTCAATGACAGCCTGAAGTCTGGAACACATAGACATCACCAGACGCTGGGTTTCATCCCTGGTGATGCTCTACCAGGCCTCTACTGCAACTGTCTTCAGTTCCTGCTGGTTCTTGGGGCATTTTCCCTTCAGTCTTGTCTTTAGCAAGTGAAATGCCTGCTCAATCGGCTTTAGGTCAGATGATTGACTTGGCCATTGCATAAAATTGGTTGCTTTCAAAGTATGCTTCGGGTCATTGTCCATCTGCATCGTGAAGCGCTGTCCAATGAGTTCTGAAACATTTGACTAAATATGAGCAGATAGTATTTCCCAAAACACTCATCCATTCATTCATTTTGTCAGCAGTCACATTATCAATAAATACAAGAGAACCAGTTCCATTGGCAGCCATACATACATGCTTCACTGATGAGGTGCTATGCTTTGGATCATGAGCAGTTCCTTTCCTTCATCAGACTCTTCTCTTCCCATCGCTCTGGTACAAGTTGATCTTGGTCTCATCGGTCCATAGGATGTTGTTCCAGAACTGTGAAGGCTTTTTTAGATGTTGTTTGGCAAACTCTAATTTGGCCTTCCTGTTTTTGAGGCTCACCAATGGTTTACATCTTGTGGTGAACCCTCTGTAAAAACACACACCTGGCCATGGAACAGCTGAGCATCCAATTGTCTTACAAATTATTTTTGGTCCCTTAAAAAGTGGGAGGCACATATACAAACTGTTGTAATCCCTACACCGTTCACCTGATTTGGATGTAAATACCCTCAAATTAAAGCTAAAAGTCTGCAATTAAAGAAAATTCCCATTCCTAGAAACAGCCAAAAGCTCAATGTCTGTATTGAAAGGTTTCTCCCTCACTATGGCTGTGGAGCAGGGGGGGCAAAACCAACAATGTGAATTGTGCCATTATCATGGTTTCTGTCTAGCCACGTTTCTGTAAATGCAAGAATTGAAGCTGTTTTGTATTCATGGCTGACACTGACTTGCAGCTCGTCCGTTTTATACGATGAGAACGCCAGGACATTGGCCAGGATGATGGACGGGAGCGCATGTTGTCTACATGCCTCCCGTTTGAGTCTGGCTCTAACTCCGCCCTTTTTCTTTCTCCTTCTGGTTACCTTGCCGCAATTTGAATTGCAAGACCAGGTACAGAGAGTTGTGAGCCACAAACCAGAGAAGAGGCTGATTGTTGACAGTAATTGCAATTGACTCACTCTGACGATGGACAAACTTAAAAACGTATGGCCTCGACATATTTTGTGATGTTTCAGACGAAATGTAAATTCTTTTGACATTAAAACATGTAAAACTGAAGAAAAGGTTATCAAAAATATGAAAATTATGAATCAAAAACAATTTACATATTTTGTAATAAAACGTAATACAGTTTAATAAAGTCTCCTATATTCTCTGGACCAAATGAAAAAAAAGGAAAGAACAAAAGGTTTACTGTAGTTTGGCATATTCCAGTCTAGCTTTTTTATGATTTGTTTTCAACAATGGTGTCCTCCTTGGTCGTCTCCCATGTGTAGTTGGTGCAGCGTCAGATTCATGTGACTTTCCTCACATCTGATTGGTCCACTTTGGTTTTGCAGACTCTAAACCAAAACTAAACCTGCTCCAGGCAGGGTAGTCGTGTTGAGTAAGTTACCATGGCGATAAAACCCACTCTAAACCAAACCACTTTGTGGAGATTGAAAACTCAGCGATGCTCAATCTAAACCTGAACTTACCTGGATCTAAACCGTCTTCTAGTAACAGGCCTCAGGGGTTGCCGTGGGTTAGTTCAACAACACACAGCGCCGGAGGGCGTTCACTCATCAAGTTTGTTGATTGAGCATAGAGTAATGCACCAACGGCACATAATATCTAAAAGAGCCCACATTTAAAAAGACAATAAGATAAACACATGTACTCTAAACAAATACTGCTCAACATGCCAGCCGGTTGACCACAAGAGCAGTGAAGTAATAGAAATCTGTTGATGTAGCCTTATACAGTCTTGGCAAAAAGTAATAAAATAAATTGCACATTGCAATGTCTTTTGCCTGTGTTCAACTGTGCAATGTTTTATGTGCAAACTAAAGAGTTTAGGAAAACTTTCTTCATAGTTTAGTTTCATACCCTGCAACAGACTTTGCATTGTTTTTTGAGCACTTAAGTCTACTTTATGAACATTACAATACATTTCTCTTATGAGCCATTGCTAACTTTTGGCACAGGCCTTATTATCTAAGTTTGAATAGAAGCTACATTAATCTTGCAAAGTAACAATGTTGCCCAGAAGCATTTCTATCTTTTCAAAGGTAAAAAAAAAAAATGGGCTTAGTTTCAAATCATATTTTGCCTGAAATAAATGACCCTGTTTGATCTTATTCATTCTGTAATTTGTAACAGTGCTGTGTGTCCCCAGGGGCCACTCTGTCGCAGCTGTCGGACAGTGGGCAGACTCTGAGCGAGGACAGTGGAGTGGATATCGCGGAGGCAGGGGCCCTCAGTAAAGACGGCAGCCCTCGACCCTGTAAGAGCCAACAGGGCCACGCCGAGCAGCCAGGGACCCAGGCACCTCACCCAGGGGTCACCAGACAAGTGAGTTTTCCAAACAGAAGCAAGAGCAGTTTGTTACTGGTGTGTAATATTGTTTTTAATTCAATTAGTCTGTTATACCAATCAAAGAAACAAAGGTTAAAGAAAAAACATCTGGACTCAGTTTTTAAGGTGAAGATGTTTCTACTCTAATTCCAAGATGCTTTTGCATTAACCTTTTCTTCAAGATGACCTGGATGACTGAGAACCTCCACAGACACCAATCAGAGAAACAAAGCCTCACATGAAGCCCACTGTGACATTTATTTTTATTAAATTTTCACTGATTTGAAAGAACGGTGAAGGGTAGGGATGCTTAACCCATTTTACCTCATGAAGCTAATGGGTATGGCTGGCCAGGCTAGGGTAAAAAGAGATGTTAATTCATGCTTAATTATGTTGTGTGAATGCATAAAAAGTAAAAAAAATTAAATACATGCGCTTTACATTTGTCTCCATAAATAGAATATATTTACTGTCTTAAATACCAACTGAGTTCTCTTTCATATTCTGCTCTTCAGTGTCTGTCTTCTTAAAGGTCCTATATTATGCTAAATTGACTTTTCTGAGTTTTTAACCATGTTCTAATGTTTTCTACCTCAAACACATCCCTAAAGTTGTGTTTTGTTTCATTTGCGCATGTTTGAGTAATTAAATATGTTGAGCTATAGTCCTCTCCACGAGCTATACCAAGTAATGACCAATTATAATCAGTGGTGGACAGTAACGAAGTAAATGTAATTCGTTACTGTACTTAAGTAGTTTTTTCCAGTATCTGTACTTTACTAAGTATTTCCATTAAGGGATACTTTTTACTTTAACTTCACTACATTTCAACGTCAAATATCTTACTTTTTACTCAAGTACATTTTGCAAAATTAGTCGTTCCTTGTGTTTCCGTTAAATATTTTTGTAGAAGAAGAGCTCAAAGACGCGTCTCAGTGGGAGTGTCAGGACCGGCTCAATAGAAGCCTCATTCTCTACACGCGAGCTGAGAAACATGAAAATAACAAATAAAAAATACACCTGTGGTGAAGCTTTGGTATTAATAATGGCTGACTCTGATTCTGAGGGAGAACATCTACCTTTAGAGTCTTTTCAGCCGAGTGAAAGTGAGAATGAACGAGAGTGAGTGCGTCAGTGACTTGGACAGCGGCGCAGCTGCTCGTGCCTTTCTCAGCGTCTCTCATAAAGCACACGCTGTTTTTCCCACATTTTACCAAACATCAGTGAAAGAAACGGGAGGAAACTAAAGCCGGGAAGGGATGTGCGTAGCACCTGCAGCTTTACCTTTAGCACAGGTGATAGAAGCCGGGCGGGTGTACTCGCCGTGGCCGCGGGAGTGACAGGGAGTTTGGGAATAATGCGGCTTCTATTGACAGCTGTTTAGGACAAATACGTGTGTTCATCCTGACACTTTACTGATCGTAATAAAAGTGATGGCGAGAGGTCCACACTCTAAAAACTACTAACTATGCCACATGGACGGATAAGAAAGCAACTGCAACCACACACATACAGTACATGTGTATCATTTCTCAGAACTATTTGCTTACGTTTACTAGTTATGGTATATGAGAAGTTGTAGTTATTCTTTATTTCAGAAAAAGAAAAAAACTATTCTAATATGTTCATTAGTGTGTATGTACTGAAAAAACATAACCGCCAATATATAATGTCATGGTATGCAAATTATATGCAAATTAGATGCTTAAAATTTATTTACTACTTTGGGTCATACCTGACATTTTTCTAGTTTAGAGTAGGACTCTATCTCGTATCATTTTCAAACCACAGCCTTTTGAAATTTGGATCTCAAAATCTGTATTTTTAAATAATTCCTGGCGCCTAAAGGGGCAAGACACTGACAAAATTATAAGGGCATTATAGCCTCAGTACTTGGATACTTAAGTACATTTGAAGGCAAATACTTTTGTACTTTTACTCAAGTGAAAGTTAAAAGGGAGTACTTTTACTTTTACTGAAGTAATATTTTACCTAGTGTATCTGTACTTTAACTCAAGTACTTGGTTTGTGTACTTCGTCCACCACTGATTATAATAATGATCATAATCTGTGCAACCCCCACGCCTCTCCAGGAAGTGCTCCTGCCTGCTCCTCGTGTTTATTCCAGTCTGTTTGCAGCAGCAGCACGTGCAGCACTAGCTTGACACAGGAGAGCCAGCCTTATACAGACAGGCCTAATCTGACCGTTTGTTTTGAGTCATGGTGGAAGCTCAACTTGCATAAGATAATTATTGTGTGTTTCAGGTTCAAATTGTAAAATGGTAGCTTAAATGTATCCACAAAACACTGTGTGATGCACAAAATAGTAAATCATCCTCACTTCCCATCATTTGACCACATAATTTTGCTCCTTTATTCAGTGTTTTATTTCCTTAAACTGGACGATATTGCAATGAGTCGATTATAAACGCTGCTAAAGAGCAACTATTTAAACTACACTGTTAAACACATATCATATTTCAGACTGTTTGACCCAGTCACACATGAGGCGTACACTGTTAAATCACCAACAGAAAGAATAATGATCCAAACATTGAGGTGAATTACACTAACACTGGGAAGAGACTCACAGGCGTATAAAAATGACTGTCCCACTGTGGCTGTGCACTTTAAACCTACTTTATAACCTGTGTTTGTTGTAGGCCATAGTGAATCTCAATTGCCTCCTTGATCCAACAATTGTGTTTGTTGTCTCTTTTGTTCCAATAATTCTGGATTTGTCCCAGTCCATTGCATGGTTTTAAAAAAGCTGGACGACAAAAGTTGCATAGGTCAGTAGACAAGACATGTCACATCACATGAGTCTTTTGAGAAAAGCTGCAGAAGTTAGAGGTCAAAATATGTCACGGTATGATACTCATAAACATCGTTCTGAGTTACATCACAGAGGTCACTTGGTTAATTTTATCTACAATAGCAATATATTACTAAATGTTAATGGATGCTCTTTTTACTAAATAGATGTTCTTTCTTTAAAAGAGAAGTACAGTCTGTGCTCACCTGTTTACCCAGACAACAAAAAGAACATTATTTGGAGAGTTATGTGACAATAAAATAAAACATATTTTCTGAAATAGCCTTGTTAAACATTTTTTTAAATCAAATTCAATATCTTTTGAAAAGTGTATAGTTAAATGGTCTGTCTGTGTAATCACAGTAGTAGTAATCACTAAGGCCATTTTGAACCAATGAGAACATTTCTTAGAGCCATAAAGAAGAGAAACCAGTGCAGGTGTTACGCACATTTGAGGTTTTAAGGCTAGATGAAACTAAATCTATGGCAACAGCCTTTTTATCTGTGTTAAAATATTTGAGAATTAGAAAATGATTGGCCTTGGCAGTGGTTTGCACTCAGCTTTTTAATTATAAAAAGAAAGTGTCCTACAAAAAGGTATTTCAAGCTTTAATGGGGTTTACTGTGTGTCATTAATTGAGGCTCCTGACAGAATCAGCCCAATCTGAACAAAATTTCACAGCTGATTAATGTCTCTGCACATCCCATAATAATGTTTTCTGACACAAAACGTTGGATATTGATTGAACATGCCACTTGTGTGTGAGGTTTGTTGATGGCAGGAAGCAGATAAAAAAACGCTTGCTATTTCACTCACTGTTGTCTCTATTAAAAGAATCCCTGACTTTTTAATTAGGTTTTATTCTGTGTATATATTCTTACAAGTGACATATTTCTGGTATTTAGTACATCAATATGTTTTGTATTTGTTTATTTTTGTATTGTTTTGTATTGTGTCTGTTGCATAGCTCATGTCTCCTGTCCCGATGGCTTCTGCTACTCTGATACGAGTATTGAAAAACGCCAACACCCTGGGCATCGCCATCGAGGGAGGAGCCAACACACGGCAGCCTTTACCACGCATCGTCACAATACAGGTGTGGGAAAGTGTTTATTTTTATTTTTTTACTCTATATTTGTCTATTTTTCTTTAATGACCCCAGAGGTATCTCATCTTGTGCTGCTTTTCTGTGGCCCAGAAGGAGGCTGTAATTTTCACTGCAAAGGTCTAACTTGTAAATACACACAACAATAGATGATCATTAGCCAAGATGTGAATTTTATAGGTATTGATCTTGAGGCCAGACTTGAGGACAGTTGTTAACATCTTTTGTATTGTGGCTCCTCATTAGTATAGTGATAAAAAAAACCTCAACGTTGAGTTTGATTGCCCGACGAGGAGACAAAACCAGTGTATTGTGGTTAGGGTTGTGTAAAGAAGGGCATCCAGCATAAAACCTATATGCGAACAAACAGTCGTGGACTCATTTGTACTGAGTTTTGTTTCAGTTTCGGACATAAAGGTCTTAATATTTTAAATAAATGGTAAAGCACAAGTTTTGCAGAGCGGTGAGCATTAACCAACTGAGACGCACTACATTGTTAAACCCAGATGGAATAGACTTAAGACCAGCCAAGATCACAGCTAGTTTATTTGTCAGTATAATGGGAACAGATGAAAACTGTAATGGTGTTTCAATTTATAACTGTTCCCTTCAATCTCTGCCAATGTATCATCCACTGCTCTTGCTCTAGTCTTAGTCTTAATCCACTCTCTTCTTTCTCATGACTTGTTTTTGGATTAATGTGATCTTGACAACTATACAGTAGTATCTCATCATTGCAAAAAAAAACTAATTATGTACCCATTCAATATTCTTCGAAAATGTTTTCAAATAATCATAGTATTAGCAGGTTACCTATTTAAAACATACAGTACATGCTTTTTATTGTAATGTTGTGCATCATTAATGCATCATTATTCCTCGACAGACCTACACTTTTTAAACTGAATCCAAGAAAATGTTGCATGAGCATTTCCCTTTTCATGACAATGGGAAGTGTCTCATCTCCACATCTGATTATTACCCTGCATTTTTTATATCCACTGACTTCTGAAGCAATCTGCATAAACACATCCTCCTGCAGATGTTTCCTGCACAACACTGTTTACACTTTGTCAAGTCCAACAAAGTGAGCACAGTGGCACATTTCCATAACACAAGTGCTTTATATTGGCAGAGGGAGAGCGGCGATAGCATCGACTAATCACCGCCTGAGTTACTGCCTCGGTCACCTCCACAGCCCCCCTTCCACAATCACCCTCAGAGGACCTTTTTTGTGACTGCAGACATTTCCATAACAATGACTCTCCTCCGTCGGGAACATGGGGACAGGAGATGACTTTGGATGTCAGTCACTGTCCAGTGACCCCTCTGCTGTTTAACACTTGTCGTACACACTATGGGTCTGTCTGTGAAGGTTCTCAGTCATCCAGGACATCTTGGAAAAAAAAGGTTGAAGTAAAAGCACTCAGTGAAGACGTTTCATCTCTAATTCCAAGAGACTTTATCAATTCTAAGATCAACTGGTAAGAGAGCTGAGCTCATATCTCTAGAGGGAGGAGTTTCCCTGAAACCAAACCTGATGGACCAGGCTGTTCTGGTCTCACAGTCGTTGGCTCTGAAAGGGAATTGTGACTCCCATTCAGGTGCAGAGTCATTAGTGACACTGCTCCATTTAGGTGCTGTGTTTGTTGTTCTAGGGTGAGGCTTTTGTTTTAGGTTTCAAAACACTGTTATAAATACTAGGCAACATGAATCTGATGCCACCTCCTCTGTTCAAAGAAGGCTTTTCCATTTTCACAAAAATGGCTTCCTTCACTCTCTCTCAAACCATCTGTCCTCTCTGGCCAGAATTTAGACATTGCTGCCTCAAAGGAATGTCCTTTCTCTTTGAGGTGGAGGTGGACTGCAGACTCAGGTCCTCCAGGATTGGCTCTTCTGTGCTGATACATCCTCTTGTGAAGCTGTTGTTTTGTTTCACCAACATAACTGTCACTGAACTCTTCACTGAACTGCATAAACAACATTACTCTGTATAGAGTAATGTACAAACACAGCACCTGAATGGAGCAGTTTTCATCATAGATTGTAAAAAAAACGTAATCCGCCCATTGGTCCCCTATTCACCAATATTGTCGTTATGAATGGGCAATAAAATGGCGGTTACATCCGGGATTTTCAGCTTTTACTCCATAGTAAAACAATAGTTTTCAGATAGCATAATTGGACCTATTAATCAAAAAATCCCCCCCAGGATTGTCACCAGTAAAAACTTAGCTCTAGAGACCGGAGCCATCTTTTGTACCAGGCTGTAAACATGAGTTTTACTCTTGTAAAGTTGCCATTGGGTTTCTCCTTATATGTCCGCTTTTGGAGCCTGCCCTCTGGTGGACGGAGGTATATCGCTGTATTTCGCTGTATGGCGGCGCCCTTACTCGAGGACCGTTTAAGAGGTTCCATGGGAGACGCTTGAGTTTCACTGATCTTGATCTCAGAATTGATAAAGTCTCTTGGAATTAGAGATGAAACGTCTTCATTTGAAAAATGAGTCCAGATGCTTTTACTTCAACCTTTTTTTCACTATGGGCCTGATTTACTAAGAGGAGAAATACCACGTACAAATTTTCGGCTGCATTATCAAAAACTGCGTCTTTCATAGATGGGCATGTCTTGTGTGATCTACTAAGAGAAACAGTGGCACTGAAGAGAGGAGCCAATAAACTTGCCAGACTGTTTTCCTTTGTTCAAAAGGTCTGGTCCCTTTCTCACAGCAAATCCCTTCCTCTGCGATTTTTCGGGTGGACCAATCACAAGCCGTTTGTCTGCAGCAGGATGTGGTTTGCTGGTCACGTCATACACAAGTTACTAGAGAGGGCTAAACAATAAACATGATGGACACTGCTACCAAGGGGCCATTATTTCTTCTCTCGCCTCGGTTTTGAATAATCAAGTATAAAAACGATGAAACTGCTCTGGTGTCCGCTCTACTGCTGGCCATGTTAACTAGCTGCGCTAATGTGGCTTCCTCGTTGACAGCTGGCTGTGTAGTGTTGCTTTTTTCGCGTCACGTCCAACGTTTCTCTGAATGGTTAACATTCATCTTGTAAACCCCGCCCTTGAAATCAAATGCAAGCAACAGGGTACCAGACTAACTTCTTTGAATAGAATAGGAAAAGAGTTAGTTGTGGCTGGCCAGGCTAGGCTAGAGGAGGACTTATTCTCAACCTGGGAATATTATGTCTTAGAACATTGTTGAATCTCTCACTGAAGATATTTATTTTAATCAAGTTCATGCATAAAAGAAATATACAAGATTCAACTTAGTTAAGCCTTAGTTAAGGGCAATGGCCCCTCTCTGAGGTCAGGGCTTAGATATTCATTAAACAAATTAAAAGATCTGTATTTAGTGTGGCTGTGTGCGCTGCTTTGGCTCCTCAACAGTGCTATCACATTCTGAACCAGGTTTACGACACTAGAAGAATAGAAGGTGCATAGCCCTACGCTGCAAATGGAAGAAAAACCTTTGATAAATCAGGCTATAACAGCATGACATACACAGCTTCATGGCCATTAGGTGCTAATCATAAAAGGATATCTAATAACGCTCAACAATACTTAATGGATGAGACATATCCAAAACAGATAGTGATTTTCATACAGATTACACTTAAGCAACTTTAGGAGAGGCTATATATGTAAAAATAACACTTGGTCAATCAGTTCACTTAGTCACTGGCCACCCACTGAAAGAGTGATGGCAGTGAGTGCATGTGCACATGCTCAGCCTCATGTAACTGCTGTGATCCATGTGGTACACATTGTTTCTCTGTGTCTCATTTATAAACCAAGGCTTTATGTTAATTGGGAGAGCACTCGAAAATACGCAATAACTACGCAAATACTCGGGAGATTTGCCCAGTGTCATCCCCCTCCCTATCACCCTGTTTCCTGTCAACCTCTACTGTCAACTATCAATAACGGCAAAAAGGGCCCAAAAAATCTTTTTAAAAAAAGGATAAATTACAGAAACCGTAAGTGGCCACAGATCAATAACTTTTTTTCCTTCCCATTATCTCATTATAAATACTTAATTCTGTTGTTTGCCCAAGATAACAAATTTTCTTGTTATCGATAATGGGAGAAAAAAAAAAGTTATTACTCTATGGCCGCTTATGGCTTCCAAAATAAAGCCACTCTTTCTGCTGTATTATTGTAATCACATTCAGCCAAAAATATATTTCCCATAGACCACAAGGTGTAAAGAACTGTCTGTTAAACTATAGCTCTACTATATTCTACACACGCAACTATTAAAATGTTTAGATATGCGTTTTCAATATTTTCAGTTTATTGTTGCTTTCTGCGTAGCTTCTTGTGTGGTTGCTGAAACATTCAGCACCAGTATTTATCCACTTTAACCTCTCCAGCAGATTAACTTATTTCAACCATTCAAACTTTTTATAACATTAATATGTTCCTAAATTCCAGGACATAATGGCTATACATTTTAGTGATAATACCTTTTACAATTTTTGATTCTGTGCCATTATGTTTATTAATTTCTTCTGCATACTGCAAATTGTAAGTTTTACAATATTTTTGTATGTTTTGAATTCATAATGGGTGGTTATGGGAAGAGTGAGTTAGAGTGGCTCACTCTAGTTCTGCTTTCTTCAAATCAGCCCTTTTCAGTTACATACACAAATTATTTACTAAAATGTAGAGAAATGTGTCCTCTTTCAGGGAAAATTACTTTCATTGCACTGAATTAAAGTTGACTGTTTTAATGTTTTGCCTCAAACACAGAAATTTAAAATGTTTTGGGATTCCTTCAAACTAAATAAATCTCACAGTGAAATGAAATAAACCATGTGTGTGAGTAATGGTCAGTGAGTGTATTTAGGAGTTCAGTACCTTCACTGATCAGCTTGTCTCTCTCTTGTGTCGCCTGCCCACACACTGTCGGTGCTGACAGGTGGTTCAAAGCTTGAACACAAACTGTTTCTTCATGGAAACCGTTAAAAAACAAGCTCTGTATTTTGGATTTGTGGAGAAACAGCTCCAGTTCCTGCCTAGAAACAGGAAGACTAATCTGAATTTATTTTCCTCATCATCAAATGTGTTCTTTTCTTTTTTAGATGAAACAAACAGAACAGTTGCTCTCGAAAGATCTTAAGTAACCTGTTTCAAAGGCAATTGTAATGAAATCTCAATGAACCACAATCATTTTTGGTAAGCATCCGAAGCAGTTTTGTTTAAAGCAAATGAATCGATCATGAAATGATGAACATTATTATACTAACATATATTAGGAGTTGAACTTCAGTGTTCTGTAGGTGATATTAGGTGATCATAATGCCATGGCAAATAGCAACGTTTTAGGATTTTATTTATAAGCAGCTTCAATACAGTGTCCTTTCTGTTCAAGCATGACATGAGCAATGTACCAAACGTTCTGAGAAATGCTGATTGGAGAAATTGTGGATTAATGTTTTTCCTGGAGCCATATCAGTGACTGTAAAAGCAAATGACAGCGTGTGATACATTACCCCAATTGTTGTTTTTTGGCCTGCCTGCAGAAACACACTGTACCAACATTAGACAGTTAGACCCAGGGCTAGTTTCAACCTGCTGCTTTGTAACTCAAGGTCAAAGCAAATAAACATGGTCAGTGTCGAGGTTTAGATTGAATCAGCCATGCTCTTGGTTTAAGTGGAAAATGTATATAATATTATATAGCACAATTCATACACTGTGTAACTCAAAGTGCTTTACAGGAATAAAAGACAATTTACAAGATTTAGATTAAGAAAAATAAGAAAAATAAAAACATTTTTAAAGAAGAGTGCAGATAAAAAACACTTTAAGTTGTAATGTAGGCGGAGCTAAAAAAGAAGGTTTTGAGACTGTTTGCTGCATGAAACTTAAACGCTGCTTCATCTTGTTTAGTTCTAACTCTGGGCACGAGCAGAAGGCCTGTCCCAGATGTTCTCAGAGTCCGAGGAGGTTCATAAGCAACTGTCAGAGATATATTCTGGTGCTAAACCATTAAGAGACTTGTGAACCAGCAGTGCTGTTTTAAAGTCTATTCTCTGAGCAACAGGAAGCCAGTGCACTGCTCTTCTTTAGGAGAGGCTTAATGACAGCAGTTTTTAAGGACCTTGGGAAATGTTCCAGACTGTAAGGAATTATTGACTATATCAGTGAGTTGTGGTAACAAACTGCTTAATACTAATTTTAGAAATCTAGTGGGTAAAACATCGAGGCAGCAGGTGGATGAACTCAGGCTGGAGACAATTGTTCTGTCATTAATGGGTGTAAAATGTGTTAACCCAACCAAGTCTCTCCTGATGGCTGCAATGAAAATTGAAAAAAAAAAAAAGGCTGAAAAAATTCTTTGTAAAACTCGTAATGAAATAAGAGCATCAATTTACGCCATTTTTTTTCGGCTTTTCAACATTCCCTTTTCTGTGCCCTGACAGGGTGAGCATTGCTCCATGAAGCCTTCTGCCTCGTCCTGATCACTTTAACCTTAACAGGAGCAGTGTCCATAACATTTAAAACACCTGAAGTATAACAATTCAACAAATCATCAACTTGACACAATGAGGCATTTTCAAACCTGATTGCCTCCATAAACTGTGTCCTGGTGTTAACCCCAGAACACAGTGTTATTAATACTGTAGTAACTTCATCACAATAAGCGGGCCAAATTTGGAGACAATATTTTGAATAACACATCCTATAAATGCACAAACAATCCTAAAAGCTGCCTTTGGACGTATGATATAGAACAATGCAAACACACTAAAGAACAGAGTCATAAATGCACTAACAATGCTAACAACTAACTGGCTACAAAGTTTAATGTTATATAAATGTTGTCTTTTTCTTTTCCCGAACAGAAAGGAGGCTCAGCAAGTAACTGTGGCCAGCTAAAGGTGGGTCATGTGATCCTGGAGGTCAATGGCGTTTCCCTAAGAGGACGGGAACACAAGGACGCTGCTCGAATCATCGCCGAGGCCTTCAAGACCAAAGACAAGGACCATGTGGACTTGCTAGTTTTGGAGCCAGGGCTCTAGTGTCAGGACACTCATCTCTCACAAACTCCTACAAACTTCACAAACAAACAATAATCTATAACTAATCCTAATGTTTTATTTCAGAGAGAAATGGGAAGAGGAAGGATGTGGATTGCACTGTGATGACATTTGCACAAGTTAAATTTAGAAACGGTTGTTCACTTTAAACATATATGTGTGTGTTGCCAAGGCAACCATTAGATCCAATAGTTGAATATGCCAAATGAAATAATATGGAAATAGGCATTATAAAAGTTTATTTTATTATGTACCATTCAGAAGGATTTATTAAAATTATAAAATTAATAAACACTATACATTTATATTATTGTTGTTCTCACCCAAAGAAAGTATAAATGATAACCAAAAACATAATTTTTAGGTTATGTAGATCCATTATTTTAATGATGTTCTAAGGCCCATGGGAAAATATATGCTACTATCCATCTATTTATTACAAAGATTGAACTTTCAACCGCTTTCTTGAAAGATTTGCGGTTTTGCAGTTACCTTATTAATTGCTTTGAATTTCCAGGTAAATCAGACATATGCAAATGTTGGATGCAATTCCTTAATGTAGGGCTTTCAAACACACTTTTCCACTGGTTGCAATGGTCTTAGTGGCCTTTTGATTTGGCCACATCAGCAAATCTGCCTTGAACATACACCTTCTGTCCAAACAGTTTCACTCATTCCAACACCTATATGCAATTCAAGATAGATAGGGTGCACCTGGCAGAGTGGTTAGCACAAGAAAGTTGTGAGTTCAAAACCCGGTCGACTCTCCACTTCCGAAGACATGCATATCTAGGTTAATTGGCAACTCTAAAGCTTCCCTGGTGAATGAATGTGAGAGTGAATGGTTGTCTGTCACTGTCTGTCTCTAAATGTCAGCCCTGGGACTAACTGGCCACTGTCCAGGGTGTACCCCGCCTCAGGCCCAAAGCTGCTGGGATAGGCTCCATCACGGCGACCCCTAACGGGACTAAGCGGTAGAAAATGAATGAACGAATGAATAAATGGTTTAAGAGTTAGAATTAACCGAGAACCAGTTTTGAGTCAGTTTTCAGTCTTGTGTCAACAGCTCATGACAAGAATGGTACAGTATGTCACAATACAAGTGGGTTTCACACACTTGTACTGTGACATTGTGACATTTTAAAACCGCTGTAAACCTTAAAACCAATCATTGTCCCATTTGGAACAGCATTGTTTTGTGTTTTGTTGCAGAAAATCCACAAATCCCATTTAAACAAGAATCCGCCAAAATACTTCTGAGATACCCTGTACTTCATATGTTTTGCGTTAGTGTAGATTTCTGTCATAACACAGGGAAATACAAAAAAGAAGGAGCATGGGGCCAAAATAAAAAATGGCTGTCTGACCAATCACAGAGTTAGCATAGAAAGGATAAATAGAATGAGATAGATCTCTTAAATGGTCATGAGACAGTGGGCTTCTATATAAATCACTTTTATACCTTTTTCTATTCCACTGACTGTCTTATTAGCATAGATTACTGTGCCATAACAGCTGTTTTTAATTGAGTGCATAAAAGATTTGCAACATACTTTTAAATATGATTGTATTATGTATTAATATCTTGAGCCTCTCCATCAATGAACTTACATAACATTAATTAATCAATAGTAGAAAAACACTGCATTTTTCCCCATTACAAAGTGCTTCATACACAGCTCAGATCAATGGAGGTCCTGTTTGAATTGTATTATCCATTTGTTCAGAAGAGCAGCGACTTGAGTCACAAACTCAGAGCTGCTACTGGCCGAGGACACTGCACTCTCCCGTTGTGCAGAAAATGAGCTTTCATATCTTTGTCAGCGTTGAATAATGATTGCACAGGCAGCAGTTTCTTCTTCCCTTTGATCCTTGCACTCAGTGACAATGGGCAGAGCGGACATTTTGAATAGTCAGAGAATTTTTCATAAACGTTTGAGGTACATTTTATTATTTTCAACATTGGCTACGTGCTAAGATTACATTTATGGATGACTGATATGTTGTTTTAATAGAGCAGGATCCTGAATAATCTGAATAATGGCCACTGGTGCACACCAATAAAATCTCCATAATATAAATATAGACAATAAACACTACAGAACCATTTTGAAAGTTGTAAGTGTCTCTCTGCTGTACACATGACGTCTGTTTTCCCACTGCAGTCTATACAGAAAATTACTTTTGTGTCAAAAAAGGTTTTTTTGCTGCAATACCTCAAGTGGCCACTGATGGAATTGGTGGCCATCCAGATCTTATTACACATCTTGGTTGGTAAGCTTGTATCATTCATTCATTCATTCATTCATTCATTTTCTACCGCTTAGTCCGTTAGGGAGTCGCGGGTGACTGGTCCCAGCAGCTTTGGGCCTGAGGCGGGGTACACCCTGGACAGTGGCCAGTTAGTCGCAGGGCTAACATTTAGAAACAGTGACAGACAATCATTCACTCTCACATTCATTCATTAAGGACACTTTAGAGTTGACGATTAACCTAAACATGCATGTCTTTGGACGGTGGGAGGAAGCCAGAGTACCTGGAGTGAACCCACGGTAACACGTGGAGGACATGCAGACTCCTCACAGAAAGACCGGAGTCAGCCGAGAATGTTTGTGTCGGCCAGCTTGTATCATTATTTCTTTAAAAAATGATTTATCCTTCTAAGCTATTCAATAACTCATAACCTTGAGTTAGTTATTTAGTTTCTTATTTTCAAGCCAGCATTGTGGGAAAGTATATAACTTCTACTACTCTCAGTGGCAGAAACCGTCTTACATTTGACACTCAACATGATTCCAGACCAATTATTGTACAGTATATATAGCACAATTATAATAATAATATAATACAGCTATCCATATTTTTTTATTCCATCATATTATATTTGATGATCAAGAGTTTACGCAGTGGGTTGATATGGCACCAATCAGCTTAAAAGTAAACACCTGTAAATGAAACAATATACAGTATAATACAAACAAATATATAATTACAAAAATACAAACTATAATGGCTTTTCAGAGACACTTTTGTCAATAATTGCCTACACTGAGTTAACAACTGCTCATCTAGGAACTTTGTTAAACTTAAGTGAAACTCCCTAACGCTGTCCAAACTGTTTTCCATCCCTCACAAGACATTTGTGATCATCATAGACCATGGGGTTCACTGACATTGGATCTAAACGGGTTGGGCCCTGTTCTGTTATATTGACTGTTCTCATGTGTTCTTGAATGTTGACAGCCAAGATCTGTGCTAAAAAGGCAATGTTATTCTCAGATAAACAAGTATGAGTTTAATCATATAGAGTTTTTATTCCCTTTAACTGTGACCGTTAAATTAAAGAGCCAAGTAAGTTTGAAGGCAGAGCTGTAAATGCTTTGAAAGTATTTTGGGCTTATAATATATTTTCGTAATATTACAAACCCATTTATTAGATATTAAAACTACTGCAATCTGCAAACAAGAAATCAAGAGGGTAATTGTTGATACTGTGTTGTAAATACTCTGTAAAGACTTTATTTGTGAATGGAAACTGTCTAAAATGACGTATATATCTTGTACATTACAGACTGCACATAGATTTATAGAGGTGTATATAATCAATGGTTTTAGACACCAGATATATAACCCCTGTGTGGCCGCTGATGTAACTGTGAACATCATCTGTGTTTTCTTGCTGCAATAACCAATCACAGTGTGACTCTGTTTAACACTCAATTACTGTTTCCTCGCTGATAATGGGTTAAAGCATATTCCCCATGGATACACTGTATTTCCTGGAAAAAGACAAATAAAACAAAACTTAAAGCATGTAAGTGTATTTTTGAATTATTTTATGATGCTATTTTATAGTGTTAAGGAATAGATAAGATGCTCCTCTTTTGCATCAGCTTTTTCATTTAAAGCCATCAAAGAATTAAAAACCAGCTCCAGTTGTCTGTAGATCTCTGTTTTTTCTAAGGAGATACAAATATATTTTAAATAGCCATCATTTAGAGTTTACATTGTACCTACCTGCATTTATTGAATGAATTTATTGTCACAGACACACAAGTGGGTGCATTTATTCAAGGGTTCTGTGACTGTCCCTATCTGAAGTGCCTGTGTCTCAGTGAAAACAGGCAACCCTTAAAACACAACAAAAGTGACCTGTGTACTGTTTGGAGACGTGCATCTGTCCAGTAGTCTGCAGTACCATCTGGGAGAGCTCCTGTTGAAAGCGTTTGCAAAAGTACTTTAAATAAATACCTGGTCGGTGATTGGATTTATCAACCGCAGTTTTATCCAATCAGAGCAGCGCAATGTTGTTTGCGTTTGTAATACTAAAACAGTCGCTACATCTTTAAACCTGAAACGCACCCAGACCTGTCAGTACTGCCATCTCATTGGACAGACCGGCCAAGTTTGGATTTGGATGCAAACTCTTTGCTTGAAGCAGTTCAAGATGATTTTTGTGAGTTTGTACACTTACAGATCTCATGAGAATCCAGCAGAAGCGCAAGGATACGTTCTCGTGCCTACCTACAAATGATCTGATTGGCTGATTTTTTTCCCCAACACAGTAGAAAACATTTGAAAATATTTGGGGGATTGACCAAATACCTTGATGCCACTGACAGTTTGCCACTGTTACTAAGTTTGATAGTTGACAATATTTGCTAACCTTTGACCCTCCCCATTGCTTAGTCCATATCTGTTGCATTGTTGATTAACATTTTCATGTTAATAGACAAACAACAAAGTACTGTATTCTCATTTATTCAACAGACAAATGTACCAGGATAGCACAAAGACAATAGCAGGTACAGCTACAACAATAATCCTTGGATGCTTTGTCATTTCCCCCCCAGGTTTCTTCTTTACAGTACATTGAATTGACAGATAATGAGTTTGCACTTCATGATCCTTTCTATTGTACTATATATTGTTGCATAATGTATATCTATATTTTTAATTCACAAAGAGAAACATTACTATAGTGCATTGTGAGAATGTTTACCATAATGTGATTTATTTTCTACACACAAAGTAACTGCAGGCATTCATGTGTTCTGGTTATGTAAGCATGCTCTCCACACTTCTGCAGAGAAACAGTTGTAGACATGGGCTCAGGGCTTTTCTCTTTAGAAAACAGTGCTTCCCTGTAGCACTGCAAGATGAATCGGTGCAGCAGACGAGGAGAGAGACAGCCATGGCCTTGAGCTTCTGCACCGACCTGTGGCAGACTGACGAGAGCTCTCTGAGAGGAAGTACAAGAGAGAGGAAGCCTCAACGTTGACCTTGCCATTTCACAGAATCACTTTTATTGAAATCAAATCAAAATATACTCCATTATGCCAGTTTGATTTTGTGTCCTTTATATTATTCTACCAATATTTGTGTGCTTCAAGTTTTTCCTAATTTGAAGGCCATACACTGTCTCGTTGACTGGACAAAGGCTCCCACCAGTGGCTCGACATGTTATTACAACGTCTAGGATAGTATTATTATTTAAGGACTGTGTTGCAGACTGGCCGAGCATCCTTCCCACTATTTTCTTATTGTTTGTCATCACAATGAGCTTGAAATTAGACCCATATGTTAAATATACAATATTTTAGCAGGTATCCATTTGAGTTGGAGATAAATTTGGGCTGCAATAATCAATTTCACAAATTTTAAATTAGTCTTAGGTCTTTTTTTTTTGTGTTGTAGACAAGGTCAGTATATTCATATTCCCATCAGCCCCAGGACATGTTAAACTGTTTTTTAGACGAGAGTGGGGATTAGCAATGGATGCCTTTCAGGAATTGTGGTTCTTATAAGACATTTTATTGAACATTGACTGCACTGTGACACACACCTATATGTTACGTCTCACAGGGTTGTTATAATGGACGTGCAGACAGATCTATTTCTCTGGAGGGATATGTGTTCTCATAAGATGGTAATGTGCTCCGTGTCTATATGTTGGGGAATTATCAAAATGACAAAGGCCCTTATTTTCTGTGGAACTTTTCAGTCATCCAGGTCATCGTTTGTCAAACGTTTTAAAGAAGACATGTGAAGACATACAGTATTGGAAAGAAGCACATTTAGTGAAATAAAACAACTAAACTATAAAAAGAAGAGATGGGCATTTTTATCTAAGGTTTCACCAGAAGACTAGGCCATCAACATCAGAATGAGCAAGTTGTGCTAATGGCCCACAGGAGGGTAACGACTCTCCCAGGCCACTCCAGACACCTTGGACTCCCTTCCTAAAAGTTTTTTTTATCTGTCTTTAGGCCCCTCCCTCTAGGTCAGGGTTAGTCAGCTGTGATTGGTCTAAACTATAATTGGATTGTATAGACACATAATGAAACTTCACTTCATGACAATGTTATGGAAAGAAGAAATACAAAACTTCTCCATCTGACTTTCAGACAAACGCAGACACTGGAAAGACAGAGATGCACTTTAAAGACACTTTATTAGCACTGTCATAGCTTAACACACTCTGGAGCGTCACTGTTCATGGACGTGAACATGGAAGCGCAGACTCGCACTAACACCGACATCTGTCTTTGTACACAAGGGCTTAAGATCAGAGGAGCACTATAAAACAACAGACAGACAACATCAGGGTCAAACAGGAAAGTGGACCTCTATGGGACAAGAATACACAGCCAGAACTGAGTGCTCCGACACAACACTGTATTGTAGTGGTGAAAGTTTTAACAGAGGCCTGTTGTAGAAGCTGGTTTAGGTTTAGCTCCAGGTAAGTTCAGGTTTAGTTTGAGCAAACTCTAAGTTGTCCGTCTCCACGTTAGTCGCGGGTGACTGGAGCCTATCCCAGCAGCTTTGGGCCTGAGGCGGGGTACACCCTGGACAGTGGCCAGTTAGTCGCAGGGCTGACATTTAGACATAATTTGACAGATTTGATTCATCATTTTCATATTTTTGAGTATTTTTTTTTACGATTCTACATGTTTTATTGTCAAAACAATTTACACTTATTGTGAAACATTACAAAATATGTTGAGGCCATGAATTTTTAAGTTAGACTATAATCAGCGTGAGCCAATTCAAATAACTGACTTAGAACTTAAACAATCAGCGTTTTTCTCCTTCTCCTGTTTTTGGCTGTGACCATACTGCTTCCTGTTTCTGCAGTTTAGGGTTTGAGCCTGAGTTGCGAGAGAACGTTGATAACCAGCGTCTTGTAACAGATGAACCCAAAGTTACCCAGTTTGGATTTGTTTGGTTTTATCAACTCAGAACTTACTCTGAGTTTGTTCAACCAGCTTCTAGCAACAGACCACAGGAAGAAAACCAAAGAGTATATGTGGGTACTTTAACTACAGATAATAAAGAATATGTGTCAAAACAAATGGAAACCAGCTTCTATTGTAGCTCAAACATGTGTTTCATGGACTGCATAAAACTCTTCATTCATGCACCTTTCAGTCACCTCAACTAATTTAAATACCATTTAAATAAATAAACAGAAAGACAAGACAACACTCAATAAAAATTCAAAAGTATCCAATCAACACAGAAGCATAAAACTTGTTCTTTTGTTCATTAATGTAGTGATGCAGCCAGACCATGAAACCAGGACAAAAAACAAAAAAGAGGGAAGACAGAGTCAATCCATTTCAGAGTGTGTTCAACGCTAGTCTCAAGCACTACTAATTTAACATATGTACTATCACTTTTACTTTCCTAGATGTCCCAAATGGTGAGGAACATTATTATTATTAAGATGCTGAGATTGGGACTGCAGTAGCACGACTAGGCCTTGTGTAGGTTCAGCGGCTTAACTCTTGATCAGGTCTAAATTTGCAGAGAGAGCATTGGGGCTGGAGCGCTGGTGGTTCGGTTCCTTAGCCAGTTGGATCTACTTTGTCCAAGTCTTTGAGGGCTCTTAGAAGGCAAGAAGGGGTGAAGATACCAGTCGATCCTGAAAGACACAATGCGTTTTTTGATTAATAGCATTCAATAGGATGATGTGACAAAGAGAAGAGCGGAGATCTAGGAAGGAAATGACAAAACAATGATGAGGTGAGGAACAACAACATTAATGACACAGTCACACAGTGAACTTTCCAGCAATATAAGATTATCCTGGCCAGTCACCTTAACTCTTTTTCTATTTTATACAAAGAAATACAAAGACTGGTCTCTTTGGATTTGAGTTTCCAGTTAGCAGTATCCACGGACGCAGAATAAACTGCAGACAACCAATCAGAGAAATGAGGCCTTGCATTGAACCTGGCGCCATTTTAGATAAATGCTTTACGACTGCTCTGACAGGATTATTGCTACGTGAATATGGTTGTGAAAGGTTGCCAGGTTATACTACTTAGAGCTAGAGCCTATCCAAGCTGCTTTGGGCCTGAGATATGGTAAACTGTGAACAATCACAAGTTAACTGCTGGACTAACTAACCCAGTTTTCAATCTAAAGGTTGATCATCTATGAAGCTGTCATTTGCAGAAAGGTCAGATTTATTAGATTGAGGAGACTGGGTTGCACATACAAGTATAGGGACAACAGACAATGGGAAAGAGATCTTTGAACATTATTTAGACCTATAATGTCCTGTTAGGAGGGGTTGATTATGAGGAAATCAACATGACTGACAGCTTTAGTGTTACATTACCCTTAAGAAAAATGCCTGCTGCTATGACAACAAAGGTACAAAAAGTGGAGTGTGTCGTTCTGGACACTTTTTCAAACAACTGGTGGCGAAAGTGCAGACAGTGGTTGAGCTTAGTTACACACAGAAACACAGGGATTCAAAAACACACAGTGGCTCTCGTATTTACTTGTCTTCACTCTGCGGGCTGCTCCTCAGCGCCCTCTGGAGCAACATTGGGGTCCAGGAAGTCTGGGTGCTGCAGCTCCTTTAAGTACTTAGTAGGAGTGAGAATGTGGGTGGCTCCTACAGGAAACAAAAGTCTTACATTTTAGTTCTTCTTGATCTGGGAAGAAAAGTGCTCTGTAGTTTTAAACAAACTCCAATTCTTTCTGAAAAGGACCTTGGGATTGAAACAGGAATGGCTGACTTTGCACATTGTGTTTTTTTCTTTCCTCCACTTGATTCTTTGTTCGGTGCCACAGAGTCACAACAACAGTGTAATTAATGCCCTCACATTGAAGCTGAGCTCTGCTGAGTCAGCCCAACAGGAAACATCATAAAAATACCATTTACAAAGTAACACATCAGCACAATTCAGCTTTATCTACTTATACACTGATATTAGAAAGTCATATACTCCAAACCTCTGTAAGTTATGCATTCTGAATCAATACTGGCAAATCAAATCGATCCTTTTTAGTTGATCATATTATTCAACGTCAAGGATCCATATTTCACTGACATAACTTTGTGTCTGCAATAAACGGGCGTACTCTACTGTATATTATACTGTATATTATAAGGCAATAAAAACACTATAATACTGTCTTAGATACAGTACAAAAATATAGCCTAGTAGAAAAAGCACACAGAAGTACATTAATAGTTGTTAGTTAAGACATTAAGTGAGGTAACAGCTGCTACATTACTTTATGTTGAAAAAAAGGTTGAAGTAAAAGCATCTGGAGACAGTTTTCAAGGTAAAGACGTTTTGTCTCTAATTCCAAGAGACTTTATCAATTCTGAAATCAACTGGTAAGAGAGCTGAGCTTATAATAATAATAATAATAATAATAATAATAATAATAATAATAATAATAATAATAATAATGGATTGGATTTATAATGTGCTTTTCTCCCAAGAGACTCAAAGTGCTTACAGGTCGTCCATTATTCATTCATACACAGTCACACACTGGTGATGGTAAGCTACATCTGTAACCACAGCTGCCCTGGAGCAGACTGACAGAGACGTGGCAGCCATTTTGCGCCTACGGCCTCTCCGACCAACACCACCAGAGGCGATTTCTTTAAGACTGCAAGGGAAGCTCGGCTTCCCTTATAATGTCACAAAATTAATGGTCAAATATGTACTATTGTATTAACATTTTATTGACTAAAAATGCATTAGAAAACATTCATCTCAAAGAGGAGTTCGTTCAGAATCAGTCACATATAGCAGGTCGGCTGACTCGATTTCCTTCTCATACATTCCCGCAGCGTCACAGTGCATTTCCCAATGGGGCTGCTTTGAACGTTTTTTTTTCAGCGCTTCGAAACTAGACGGTCATTGGATAAACGCTGCGATTATGTCCCGCCCACGGACGCTCAGCGTCTCTGGGGGTGAATGGGGAGTGGGCTGGCCCGGACTCCGAGCTTCTGCGTGATGATTGAAGGGTCCTGTCGAAAGACTGCATCTCCTTTTGACTGACAGTGATTCTGTAATATAAGGAATCACTGAAGCTATTCGCGCTCAGTCCCATCGCGGATTTCTCAAGTTCAGTCGAAATAAAAACTGCTGCAACCTTAATCTTGCACATGTGAGTGCATGTGCAAGATTAAGTTGCATGGGCAGGATCAGGGTTGAGCATGCAATAAATGAAGGTGCTCGCATTCAAGTGGCTAAACATAATGAAATAGTCAAACAAAACAGGGCCTTCCTAAACCTCCTTATAAAATCCTTATTGATGTGACATCCTTGCTTGGCTGGCAGGAGCTGTCATTTAGGGGACATGATGAGAGTAGTGAATCATCCAACAAGGGGAATTACAGGGAGTTCACAGAAACATTAGCTAAATATGACTCTGTCCTGTCCACACAATTCGAGTCCTCAACTGTGTTTTCTGGTATGTCCCATACTATTCAAAATGATTTGATCTCTGTTCTTGCAGCCACCGTTTCTGATCAGTGATAGTGCAGGTAAAATTAAGGAGCGCTTTATTGTATTTTTTGATGTTTCGGGGGGGCGAGATGCCCAGTCCGTTTTTGAGATATTAAATGAGAACATGCAGGGCTACAATTTTAATGACAAGCTTGTGGCACAGACCTATGATGGGGCTGCTGTCATGGCTTCAGATCTCAATGGTCTGCAGGCCAAAGTGAAAGCAATAGCCCCCAGTGCAATGTTTGTGCATTGCTATGCACACTGACTGAATCTGGTGCTGTCACAGGGGGCTAAATGCTTGCCTGAGTGCAGATTTTTTTTTTGCATCACTCTCTGGATTTGCCACATTTTTTTCAAAATCCACAAAGAGGACATCTTTTCTGGAGTCTGCAGGCTGTTCAAGGTTGCCCAGAAACGCCCTACTCGATGGAATTTCACATCACGGATAGTGAGCACTGTGGCAAACAATTATGATGGCCTCCTGTAGACATTTGAGAACATCATTGCAGATACAACAATGGATGATGATACACTGGATTGTGCCAAAGGCTTTGTGAGAAACTGGAGGATTTTGAGTTTGTGTTCATGTTGTACACATATGAACAAATCTTCTGAGACTGATGTGGTCTTTGATATTGTCCAGCAGAGGCGATGGATGTTCTTTACTGCAAGAACAGAATTGAATCTCTTCTTGCATTTGTCAAAGAGAAGAGGTCAGAGCTTTCCAAGCCATTTATGCCAAAACAGCAGATCTCACATCAGACCCACGAGATGAGCCGCGCCGTCTGACCCAATTGCAGGATCCCCAAGTGTGATACAGAAATCTGTACATGGCCATCCTTGATAACATCTTGGAGCAGATTCCTCACGTTTTCAAATTTGGAAAGCATGCTCTTCTTAGAATTAGTCAATCCAGGGAAATTTGATGACATGAGACAGGTATTTCCAGAGGAGGCCTTCCAAAAGTGTCCTGAAAAGTTATGGCCATCACTTTGATTCAGGAAGACTGAGGTCAGAACTTCACGTCCTGTATTCAGATCAGGACTTGCAGGGTAACAGGGGAAAGCTGTGTGATTACTTGGTGTTCCTTAAAGACATGGAGTTGGACAGTGCAATGCCTCAGCTTTACAAACTGTTCTCATTAGTGGCAACAATTGGAGCTACATCTGCAGGTGTAGAAAGGAGCTTCTCCTGTTTAAAGCGACTCAAGTCCTACACCCGAAACACAATGGCCCAAGGGCGTTTAAGCAGCCTAGCTCTGCTGGCCATTGAGAGGACACTGGTCAAGTCACTTGAAAAGACTCCTAGTTGGTACGACAGGGTCACAGACCATTTTCTTGAAAAAGAACGTAGGGCAGAATTTACTTTTAAATAAATAGACAATTTTATGATGTAGGCGAAAATGAGCTTCCCCTCTCTGACAGACCAGTAGCCGCCACTGCTTACAACTAATGTAATAACACAATGATAAATAACTCAATGATAATTATGAGAAACCAATAAAAATATTGAGTAGAGCCAATTCGCTGCAATTCACACCTGCATAAAGTTAAATAAGACTGAGTCAATCAATGAACTGAATAAATAGCCTTCACTTGGCCACGGCCTGTATTACATTAGAATTACATGAAGTTGTTTTAAAAAAAAGCATTTCTAAAAAATATAATTTTAATGTTTTGGTTTATTACAGTTACAACTTTTTTAATCAAACATATTGTGATTAATAATTAAGTATTTATGTATTTATTATTATATTTATTGAATATAATTATTTGGTTTAAAAAGCAGCTGAAAAATGGAATGCCAGAATTTGACGACATCACATGGAATCTTCAGACCTCGTGACATCATAGCTCTGTGAAAAATCTCTTGACTAGAGTGCACACAGCTTCTTCAGTTTACAAAACACTTTGATAGAAGCAACATAGTTCGGCTTGTGTTCACACAACAGATCTACAACAGCGCAAAAATGACTTCGACAACTTCATCACCGGATGATATCCCCTACAAGCTCAACGACTACACCGTGTTGGAGATTCTTGGGGAGGGCGGCTTTGGAACGGTTGCCAAATGCTTCAACGTCCAAACCTCTGAGGTGGTAGCTATAAAGATCCTAAAGGACAACCAGAATAGCAACTTAGAACGAGAGGTGTCCGTTCTTCAGAAACTGAGAGTGATAGATCCTGACAAAAACAACATTGTCAGGTTAATTGACTTTTTCAGTTACAAGAGTTATCAGTGCATGGCATTTGAAATGCTGGACCGCAGCCTGTATGACCTGATGATACAGCGTCAGTCAACGTTTGAGCTGAGTGAAATTCGACCCATCGCACAGCAGCTTCTGGTGGCGTTTGAGGCCCTAAAGAGCAAAGGCATCCTACATACTGACCTTAAGCCGGACAACATCATGCTTACCAATCATAAGGACCATCCTCTAAAAGTCAAACTGATTGACTTTGGTCTTGCGGTACACAGCTCTGAACTTAGCCTCGGCAGGAAGTTTCAGACCATTGCTTTCCGGGCTCCAGAGGTCACGCTGGGCCTCCCACTGTCCGAGGCTTTGGACATGTGGTCTTTGGGCTGCTGCTTAGGAATGTGGTATTTAGGCTGCGACATCTTCTCTGGAAGTTCTCACTATGACAACATCAGGACCATTGTACACCTTCTGGGACAACCAAACGATGAACTGTTGAACAAAGGCCTGTTCACCACAAAGTACTTTGTTCAGACAGATGGTTCTCCACAGTGGAGATTAAAACGTCTTTATGAGTACACGGCCACAACTGGAAGGGAACCCATTATATCGGATAGTCCTCTTGATGTGATGATAGATTTAGATGACGCTGTAAAAAGCAATGGATCCATTAAGTTTCCAGAGTACAGAGACAGAATGGCTTTTCTGAGCCTACTTAAAAACTTGCTCCATCTTGATCCGGAAAAAAGAATGACACCAAGCGAAGCGCTCCGGCATCCCTTCATCACAATGGAGTATCTGGTCGAGAGCCAGACAGATTATGCCCAGTGGGCACGTGACGTAATGACCTTTACTCTTAGGGACATAACACCTGGATGTGCTCCTCAAGATGGAAGCAGAGAAGAAGATTTGGAAACAGAGAACAGCAAAAATGAGGCTGGTCCCAACAATAGAGACCAGACTGCCCCACAACCAACTGGCTCAACACCAGGGTCAGAAAAAGAGTCCAATATCATCGATATCCCTTGTCTCACTGAGACAGGCAACAAGATTGAAGCTGACTCCCCTGAAGACCCCTGCATCGATCAATCTGGGGACCAAGAAGAGGGATCCATCGTCCAACTCGAAGCTGTTCCTGGTCTCATTGAGATTGACACCGAGACTGAAGTTAGGATAAATCAACTTGAGGACAAACAAGACCAAGCCACCGTCCAACACAAAAATGTTCTTTGTCCCATTGAGAGTTACAACCAGACTGTCAATCAACCTAGGGACAAGCAAGAATCCACCATTCAACAGGAACATGTCACTGAGATGATTGAAGCTGACTCTCGTGACGACATCAATCAAAGTAAAGAAGAGGAAGAGAGATCCGCACATCGATCCCATCAGCCCACATCTGACACCTGTGGTGCTTTAAATACGGCTGGCTCAAGTGAGCACAACATCCAAAACACAGTTAACCCAAGTCCAAGTTACAAAGGATACATCACAAGTGCAGCCACGATAGTGAAGACGTTGCTGTACGCTGCATATTTGGGCTCTTTTGTTCTTGTTGCAACTGTCCTATTTGCTTTTTGTCTTATCGATACATTGAATACGAAGCCACATTCACCTAACCTTCCTGACCCGCACACTGCCTCCAAGACCACTCCAGCCACAACACGACGCCCCTCAAGATCCTCGTCTAAGGGCCGCTAAAGCCCGTCCACAGGATGATCCACACACTGGTCCTGTGTGATCACCTCCAGCTTCAACAAACATATGGACCATCAACCTCTCTTCCACCTGATGAGGTTTACTCAATATAATAAATATCTGTGAATGTTCTCTTGAGGAAAAGGTTAAAGCAAAGGACTTAGTTTTCAAGATAATGACGTTACATCCCTTGTCCAAAGGACTTTGTCAATTCTGTCAATTCTTTGTCAGAATTGAAAAAGTATTTTGGAATTAAGAGACGAAACGTCTTCACCTTAAAAACTATAAGTCCAGATGCCTTTAGCTTTAACCTTTTCTAAAAGAAAATATAAATATAAATAAAAATAATAATAATAATAAACTACCATTTCTGCTGTTGTATACATTTGTACTGTTTGTGTCATTGAGATTATATTATATGAGAATAAAGGCTTGTCATAAATGTACTAACTTACAACCAGAGGCGATTTCTTTAAGACTGCAAGGGAAGCTCGGCTTCCCTTATAATGTCACAAAATTAATGGTCAAATATGTACTATTGTATTAACATTTTATTGACTAAAAATGCGTTAGTTAACTTCTCTTTAATTAACTTCTCTTTAATAAGTGATATTATTTTATCAGCCATATAATAGTCCATGGTTGAAATATCTAAGGGCCACAGTGTAACTTTAGAAGAAAATGCTTTTACAACAGGACACCGAGCAGCTAAATGTAAGCGTGGCCTCACTATTGGGCACCAGTTTCCCTTTTTCAGTGTATATCAAGAGCTTAATAATGTTCCATAAACAATTGTAAACCTAATAGCAAACTAGTTAATATCCTATTCATGAAATTCTTTTTCTCTTTTCAGCGGTTCCTTTCAGGGGTTGCCACTGCTAATCATCTGCCTCCCTCTGTCCCTCCTCCTCCACACCCTAGGCCTCCTGCACACTATATACTGTAATGACTACAGGTAACTCACCTATCAGAGCCTCCCATTTGCCGTTGGCCTGTGTGACCTCATACACGCAGCGCATCTCGCTGTAAGTCATCCCTCCGATGATGAAGACAATGATCCTGGGGCCTGTCTTCATCTCTGTGGGGCCACGGTTCTTGTGCCAGTTTCCATAGCGAGCACTGATGACAAATAATAAAATACAATATAAAACAATAACCTGGTATAGTAAAAACATCATAGAAAATATAATAATAAAGACCTTGATGGTGCACTGGCTTTGGCCGATACTTGTCTCTGTGAAATGTATGGGTACTGCTTGGGATCAAGTTTGTCTTCTATGGCATCCTATGGAAAAATGGTTCAAGTAACAGCTGATACTCAAAGACAAGAACTTTCAGAACAAGAAAAAGTAGAGAGAAAAGAGCGGCCTATTCAGTATTTACTATTTTCACTGCCTCAAATCTCACATAGACTTTCCTGGAGTTACCCTGCTGTCTAATTCAAAAAGTCTCATACACAACATGCCTGCACAGTTTAAAGACATATTGTCTCCAAATTTAAATACAAATACATTTATACTGTGTCATACTGGGTCACTTATGTGGCTTTGATGCTTTCATATATTTAATTAGTCATTTTCTTCCACGTATAGCTTTTGGTTGCATCAGACTTAAACCTATTCCAGTTACAGCTATGTGCTTTGCCCAATAATGATACAGAGATGTAAAATAACAAACAAACATAATAAATATTTGTTCCAGTATGATACTAGTGTCTTACAGTATCTCTACAGAATTCTTCTACCTTATACTGTAACAGCAGATGGTTGTTACCTCAATAAGATCTTTGACGAGTGGCGTCCACCTGGACAGTTGGTACGTCTGCTCACTGATTCGCTCTTTGCGGTCAGGCTTCTTGGGTTTCTTTGCCGTGCCCTGTCCAAAAAGATTTCTTAATCACAAAGGCTAGAACTAAATTTAATTTAATGCCCAAGTCCTAAACATTCTTGTATGAATGTTTAGGGCTTATGTGAACTTAAGTAATTTTGTTCCCTTCTTGTCAGCTCTAATTCCACTGGGTTTGTTTATAGACAACAGTATGTCCCTGCAAGGTTACCATAGCTGTTCACATGCTTTTAAAAGAAGAGGTGCAATTGCAATCTGCACTTTTGCCACTGGATATAACCAGAAATGACATACCTACAGACCATACCTTCAATCACTTTTTATATAGGGGACAAAAACCATGCTGGTTTAAGTCAAATGTTGGGGGTACGGGGGTCACTCACCTCGGACACTATGGGCACCCCCATGTGGGCCATGTTGGAGATGATGTCAGAGTCCTCTGGTGGGATGTTAGCATGTTGCAGGAGTTTACACAGGTTCTCCTCAGTTACACCTAACAAATACATCCATAAAGCAACCAAAAGGTTTACGTTTCCAGTAATAAAAAACATTTAACAATAATGTAGACATTTGGACCTAATGCAGAACATGGACACAATGTTTGTATTGAAGGCATGTAGTATTTGTGGATAGTGATTGGACACATTGCATTTGAAATGTTTTTTATAATTAGCATTAGACCAGACTGAGACTGCTTTTCCTAAAATGTTTTTGTGTATTATTGTGAATGTAATGGACTAACCATTCTTGAGGAAGATGTAGAGGAGGATGATGCGGATCTTGTCCATGATGGTGACGTTACTGTCCAAAAGGATGGGGACGATGAGTCTCATGGGGTCTTTGATCTTCTCCCCCTCTGCGTCTGTGCTCAAAGCCAGGTCCTGAAACATACAGAACGTAATGCATCTGAAGAAAAATGCCTTGAAAATATCAAATGTTTAATAATAAAAGAGCTCAACCTGTTCAACACGACACAGTTTGTCCACTGTGCCTTGGTAGCGGTTCATACAGTCCTCAGCCAGGTGGAGGTGAGTCGAATACTGAGGGCAAAAAAACAATACCATTTCTGACTAAAACTACAGGGAGTTTATGAATAATATATTTCTGTTTGTTTACCAGAACAGTTTTTTGATAAGATAATATTACTGTAATAAAAACAATCAGTCGGATATGCACAACCCAACCTGAACAGTCCATCTATCCATCAGAGCCAGGGCGCTGAGGCTATTATTACATCATACCTATCACAAGTTATCATAAGCTCTTACAGATTTATTCCATCCATGCTGCTGAGCTGACACACGGCTTGTAATACAGAAGATGCACATTCATGAAAAACATGACTCTTTTCTGGATAGCTTTGTGATTAAATTTATGAAAATATGAGCAAACATGGAGATATGCAGCCAGTCCACTGGCCCTAACTCTTTTTAATGACAGTTGTAGTGTGTTTGAGTTGAAGGACAATCGTTCTGTCTTTAAAAACACTGTCTCTTCCATGGGTCAAAGAAGGACAAAGCCCTGGCCCCGACAGTGTAAGTGACTGCATCCTTAAAAAAAACGTTTTATCTTTGTATGGCCTCTTGAGAGAAATGTCTTTAATCTGTTGTAAAATGTTTTGAAAAGCAGGGATTCTGAATGAATGAGGTGAACACTTTCACAAACAGTGTACCTTACTGAGCTCCTTCTGATACTGCGGCATCTTCTTCAGCATCTGCGCCAGCTCCTTCATAGTGGTCTGAAACACAAACAGTATGGAGCTCATTGTAAATAGAACTTAGATAAACTTGATTAACCCAAAAGGAACACTCTAAAGTATTGGTATATAAAACATGAGCCATCAAAAGGCCATAAAGTGCTATGACAGAGTAAACAAAAATAGGTCTTGGTCCAAACAGAGCCAGGACACTGTGTGTGTGCTATGTCCTCTGTGTAAAGGACAACAGTAAAATAATAAGGCTATATTCGACAATGAAACCAGAGCTGAGCGTCACAGTGCTACTCTACCTTCTCTCCGGTTTTCATCTTTTTGCTGGCGGAGAAGTCTTTGAGCGACCGTGTCACTGCCCTACAAACAAAAACTGAGTCAGAAGTATGCCGGGAGGACGACGTATCTGAAATTGTGTCAGAAAGGTTACTCACGTGGACACCTCAGCGATGTGTTTATGTCTTAGGGTCAGCCAAAGGTCATCATCCTCGTCCAATATCACCTCCTTTATCCTGGTCTCTCCCATACCACTGGTCTCAAATCTACAAACAATCAAAAAACAAAATTTACTGTGAAGACTATTGTTTGAAGTGGAAAAGATCAAGAAGTATGACCTAAGTGTGGTGTAAAGTCGTACTTGTAGACGTCATTCTCCACGCCCAGCAAGTCGTAGGCCATGGCCTGAAGAGTCAGTTCATGCAGCAGAGGAGACACCGGGTCAAACCCACGGTCCAGGATCAGCAGCTGAGTCCGACATTGTCTGGACCCTGTAAAAACACAGGCGTCACTCCACCAGCTTCAAAAACTCCTTAGAATAAAAAACAAGTCTATTTTCAAATTGAATAAATTGGAATAAAGGTTACACCCTTGAGTTTTCATCCTTTAAAGTCAGTCAACGTCATCTAGACAGAAATACCTTCCAAATATATTAAATTTCTTGTTGGCTGTGGCTGCAGTCCCTGTCATTTTATCACAAGTGTAACTGTCTTAGAAATGTTCTCCCAGGAATAAAATGTGGTCTGTTTCATGAAACGTTGTTGATCGAAACACAACATGACAATATAAATGCCATGAGTACTTACCTCTCCCATGGTGGGATCGTCTGCTTTGTAGCTGTCGAGTTTCTCCTGAAGCATCTGAGCCAGTACTGCACAGTCTTTGTACTCACTGCAGATTAACAAGATGTGGGAGAAGCATTATACTTGGAAACTTCTAATCAACAACAATCAATTATTTTGCACGACTCTTTCTGCATAAAAACTCAACTCCACAGATATTTTGGCTGCATGCACTTATCAGTAACCTTGACATTGAGTGAAAATACAGAATGCTGCAGGTGATGATACATCAATGGTTTAGACAGAATTCAGATATTTGAAAGACTACAACACTGAGCTTCATTGCACACAGGACGCATATGAGATACACAAGAAATGAGTGTGTCAGTAGTTGCCCTCACCCTCTGTACCGGACGCCTGGGTACTCTTTGAGTGTGGCACAGAGAGTGGCAATCTGCTCAGCACAGCGCTCCAACATGTTGTTCTTCACATCAGTCTTAAAAGGGCTGTAGAAGTCCTGAAAGGCATCTGCTTTGTCCAGGGAGAAGACCTACATAAGCAAACAAAAGCAATAGCTTTTAGACAAAGTATCATAGAACAACTGAAAAAGGAAATACAAAATCCATTTATAAACAGAACTGATTTTGTTGAGTTGGTTAAACATTATACAAATCATAGACATTTTATCTGATGTTTTAGAGTAAAAAGTTACAGGGCCAGACTTTTGAGTGAAGGCTCACATTCACAAACAAACATTAAAAAACACAAATCCATCTGTTCCCCTTTCATCACACAGTATAAATCCTCATTTCCCTTGTCACACATCCATCTCTGCTTTCATTGGCCCCAGGTTTAAACACCGAAGCCGCCGACCAATCAGGTAAATGGATAACAGGGAGAGCACATGGGCGGGGTTTCAGGATTAAAACTACGGGACAACAGCAGAGGATTGAAGGCCAAAGCTGATCCAAACACAGACTACGTCCTCCTCGGAGACAGATCGCTGGGGGTGGGTATTATGTCATTTATTAAAGGGACAATTTGAATAGTTCTGCAGCATTTTCTTTTGAGGAGGTAACAGGAAATGTCTACATTCATACAGGTTTGATAAGGAGTTTGGACAAAAAGGGTATTCCATCTATGTTAATATTTTTCAATGTAGCTTTAAAGCTTTATAGAACTATACTATACTATACTAAACTATACTATAGCATGTCCCTGCAGGGCTACCATAGGTGCTGTGTGAGGTGGGTTTGTCTAAAATGTCCCCAGGAAAAGCTTCACGGTGAACCTTTAAGTGATGAAAAGGATAGTTGTAAACAACAATGTGGCTTTGACACTTGGTTATAATCCCAGCCTTTAAGGGTCTCACCTGAGATTCATATGGCAGAAAGGCGATGTGGATCTCGGTTAAGGCCTTCATGGCTTTGGAGGCGCGGGATTTGGTCAACAGGCCAAACAGCGAGTCGGGAATAGCTGAGCAACAAGAGGACACAAATATTGGTAGTAGTTAAGCTCACAGTGTTTAACTTTTCCTAAACAGGGTTTTAAATACTTACTGTCTGTGAAAAAGACGTGCGCTGCTCTATATTGTGGGGACCTGGGGTCTCTGAAGTCATCGATTAGACCATCCACAGACTAAAGACAAGACTGGATTAGTTAAGAATAGAAAGACTAAAATACAATGTCCTCCTTTCCCACTGGTTTTTCCACCATTTCCCACAATTTTATCAACAAGTCCCAAACGCGTCTAAATACCCAGTGTGAGGCAGGGTTTACCTCGTCTGACGGTGTGATCAGGTAGATGGCCTCCATACTGGGCAAAGGCTCACGCTTCTTTGTAATGTCTTCTACAACTGCACAACAGAAAAACATTTTGATTAATATTTAGTCAACGTGGGAATTTTCTTGAAGTTTTCTTTATCTATTATCAATGGTTCTGATACTAAATCCCAATGTCCATATTCAAACGTTTGTGATGGCCTCATGTTGCTGGCGGTGTTTTGTGTTTGTACTCACTGGTGATTCCCTCTGACATAATGTCTGTCATCTTACAGCAGGAGGACATCATCCTCATGCTCAGTTTGTCCACAACAAGCACCTGAAACACATCACAATGTTTTTATTATTATAGGCTTTATTGTCCACGAGAGTATCCTTGTGACTGAGAGGAGCTGAATGACCCAACACTTACCTTCCATTTCCCTTTCTCTCTCGCTTTTTTGATGACATTGTTTATAATCTCTGCAAAGAAACAGAATAATTCAGTAAAACATAGCTACCAATGAAATGTCCAGATTAATCTCATTTCAGATCATGTGCTGTTGTGTTTCAATAAACCAGTAATATACACTATGTACAATATCTTATTAACATCTATAAACAGATGTATTATGTCTCTAGGGCATGAAAGAAAAGTCACAGCAATGGACAATAAGCTTGTTTTTGTACTGTGTCAGTATTGTACAAGTATAGTGGAGTCTGTGTGGACTCTACATGTGCTTTTATTACTGTAATGAATTGCATGAAATGAGGGAATGAAATAATCATAACCATCACATGATTGGTAGACAGTGGTTCAGGCAGAATTGCAGGGTGGGAAATTAAAAAAAAGAACCACTTCCTGCTACCACTTGTACAAAAGAATAACTAGCTACATGGTCCAGTAGGTGCAGAAAATTCATGTTAAAACACTAAGTGACAAGGAATCTCCATCACTCTCTCTGGAAGAATGAGTCACTTTTCTGTATATTCAAAAAGATTACATTTACATGACGTCACGGCACCAATCATTTTCCACAAGGGACCATGGACAGCAGGGACACAGAGCGACAGAGGATAAATCTGATACCATTCAACCAGCGGACAACAGGCTGTTGTGATAAGATCAGCAGTAGATATTATATGATGTATAGGTGTCATTCATAAATCATAAAGATGTGTCAGAGGAGCATGTTTGTGCAACACCTGACAACATCCTGTCAGTTCTACCGATGAGTATTGTCCTAGTTTCCCCTCGCTGCGCCGCGCGGAGGGGGTTTTAAGCCTGTCAGACTCAGCACTGGGCAAAACACTGCCCGCTGCTAATCTGCTCCTTTAAATCCTCTTACCATCGCAGCGCCCCCCTGTCCACGCCGCTATTTCTGTGTCCTTTCTGTGTCAGAGGATGTGACGTGACTGTGGCAGTCATTCACATAAACGAACCGTCCGAGTGAGGCCAGGGGTGACTTAAAGCTGCTCTAATAAATTATAAACACATGATTGTGGCTGGGCTTAAGCCGCAGCTGGTGACGGAGTGACATGATATGAAGTGTAGAGGGCGAGTCCGGGATCGATCAGAGTCAGGCCATGATTGTACACCTTCAGTACATGGATCTTACACTATAATAATAACAATATAAAATGACAAGATCAAAAACTGTAATCTAAAAAATATGTTAAATATTAGAATCTGAACTAACTTCCTGGTGCTATTCACCTTATATTTGATTTAAGGCTGTTTTTGGACAATTATTTTGACAATTAAAATGTAATTATATCTAACCATAGTGTTAAAACATTCTTTTGCGTATTAATAATACAGTTGTTGACCTGACAATAATAATTGTATTTTTATGGATTCAAATATAACCTTGCTCTGCAGCTCGCTTCTCGGGAGATTTGGGAGTTACAAACTCGGAAAAATCAATCTTTACCTGCTCCAAGCATTCACAGAACCCTGAGCTTACCGGCTCGTTGTGTGGGCGTGTTTTAGGTTTGAATAACAACAACACTGCGCTGCTCTGATTGGATAAAACTGTGGTTGATAAATCCAAACACCAACCATGTATTCATTGAAAGTTTCAACAGGAGCCGTCTCAGATGGTACTGTGGAACAGACTATGATCTGTGGAGTTCTTTATCTGGCAGACTCAGTTTAACAAATATGTAGAACACTGGTAAATGTTATACTTTTTCCAGCTGCGTCCTCTCAGAGGTCCCCACAGCCAATCATTCACATATCTATTCTGGCATAGATTTTATGCTGGATGCCCTTTCTGATTGGGAACAGCACAAAACCATCAAAGAGTCCAGTGTGTTTATTTGGTGCATCTATTTGACAATCAAATATGTAATTATCACAATAACAGACACGCTCATTCAATAGACACTGTGAAAATTTGTTTGCTACACCTGGTGTTGCGTTCCTTGTCCCTTTATATGTAAATGTAAAAACACTGCACCACATATGGCTGGAGCTGCACAAGAGTAAAAAGTAAAAATAGCTCCAATAATGGCATAATTTGTTTCTAAAAATTGTTCCTACTATTGAATCCACAGGTGCAGTGTGTATGTACTGTTGATCTTTTAATATGCTCTTGTATTTTTAACAGAGAAAAACTTGCACCCATAGCTGTGATAAATGTGACAAACTGTTTTTGTTTTTCAGTGACTGAGGAAAGCTACAATCAGAGGTAAATCAAAAAATACTGCCGACATCACTCAATGGTCCTCTTATATCATTAAATGAAGTCTAAAATGAAAAGACAGTAAGATATTAACAGCATCTAAGATCTGCACAAAGACAAAGGGGCCAATTTCTCTCATCCTTAAAATGAACCATTAAAGGTAAAAGAATATGGCAATATCTTAAAACAAAGTTTGTGTGAGAACGTGAGTCTGTTTCACTTTGACTCCATTCAACATGATACTCAAGTGCACCCTGCAGTTTGCAAAAACAATCAAAACCTGTCATGGCAAAGACCAAAACACAGAAAGTATGTTTTCTATTTAGTAGATGTACACAGATAAAGTCTGGCAAACAAAGCAAACGCTCAAATGTTTGTTTTTAACGACCCATTTGCTCCTGATCTCTCCTGATGAATAAAAGCATTTAAGGCATATGGGCGTAATTATTACTGATAGAATTACACTGACATTTTCAAGTCCAAAGCTAAATCTAAAAGGTTCTATCCACACAGTGCTGACTGCACTACTGACCAAATTACTACTTAAATCTTAGAAACCAGCAGCCACATTTATATGTTACATTTAAAACACCACAATAGGTTTCACTGACAATGACAGCAGTGCATTATGGGAGTCAGTACAACCTGCAGATAGCTCAGGTTACTAAGAAATCTAATAAAAATGTAAACACAGCTACTTCTAGTGTCCTGTGAAACCCTGGTAACCCAAAGAAGAAAAGGGCCTTTTACTTTTTTTGCTCAGATGCTGATTTTTATAAATTATATTGGTCTATATACTGGTCTTTTTATATTAAAGGTGCATTGTGTAAAATGGAATGGTCCAAAAGTGAAAAAATCACATAACATTCTTTGCAATTGTCTTCTGTTGTCTGTCTTAGAACATCTTTGTATCTTCTTCTTTCAAATTTCTATCCAGAGAGGCCTTCTCCTTAACCTTTTTAACCACGTGATGATGATTTTGTCCAACATGAACAAGGGTCTCCACAGACATTAGGGACCATTAGCAGGAAGTGGCATTGCTTGGGTACCACCTTTAGGGTTAGGTTTTATTTTATTTCATCAGAGAAAAAGACTGGTGTAGTATCTTGAAGAACTAAGGGCTCGTTTTGTAGCTGCTGTCTTTGTAACAGACGCGTTTCCTCTCAGAAACTAAAGAACTTAATCCTCACAGACAAAGATTAGTGAGGCAGGATTTACACCAGACCAGGACTCGCACTGCGCACTGGCTCCAAATACGCACGGAGCAACCGTCCGGAAACAGTTTAAAAAGACAAACCCTACTAAACACACCGTCGCCATCACGTTTCACAAACTCTAAAAGAGAGCAGGTGGAGGAAAAGAGGATGAGCTGCTGTGGCTGTCAGTCTGTGCGCCTTTACGCATCTTCATTTTCAACAAAAGAAAGTTGGAGAAATTATTGTTCTCAGCGCAAAGCATTAAAGATAAAAGCACCAACAAACACAAACAACAGCAAGAGTTAGACTAAAGAAATAAACTTTTAGGCAACAGGAACATGGAGCTTCATTTTGAGTTTTTTTCTGTCACAAGTTGCCAGTTATTAATTATTCTGTTATTTTTTTCTTTTCTAAAGTTGTTAGTAAGTCAAGTAAAGTTTTTCAAAAGTTAAAAGAGGCTTACTTTCGCCCACGATGGCCTTGAGTCCCATTGGAGCCATGATGAGCCTCCTCCGCGTCCAGCTCTCCTCACGCACTGACGCACAATGACCGCCTCCACGAACTGTCAATCACAGCAGGCTCAAAGCACTTCCGCTTCACGAGTATTTTCCAAAATAAAATAATTTTTGTTGTCTTATTTTTGACAATTCATACAACTGTACAAACATTATTAACAATTAAAATAGCCACGAGCAAAGAAACGAGGATACAGTGAAAAGTCAAAGTGAAGACTTGTTGGGATTATGGTGGGATGGTTAAGCTGAAGAAGCTTTTATTAGATTTATTTTAAAATTTCACTTGACATCAGATTTCAGTAGGCCTACCCAAATCAACATTAGTTATTACAGATTTTACCACAAAACATATAAAAATCCGCTCGTGTGCTCAGACGCTTTGTCCTGCATGGCTGTACATGTTGACAGTGAAGAAATACATTTTTATTGTAAATGTGAGAAATACAAGATTTCTGGGGGATGACATTAGACTAAAGTAGGCCTATGCAATAACAGTTACACTAAGCACCTTGTGAAAACACATGCACATTTTGATATAAATTACCTTTAATGCTTAGTAAACAAATGCATGACTGACGAACAGAAAGTGAGCAAATAACTCTTGTTGTATTTAAAATAAAGTGTGTTTTTAAAAAATCCTCCTCTTGTAGACGATCTACGCAAAAGAATGAGACCTGGAAATGATATCTGTGTTTCTTAAGAAGACTTCTTGAAACTACAACATAAACTAACTGCAGTGAATGATGATGGCCACCAGGGGCCAGCAGAGGACAGGGTGGTGCACAGGTGGGTGTTCTGTGGCGTAAACTTTAAGCTGTATCAAATATTTATTTTTGGGTCATATGCTTATCTTCAGATGAAGAGAAGTGCTCATTGGACACAAGAGAGCAATGTGTTCGTTTTTACAACAATGTAAAGGAGAGACTGGGAGAGGGGGGTTGTGTGACTTGAGGACTTTGGGTGCCACAGGTTACTTTTGGTCGTGCGTTTTCGTCGTGGTTGGTATTTCCCACAGGCCTCGAAAGCAGCGCCGGTGGGAGGTGGAGTTGCTGCCTTTTACTTTAAAGGAGGGTGTGTCTCCACAGCAGTCAGTTTGTTACTTGCACACTTTCTTCTGCTTTCCTTGGCTTTCTCTGAGTGCTCGTTGCAGATTCTTGGTGGTCCCCGGGTTATGTGCAGTCTGTGCGTCTGAGCGGAGGGCACTGCGTCTGGACAAAACTCGAGTGGAGTAACTTTTGCCGTGAGCATGGGGGACGTGGTTTCCAGTCACCTGGATGAAGCCAAACGGGAGATTATCACAGGTGAGTGAGTGGCGTGACTGTGCTCTGGCGTGTTTCTGTCTCAGTCTCAGACCACTGCACAAGGATTGTGGAAACTTTTTTTGTTTACACAATCTTTTAAGCAGTTTGGTTTAGGAAAGGCTATTGGTTGTGATAAGGAAAAAGCCAAAGAAGATATCCTGAGCTAAGTGCGCCAAAACGTGTAGGCTTCTGTATTGGGTTGCCACATAAAGGAGTGGTTAAAGTTGGCTGGAAATCAATCAGTCATGGTTGTAATAAAGACCAGAAATTAAGTAAAGTTTTAAAATGTCCAACTGCTTCTAATCGTTAAATGTCAGTGTTAGTGTTGCCATTTTCCTTCTAACGATACCATTTCACTCAATGGCTTGAAACTTTTTAATACATTACTCCCTTTACTAAAAGATGTGTAGTGAAGCTAGAATAGAAATGAGAAAAGCTCCATGAAAGCCCTGATGTGATGTGAGGCTGAAACCTGGGATTGATTTGTCTTTATGTGACTGCACACAGTTAGAGTCTCTTCTGAAAACCTAAGGTCTGAAAGGTCTAGAAATCACCCAAAACTGTAAATGGCTGCAGAAAGGTCGAATGAGTGCACTGAAGCTGAAGCCTTCCTGTAGTGTCTCCTGTTGGGTTGGCTGATTTACTGAGAGCCACACCTCTGTTTATTTATCAAAGCAATTTGTACCATTTTCATTCATTTCTTTCCTTTTGGTTTGGGCCACTGAAACTTGACTTTTGTATGTAAAGAAGGATATGTAACCCTATAGCCAGCTACTCCATTATTTATTCACTTTAAGGAATGCTTGTGCAAATTCTTGTTGTGTCTTAATTTCTTCAATACTGAAGTGTGAACTTTTTGATCAACTGTTTTTTGATGGTTCATATCCATGTCTTTGGCAAAGCTTGTTCTCGGACCTCAATAAGTCTAGAAGTATTTCGTAAAGGCCACATAAGAAACCAAATTTTGATTTACTTTTTAGATTTATTGAAGTGCCAGTGACCGACATGAATCCCCTTTAGTTTCTTAGCTTTTCTCTGACTTGTTAATGAAGTTGGTAATCCACTCTTTTCTACTTCTCTAGTTTTGATTGTGCTCTTCTGGGTGTGACACGTCGGAGTGGGGCATTTCATTTGTCCTTATCTAAACATGAGTGGTTGAGGAAAGGCCCATAGGCGGAGCTGCCCCACAAACCCACTCTGTGATGTTATCAAAGCGTATTTAGTCATGTTATTGTAATGGTCAGAGGCTGTAAGACTTTAATCACACACATTTTGGAGACAAATCCGGAAAACATGCTTAACCTGAGCTGAATGAATGCATATATCTTGCAGCTAACTCCAATTGTTTCTGTTTTATTTTTGACATTACAATAAGGAAACCCACGGCCCCTAGATCTGAGACGTCGTTATTCGGCCTGTCGTGGCTTGTTCAGTATTGTGCACTCGGATCGGGGCATAACTGATTGTAACAGATCAGTGAACATGAGAGAACATGAAGTCAATAAACAGTCTGCCCTGATCCTGTCACTGCTGCATTTGTACCAGCAGAAATAATGCTGCCTCAAAGTGACACAGAATTGTAAAATTGTCCAATGCAGTAGGAATTGTACATTATTACCTTATGCTGTTGATCATAGTCGGCCACGAGCCATGGACTTTTCTCAAGGGTGCCAGTAAAACTCAATCTCAAACACTTTAAATTTAAACACCAAATTAATTCAACAACATATGGCACATCCCTCTCCTCTTTTTCAAACTGCGGCTGTGCAGACCCTTACCTAATGCAGAGAATAAGTTACCCAGTTACCAGACAAATTATGTTAAGATGACACTACAATGGAAGGAGATAAAGGCACAAAACCCACTTTTTTGTTAATCTAGATCTATTAATCCACCCAGATATGATGATGTGTTGTAAACAAACTCGCTGTAACAGAATCGCTGTATCGTGATAATATTGTTATCAAGGACAATGTATTGGAAATTGTATCGAGTAGGACTATTTGATTTCCACCCCTTCTTTCCATTTTACAAAATATTGGGACTATCCCTTTTGAAATATGTTTTAACTGTGAAAAACAAGTGTAATTGTGCTCGGACTACCTCGCTGTAATGCTTCGGGCTGTTTTCCAACAACATTTGAGCTGATGAGTTTGTGCTATATTTTAAGTCTCTCCCACCCATTAAACAGCCATAAGAATAATAAAGTCTAACTGCTGATGTATTTGTCCAAAAAATTATCCCTATTTTCTGAATTTGAGTTTAAGTGGTGTTCAAAAACTCTCACAGCTATAGCCCCTGAACCAAATGAAGTGTCCATCCATCTTTATTTACTGCTGAAGGGTTTATGACCATAATAAAGGACTACTTTTGGAGCAAGATGAAAAGGCTAACCTTGTGCAATTGAATAAACATACTATGTGGCATATCTTTTGCACAGAGTACATATTGTAACTTTTCCATAACTAAACCAAAATGACATCAAAACATTTTTGGGTTATCCACTTTCCAATGCACATTGTTTTGGTTTCAACCCCAGTCTAATGTAGTCCTTGAGGAAGAAATGGACACGACAGGTTCAATGTCATAGTGTGCCATCTATTTATTAGATGCCATTAGTGACTTGTTCAGAGCGGGGCACATGCACATGTATCAGATGTGGAATCTGAGGAATGCATGGAAAAAAAAAAGTGTGTGGTGGGATAGAAACCTCCTCCAGGCCTTGAGCTGCAGTTTGGAGCCAAGACAAGCCCAGAGCCTGGCTGGTTTCAAGGGAAGAGTCTGGATTTATCATTAAAGAAACAAACATACAGATATTTGCACAGTGTGCATGCCTAACACTGTCTGGGAAATTTGAGATGTTTCTGATATAATAACCTAGGCAAAGAGTAAGTTGACATTTGAATGTGCTTTGTGGGAATAAAAAATAAACTGCTACTCCGCTGACCGTAATTTCCGATCTAGCACGTAACACTGAAGTGGAAAGTGGAATTCTAATGGAATTTGATTAAAATATTTTGATAATAAAGCTTGATGATACTTTATTCAATGTCCCTCAGAAGTCAGGAGGACCGCTCTGCTACAGTTAGAACCCTTTTTTTATTTTATTTTATTTATGTATTTATTTTTTGAAGATTTAAGGACATGCTGGAAATGACCCAGATCACATGACTAACTGTTCCCTCCCTGTTTTGAGTTTGGCATTAATGGGCTTGTGTGAGCAAGTGACACAAACGGAGGAGCATGGTTTTTATGTTACGGAGAAATAAAGGCCAGTTCTAGTTGTTACATGAGGTTCACACGAGGCTCCTGAACAGCCTTCACTTGCCTCCTCCTTATTAGTGGATAAACGCATGTCTCTGATTGGCTGGGTGCTTTACTGTTGTATGTTTTTTATTCTTTACACTATAATTGGTTGGAGTTAACTTTACTGTGTCACAACCACCTAAAACAAAACATTTAAAGAAGACTCAGTCTAATTAGGAATCCATTATACTCTTTGCGTTTCTTTCGGGTCATGTGCTTGGTTTTTGAGGATTGTTGGATTTCGCTCTGAACCAAACTAAAGTCATGACCTGCTCAAATTTGTCACATGATAACATTGTTATATAAATTAAACATAATTGAATGACGCTGTTAAGTTTGTGACGCAATAATGAAATTGTAACACGACAGGAGCCCAGTTTTTCTTGAAGAACACTGATATTAGGTTCATTTCTGAGCATTTTGATTGGTCACTGACCACATCTGGCATTAATTGTTGGCCACTTGTAATCAGACCAATCCAGGAACGTGTTAATCCAAAGAAGGTTTCTTTCTTATTTTTTTATTTATTTATTTTTATAAATTGGGTCTCATACAAACATACACAACAAATGGACCACAACAAAAAGGTGTTTGAGAAATAGCAGAAAGGTGGCCGAGTTCTGAATAGTAGCCATACCAGTAGTAGTTAAATATAGTAGTTATAAAAGTAGTTTATACCAGCACCTATTTTTATTTTTTTTGTCTTGAGATACTTTGCGTTGGTGAAAGACATTATCTGCTCAAGGAAAGGCAGCGTGAAAAAAGCTCAGTGCAATGTTGCCAGTTATGGTTGTATGGGGGGTGGTAAAAAGGCCATAAAATAAAAAAAGGAGGGAGAAAAAGGAGAAGCAGTGCTCCGAATTTGTGGAAGTGATTTTTGGTTTTTATTTATTTAAATCTTCTGACTCATCTTAAAAAGCTTGTGACTGTTTGAGTGGTCCTTGGAAACAAATGGGGGAACTATTGTTAGTGACCATGACTACAATGTTTATCTAATTTGAGTTTTCCATCATGAAACCTTTTTGTAAACAGACTTCTACTGACTATCTGCAGATGTTTATATTTTTTTCTTTTATCTTTTGCTCTATTAATACTGAATGCTAATAGATGAAGGGGTGCTCTTCAATATTTCCCCTAACTTAACCACTGTCACAAAGACCTTTTTTTAAAATGCTGACTTTTAGCTGCTTCAGTGGGAGTGGGGCCAGGAAGCAGGAAATCCTGATGGGCCTGTGTTTTCCCAGGACCCCCTTTTTTAAATGTCCAGGTTTTGGGTGGGGGCCGGGGCAGAGTGTTTGAATGTGCAGGTTTCTGTGGCCTGGTGAGGTGTGGCACTCTCACCTCCAGCTTGGCCTGTCTGAGCACAGAGAGGCTTGTTTTAAACTGGTCCAGCGAGACCCCTCCAGTACAAAGAGGGGTTTTTAAAGGTAAGGGAAGTTTAATTAAGTAAAGTCAACAGTAAAATTAAAACATGGTGAGGAATAATAATAATTTTAGAATTATTACTTGGTATTAGGAATGCACAATATACAGTCAAATGTATTGTTATAGAAATTTTTGGATATCCCCAAATCTGTATTGCAAGATACTGCTTTAAATCATATTATGGTCTTCCCTTTGATAGACATGTACTCCTTGCCTTTACAAAATAATTGTCCAATGGAAACCTTAAATAAAATTGCAGTGTGACTAAATAAAACATTTAAAGTCCTAATTTATACCTGGCCATAATTGGTTATGGTTTAGTGGCGTTTTAATCTTAAATTTAGTCTTGGTTCAGTTTTTGTTTAGTTTAGAATAGTCCTACTTTTGACTAGTGAAAGTCCAAAGCCTCGTGTTTCTGTAGATTTTTGAATTCAAACAATTACTATTTGTCAAAGGGAACTTTAATATATCACAAGATCATCTTTATTGCAATATTTAAAATTGACATCTGAAATTTCTTATGAATCCTTCACTAGTCCTGACTCTGTTTTGACCGTCTAAGTCTCATTGTCCACTCTGGTCGCAGTAATGACTTCGTCTCTTTGTTATTCACAGGAGGCAGGGAATGGGACGTATAACCCAGGACTTTACAATCAGAGATGGGATTAAAAATCAACTGGAATTATTGTTGCATCATCACAAGAACATCCCATGCATTTGATTCAGGGTTACAATAACTAAACTGGTTTTCTGAGACTGAACTGTCTGGGCGTCAGGTCATTATCAGAATCTGTTATCAGTAGTTGTGATTGTCAGCCATTTGGTTTTGGGATAACCTCTTGAGTTTGCGGAATGTGGGAATTCTCAGATCATCAACATACAGCATAAGACTAATCGAAGCAGAAAAGGTCTCTAAAATTGTGGAAAACTGACATTTTGCAAAAGGAAAAAAAAACTATTTTGCAGACAACTTTACTCAAATGCATGGTTGGAGCCCCTACACGCTTCTGGTTTGCATAAATCAGTTATCCACAGGTTCTGCCTCTGTCTGAGCTGATCAAAGCAATAGTGATCTACATAACTCTGCAATACTCTCAACTCTGAGCCCAGCAGTGAAGTTTCTGCTGGTCTGAAACTGCGCCTGCCCCTAATTACCTCTGCAGCTCCACATGCTCCGGCCCACTGAGTGTGCTCTCCTCCACAGGCTTCAGTTGCAGCTCTGATGGGAACACAGGCTAAATTTATGAGTCAGCCATGGGTCCATCTCAGAGGAATGTTTTTGTTAAGGCGCTGTGGAGAGAAGAGGGGAGGTGGGGGTCCTCTGCTGGGTCTAGTAAAGACTAGGGCTTTGTATTGTACTGTAAAGTGTTGTGTTTAAAAATGTTTATTGGAATGGTAAACATAAACAAATGTCAGATGTTTATTTACTCCCCTGCCTTACCAGTTCTAAAATAAATGTGTAAAATGATATGGTAGCCTTGCAAGAACATGCTGTTTTCTAATCACAAATCCAGTAGCAAAAGGTCTGATTGTGACTCAACTTTAAAAAATGAAACACAGTTGGTGTCGGTCACAAATACTTCAGTCCTTCATGTAAGTGTTTGCTCAAAAAACATGAGCAGTAAGCAGTGCTTACTTTGTCAACTCTAGATTTGGCACACATACTTTATTTTGGACGTTTGTCTCATCTGCCTTGTCTCCTAGTTTCCCAATATACCCCTGGAAACCTCTTAATAACCACTCTTTTCAGTCAGTTAAGAGTGGCCATGCCAGTGCATCTGTGCTTTCTGGATTGTAATGTGTTTTAATTGAATGGAATACTATATAATAAGGAAAAATCAGCAAAAGGACAGTTTATTTTAACGAGCATTCAGTGCTGCCAACAAATGTAACCTTATTTCTTGCTGCCTTTTGATGCATGCAACAAATTATGTTTTTTCCACAGCCTGCTGTTCATTAGAGCTGAGCACAGTCAGTGAGGGACACAGAGTTCATTCAGATCTGAAGCAGTGCAGCGTTCACTGACATTACATCCAGCTGTATTCTACCAATTGTATTTTAGTTAACTGTGACCTCATTGACTGATGAGTTTACCTGAGGTCATCAGTTGACCAAAACTTGGAAATCTGTTTTAAAAATTTAGTTTTGAACTGTTCAGACCTGTATTTAGTGTAAATGAGTTTAATGCATAATTGGAGAATAATGTAATGGGCCCCTATCCTCTGTTTAGTTACAACAGCAGACATCACAGACAGTCTGTCACTTACAACTGGCTCTAATTTAATTTATGTGAACACTCATGCTGTATCAGAGCAGCTGAACATGTCTTGGTTAGAGCTAATCACTGGTCTCAGCAGTTCTCAGGCCTTGGGACAATTGGTAGCTGCAGCCAACAAAGCAACTTAACACCAGTAGTACACTGTTGTAGTACACCCAGCTCTTCAATGCCTCCAACCTTGCCTCCAAAAGATGCAGCTTTGAAAGTGTCTTTTACCGAGCAGTGTACATTTGATCATGGCATAGGCCTTTGTCATGCAAACAAGATTGTTGAGCGCAGTGGATACAATGTCATTGTTACATAACATGTGACAATAGAAGTAGAGCGGACCTGACGGTGTTTCGTTACACTGCATAATACCACAAGGAATAAACGAAAATAATTTGAAGGGCAAGTGAGTCACTATGGTTTTCTGAAAGGCTGCATGATCTGCACAAAAGTTTCAGACACAAGGGAGACCACACGTGATTTAAAAGGTCAAAACAAGCAATATTTATTAAAGTAAACGATTCAAGATTATAAGGTGTAACTCAGTGGCGTAAGCGGGTGCATGAGTGTGAATATCAAGACGAACAGACGAAAAACAAAAGCTGTGGCTCCCAGGTGAGAGAAATGGCAGCTACAGCACTGCACTTTAAAAGTGGTGGGCCCCGCCCACAGCCAGATGCTTCTCCTCAAAGTATTGATCTTGATTGGCTTAGCTCTGGAAGGAAGGAGAGAGCCAGCAGAAACGGAATGGAGCCAAAATAGGTAGAGCCTACACATATAGAGGTTGTGACGCATAGTAAAAGTTTAAGTACGTTCAAATATAGAAATGCAATGCTCTGGACTAAATTCCAGTAGTAGGACGTAAGTTTTACACTTTTTTTTTTTTTTTTTTGTTCCACCAAAATTACTATAAATACTGTATTTATTTAAACGCTTGGCCAAGTATTATTAAGGTCTGTCATATGAAAGCCCATAATATTATTATAAAATAAAAATTGGATATCATTATGACAGATTGTTTGACCTTTTTTAAGAAATATTGGTGTCCCCAACTATATGTGAGCAGAATGCACCATAACCAGAGTTGGCAGAGCATTTAAAACCTGTACTTATAAAAAAAAGATCCCGTGCCCGTCCAGTAGGAGCACTGCGAAAACCGTCGCTGCAAATGATCTATAAATTAGTGTGCACAATTATTACGCAAAATGTATTATTGAGGATTAATTTTGTTATTGTACAACTACAGTGCTCTTGGTCAATCCAAAATGTTAACAAACCTGAACATTTAAGTAGTAAAAGTGAAGTTTGGGCTTTAAGAGAATATCTACATGTACACCATTATTGGGCAACTATTAGTTGCATAATTATTATACAACTAAATGAACTTATTTTCACCAGTAAAGTAAGAATAATAAACAAACTCAAAATTTACAATTAAACATTTCTGGGAAAAAAAAAAAACTAACTAAACCAATATAGCCACCCTTCTTTTCGATAACAGTCACAAGACTTCCATTCACTGAGTCAGTCAGTTTCTTGATCTGGTCAGAATTAACTTTTTGTGCAGCTGTACCACAGCCTCCCAGACACTGTTCAGAGAGGTGTACTGTTTACATTCACTGTAAATGTCCTGCTTAAGAAGGGTCCAAAAGTTCTCATTAGGGTTTAGGTCAGGTGAAGAATGGGGCCATGTCATTAGGTTTTCATCTTTAAAGCCTTTACTGACCAGCCACGCAGTGGAGAACTTTGATGCATAAAAATCAAAGTCTTCTTGAAAGATGCAGACTTTTTCCTGAACCACTGCATCAAGAAAGTGTCTTCTAAAAATTGGCAGTAGGTCTGAGAGTTGATTTCTGAGTCCATTTTCAACCTGAAAAGGTCCAACTAGCTCATCTTTAATAATACCTGCCCATACCAGTACTCCACCTCCACACTTGCTGGCGTCTGAGTCGAAGTTGAGCTCTGTGTTCGTTACTGATCCAACCACGGGCCCATCCATCTTGTCCGTCAAGAGTCACACTCGTCTCATGAGTCACAAAACCTTTGAAAAATCTGTCTTCATCTTTCTTGGCCCATTCTTGACGTTTCAACTTGTGTGTCTTGTTCAGAGGTGGTCGGGTTTCAGCCTTTCTTACCTTGGCCATTTCTCTGAGAACTGAACACCTCGTACTTCTTGACACTCCAGGTAGGTTGCAGTTGTGGATAATGGCAGCACTGGAGGATAATGGGTTCCTGGTAGCTTCACGTTTGATTCTTCGCAAATCTTTGGCGTCTTTTCTTCTCGACACATTTCTTGCGACCCTGTTGAATATTTGCTACAAAACATTTGATGGTTCTGTGATCATGCCCCAATATTTTGGAGATTTCAAGAGTGCTGCATCCCTGTTTTACAATTTTTGACTTTTCAGTCATTTTAAATCTCTTTTATTTTTTATTTTATTTTTTTACTCGTTCTGTGTAGCCAGCAGCCAATGGGCGTCGTGGAAACCTTAATGTTATGTATCTTTTTTTAAGGCATGTTTCCACTTGGATGGTACAGTGCAGTTTGGGTCATTTCTGGGACATTTCCATTATCAAAAGGGGTCCAAAGCGTTCCCAAAAAGCATGTGAGGTCTCAAGCATGTACGACTTTGTGGTGCGCTTTCGGAGGAACATAGTTCAACACTGAAATCAGCTGATTGGACGAGAGCTAATCCTCACTCGAGGAAAAACTGAAAAGCAAAAGTTAAACATTAAATGTAAATGTTTTTAATAGATTACCCCTCATTTCTATATAAAATATTCCAAGAAAAAACCTGCTAAATGTTGTACTTTTTCCCTGATTACAAAGCTAGCTAGCATTAGCATCAACTGTTTTTGGTTTGTGCGGCTCTCGCTTCATGAGTTTAAACGGTGTATATTTATTGTCTACACTACATTAAACACAAGTGGAACCCTTTGGACCAAAACATCCAGCGTGCCTCTGGAAGGGGTTACCTGTACTAACCTGTCCTATACTTACCAGACCTGTACCTTATCCAAAGAGGAAACAAGCCTTTTTGTTTTCCTTTTAGCATGCTCGCAGTTTAGCAGCAGGTGCCTAAAACCAGAACCATTCCTATAAGAATGGGACAAAAAAAGCATGCACACCTAAAGGTTTAATTTTTTATGTTAGATTTATGTAGCCCATTGGTAAAAATCTTGAGCATTTATATCAAAAGATGTCTTTGCTAAAGCTACATGATAATAACACCTTCTTAATCTTCTCAATGACACACAAATGTGTAAATAATAAATATTAGCTCTCATTTACTAATTGTTTCAAGGTTTTCACTTAAGAACAGTCTGTGCTTTGTACTTTTGTCTGATTGTGTCCAATGTCATTTTTCTTACTTACTCGAGGCACTGTGACATGATATTAAAGAGTAATCTTATATCCGGACTGTGCGGATTTAAAGATAAAATTGTCCCTGAACTTTTTTGATTTGTGAAAGTATGTCAAGGCTGTTTATCATAACCCTGCAGAGACACAAAATGTAGTAATAGAATCATAGATGGCTGTGATATTGCATAAATACTGATTCATTTCAGTTTTTATTGCTTCACTTGGAAAACAATGCCAAAAAGCTTTCTTCAGTATGTGAACCAACCTTAGAGCTAGGGAAGAACAGGGGCATCCAGTTGATGAAGAAAACTGGGAGAAAATGACTCATGAAGGATGTTGTTTATCTATGGTTGTATTAGTATGGGAATTTTTGTGACACAATGATGGAATGAGTCATTGAACATTCAAGTCTGGGTATACTTTCAAATGACGGAGTTTATAAAGCCTAATGGTAAGTCTGTGTACGTAACGCCAAATCTAAAGGGATGGCACTCACTCGATAGAGACTAAAGTTGGAGCCGAGTTATCCAATAGATGTCTGATTGACATCGATCTAAGATGAGCAACAAGTGAAGTCAATGAAAAAGACCACTATCTGTTCTAAGTGACTTGATCAAGGAAAGGGAGAATAACATGTTAATAGATCCGCCCTAATTTAGGTTAAGAACATTGTAAAGTTATGGTAGAATGGTAAAATTCTACAGTATTGTGTCTATATACCTAATAATAAATTGAAAATATTGGCGATTTACAAAATTCTGTTTTGTTCTTTATAGTTCACTGACGAGGTTTTTACTTTCAGCATTTAACTGCGCTCTGTGTTAAATGTTGTAGTATTCAAATTAACAAAATGAATTAATAATTAATCGGACAATCAAAATAGTTTTCTGCAGTTAATAACCACAGCCAAATCACATCGTTTAAATTTGTCAATCTTGTGAAAAACCCTGACAAACTGAGCACTGCTGGAGAAGAAGCTCTGCTATTCAAATTAAAGTTTGAATTTCTTTTTACCTTCTAGCTACTGCCACTGAATCTGAAAGGGTACTGACTTGACTCTGTATTGAATTTTTGATTATACTGTTTTGTGTAGCATTGTGATGAGTGACAGGCCAGTACACAGTATGTACAACACTTAGAACTGAAGCTCACTGAATAGCTCACCTGTCAGCGGGCAGGACTGAGCCGGTGAGAGAGCTTTAAAACACACGGCACATATCATCATGTTGTGAACAGGCACTTTGTCTCCGCAAAGGCTTACTCATCTTTTTTTGAGAAGTGAACAGTCAGTGGAAATAATGAATACTCAGCTGATGTGCAGATAGGAACAACACATTATAAATTCTCTTCTTTTTAAGGGCATAATGTGCTGTCTTTATTAAATAGATATTAATGACGTTGTTGTGCTTTTGTCTTAACATATCTGAGTTGGTTTTACCTGCTCATGCCAAGTTCATTTTCTAACATTACTAATTGAATGTGTACTGTGGGTGTGGTTAAGTTAAAATCAGCTGTTGCGTTGTTTTCAATGCATCTTGTTTTTAACGATTCTATCCGTTTCAGTAACTTTCCTCAGTTGTGTATTTTATTCATTCCAAACTTTGAATTTCCTGCAACATTATCCTTTAACAACCATTTATCAGGTATTCAGTCTTTTTATAGAAGAGGTTGGAAGGAAACTAAAGGTCAACCTGGACACTTACTGACACTATCTACTCCCACACAGAGGTGCTTGTGTAATTCTTAGTGCTGTGTGTTGTCCACATACAGACAGCTGTGTGCCTTGTTGCAGTCTAGGTTTAGGAGTGATTCAGCTCAGAGTCTGTACCCCACCCTTTAACGCAAAAGGTGGAAGTGAACCATTGTTCTCTTAAACAGTTGACTTTGCATTTAGTTAGTTCAACAAAAAGTACTTACTTTTGTTATATTGCATGGTAAGCTAGGTCAACTTTATCTTGGCCTTGTGGAGCAGACATTTATAGATTATATGCTATACATATAATGGCCCACACTTAAAGACAGTCTTGAACTCTGCAAGTGAAAGCCACCTTCATTCAAATTATTGTACAGAAAGTTAACAAAGGAATGTGTGGTAATTATTACATGCCTGGCAATAATTTATTTTTAGAGCTGACTAACTAAACAAGACCAGGAAAAGGCACATTAACACCAAATGAAGAGTGTGGCACTGACTGATTTCTTTCTTTTTTTTTTTATTTTTTTTTTTTTTTGCCATCTCCCCCTAATTTCAGCAAGCCTCATTTTTCACATTTCACACACTTCCTGTTTAGTTGTGACTGTGTACAGGCACACGGTCACGGAAGATGAATATGAGAAGAATTTTTAAGATTATGGGAAATCATAACAATGTTGCTCCATCAGGAGTTTTCAAGCAAGCACTGCACAATATGTCACAAAAATCATGTGTGGCCTGTAATATTGAGATAAATCCAGCCAAAATGGTGGCGATAGCATAGACTTTAGGCAAGAGAGAAACGTCTGTTATTACCCCAGTTTGTATTTTTTTTTTATTTATTTATTTTTTACCAATGAGCCATAAGCAGACTGGTGACTGACTCATACTTTCAGGATGTGAGGCAGTTCACACACCTTCTTTGGCACCTGTGGTGTTTATTCAAGATCGTTTCCCATCATTTTATAATCCTCCCTTTTGTCACTGATTCAACGGTGAAGTCACACTTGCATGATTATTCTGAATATCTTTGAATTCACACTGTACACCCAATCTAATCTTAGACATTTCTGCAGATCCAATATTTGTGGAAGGAATTTAATTCATAAAATACTCTGAATACGAGAATACCAATTGCACCTGTAATCCTGTGTTGGGTCTTGTCTTGTCTGGGGTATAAACCTCAAAACTCGGTGACCAGAAAGCAGGAAGAGTTTATGTCCCAACAACTGTCACATTTATAAAAAAAAAATCTTTATGGAATAATTCTATAGGAATTACACGGTTTATAAAATAAAACTTGTTAGTAGAGGTCAAGTTTAGTGGAAAGGCTTTGGATTAAATGTTACTTCAATAAGTGAGAATGAACCACAGTTTCTGATCTTGTTTCCAGTGAAAGTCCCAGTATCTTTGCCTAATCTTAAGCAAGTGTTATCTGCCAATACATATCTTTTTGCATCAATACATTTAAGACAATTTTCACCAAAAATATTGCATAAATGTCACAGAGAAAAGGATTATATTGGAGACTGAATGGTTTATTCACTTCAAGCAATTACTCAAATATTTATGGCCACCCAGCTAATGGCTTCACCAGTAACCTAATTACAGTATGCACTCCCCCATCTTCAGCACAAAAGCATCATTTCATAACCAAAAAACCGAGCAGATGGATTCAAGTGGGTTATGCTCTTTCTGTAATCAGCTGCACATACGTATACTAAAATTCATTAGCTAAGTTTAGTGTTCTTCTATAAGGAACATGCATGGTCTTCCTACACATCCCAGCAGTGTTTTCATGTTGGGAGGTCCTGTCCGATAACAAGTCTAACTCCGATGAAGCATTAACCACAATGAGAGGATGTCTTCCAGTGAATTTTCAAATTGTATTCCAGTGAGTCAGGCTCAACACTTATGGAGAAGTCATTAGTGGTCCAGGTTTGAGGGACCGTAAGAAATAGCTTCTAACACATGAACAGTATGGCATTACGTCTGACACTGAAGCCGTCGTCCCAACTAATCCTACGTGAGCCGAAAAATGATGTCCAACCTTTTTTTTTTTTGTTTTTCTGTTATTTGACAATATTTTGGTAAAATATAAAATAATGGTCCAATAGAAATTTGAGAAGGAAGCTAAGAGGAAGAAGTCAGAGGTAAAGAAATGGAGGTCACCATGTTAGAGGAGAATAAATCATGTGACACATTGTCTCCTTACAATTGTTAGGCTCTATCTGACACTTTTGTCAAAATTGAGCCATGGACATACTTATATTCTTGGAAATTATATAAATTGTATTTTGTTTACTTTATTTTAAAGACACTTGCCCCATTAAATGTAATTCTAATCATCTTTAAACTGCCCACAATGCAGAAAAAGAACACATTTTAAGGGGACATTATGCAAATACACCTATGTGTTTAAATTTGTAATAAAAATTTGTGGATAGCAAGCAATTTAATGTAGTGGATAATGTTGTATTTAAATAAAAATTGATATCTTTATGCTTTATATTATTTCTTAAAGTCATATATTTGATTGTGACCTAGACCATATTAAATCTGCTCAATCCTTATACTTAGCTTTGTAAAGTTGGTGGCATTGACGAGCACGTTTGCAGTAAACCTTCAGAGACTTGGCTTGTGAAGGCCACAGTGATGTGGACTTACTGATAAGTAACAACAGGAAGGCTCTGAAATGCCACACTACACTCTGTGTGTGTGTGTGTGTGTGTGTGTGTGTGTGTGTGTGTGTGTGTGTGTGTGTGTGTGTGTGTGTGTGTGTGTGTAACTTTCAACTCGACATTTCCCACATGAAGAGTCAACTCCTGCCTTTGAGGTCAAACCCAGGGAGGAGGCAGTGGGCCAACAACAACTCTACAACAAGATATGCTAACCTGGAGAAGTGTAATGACCGAGTTGGAAGCTCTGCCAAAGGCTGCTTATCAAAATGTATTTGGCAGTCTGTTCTGATGAAAGTCTTATCCACTTGCTTTCACACGATTCATTCCAAAGACACCAAGGAATAAAACACTAATATTTGTCCACAGCAGCTTCCTAGCTAGGATCAATGGGTCTGCTGTGTGGAAGATAAAATATTTCTAAGATTGACTACATGGAAGTTGAATTGATAAGGTTCTCTCCTACAACCGTAGCATTATTTATATATATTTTTTACTAAAAGTATTTAACAGGCCACTAGCATTGGCATTAGTCTTAGACGCTAATGTTAGCCCTGTAGCGGCACTATCAGACCCCAAAAGAAAATTATGAATGCGCAATTTCAATCTCAAGTAAAAAAATAATAAAAAATCGAAATACGCCACAATAAATGTTAAATAAGTGCTTAGCATGAGTTGCTCTGACTGCGCATGCGTTTTTGTCTTATTAGTTCTCCTGGGCTTAGTTTGGCGCAGACGTAGTTTTTAAATACGCTGATAAAACTAATGGACTATCTTTATCTTTTATCTATATACAGTAGTAGATTCAGGCTTTACTTGGTGGTGGTCCTCTTTAATTTTGTGCCTGTAAATTGTGCCTTGTAAGCTAGCATGGTACTCAAAGTTTAGTTGTTCTACTCTGCTCCAAGATCCCTTTATAGCGTAGGTCAAAACTGGTTTAAAAACTCATTAGTTTAGTTTACCTGTTGCTATTTTATCATGGATTCTGAATGAAAAAGAACAATGTTTGCCCTGTGACATTTTCAAATACAAATGAATCTTTTGTGTTTGCTCAAGGTTTAAACAATAACCTTTCTTCAGAGCTCTGTAATGCCTTGCAGTTAGTCACGCAGATAAAGGTTTTAGTTCAGATGGAAAGTCTTTTAAGGCCTCAGTGCCTCAGTACCTTGTGTTTACATTCTTCTACGTTGAGTGTTTACATGAGTGATTTTTCTCTGCTCTATTGACTGTGTGTGTGTGTGTGTTTCAGCTCGGACCGGCGAGGTGATGGGAGAGGTGGGCCGGCTTTATGAGCAGCAGTACGCTGTGGCTCTCTTCAACAAAGTCCGCTTTGACATTGAAGGAGGAGGCGGTCCACAGTCGCAGTTACTACATCGAAAGGTACAACACCCACTTCCCCATTCACTACGGCTGCACAAAAGTAAAATATATGATATTGATATCCAGTACTACTGTATGTGGAATATTGCAATAATGATAGAACTGATACTTTGAATGTCCTTTTTTGGAATAATTGTGTAGTCTTCAAATATTCAATTCAAGAATTTCATGACTTCCACTGCTTTACTGATCCCAATAACTTGCATTACATCTGGTTTTACCACAGTTGGAGTTAAAGCTTTCTTCAGCAAATTATTTTGATGAAGTGTAAATGTTTGAATTTATAATTGTGATTTAAGTAGTTCTTTGCGATATGGATAGTTGCAATTGTTGATTCTGTAGTACATTTGTCAACTAGAAATTCTGTTAACTTCAAACGTTGTCATAGACCTAATAACAACAATAATGAAAGGCTTAGAACATTTCTTTTTGCTGTGGATAGATATACAGGTATTGAAGATTTTGCCATTATCAGGATGTCTGTGAAGGTTCTCATGAAGAACAGGTTAAAGTATCAAAAATATCAGGATGCTCCTTAAACTGGGCACATTATTAACCCATGCATCCTTTACAAATATCAGAATGAATAAACTTATAATATTAGTCTTTCACCCAGCCAAAGACTGTACTCATTCGTTTTGTATTTGACTCTCTTGCTTTTGTATTGCTCCTTAACAATTTATGCAATTTTTGATGAGCTTTGTTTGAAACCTCCTATGTCCAACCCACATGGTATAACTATTTTAAATAACAGCGTTGTCACTTTTCACACCTTTTAAAAAAAAAAAAAAAAAAAAACACTTAAGAACTGTCTACGCTGTTGCAAACATGGGACTGTTTTCAACCTCACACAGAGTTAAATTGATATATCTGGCACTGGGTGCTTTGGTTTTATGTCTGGGATTAATTTCCAAAATGATTTGGAAGATACAAATTTTGAAATTATGTATTTTATGGGTTAAATAGTTTCACTGTGTTGCTTTAAAAACAAAGAAAAACTAGTTTGACTAAATCTAATCTCCTACACACATGACCTCAGTTCCTCTGTCTTTACCTACTAACAGTTTAGTAGTTTGGCCCTTAGCTGCTCTTCTACAAAACGTCATTAACCCATGGCAGCTGAAGCTGTGGTGTGTTCACTGACTGTCGCTTACCTGACTAGTTAACCAAATTTCTGTCACCTATTTCTATGTTTCCTAAAATGATAAAAAATATTGTCCTTTTTTATAGATTCCTCTGGAGAACAAGTCTATCTTCTCCGGCACGATCTTTCAGTTCCAAGAAGAGAACAAAAAATGGAGGAACCGATTTCTTTTAGTCCCAGACTCGTACAACATTAATGTTTACGACAGCAAATCGGTAAGACCGCACAAACAGTGCATTAATCAGTGAACTGGTTGTACTATATGAAGCGTGATTGATCAATTTTGCACTCTCTTGGTTACCAGTCCCATGACAAACATCTCCAGCCCAAAGGGAAAATCAACTGCGCCGGATACAAGGTGCTGACGTCTATGGAGCAATATCTCGACCTGATCAGCAACAGTCTCCCAGGTGAGGACAATGGAAAGGGAGTAGTGGAACATTGAGGGCCTTTCTACTAGAGCTGGGCGATTTGTTCCCCTAAAAAAATCTGCGATTTTTTATATAAAAAACTAGATTTACGATTCACGATTCGATTCCCCCTTTAAAACAAAATAACTGTGAACTGTAAATATATTTTAAATGTATATATTTATTGTATTTAATTAAAGTGCATCAACATAAACAAAATGGCAAAGGCAAACCTTTGTTTCTCTAACTGAAAAGTCACTGTGCAAGTGTGCAACAAAGATTGTCAAACAGCTATATTTATACAAATACAGTATAAATAATTTGGATAATAAAACAACAAAAAATTCTGAGGTAACTCTTAGTTGAATTGAACATGTAAACAGTAACACCATTCACCATAAAAAAATGTAATTGCATTTTAAACATTCTTTGCAAGGAAATAAATCTAAAAAAATCGATTTTTTGAAAATATGAATCGATTTGACCTACCAACTCGATTTTTAAATCAAATCGATTTTTTTCCCAGCCCTACTTTCTACTCCAAAAAGTAGACTTAAGATGAATCATCCAGTAGCCTTGGTTGGTATTTTTTTTGGGAAATATACTAATAGGATTAGATGTCATGATTATTGTTAGAGGATTACGTCACTTTGTAAACCAAAAGGCCTGACAAGCTTTTTAAGCTACGGCCACATCAGTTCATTTGAACTGAAAGAATGAAACCCAGTGAAATCACAATCGCACTCACTGACCATAAAAGGTATTGCTGTATTTTAATGTCTTTTGGTTCAAAAAGAGGGTCAGCCAAAAGGGTAAACATCAATAATTCATGGAGAAAAATTCAGTAATTGTAGGAATTTTTACAATAACTAAAATACAATGGAGTGAGTCAAAAAACCTAACGGTATTTCTCAATATAATCTCCTTTTAACCCACTTAAAAATGTGATCTGCACATATCTTTTGAAATATAATGCCATGTGTCAATGTGCTTCAGTGAGTCTTCACAAAGGTCTTTATAACCCCATGAGAGTTACAAATGTCCATGAGAAATAGTACTTTCAAAAATAGTAGGAAGCAATTGGAGCAGGGATATTAAGTTATTGTATGGGTAAAGTAAATGCTAGACTGGAAGTCAAGTATAACCCATAAATCAAAGGCAGAGTAGATCTGTTTGGACCTGCCAGACTGCACTGAGGTTATATTTGTCACATCTTCAGTCAAAAAGATAGAGCTATAGTTAATTCTGATACAATTTTAAAAAGGTCATGTTATTGCATTGTCTGAACAGTGCCGCCAGCTCTAACTGAAGTATTTGAGAAATTGTGAAATATTTACTTTATGTACTAAAGAAAAGGCCATGATTATATGATTCATATCAAATGCCTCTTGATTTAAGGTCTAAAAATCTTGTTGACGATATCGACCTCTTGAGAAATTCAGACTAAGACTGACACAAACCTGTGACTTGTTTTGTAAAAGATAGTCGTATTTCAGACATGTAATAACTGGGTGTTGCCTTGGTTATGTTTTGTTGTTTTTCAGATATAAAAGCCAAAGTGGGAGGTTCCCCGTTCCTGAAATGTGCCACCCAGTTCCCTCTGATCATCTGGCACCCGTACGCTCGGCACCACTACTTCTGCGTCACCTCCGAGAAGGAGCAGCAGAAGTGGCTCGCTGTTCTCCAGGACTGTGTGCGACATGCCAACGATGGTGAGCTGCATCTGCAAAAGTTCCCCCAACATAAACAAAAAGAGAATAATTCCTTGGGAGATGTTGTGGGTTCTGTGTTCGATCGCTTTGGCTCATTTTCTTGAAACAGTTAAACAAAGTGCTTTTGTCACAACTATACAATGTCAAAAACCTTTTACTATTGCAAAAGGCAAAACATTTAGTTGTTTCAAAGGCTAGTTTTTGTGTCAAAAACTAGCCTTTGACTATTTTCGTTTTAATAGTCACAAATTATGGTTAAAAATGATCACAATAAATGACATCCATGTGAAAAGGCTATTTGATGAGATATATATTTACAATATTTAATAAAAAAGAATAACTTTTACATGCAAAAACTCACTTACACAGAAAACCTAGATTAAAAATGTTCATAAGTAACACTAAACATCTGTACTATAATTCTTAGACATACAAATATATTTGTCCCAGACGTCCGTTGTGTCTGTCCTGTTGTGTCTGTGGCTCCACTACTTCAACAAGAGTCCTTAAAACTCAAACCTGTAGTTAGTTATAATAACAAATGTAAATATCTTTTTTTTATTTTTTTTTAACTCTAGACAGGTGTAAAAGTTCTAGACCAGTTGCACTGATGTTAATGGTAGGTTTACGAGGATAAATATGTCTTTGACTTTGCCTGTGGCTAACCCGAGTTACAGCAGAAGAAGGGAGTGGCTCAGAGGCGCCTCAAGTTTTTTTTTTTTTAAACAGACTGCAAGACCAAATATATGCGGCTTCAACTCGCCATAACTCACCTTGGTTCAGTAAAATAAAGGCAGTGATTTGGTGAGTAATGTTAGCAGCACCAGTGGATGACATAAACACAAGGGGCAGAGAACTTCTAGTTTGAATGTCGTTGAAGATAAAATAGTTTTATTAACACCCCTTGGCGCTGTGGTATATGGGAAACAAAACAAAACTGTTTGCTGATATTTGTATTGCACAATTCTATTCTGTGTCCTCTTTAGGCTTTTATGACTGGAAACAATAGTGTTGACAAAATATATTTTTTTACTTCTAATAAGCAGCAATAAAGATGAAACGAGAAGGAAAAATGTGGCGCAAATGCTCCAAGCTAGATTTGGACCTAGGCTACTCTAAACAGGTGTTACTCAATTTTACCAAGATATTTTTTAATAATATTATTATTATTATTATTATTATTATTATTATTATAATAATAAATCTGGTATTGCTGCTGAGGCGTCACAACATTCTTTAGGTGTGCCGTTGTTCATATACGGAGGTGCAAAAAGTCACAGGTAAATGTGAAAACAGTTGGCGCTGAAACTTCACACTACAACTCCACACATGACTGAGTGATGTCATTACATATTTACCTGGTTGCCGCTGGGACGCTCAGCTCTGTTCCAACCTGTGCAAAAGTCTCACAACCGATGTCTTTGTCCTGAGTTGACTGTAGTTTACTTTAGAAAAGGCTTATGTGACATCTGTCAGGTGCCTTGTTGTTGTTCTACAAGTATTGGTTGTCAGCTTTTCAGCTGTCAGAGAAATTTCCCCATTGTGGGACTTATCTTATCTTATCTTGTCTGTGAGCAGCAACTATTTTGAAGTTGGCCCCGAGTTTGGATTACTAGCATTTGAAGCTGCCAGTTGGTTTGCTTCTGATACAAGAGTGGAGAAGAAAACCTTCAACTCAACTACCATCACAGGAAAACACGTTTGAGGCCACAACGGTTTTGCTAAAAGAAAATAGTGTTGCTTTAAATGTTCATGGATCACCAGCCATGTTTAGCCATGCACGCCTCATGCCCAAAGCATGATAGAAAATAAATTAATGGTTTTATAGCTTTTACTTTATGTCAACTGTAACTATAGTAGTAACTAAAGTTGTGCATTTATGTACTAGAAATACGTTCCAGAAATGTTTGAAGGAAGTTTTCTTGGGTTCTTGGGTTGGACATTGCTCCTATAAAATTGGCTGCAAAATATAAAATTGACAAATGTTGAGGAGTGATTTGCAAAATTCCAGTAGCTCGTCAATGCACTTTTAGTAAATCTCAGCTGGCATGATTCAACGAGGGACTACAGAGTTTCATGAAACAAGCTTTTAACAAAATGAATACTCTCTCTGTTTCTCTTCACACAGTTTACTACTTTGATGTTGTTCACAGTTTAGGTCAGTGAAACCATTGTGAGCCTCAAACATATGAAAACGCTGCTCTTTTCAGCTGCTGTGCGTTTTGAAAACCTGTGTGAGCTGTGTGAGGAACCTGAAAGCGGAAACAGCCCTCAATAGTTAACATACCGGAGCCGTAATGCGTGCCAGCTGCATGACGTATTCTGAGTGAGTCCATATGTCGCTTGTGTGGTTCACAGAGCTGCGTTCACTTCTGTAAAGAGCTCTTTTAAACAAGGAGTTGGCACTCGACTGCTCACCTGGGGTCAGCAGGTCACTCTGCCCCTGTGTAACGATGTGAGTAAGGGCTGGAGGAAACAAGAGAAAATCATTAGGGAAATGGTTTCCTTTTGTGGGTAAACAGTAGTATTTTCTAAATCACTCATTGAAAAGGAACTGAAATTTGGGTTCCTATTTTTACATTATATTTTTTATACTGTAATTAGTGGTAGTAATATTGTTCATCACAATGGCTGTATGTCTGTGATGGTTCTCAGTCATCCAGGTCATCTTGAAGGAAAAGTTAAAGCAAAAGGAATCAGTTTTCAAGGTGAAGATGTTTAATCTCTAATTCCATTAACTTTATCTCTAGAGGGAGGGGTTTGATGTGAAACTACCTCTGATTGGACCAGGCTGTTCTGGTCTCATAGTTGTTAGCTCTGAAAGGACAGTGTGACTCCTGACGTGAGTCATTAGTGTTGTTCTGTTCCATTTAAGTGGCGGTGTTGTTTTAGAGTGAAACTGTTTGGATTTAGTTTTTGTAAGTACTGTATTGGGTGAAATGAAAAAAAAGAAATAGTTGGTGCAAACTTTAAGGGACTGATATATTTAACAAACCCAAATTTAGAACAAAAATAAGGGAACGGAGTACAGGGAAAAGAGGGAATAGCCTGTGGAATCAAATGGACAAAAAAATAAAGAAGTCAAAAACAATTGTATGGAGGGGATGGTTAGGTTGGAGTGATGTAGATTTCTTTTGTTAAATGTATAAATTGAGAGTTATGGTTCTTTGTTTTCCTGTAGAGACATTAGTGAAGGTTTTTTTTGTTTGTTTGTTTGTTACATATTTGACTCAATGATAAATTGTGGGGTGGGATTATATAAGTTCACACTTCAACCCACTCCTTTTCGGATATTATTTATATTTAAAATAAATGTCTATTTTAATTGTTTTAATAATTAATTAAAATAAATGGATTTTTAACTCTTAAGACCTAAAACATGACACCAATTTAAGTATCTATTTAAAAGTATGGTACAAAGAGAATACAGACCTGGTAGAAAAGGCTGCGTAAAGGTTACTTTTTTAGATATTTACTGTACATTTTCAGGATGTATGTATTACATTTGCACTTGTTGGCCATGTATTACTAAAACTATACCATCTTCATTGAACACACTTCCACTGAAACTAGTTTTGACCCAGACAAAGGTCTGTCATTTATTATATAAATGTTTTTGGCATTAGGTCACTGCTTTATCAAAGTAGGAATGACAATGTACTGTGCATAACAGGTTAATCATCCACAAATATCTCAAATATTTACTAAAAAAATTTTAATGCCAGGTGTAAAATAACTTTAGGTAACTTTAGTCGATATGAATATACCCCAAGGTCTGAACATTTCATCAGAGGAAGCCGATTTTTAACACTGCGTGAATGTCTGTTGCGTTTAACAACTGGCGTACGTCTCGTATTTACTGAGCACACTTTAATAGTTCCAATGGCTGTGTCTTTGTTCCCTTAATACAGTCTTAGGAGTTAATAAATTAACATTTTCTGGAAAATTCAAAGAGAACATTCAAACTCTAATACACATTCCAATATGGCAATAATGTACTTGTGTCTAATGATGTAGTGTGGTCAAATCCCACTAATGGCCTTGTGTAAAACCCCTTATACCAGCTAAAGTCAAAATAAGCACTGCATCTTTCAGAGGGACTTCCTGCCTTTTAGTAAGCCTAGACCCCCCCCCTTTCAAACACACACACACACTTCCTGTCTTTGTCGCAGATGGGAATTCTCACACAATCTATTAAAGGCCAACAGCATTTCAGAGTTGGCATTACATTATGTATTTTTGTATTTTTTTCTCACTCCACTGTTGCATACCTTTTTATGGATTTGTACTACATTCCTCAACATTTGGCGGCTTAGGGCTTCTTTTACTCATGCACTGTTACTCAAGGAGTAATGAAGACCGGCTGACTAGCCTCAGATTAATGCATAGCCTGCTGTCCGTTTTGTGCCTCATTTGTCTTACCTCTATTCCCCACTAGGGGAAAGTGTGGGCCCAACTCACACTGTGAGAGGGACTTCTATAGGGTTTTGTTCCAAGCTGCAATAGATCCAACTTTTTTTTATTATAAATATAAAAACAGTTAGTTTTGTAAGGTCTTTAATGTTTAATAATAAATTTAAGTGTAATAATTGGTCTTGATGTTAAGGAGGTAAAAGATGAAGTGAGAAATGTTGTCTATGCTTCAATGGCTTTTTTATGGACCAAAAGGGGAATTATGTACCAACACTTGTCTTAACATTCAGCTGATTATCATTGTATTTATTATTATTATTATTATTATTATTATTATTATTATTATTATTAAAATGTACAGCAAGTAGAAGCAATGATATTACTATATGTACACACTGAGAATTGGAAATCGCATATGTACCAGCCTGAATCCAAAAACATTTCACTGAGCAGAAAATATATACACATTTTTTTTTTAAATCAGATTGCACAACCACCAGGAAGAGTTTGTGTATGAGGTTCAACTTTAAAATAATTTGGAAGAGGCTCTAAAGTACTGTTCAAGTTATCACTATATATTTAAAATAATGTATAAAGACAAGTCACAAGCGGCTCACAAGGTGTTTTGTAGTTCATTTATATTTTGTTTTTTGTATGCCCATGTACTTTTAATATTTGTGTTTGACATGGGTAAATTCTTCTTCTCACTCCTTTGATTATTTTTTTGTAGCAGCTTTATTTTCCTTTTTATTTTTTTTATTCAAATTCTATAATTACTCTTGTGTGTACGTTTATAATCTTCTCATTTCCCACTATAAAAAGAATGTATGCTAAGGGTATGATAACAGTTGTTTTTCTTCTTTTGTCCAGGTTTGTCTGAGGCGAATAAAGTCCAAACCCCAGCCTTCACTGACTCTGTGAGGCTCTACCGCCAGGCTAAAGGGAACTACGGCACCTGGGAGATGATGTGTGGGGCACCGGCACAAGTAAGAACAGCTTTTACTCATTCAGTAAAAGGTTATTTGAGAGCATGTGAAATTCACCACACCTATGTTCACCTGTTGTAACCTGTTTGGTGCGTCTAAAGGCTATTTACAGTCTGCAAGATAATTCACTTAAGCCTTATTTATGCTTTCTGCCCGGGAGGCATTAAACAATCCTCAGTCGCTAAACAGGTTTGCGTTTATCAAAGACCGAACACAGAATTGTGATTATCATGTTTATTTTTTAAAGTGGCAGCAATAAACCTGAACAAGACATGTTTATCAGTCACACAAAAATCTTTGGTGTCTATTAGCCAGTGTGAATTTACCACTAGATAAATTGTCTACACATGGCTGGAAAATGACTTTAAAACAAGCGCTTTGTGTACTGTTAATACAAAGCTTGTTTTGGAGCTGTGTCTTCATTTGCATATTGTTTAATGTCATTGTTAGATCCTGTCCAACCTGGTGATGGAGGGACTCCATCCTGAGTTACGAGAGCTCATCTCGCCTCGACTCAAAGGCAAACTGCACGACCGACAGAGGAGCTGGATGCTGGTATGACAAAGGAACACTGTTAAATGTTTTCATCTTCTAGACTGAGCAATCCAAAACATGTTTCTGTAGAGCTTTGTGTTTCTGCCTGACCAGCTGATTTGGGAAGCTTTTGTGCATTTAACTTTTCAGGCTGTAAAGCCACTTGAAATGAATGCATCAAAACTCACTTGGGACTGTAAACTTTTCTTGAATATTCTATAAATATGATGGTGGTAATGCAAGTTCTGATCGAGTTCTGTTAAACCATATACATTTTATGTTTTAAAAAAAGTGTTTTGTTCAAATCAAGAGATCATCAAAATGAAAGAGCATTGGAGTAAGGATTTTCAGACTTTCAGTATTTTAGGATAAAAGGTATGGTGCTGCTTTAAGCCAAAAACATAATGCGATGCAATGGATACACTCTGTTTGTCAAGGCAGATTCTGACTGAAGTACCATAAAGTATTAATTTTGACCAGATTACAGAACTCACCACACTTGTTCTGTCTCATTAGCTAAAGTGGCCAAGATTATGCGGCTGAACCACTCTCATTTGGTCTGAATCTGGGGCTAGATGCCATTCCCAATTGCAACAATATTGATAAAAATCCTTGTTTTGTGCACAGATCAGTGATGCTATCTACAGCCAGGTGCAGGCCCAGTGCCAGGCCCAGTATGAGGCGGTTGTACACAAGTGTGAGGCCAGTCAACCAGCACTGGAGGCCTCCATACGAACCGACATGGATCAGATCATCAATTCAAAGGAGTTTGTCACCAACAAGATCAAAGGTAACTCAGAAAATGGAGAAAACCTGTAGCAATGAGAGAAACTGTTTTACTGTCCCAAGAAAAATGGTACAACAGCAGTACATTTAATCTAAATATGAAGCAATAACTGCAGCAGGACATTGGGAATATCATTTATTCACATCGTCAGTGCCTTAGATTAGTTTTTTCTTTTGTTTTTCTTTTTTTAAGTTAAGCAGAATTCCAAATGACACCCAAAAGTGATGTGTCTTCTGTATTAGTTGCTGAGTCAGTTCCAGTTTATAGAAAAACAATACCCAAGAGCCACAGGAAAGTCACTATATTTCCAGGGAAATGTTTGTTATAAAAGATGTGCACACACAGGAAACAGTATATTGAGCTCTTGTGCAATAAGCAATGACATAGTGTGACATTTGTTTGTTGTCATTGGATTAACATGTACTTACTCAAGCCAATATCATATGCACAGAAATAGACTAGACAAATCTCAAAAACAAAGATTTTTTTTTTTTTGAACTATGAATTATAAATAATTTTGTTAAGTTAGATAAGACCTAATACATCTTTATTGACATGGCACATGCTGACTCAATGTAGTTCCTGCACTCATTTTTGGATCACTTTACATCCATTGCTCTGTGAACGTGGCTTATCATGTATCTTTTTATTCTGCTATATTTTGACTATTAGGGTTATATAGTTTACTGTACATAAGATATACCTATAGTATATTATTGTAATTTAAATTCACAGTAACGGATGTGAGATATTTTTCCTGCTTTATTGAAGTGTGTGTGTGTGCACCTGCGTGTGTGTGGGCCATGTGTAATCTGTTCTTATCACTGTGATCTCCTCTCAGCCGTGGTCCTCCCCAAAGCAGAGAAGCTGCTGAAGGTGAGCATTGAGCCTTATATCTCTTCCATCCTGGATGCATTGATGGAGCCCACCAGCCGCGGTTTTGCTGAGGTCCGAGATGTCTTCTTCAGAGAGCTGGTGGACATGAGCAAGAACACGCTCAACAATGGCACCAAAGAGACTGTGGCTGAGGTGAGGATAAAGAATGTTTTGTCATAAGGCCTCTGTATTTTTTTTAGTTTTTCATAAGCTGGGTTCTCCTGTGTCCTGGGATGAACTCTGATGAATAACTGTTAAAAACTTTTTTAGCTGGTTGAAGTAAAAATAATGGCATTCCTGGTGAGTAGGAAAAATGCTGTCACAAAAACAAGGTGTTTTAAAGTGACCTCTTCCTCCTCAGCATATGGAGAAGATCTCGATGCTGGCCTTTCACCCGGTGAAGATGCAGAGTTGCTATGAGAAGGTGGAGCAGCTGAGTCTGGAGGGTCTGCAGCAGCGCTTTGATGTGTCCAGCCCCTCTGTGTTTGTCCAAAGGGCTCAGATCCTCATGAGCGAGGTTAGCTACAAGAAACTAACACTTTTTCTAGACAGGTTTACCCAGCTGATGTGACATGTTCAGTACAAGCTCCTGGATATTAAGGCTGTTTCCTGAAAAGGGTTTGGTGTTACACTTGAGCTGAATGACTCTGAAATCAACAACTTCTCCTAGAAGCTGCAAATGGCATGGATTTTATATAGCACTTTAGATCAAGTTTCCATTTACCCATTCACATTCACACACCAGTGCCACAGACACTGGAGGCAAGGTGGGTGAAGTGTTGTGCCCAAGGACACAATTAATATGAATAATGTTTGTTTAAAAAAATATAAATTAGTACAAACTGCTTTTTTACAATATTTTTTAGATTAGATTATAAGTTGACAGTTCTAAAAAGTTTCTTCTGCTCTATTGTGGCTGGACTTGAGGCTGTGGTAGTGGTTACAACAAACGTGTTGTTGCTTTGTGGGAAAGGTTGGTCCGTGTTCACAGGGACATACAGTATATGGCATGGAGTATGTTTACATTTATTCATTTAGCTGACGCTTTTATCCAAAGAGACTTACATTAAGGTTCCATTGACCAGTGTTACAGCTGGAACACCACTGGAGGCAAGGGGGGTTAAGTGTCTTGCCCAAGGACACGACAGTATGAACTGTGGGGAGGGCGGGAATCGAACCACCAACCTTCCGGTTAAAGGACGAACACTCTACCACTGAGCCACTGCACCCCTATTTTTTTTTCTTTTTTATTAATTTTGCTTTTCATAACCTAAAGTATCTAAAGACTTAATAGAGAAATGAAAGTACAACTTGTAGAACAACACACTTCTCTACATGGGACAACGTGTTTAACACTGAAGGAAGTTCCCCGGGGTCCATTGTAAAGCGTGTACTACACCACTGTTGTGTGGCGCCACATAAAGTACTCTGGCAATAAGCCTTAGAATTACTTTCTGAAGTAAAGTTTTTTTTTTTTTTTCCTTTTGTAGAGAAATAAAAAAAGTTGTCATTTGTATGCAAGTCCTGCTTCAGCTGCAGATTCTTGTGAGAGTAATTCTTGGGAAATAATAGGGCAGGCTTGTGGAATAATTGCATTAATCTCTGATGTGTCTGGACTTGCACAGGAACTTGCTCTCAGGGAAAATATCCAAGAAGCAGGCATTCAGAGACACAGCCCCCGTGGAGAGATGACTAGTCCTGACCTCCTTGGTGGGCTGCAGGGTCAGTGAGGGGGTGTTATATATGTGTGTGTGAGGGGGGCTACTCTAAACATTGACTAAAGGTCACCCAGAGTTGAAGTTCAGTTTTAAATGTACACAAACTGTCAAGAAGACTAAACTTTTAGAAAAAGTTGATAAACAACAGTCTCAAAACAGTTTTTTAAAAACATTTTTTAACATTTGACCTCGAATCTGAGTTATTTTATTGCTGTTCCATAATTTAAGAGGTCTGTCCCAACATTCAGGAAATTCCTTCAAACAAAAAAAAAATTCCACCAATCATTTTCAAACTGTAGAAAGTGTTGCATAAAACTGAATAGGGAGCGCCCTCTAGTTGTATTCCAGCTAAGCAAGTTTGCATTTGATTTTTTTGGTTTAGAGATGGAGGGCATTGTCATATCTGCCTTATTTGGTTTGGGATTGTTTCCAGTGAGAAATACTTGGTTGTTTTAAACTTGTAGAGAGCCTTCAGAGAGTCATTGGTAATGGCAATGAATTTATAAGACTAACATTTTCTGTCTGTTTTTGCATCAATAGCAAATGGACGACGCAATTTACACGTTTGAGCAGATTCTTCATCAGAGCCTGGAGTCTCAAGGAACTGACGAGCTCTGCAAGAGTATTCAGCGCTGCCAGGACCGAGTCATTAAGGTGTATATAGTACATGTTCTCTGTAACTTTCACAGATCAACCATAGCATTATGACCACTGACAAGTAAAGGGAATAACTAGTTGTGGTGTCTTTTATTTATTAGTTGTATTTCTGTCTCTGTTAGAAATTTGACTACGACAGCAGCACAGTGAGGAAGCGCTTCTTCCGGGAGGCTCTGCTCCAGATCTTTATCCCCTACATGCTGAAGCAGCTCAGTCCTTCCTGTGCATCTGTAAGTTGTTGTTTTGATAAAGTATGTAGTGTTGTATCCGGATGTTTTTCCCCGACTGAGTGTTGATGCTGGGACTTTCAGGAGCTGCCACACTTCCAGGAGTTGATCTTTGAAGACTTTTCTCGCTTCATCCTGGTGGACAACATCTTTGAGGAAGTGGTGCTGCACTCGGTCATGAAGGACATCATGATGGGTTAGTCCTAAATAAAATCATCATTAATGCGCACAGTTTTCAACAGAGTTTGAATGTTATTCATTGATAATACTGCTACCAATTATTCTAAATTTAGTGACATAATATCAGCCTTTCATTACTTTTCATAGCTTTCAAACATTTCTAGTTTATTGATCTTAGATTCAAATAAACATCGAGAAACGGTGCTTTCCCAAATCTTTGCATATTTTGCTCTATATGATAAACTGCCAATAGACCTAATTATATCAGAGCTGCCAGACCCTTTTTATAAATGCACTGTAATGTTGTGTATTGTTTAAAATGTAAACTAATATTAGACTTAAAGGTCATCACAATCAATCTCGGCCCGTGTCTGTCAGTGCTATGGTTCCTAGCATATGCGGCTACTAACACTGTCAAATGAACATGTGTCTCATGTACAAAGCTGAACGACATACATTATTGTTGGCACTAAGAATCTTGTCACATGTGTCATGCATCCCCTGATTAAAATATCAGAACACATTTAGGACGGGTTTAATGCATTTGCATTAAAAGTGGCCGTTGTAGTGAAAAGCTGATTCTATTTCACGTTGAGTGCTTCGAAGCATTGTCTTGTGTATATAAAAAAAAATCATAAACTGGTAAAATTATCTCTAAGCCTATCTGTAATTCTACACTGAAGGTATTGCCTGTATATTCCAGTTTTGCCTTTTAAAATGTTTTTTTTTTTTTTTAGCTGTGAAGGAGGCAGCCGTCCAGCGGAAACACAATCTCTACCGGGACAGCATCGTTCTCAGCAACAGCGACCCCAACCTGCACCTTCTGGGAGAGAACCCCTCTATTGATTGGGCCGAGGAGTACGGAGAGGCAAAAGACGAGACTGATAAAGCCCCACAAGACGGAGATGTGGAAGACAAACCAGACTCCCAGCGGAAACGGAGGATGAAGCAAGTTGTGTCAATGATTCAAGTCGAAGGCAGTCCCACATTTTCCGAGTCGTGTCTAGAAGTCCCGCAAGTGGATGACATTCCCGAGGAGGAAGAGGAGGAATCTGAATCAACAAAAACTACCAAGGTCTCGACAGATGTGACGTCTGATTCAAAACAAGAGGAGAAAAAGGATAAAGAAGTAGTCCCGGCGAAGGTCAAGTCTACTGTAGTTCCTGCGGTGGAAAAATCAGCTGAGGTACAGAAGGTAGAGAGTGCAAAAGATGTCCCATCAAAGTTAGACTCTGCAGAAGGTTCCCCATTGAATGTTGAGACTGGTAATGAAGTTGCAGTGGAGGGGAAGCCTGCTAAAGATGTCAAATCAAAGGTAGAGGCTCCTAAAGAAACCCCATTGAAGGGTGAGCCTGGTGAAAAAGTTGCATTGGAGAAAAGACCTACAGAAGATGTTCAATTGAAGGTAGAGGTTTCTAAAGGAACTCCATTGAAGGGTGAGGCTGGTGAAAAAGTTGCAGTAGAAGAAAAGCCTACAGAAGATGTTCAATCAAAGGTAGATGCTCCTAAAGAAACCCTGTTGAATGGTGAAGCTGGTGAAAAAGTTGCAGTAAAAGAAAAGCCTACAGAAGCTGTTCAATCAAAGGTAGAGGTTCCTAAAGAAACCCCGTTGAAGGGTGAGGCTGGTGAAAAAGTTGCATTGGAGAAAAAGCCTACAGAAGATGTTCAATCGAAGGTAGAGGCTCCTAAAGAAACTCCATTGAAGGGTGAGCCTGGTGAAAAAGTTGCATTGGGAAAAAAGCCTACAGAAGATGTTCAATCGAAGGTAGAGGCTCCTAAAGAAACTCCATTGAAGGGTGAGCCTGGTGAAAAAGTTGCATTGGGAAAAAAGCCTACAGAAGATGTTCAATCGAAGGTAGAGGTTTCTAAAGAAACTCCATTGAAGGGTGAGGCTGGTGAAAAAGTTGCAGTAGAAGAAAAGCCTACAGAAGCTGTTCAATCAAAGGTAGAGGTTCCTAAAGAAACCCCATTGAAGGGTGAGCCTGGTGAAAAAGTTGCAGTAGAAGAAAAGCCTACAGAAGCTGTTCAATCAAAGGTAGAGGTTCCTAAAGAAACCCCATTGAAGGGTGAGCCTGGTGAAAAAGTTGCAGTAGAAGAAAAGCCTGCAGAACATGTCAAATCAAAGGTAGAGGCTCCTAAAAATGCTGCTTTAACGGAAGTGTCCACTGAAAAAGCACCTGATGTCCCCCTGAAAACAGAATCTGCTGAGCAAGTCCCACTGACAAAGGTCGCTGTTGAAAGTTCCCCCATTTCCAGCGAGGAGGAGGAACAACAAGCTGCTTCAAACCTGGAAGTCTCTTCTGAGAAGCTGCTGCCAACTCTCTCTGAGGAAAACCCACCCGAAACGACCACACAAACCGACCCAGAGACCACACCCGAAGGCACCGCGGACTGCCCCCCTGTGCACGACGACAGCGGCTTCCAGTCTCCAACCAGCGACGCAGCAGAGGACGATGAAGTGGGGACGCCGCAGCCTGAAGAGTAGCATCCGGCAGCAGAGGAGAAGAGTGATAAAGAAGCCCCTAAAAGCAGTCACTCTAAGCCCAAAGACCAATGATAACCTGATGTTGGGATCAAAACTGTCTGCTGCCACATTAAGTTCAAATTTACAGACACTTCTGTTTTGACCGCATCATTTTAAATACTAGTCACGCCCCCTTTAAAATCAGGTTAATTTCACCGAGCAGGGCTCTGGTGCTGTTGTCATGAATATGTGTCTGTTTGTCATTTTCACTGCTATGCAAATATCTCTGAGCTTTGAAGCCACACACAACTTACAACATACAACTCTGCTTTTATTTTATTTTCACATGGTTTGAGCACAGGGGATGGTCTTTCACAAATATGCAATAACTGCTTTGTGGCCTTGAGTGATTTCAGTTTGATTATATGTTGTACATACTTAATGCGCTGTTGGAACACCTGTTTGTATAACCAAAACCTTTTGTGGTGTCATTTGCCCTATTAGCTGCCAAACACAATAATGAACTCTATGATCTATTAGTTTATGATACATCTTAGAGAAAGTGTTTTTTTTTGTTTTGTTTTTTTAAGTAATGTTTCCTATAATATCTACATAGACACACTAAAGACATTTTTTTTTCTATTGGTGGAGTAACACTATGACATGAGTTTATCCCCTAAAGGTAAACGGTAAACTATTTTATATAATTTTATATTTGGTCAGTGCCTCGGCTGATCTGTCCACCTATTTTATTTATTTTTCAGACTCTTATTTTTTCTTTTAACTTTATTTTACTTTTGAGTGATAAATTACTGTTTATTAAAAATAAATCGACTGAATAAGATTTGCTTTTCCTTTGTGTTCTTTATAAAACTATTTAAATTAGAGCCTGTAGTATTTAAATTATACTTAAGATTAGTGGATCCCCACCTGGGTGTCTTTCTTTTTTTTTTTTCTCGCATTGCAAGTTTGTAAAGCAAACATTTATTTGGGTATTTTATCGTGGACAAACATAATATATAGTGTAAATAAACCCAACAAACCTGGTTTTGGTTTGCCTTTAAATGTATACAGCTACTTAGTTTAGATTTGGACTTTTACTAATGGTGGGATATAGCAGCAGGAGAGAACTAGAATAGTGTCAAACTGATCTAAGATGACACTGCCAGAGTCAATAGCTTTCTAAACCTTCTAAGCTTCCTCCATCAGTCTGCCCCCAGTGTGAAAGAGTGTAAGAATGGGGAGAATGAAAGCATGATGTAAAGTGCTTTGGTTGCCTGTGGAGGCACATGCGTGTCCTTTTTATATTTGCACTGATGGACATACAAATAAAGGATGAAACGATTTAATATTAGAATAAAGTAAAGAGAATATGAAAATATACATTGTATTGCATATTTTTGATAAAGATGTGAATAACGTTATACTTTTGGTGCTTGAGTGGGTGTCCCCAGGTCTTAACCACAAGAATGTGTGAAGGTTCTCAGTCATCCAGGGCATCTTGAAAAAAAAGGTTGAAGTAAAAGCATCTGGAAGATGAATTGATAAAGCCTCTTGGAATTAGAGACGAAAACGTCTTCACCTTGAAAAATCCAGATGCTTTTACTTTACTTTTTTCAACCACAAGAGTGGTGGTGTCTCCAAGGGGAGAAAAAATAGAGATCCACTACATGTGATGATTAGTCTTCCTAGAACATAAATTTCAATAGTTATTACATTGTATGTCAATTTATGTCTCTAAATGCTATTGGAAAGCTTTATAATTTTATTTTTATTTGTCTGGCAGACTAGAAGCATTGTTGTATGTTGCTGTCCTCTGCTGTTCATTATTCAAGTCGCACCTTGCTCACTGTATGGTCACTGAAATAGGAGTACAGCTCTTTACTCAATCAGACCTTGTTGTGCAGAATTTGTTGTAAAATGGACAATCAAATTTCGAACCACATCAGTGTACCCCCGGTTTAACATTTTGGATAGTTTACATTATTTTCAAGGTCATTTAGAGATAAATAGAAATTGAATACTGCCATATAAGACCTATTATGTCAGACCGTTCTGAAAACTACGTCAAGACTAAAGGAAATGACTGACATATTTTAGAAATAAAAGCAAATTAAAGTAATTTCGTCATTGGTCACTAGGCGTTTCTAGAGAGAGTGGGGGCCTCAACCAGGAGCTATGCAAAGATCTTATTACAAGCTGAGGCCCAGTGGACATATTACCTTACACACTGACACCATGCACAAAAGAATATAAAAATAATTTGATTTTTTAACAGTAAGTGGTCGTTTTAAAAGAAATACCCGTTTAATTTACGTTCTTTTAATGTGTAGCACTATGAAATATTTCATGTGTACATACATTTAGGTATTTACTGATCATGTTTGTATAAGCACACTGCAATGTAAAAAACAAATATGAATATCGCATTTAACCTTGTTCTGATAACTCTGATACTTATTGTATAACCTATAAATCTTCTGGATTTACTGCTTGGTAGATTTTATTTCGGCTGCTACTCTTGTGTTTACGTTTGTAAACATACTTTGTTTTGAAAACCGGAAATGGTTTTGACTGGCTGATTGTTTGCACAGTACAACAACGCATAATATATCCTACAAGAGCTCGGTTAGCAGGAGCTCTCACTGCCCTAAACAAGTGCCTGTCTCGGAGACAAGGGACATTTTCTGTTGTTGTTGAGACACATTTTGTGAAGATGGCAGAGCTGAGGCACCGTGGAGCCAAAGACAGCGACCCGACGCTAGAGCAGCAGGCGTCCGAGGACAAGGTACCGTCCGCCCGTCCTTTCCTTGGGCAGAGGCTAATGCTAACGAGCTAATGCTACGTGTTATTTCAAAAAACATAAAAAAGTGGTGTTCTCAACATCAAATGTCATACGTGTACAACGCCGCAGTGACGTTCACCGGTGTATAGTTTAGCTTCCTGGTTGTCAAATTAACAAACATTTTAATTGTGTGGTTTTGGAGGCTACTTACAAATTATCCGCCAGACCCTACACATTTAGCTAAGCATTGATTGGTTGATGCGATTTACGTTCTTCCTGGGTGTGTTTCGGATTGAACACAAGAGACGACCAGTGAAAAATACGTTTAATTATTATCAATTGCATTAATTGACTTATGCCAAAATAAAGAGGGGTTTCCAAAATGCTGGTAATCGTTGCATACTAATACGGAAGAAAATGCATTTTCTTTTATAATTAGACTATTGGAAATCAAATTGAGTTTTCTTTGAGCAAATCCGCATACAGGCAGTCAGTCACAAGCTTGCGTTTGTAAACATGATTTGTAAATTTCTAAAGTTGCCATTTCCAAAAGAAAACGTGACTGTCCATAGTGTTGCTGGTTTGTAGTATTCTGTTTTTGGGTTTAGCTATGTTAGCTCAATAATAGGCTACAAAATGGCCAAGGCTCATCATGTCTATTTTATAGCCACAAACATTTCCGACATGGAGCTCTCTGCCCAAACCACAATTACTCAGCTATTGCCTTTAATGTAACACGAGGGAGAAACTTCCTCCATATAATATGTTATATTACGGCTCAGTAATTAGTCAGGGCACAGGAAAGGGGGCGTAGTGATGGAGGATGACGACTATGGGATTTATCTAGGACGAAAGGACGAGTGGAAAGATATTTGAAAAACCACTCAAAGCAATTGGTTTGGTGTGTGTGGGGGCTGTAGTGTCTATTAACAAGATGTATCATTGAGAACCTCTTGAACTTTTAGATCATGTACATCTTAATCTTAAGAAAATCTTATTAAACTCCAAAGTTGGTGATGTTGGACTTCTATGACGATATGTTTCTAAATTTAGTGTCTGTCATTTTTAGTAATCCTGTTTTTGTGGCTGTTAAGAACTCTAAACTATAAAAAGTGCATATTTGGCTTGGTGCATACTTAAACAGCATTAGGAGATCTGTTTGTTTATGTGTCTATGTTTGATAAAGCCTAAGCTAAAAAAAAGAAATGACATCGATCAATAATTGCTGACTCCTTTTCAGCAGTGTTATTTGGCTATTATGTATGTGTTCACAAGTAAACCCGACAGAGACTTTGTGTTGCCGCTGGCTCACAGAAAAGTATCAGAGCAAGGGGTGTTTTTATGGAAGCAGAGCCTATTTTTAACCCAGCATCCTGAATGACGGTTCGTCATAGAAACCAGCAGCAGCAGAGACAAGATCTGTTGTGCTGTGGCTTTGACAGCTGTTTGGTTAGTATGTCAGATCTTCGTTGTGTTTTCTATGCATATTACACGTGATTATGAGGACATTGTTAAGTACTTAAACATTACACATTTTATGGTGTCTTTTAGTTATTATTCTTGGCTTTCTTTGGTAATGCGTTTTATTTTTTAAACCTGCCTTAACCTCTCCATTAAACTAGGCCCATCAACCATTACACCGCCCAGCACTGCCAGAAATCTGGGAGTGGTAATTGATGATCAACTAAACTTCACAAGTCAAGTTGCCAGCAGCACCCGGCCCTGTAGATTAATTCTGTACATTAGGAAAATTAGACCTTTCCTATCAGAGCACTCTACACCAGGCTCTTGTCTTGTCCAAACTGGATTATTGCAATGCTCTACTGCCTGGACTCCCTGCCTGCACAACCAAACCTCTGCAGCTGATCCAGAATGCAGCGGCAAGAGTGGTCTTTAATGAACTGAAGATGCTGCAGTAACTGAGTAGCCAGTGGTCCCTGTAAATGCCAAAATACATATTAGATGCAATACATGGTACCGTTAACTTAGCCGTACCAATTCAACATTATGTAACGTTAGGCTAAACATTCAAGACATTACAGCTGAAGTATGTTTGCAAACAAATAGGCGTAGCTAAGTTAACGTTATCATTATTTTGCAAGCTAAAGCAATTAACGTTACTTCGTCTGGCTCAATTGTCATTACTGCTCTGATCGACATTGCTAAACATATGATTGCAGTTAAGTTTATTGCAGTTCATGCAGTGTCAATCGGCTTGTTTTTTTTTTAGGAAAGGATTTAATGATTTATTTAAGAGAAATAAATAAAACCCTGTATTAGAAGAGAAATAACCAAAGTCAGTTTAACTGGTGGAAGAGACTTAACGGCAAAGAGAGTGGTGATGACTTGGACTTAGTCAGAATTTTTTCAGACATGAATGACGACTGCAGTGGCCAACAATTCAATCCCTCACCTTCCCAACCTCCCACCAGGGGAAAAAAGTATATATAACTAAATACACACGTGGACAAAAATGTCGGTACCCTTCGGTCAATGAAAGAAAAACTCACAATGGTCACAGAAAAAACTTTATTCTGACAAAAGTAATAATAAATAAAAATTCTATGAATGTTAACCAATGAAAGTCAGACATTGCTTTTCAACCATGCTTCAACAGAATTATTTAAAAAAATAAACTCATGGAACAGGCCTGGACAAAATTGTTGGTACCCCTAACTTAATGTTTTGTTGCACAACCTTTTGAGGCTATCACTGCAATCAGACGATTCCTGTAACTGTCAATGAGACTTCTGCACCTCTCAGCAGGTATTTTGGCCCACTCCTCATGAGCAAACTGCTCCAGTTGTTTCGGTTTGAAGGGTGTCTTTTCCAGGCGGCATGTTTCAGCTCCTTCAAAGATGCTCAATAGGATTGAGGTCAGGGCTCATAGAAGGCCACTTTAGAATAGTCCAATGTTTTCCTCTTAACCATTCTTGGGTGTTTTTTTGCTGTGTTTTGGGTCATTGTCCTGTTGCAAGACCCATGACCTGCGACTGAGACCAAGCTGTCTGACACTGGCCAGCACATTTCTCTCTAGAATCCCTTGATAGTCTTCAGATTTCATTGTACCCTGCACAGATTCAAGACACCCTGTGCCAGATGCAGCAAAGCAGCCCCAGAACATAACAGAGCCTCCTCCATGTTTGACAGTAGGGACAGTGTTCTTTTCTTGATATGCTTCATTTTTCCGTCTGTGAACATAGAGCTGATGTGCCTTGGCAAAAAGTTCCATTTTTGTCTCATCTGTCCATAGGACATTCTCCCAGAAGCTTTGTGGCTTGTCAACATGTAGTTTGGCATATTCCAGTCTAGCTTTTTTATGATTTGTTTTCAACAATGGTGTCCTCCTTGAGTGCGTCTCCCATGTAGTCCCACTTTGGCTCCAACAACGACGGATGGTGCGATCTGACACTGATGTTCCTTGAGCATGGAGTTCACCTTGGATCTCTTTAGAAGTCTTTCTGGGCTCTTTTGTTACCATTCGGATTATCCGTCTCTTTGATTTGATCATCAATTTTCCGTCAAAAAAGTTTTTTCTGTGACCATTGTGAGTTTTTCTGTCATTGACCGAAGGGTACCAACATTTTTGTCCACGTGTGTATATTGACCACCACAAAATATAAATAAAAAAACATGAGCTTAAATAAATACTTGTAGCTCCAAGTACAGCATTAGACCGAAGCGATTGTTTCATAATTCATTATGTAAATTCAGTGCCATTTTTGTGAATTTCACCTTGTTTTCTTTTGTTGTTTAAGCCAGGTCCTGGAATAGACACGTTCCTACTCCATTTTTGCCGTTTCAATGTTGGCAAGACGTGTAGACCTACAGCCAGTGGGAGTGTGACTTATTTGAAAAGAAGCAACGCCTCTTGTATCAAAGCAGATGATAAGAATCTGCTTAAAAATTAAACGGCGACTGTGGTGCATTGGTGCAGTTTATAATTTTTGCTTTCCTGGAATGAGACTTTGTGGGGGTTCGCATGACCTGCAAGTCAAAGCATCTGCTGAGATGAGGACATGCACTAGGCCTAATTTGGTCACTAATATCAGAAGGTTCACTCAAGCGGCCAGCAAGAGAGATGACTCGATGTTTTCTAGTGAGATCCATGTTTTGATTATAACAGTTGCCATGGCGAGGCAGACATCAGTGTTTTTTGGGGTCGTGAGTGAACAGATGGGTGTGTGAAAGGATCAATATGGACAGAGATGATTTGGCGCAGTGTTTTGCCTCCCACACAAAGGATTTGACTGACCGACTGCTGAGAATGTAAGAAACCGCTGATGCCATTAAGCTAATGCAGTTTATAATAAATTACATGAACTAAACATGTGAACTACTTGGGCTTTTAAAGTCATTTTAATTGTCTGGCCCAATATTGTAAATAGAAGTTAAATGGGCTTTACAGAGTATACAAAAATTATTTGGCTCTTTTGGTTACAAAACTTCCGAAAAACCCAACCACCAAAGGACAGAGACAAAGTCCGCAAAGGTTTTAGCAACAAGAACAAAAAAGCAATTGGGATTTCCCTTTTTCTATTTTATGTACATGAAAGTTATTAAATTAAATGTTGTGTTGTTTCATCAGGGGTCAGACAGCGAGCTAAAGGCAGAAAAGGAAGGCGTGTCTGACAGCATGTCGAAGCCGGGGGTCCCGGAGGTTCCCATTCCTCCTGATGACACACCCCAAGTCCTGAACAAGGCCCTGTCCGGTCTATCATCAAGGTATGGTAAACACTTGTTTAAAACAACACAAAATTATTATTGCCATTGTTAAGAGAATCAGCATCTACAGTTTAATTGTTTGTTTTCCCACAGATGGAAGAACTGGTGGGTACGAGGAATCCTAACACTAGCCATGATTTCCTTCTTCTTTTTCATCATTTATCTGGGTCCCATGGTTCTAATGATGATTGTGAGTAACAACAACTGCTGCAGTGTACGAAATAAATGCATCTGCCACAAGACAAATTAAAACCTGCAGTGAGTTTTGCTTCAAGGAAATATGTCTTGTGTTGACAGCTATGACTGCTTTATCAACCACTTTAATTAGTTCATCCATGTAATTATAATTATAAATCATAGGTTGAACTGAAGCTTATATGTGGATTGCTGCTTGTCATCACTTCTTAATGAATACTACATTTTGTATTCAGTGTGCCACTAGGACATAGGCAGTATTGTCTTTTTTCTCTTTGCTGTAGGTCCTTTGTGTCCAAATCAAATGCTTCCAAGAGATCATCACAATCGGCTACAGTGTGTACCACTCCTACCACCTGCCCTGGTTCAGGACGCTCAGCTGGTGAGGCCATCCACCATTTTAGACCTTAACACTGCAAATTGCATATATATATTTACTTTGTGGGTCTTACTCTTTTTTCATGTTTTACTTTGTTGCAGACTATCAGAGGTTTGTTTTTGGTCTAAAATTTCATAGAAAGTAGAAAATTGTAGGAAATTGTTTAGACATAATCTGTAAAAATCTGGTGTGGTTGATTCTTTCAGTAGTAATTAGAGTAGTGTGCTGACATTTTATCATGCCTTGAAGTAGTGCTGGGTGATTTCAGCCAAACAAAATTAGATTTTTGACTCTTTAATACTGTAAAACAAAAAGGCAATCCAAAAGTGTATAGTGTATATATATTGTAGATGTATTTTTAATTGCACGGTGGCACAGTGGTTAGCGCTGTTGTCTCACAGCAACAGCAAGAAGGTCCAGAATTTAACTCCCGGACTTTTTTTGTGTGGAATTGGTATGTTTTCTCCGGGTCCTACGGGTTCTCCCACAAACATCAAAACAGACCAACTGTCGATAATAAATTTCTTCAGTTTGCATACCTTGTCTTTAGCGTCTGTAGAGTTGTCAAGGCCTCTCTGGAGGTTAGCAGACGCAAAGAAGGCACTATTTACATTAAGTGTAATTTTGCAATATGGCTTTTTTACATTATCAAAAATCCCAAATAAATCATATTAGTTTGATTTATTGCCCAGCCCTACCATGACACTGAAAAACCTGGTGCGTCATGTCAATGAGACCAATCCAAAAATATATATTTTTTTTTTTAGTTCAAAAAGCAGTGAACTTGCTTTTGTTGAAACCTGCTTATTCCCTTAACTCTTTGCCTGCAGGTACTTCTTACTGTGCGTTAACTACTTCTTCTATGGCGAGACGGTAACTGACTACTTCTTCAGTCTGGTTCAGAGAGAGGAGCCGCTCCGTATTCTCAGCAAATACCACCGCTTCATATCCTTTGCCCTCTACCTCTCAGGTACAAGACACATCAAAAAAAACCTTTTCACACATGTCACGTGAGTGACTAGCAAACACAAGCTTTTTAAAACAATTCAGTTTGTATACTAGGTAGAACCCTAATGTCAGTATATCTTTTCATCTGGTCATGTAATATTGGGGAGTTTTTTGAGGTTGTTGTGGCTATTTATGGAAATGAGGGAACCAGCCCAATGTCATCTTAGGTCATGAACTTCTTGTTAATTTCAGAAACAAAATTTTCTAGAATAGTTTTAGTCTTTTTATTTGTGCGTTATCGTGTGATTAAACTTGGTTATGCTGATTTTAATGTCCCATTTCCTGTAGTCTTGGTTGTCGGTGTGTTTCTCATGCTACATGTTGATGCCAACAGGATGTGGTGACGAAGGAAGTAACCGTCTACTGCATGCAGGGCTTACCAGTGTAAAGGCTGATATGAATGGCCTGATTTTGTCTCACATTATGCTCCCAAGTGTTTAAAATTAATACAAAACTGTGCAGTACTTTAAAGACACACCAAAATAATTGTTTAGAACAAGAACTACAGTGCTTTTTTTTTTTTTTTTTTTTTACATTTTCTTGAACTTTAATACCAAAATAGTAGACTATGGGTTCACTGCACATTTCTGCACACACAGCTTTACACACAGCACAGACCAAATATGTCCATATTTGGTCAAACTCTGGGTAATGGTGACTTAATAATCCCTGAAAGATCATTCTTTACAGTTTTTGTTAGTCGTCCATTCATCATACATTTTTTCTGCCGTAACAGGTTTCTGCATGTTTGTTCTTAGTCTGGTGAAGAAGCATTACCGCCTGCAGTTCTACATGGTAAGTCTAAAAAAATATGCCTTGAAAAAAATTTACAGTAAGATTTTCAAGTCAGTAGGTATCACAAAGAAAATGCCTTATGTCTTATGTCTGCCATACGGTTAAAAACAATCAAGAACACCCTCACTGGCTGTCTCTACCAATGTTCATGCCTTGGTGCAATTTGATTAAGTCTTCTCTCTGCTGCTCTATCTGAAACGCACTACTGTGATCTTGCAAACATTTAGCCTAGAGGAAAAAAGGCTTAATGTTTTCATATATTTTTTTTTTTACACATTTGTTGTATGTGTATCATTTGGAGGCCATTCTGCTTACTTCAATAAAAAGTACTTTACATTAACAGTGGTTTAATACAGACATGTTAATCTACATTATGATTAAATATACAGTATTGTCCAAAATAACTGCAGTACAATGTGACTAACCAGAATAATCCAGGTTTTTTGTATATTTTTTATTGCAAAGTGCAAGTAGGTGCAGTAGATTCTCAGAAAAAAAACAAGACCCAGCATTCACAATATGCACGCTATTAAGGCTGTGCAATTGGGCAATTAGTTGAAAGGGGTGTGTTTTAAAAAAAAATGATGATAATAATAAATTAAATAAAAAATAACAATGTGGCATTCACTGAGGTCATTAAAAAAAACTAAAAAAAACAGGTGGGAATCAGGTGGCCCCTATTTAAGGATGAAGCCACCAGCACTTGTGAAATGCATTTGAAAGCCTGAGGAAAATGGGTCGTTCAAGACATTGTTCAGAAGAACAGTGTACTTTGATAAAAAAGTTGATTGGAGAGGGGAAAACCTATAAAGATGTGCAAAAAATTATAGGCTGTTAATGAGCTAAAATGATCTCCAATGCCTTCAAATGGAGAGCAAAACCAGAGACACGTGGAAGAAAACGGAAGACAACCATCAAAATGGATCAAAGAATAAACGGAATGGCAAAGGCTCAGCCAATGATCAGCTCCAGGATGATCAAAGACAATAGCACAGCCTTAAGAGCGTGCATATCATTGAATGCTTGTTTGTTTTCTGAGAATCTACTGCACCTACTGGTAACTTGTTTGCCACTTAGTAATAAAAATATACAAAAATCCTGGATTATTCTGGTTAGTCACATTGTACTGCTATTATTTTGAAGAATACTGTAGCTCACTAAAAATATGTAATCTAAAAAGATAATGGGCTAGATTTTCATGACGTGAAAAGCAAAGTGCTTGCCGGATGGGGCCATCATTTTCAGGGCGTGTCCAGAGCCGGCGCATTGTTTAATGAAAGGCTGGACACTGATGTGTGTTATATCTGAACAATGAACTAAATAAACTCACCTTTTAAATAGAATATAAATGGACGAAAGATAGAATCATCACACCATCAATCAGACTCTTACTAGTCATATATTTATAGAAACTTTGGACTTGTTATTCTTGTTTTACTGAAATAAATATAGCACAATAGCGGCGTCGTATAGGAGTAAAACAGGGCATAACCTGACACATGTAGATGGATGAGTCAATAACAAATAATGGGACAAACAAACAACATGGCTGACGCAGCGTTTAGTGTCCTGCTGTAATCACTCATAACATCACTCACTGAAGTCTCCAGCCCCAGAAAAGATGCCAACTTTTTTGTAGTCCTGTATTTCAGCTGAAGTTATGTGTTGAGCTGAAGTTAGGGGCGTGTGGCTCAGTGGTAGAACGGTCGTCCTTCAACCTGAAGGTAGGTGGTTCGATTCCCGCTCTCCCCACAGTTCATACTGTCGTTGTGTCCTTGGGCAAAACACTTAACCCACCTGGCCTCCAGTGGTGTTCCAGCTGTAACACTGGTGAATGTAACCTTATTGTAAGTCGCTTTGGATAAAAGCGTCTGCTAAATGACTAAATATAAATGTGTTTTTTTTCTTTGCATCCCGATCAATTATTCTGGCAGTTGTGGCTAAACTCTTTGTTGGCCTACCTGACCTTTTTATTTTCCACTTCTTAATTAAAGTTTGAACACTGCTGATTTGCATTCTCAATTCCTTGGATATCTTTTTATATCCCTTTCCTGTTTTTATACAGTACCTTTTCCCGCAGATCCTTTGACAATTATTTTGCTTTTCCCATGACTGAGAATACAGAAATGTCAGTGCAGCACTGGATGAGAGATGCAAGGGTTTGTCAGGAGCCCAGAAACTCACTGACCTTTTATACACACACTGATTACAAGCAAACGGGTGAGGATGGTTATCTTTAATAGCCATTCAAACCTGTTTGTGTCAACTTGTGTTCCTGTTATCAGGCCAAAATCTTTTGATCAGGGTTATTTGGTTGTTTCTGTTGTCATTATGATTTTAAAAAGAGTAAACACAATTGTTTGACATGGCTTCGACCAACCGCTAATTATGAGTAAAAAAACGTTTTTGTGTTATCATTCATATTCTCTGTAAAATGGTTAATGGTAAATGGCATGCATTTATATAGCGCTTTTTTGCACCCTTCTCGGGCACCCAAAGCGCTTTTACATCGTGCTTCCACTCACCCCATTCACACACATTCACACCTGGGGCAGACAGAGATGGGGGCTGCCATACAAACGGCGCTCAACCTTCTCCTACCACCACCAAACACACCTCTACTGTCACACACATTCATACACCAGTGCTACGGACACTGGAGGCAAGGTGGGTTAAGTGTCTTGCCCAAGGACACAACGACAGTATGAACAGGGCAGAGCGGGAATCGAACCGCCAACCTTCCGGTTATAAGACGACTGCTCTACCACTGAGCCACTCCGTCCCACGGAGTGGCCAAACAATCACCAATTCTGCCAACTGTACATGAGTGTTATCAGGCCTCAGTCTGTCTTGCGCCAGACCCCCCCCTCAGAATGCCCACAGTGGTGCTCATCCACACCCGAGTCAGGTGGAAGATTGCAAATCAGCCATGCGTCACTGACTATAGACCTTTCGACAGCCGTAAGATCGGACCCTATATCTCAATGGTCTTTTATGCTATTCATTGATTGCACATATAATTAACATCAGAGTTAAAAATTGGGTATGTTCTGAAATGTCTGTGGTGCTATCATATCTGGGTGGTCTTGCATCCACAGTTTGGTTGGACCCATGTGACTCTGCTGATTGTCGTAACTCAGTCTCACCTCATCATTCACAACCTGTTTGAGGGTATGATCTGGTAGGTAAACAGACATCTATCAATTTGTGTCTTTACAAAAACATCCAAGTTTATGTTGTAAATATCTCCCTTGACATAGGTTCATTGTTCCAATCTCTTGTGTGATCTGCAATGACATTATGGCTTACATGTTCGGATTCTTCTTCGGTCGTACTCCACTCATCAAGGTCTGTTGTATGATTAGGAACAGTCATAATATTTTATATATAATATATTTATATTTGTGGGCACTCCTTCACTTATCTTTAACTGGTATTTAACATCTCTTCTCTGCAGCTGTCACCTAAAAAAACATGGGAGGGTTTCATTGGAGGATTCTTCGCCACCATTGTGTTCTGTGTTTTGGTAAGAATTTTTCTTATTTTTTATCTCATTAATTCTACACTACTTTTCTTCTTTCCTGCATTGAAACCAAGTTCTCGTTCACACACAGCTGGCCTATGTGATGGCGGGCTGCCGGTACTTTGTCTGTCCGGTGGAGTTCAACAACGACCTCAACAGTTTCCAGGTTGACTGTGAGCCCTCAGAGCTGTTCCAGCTACAGGACTACACCCTACCAAGCTTCTTGGAGTCTATCACTGGATGGGTAAGGGATGACATTTTGGGATCCCTTTAGACTTTTAAAAATAGGCTTAGGTCAGTGTGATATTATGACGGCATGATGACCTTGAGGGAAAATGTTATGGTGTGGCAGTATCACAATATTTCTAAAACATAGGTTTTTAGGTAAATGGAGCATATGCAAGTGAAACCTGGAGTCTGGAAAATGTAATTTAAAATTTTATTTTGTGTTCTTTGTCTCCACAGAGCACAGTGCGCCTCTATCCATTCCAGATCCACAGCATTGCTCTGTCCTCATTCGCCTCAATTGTGGGACCCTTCGGAGGGTTCTTTGCAAGTGGCTTCAAAAGGGCCTTTAAAATCAAGGTGATGCCAAGAGGCATAAACTGTCCTTTTTATTTGAACTGTCAGCATTTTTGTCCTAATGTATTACATTACAAATATGGTCAGGCACATGTTCATGTTTCATATTACTGTTGCACGTACTTATCTTTTATCAGGACTTTGCCAACACTATTCCTGGTCATGGAGGCATCATGGATCGTTTTGACTGCCAGTATCTGATGGCCACTTTTGTTAATGTCTACATTGCCAGCTTTATCAGGTACATTTCTGTTTTTTTAAGTAGCAGTCACATTTCTATGACAGCATGACTGATAACAAAGACCATAACACAATATAACAGATATTTTGATCACCTAGTGTGCAACAATTCACAAAAAAACACAAACAAAACACAACAAAACCCTTTTTTTTTTTTTTTTTTTAAAGAAAACGTATGAGATAGCTGCTGTTAATGGTTTTTATAGTTTTAACCCAGCTCCCTTCAGTGGATGTTTCATGTCACCTCACAATGTACAGAATTTTTAAAATATCTCATCTGAAAAGAATAACTTTTTTTCCCCCCAAAACATTTGATCTAATAATGTTCATGAAGCATACTCTGAGCACAACAAATATCAGATGAAGTGAGTCCTACTGTTTTTATCCACTTTTTAATTTCGGTCTGTCCACCTTTTGCAAACGTTACAGCAGCACATCTCTCTGACATCATGTCAGTATATTTCCTGAGAACTTCAACACTAATGTTATCCTAGGGCTTCTTCTGTGAAGAAACATGAGTGTGTGACAGTGAAATAGATATATATAACTACATTGTGTGCACAATTATTAGGCAAGTTGTTATTGTACAACTACAGTGCTCTTGGTCAATCCAAAATGTTAACAAACCCTCAAACCTGAACATTTAAGTAGTAAACATGAGGTTTTGGCTTTCTTAAGAGAATATCTACATGTACACCATTATTAGGCAACTATTAATGTGCAGAATTATTATTCAACTAAATGAAAAACAAAGATTTTCCCATCTCACTTGTTTATTTTCACCTGTTAAAGTGAGAATAATAAACAAACTCAGAATTTACAAATAAACATTTCTGAAATAAAAAATAAAAAAAAACTCTGACCAACAGTCGAAGCCTTCCATTCACAGAGTCAGTCAGTTTCTTGATCTGGTCAGAATTAACTTTTTGTGCAGCCGCGACCACAGCCTCCCAGACACTGTTCAGAGCGGTGCACTGTTTACATTCACTGTAAATGTCCTGCTTAAGAAGGGCCCAGAAGTTCTCAATAGGTTTTAAGTCAGGTGAAGAATGGGGCCATGTTATTAGTTTTTCATCTTTAAGGCCTTTACTGGTCAGCCACACAGTGGACAACTTGATGCATGTGATTGAGCGTTGTCTTGCATCAAATCAAAGTCTTCTTGAAAGATGCAGACTTTTTCTTGTACCACTGCTTGAAGAAAGTGTCTTCTAAAAATTGGATTTGATTTTGAGTCTATTTTCAACCTGAAAAGGTCCAACTAGCTCATCTTTAATAATACCTGCCCATACCAGTACTCCACCTCCACCTTGCTGGCGTCTGAGTCGAAGTGGAGTACTGTGTTCGTTACTGATCCAACCACGGGCCCATCCATCTGGTCCGTCAAGAGTCACACTCATCTCATGAGTCACAAAACCTTTGAAAAATCTCTCTTCATCTTTCTTGGCCCATTCTTTACGTTTCAACTTGTGTGTCTTGTTCAGAGGTGGTCTGGTTTCAGTCTTTCTTACCTTGGCCATTTCTCTGAGAACTGAACACCTCGTACTTGATACTCCAGGTAGGTTGCAGTTGTGGAATATGGCAGCACTGGAGGATAATAGGTTCCTGGTAGCTTCATGTTTGATTCTTCACAAATGTTTGGCAGTTCATTCGCGTCTTTTCTTCTCGACACGTTTGTTGCGACCCTGTTGAATATTTGCTACAAAATGTTTGATGCAGGGTTTCCGCGGGGTCATAAAAAGTCATAAAAAGTCATAAATTTAACAATAAGAATTTAAGGCCATAAAAAGTCATAAAAACGTCCGGTTTTTCCATACAAAGTCATAAAAACATTTAGTCATCTTAAATTGATATGCTCGTCCATTAATTTGTTCTTGCATCAAAACAGCCCAATGGCATTAATTTGTTTTGCCTGTTGTAGTTCTGTGTGAGGAATCTGGGTGGTATCACACTGGTATCACAGCTCCAGAACTACAAGGTCCATGCAGCAGCATACAGACTTGTCAGAAGGACTTCCCAGAAACCCGCAACTCCGAATATCATACTCCGAATATATCATACTGTCACTGCTTAGTTTAATTGATCACAATGGGTAAATGTTTAATGATCTGTGGCTCGAAGACGGTGCGTTGGAGATGTCTAGTTTAGGCATAAAAGCCTTGAAGTCGCATGCAAAGTCGGAAAAGCCTGCAGCGGCGTGCGATCCGTCAGTTTTGTTCGGCTCCGTCACAAACGTTACCCGGTCCAAGTACAGCGATTCGCGTTTCTGTCGCATCCAGTGCCACACACAGTGGTTTTCGGATCAACCTCCACACTAAAGGCGGAGGTCCTGTGGGTGTTAAATACTGTGACTAAACACCAGTTGTACAATGGCTTAATGTACATTGTACACTGTCCTAAAGAAATAAACTAATTCTTCTTCTTCTTCTTCTTCTAATGGGAACGAGGATATTGCCGAACTTTTCCGAACAATGTTCCCAGACTCTGACATAGCCAAAACATTTACGTGCGGGAAAGATAAGACCTCATACATCACCCGGTTTGGCTTGGCAGATTATATAAAAAAAGACCTCATCTCCAAGGTCTCGGGGCCTTATGTTCTCATGTTTGATGAAAGCTTAAATCACACAAGCAAGAAGTAACAGCTGGTCAATTTTTTTTTACCATTAAGGGAGACGAACTGAGAAAAATGTAGACAGACACTGACTGACTGACTTGTTATTTTGGAAAGTAATGCCATAGAATAATTGTTAATTTACAATGTTACTTTACAATGTTACAATTGTTAAGTGTTTCTTGATACTCAAGAAAAAGAAGGCGAAGGCTTCAGTTTCTTAATCTTAAGTAAGAAATAATAGAATTACTCTTTACATAATAAAACTTCTTACTTTCAATGAAAGTCAATAATAAAGACTTTTGAAAGGAATTTTAATGACTGAAGTTATTTATCGTAATTTGTGTAGGTCATAAATTCAAATCATAATGGTCATAAAAAGGTCATAAAAAGTCTTAAATTTGACTGATTAAACCCTGCAGAAACCCTGCGATGGTTCTGTGATCACGCTCCAATATCTTAGATATTTCAAGAGTGCTGCATCCCTTTGAAAGACTTTTTACAATTTTTGACTTTTCAGAGTCAGTTAAATCTCTTTTTTTGGCCCATTTTTCCTGAGGAGAAGATTCTGCCTAATAATTAATAATAGGGTGTTGATGTCCTTAGGCCACACCCTCCCTCGTTACACAAATACATATCACCTGATATGCATTAAATCCAATAAGGATTTAAGTTTAAACAGCTTGGAGTTGGAAATTATACATAAAATTATGATATGGTCAAAATAATCACTGCCTAATAATTGTGCACACAGTGTATATAATGACTATATATACTGATCTTTTTTTTATAGAGCATAATGACTTTGTAGATATTTCATAAATTTTATTTATAGTTATTTTAATGGACAATTCAACAAAAACCACTGAAATGTCTTACGTTTTTATAAAGTGTTTTTTAAAGTGTTCTACTAATTGTGGCCACCACTATATACTGTAAGTCAGCGTTTCTCGAATGGGGACACCCATACCCTCAGGGGATAGGTAAGAAAAAAGTAGCCTAACAATAACAAAAAATAACCACCATGCAAAAATGTCTTAAAAATAATAAATACGTTTATAACTTAATTTATACCCAGTAAGCCTAATACTGTATATTTCATTATCCTTCATGAATCCTTCTTTGCGGTGCCTTATTACGCGTAGTGCCACGATGATCTCAGTGTCCCTCACAGAGATCCACTGGGATACAGCGCTACATTGCTCTTTTCCTGAGAGAGAGGGGGGCATGTTTACCATCTAACCTGGATGCACTGATGCGCTCTGGCTACGCACAGACAGTGCAAGGAAAACATGGCCAAACACAAGCGCGTCAATGCCTATCCAAGTTCATAATGATCTAAACACACTGATGCTTCTCTTTCTGAGGCTGAGAGCTGATAGCCTCAAACTACCGCAGCAGACCAGGTATCAGCTCTGTCCTCATTTTGTGAAGAAGCTGGTCTGGATAGGGCTGTAATACCCTTCACTCACTGATCAAAGTTAAGTCTGCTGTGTGTGTGTGTCTCTTGAATATTTTGACAGATGACGGTAGGATGAAAAGCCACAGCATTATGTGTAACACGTAATGCTGTGTTCAAGTGCACAGATTTTTAGATGTAAAATCTAGTGCTACCATCGTACACATTGTTTTGTTAAATAATATGCCTATAATGTAGCCTTTATTGCAACACACCTTCCATGACATTTTCTTTCTGTGCTCCTGGGGAAAAAATGTGTTTTACAGATTAATTGAGTTTTACAGTTTTGTGCCTCGTCTGATCTCTGTATTCAGCTTAAATCCTATATTTTACAGCTAAGGAACATATTTTCCATAAATCTAGTTATAGGTTAATAACATAAGTTTATAATGTTTGAAATTTGGAAATGTTTTTCAGTAACAAAGTTAAAAATTATACACTGATGGCACAGCTTTGTATTTTACCTTTTTCCAAACCAAAAATACTTGTGCACTCAAGTATTTTATAGGCCGTACGTCAGTGACAAAAGTTTGTAAGTAATAATGCTAATCAAGATGAATAATATTAAAATATGGGATAAAATTAAAAATAAGTCAGAATGCAAACAAATGTCAATATTTAACCACACACAAAGCACTAATGCCATGTAGCCTTCAAACACAGGTCAAGTCAAATGCTTAGTCAAAAAAATAAAATGTATTCAAATAAATCAGTTTTTTGCTTTGTCCGTTCAGGGGGCCCAATCCAGCCAAAGTGGTCCAGCAGCTAATGGCCCTGCGTGCAGACCAACAGCTTCATATCTTCAACGCCCTCAAGGCTCACCTGGTTGAGAAAGGCCTGCTGTCGATGCTGGAGGAGGCTGTCGCTTGAAACCCTCCTTTCACACCATTCTGCCCTCCTCCTGCCTCGGATGCAGGAGGAGGGCAGCGCGAGACGTAGAGTCACTGGGCTTGGTGTGAGCAAGACGAGGGAAGAGAAAACAAGCTAAAACACAAAAAAAAAAAACTTTAGCCTTGGGTCATATTATTTCATTTGGATATGACATGTGTGGTCATCCGTGAAATATTCCTTCCATCAGTGTTGTTTCTTTTGGGTTTAATTTGTGAATTTTACTGTACTTTTACACATTTCTGTTCAAAAATAAGTTGTATCATTTCAGACACTGAACATATTAGCAACCTTAATTAAGGATATCTACCTAACAACGTGTTATTTTACTGTAGATTTGTTTTAAAGCACTGCCCGCTCACCTACTGTTACCCAGCTGTGCAACAAACCCATAACCCTTTTAAGTTACTATGATGTGATTGTTTATTTATACATAGATGGTTTTATATTGGGTATTATATCTTTAATGTCGTATTTGTCTCATCATGTCTAAGCAGCATTTCATCTTGTCTTCATGCATTTGTTTGTGTGTCTTCCGTTCTCATCGCCATTTATTTTGTGGTCAGCCAAATCACTCAAGATTTAAGACTGAGACTCCTAAGGCCAAACATTAATATAAATATTTTTTGTGAAAGCTCAATTAGCCAACCAGAATTACAGTTTTATTTTTGTCCTAAAATATTTCCAAGTCCCAAACTGTTATTACTTTATATTGCAAGTATAAGTTCAGTTTAGGATTACATCACTGCCAGCAAAACAGATGACAATCACATGAGCATGCAATTGTACTCTGCAGCCAGTGTTAAAGCTGAGATATGTGTGCCATTTGTAAATGTTTGGAAGGTGAAAATACAAGTGCTCAGGTGTTTGTTGGTGGGTTAAATTATTTTTTTTTTTTTACGATTCCAAAACGTTTGTGAGGTAAATTTGTGTTGTTGATTGGCTTTGATATTGTGCTATATGTACAATATTAAGTGCTATGACCAAGTACTTTATTGTTGCAGTATTCCTTCGTGGTACAAAAGCATTTCACCATTCATTTGGAAGAGATTAACAGCTACATTTTTGTTGGGTTGAACTTCATCATTGATTGTACTTCTATTGAGAGCTGAGTTGCTGTTTCTTAAAACACTATGTAACTTTATTATAAAATATTATCAAGATATGTTGCAATATCTTTTGGCCATAGAGATTGCGTCCATCTTCCCTCCAGACACTTTCTTTCACGTAAAAGCATTTGGTTATGAGGATATCAGAAAAGTTAGATGTGGGCAGTAAGGCAGACAAAAATATTATATATATATAGTATAGATATAAAATAAATGTTTATCTAATTTCAAAGGTCTGTAACTTAGATTGCAATTTACTGAATGCATTACTTATAGTTTTAGCAGAAAGCGTAAAGAGTTTTCTTTTATGGGAATTTTAGTTTTATTCAGATATTCAGAACGATTGAGAAGTTATAGCCTTTTGAATGCAAATCTGATTTTAAAACTTTTCCGTAGCAGTGTAATAGGTGGAAATGAAGAGTTAGGTTGAATTTGGCTGAATCCTCATCTTGTCTAGTGTCTCATTTTAACATCAATGGAAATCATTTTGGCTCATTGAACTAAACAGCAATATTAACACACCTAATGACAATATGGCAGTCTGGTCTTTTTTAGTTTTTCAGATTCTGTCCTCAAAAGTGTCTATATTTCTAAGGAATGGACTAGAATCTTAAGGAATCCAGAATAGAAATTAACTTTAAAGATTCAGAATTTAATCTTATTTTGAAATGAACCAAAAATGTACCTATTTCCACTTTTCATTTGTTTGTTGCAAATGTTTTTTTGTTTTTTTTGTCACTTAACATAAAGTAACTTAAAGTATTTAACTGTTCAGATAGAAAATGTACATTTGTAAAGATGTGGAGTGTTTTTTAGTTAACAATACAAAAGTATGATAATTGTCATAGAGGAAAGAGTATAGCGGCAGAGTATTGTCTCTTCTGGGCAGTTTGTTTCCTGTTCTGGTCTGGTGAAGGCAGGTGTAGCAACTCAAGGCGCATACAGGAAGTCTGCACAGTAATGTGAGGAGTGGTGTCTCAGCGGTTTTAGTTATGACTTTGATATGTTTTCAGGTTCATTTTAATGCTTTTTACCCTGAAGCTGTTTACTGCCATTGCTATATGTTACAAATGAAGTACCACTTTGGCACCACAAGGCTATGGTTATAAATGGTTTAGAGTGAGGTTACTCCTAACTGTGAAGGCTCTTACGTATTCAAGCTATTGTATATGAAAGTAATTTAGAAGTGGGCATCTGGAGTTGTTTCAAAACTTGAAACTATATGTCTATCTTTATACATTTATAACTCATTAAATGGGTTTTATTTCAAATGCAATCCAAAAATGTCTGTGTAGAAAATTTTCTTCAGTGGAAGTACCTAAAATACACTTGTTTTGTAGCCTCTGACCATTTCAATCTATTTCTACAGCAGTTATGTCACAAATTCCACGAACGTTTGTGGCGACCAAAATAACATTCTGACTCTCTATTTGATGAAACACACAGGTCCTGTTTAATGGGAATGCAGAAGTTTGCACTGGACCTTTAAAGGAAAAAGTCCCAATCTGTATTATAAATTAGAATCACAGTAATACGCTGTTAAAAATTCTGAAGAATTTACAACGCAACATTAATGGCTGTAAAAGTCAAATAGTTTATGGCTGTAGTAAATACAATCAGTTATCAAAAAAATGTAAATTATAGTAAAACACAAAACAGTTTAGAACTTGATTTTAGAACATGAAGAACAAGTTATTTAAAATCCATAATTTTTGCTAGATTAATACAAAAGTACACTATATAACTATTAAACTTACAATTGCACTGTATATGAGCCGAAATGTTTTATTTTTTTTTTTTGACAACCATATGTGGGCACACTATTTGGCAAGCCACAGACACCATTGCTCTGAATAAGAGTTTATTTACAGTAGATATCTGTTTTACCACCCCATAGAAAATTGTAAACCATTCATAAAGGTAGCCTTGTTGTAAAGAGGTAGTGACCACTAGAGTGAGCTGTGGCTTTTGTGGTTTAATGACACTTCATTGAGCTGTGATACATTCCCCTTTTATTATTTTGTCTATAAAGCTGATTCTATGGCATGGATGATTGTGCCACTTTGGAAAGCAGTGCCACTTGGACCTTTTGTGGAATGTATGGGAGTTGTGACCACCACACTATAGAAAGTATAGGCTCCCCTTTGTGGATGTTTTATCTGTGGTTAGATTCTCCTATAAAGCTGTATTTTTTTGAGTATTTTATCTTTAAAGGACTCGTGCAATTGTTTGTGTTGGAGTTTGTCTAGAGAAAAATGTACTCTTTGATGCTACAATGTGCTTCGCCTAAAATAAATTATTCAAAAATATCATGTGGTTGGCTGTCTGGTTTCTTCCTTCTTTTACTTTGTTTCCCCATTTCATAAAATGTAAAGAAAGGACATGACTGTACTAACCAGGAACCTTTATCTAGCATATACAGTCTTCATCATCTCAGGTTTTGTTTCCTGAGCTGTAACCTACCAGTTGCAGGAGTCTGATCAAGAGGTGAAGAAGCATTTCCTTTGAGAAGACTTTGTGGTTTGTGAAATACAAGTGAACAATATTTTGTCATTTGTAACTTGGAAACATGAGTGAATCATCTTTGGAGCCATTACATTGGTATTGTGCACAAGTTTGGACACGGACGTAAAGGCAACCTGTTTGAAAAAGATTGCCCCAAAAAAGAAGAAGAAAGAAACATTTAGACACAGGAAGTAGGAAGTGTGATCTGTGTAGTTTCCAGCTTCAGTGTGAACATCAGCGCGCGTGGACGTGCACGCTGGGGCTCGGAGGGGGTCGGGAACGAGGTGCTGCTGACCCATGCTACAAGTTAACAAGAACAATGTCTCTTAAACTACCTCGCAACTGGGACTTCAGCACGTTCAAGACCGACACGAGTCGCATAGGTAACTGTCACACATCAGCTCTAAGGACGCATCACACATCAGCTCTAAGGACGCATCACTTCAAATGTAAAATAACAGCAGCTTTGTCTAACAATAGAAAATTAGAAAGGAAACAACTATATTGGGTTTTAGAATCTGGCATAATTAATACTTTGAATTGTTCAGTGCTATAAAAGCAATCACTTGATGTCTCTGCACTTAGTTTTTTCAACGTAAGTTTCAGTGGTTGGATGTTTATAGAAGACCAAATCAATGTTGCTCAGTCCATATACTTAATAAATAACTAATTATACAGTACATTGTGACGCAGACACCAGCAGTGTTTTTAATGCACACACTGCAGGTTTTACTGAGGTTTTTGTCTATGTAAAAATCCAGGCAAAGTATGAAACTGTGAATAAGATTTTCAATTTGGGCTACAAAATGATTAGCATTACAGAAAGTTTGCCACATTAAACCGGCTTACAAATTAAATAGGCCTATAAATGAGTCTGCATTTCTGTGTCTATTAAAGCAGGGGTAAGCATTGGCCCCAAAATGTAGCAACATGGCTGCTACCACAATGGAAATATTTCAGTCGGAAGTGGTATTGTGTTAAGTAATAATTTATGACTTTTATTATGTAAGTTGTACCTACTGTAACGTAAACATGGTGGGCAGTGTTATTTAGCATGTGCACCATTGTTTGCACAAGTTGGATTACATTTAGTACAATGCCTGTTTTCTTTTAGGCTCAAACAATACGGCTTAATAGTCAACGTCAATGTCAATGTCGTCATATTCAACAGTGGCATGACATGCGACTAAAATGGGCATGAGTTTTGTAAATGCCATGACAATTTCTAGTCCTAACTGTAAAGCAAAGTGGAAGGAAGTAGCAGGTGGTATATTGGTGGAGTTGTTTATCAGCCTTATGACTGTGGATTATCTGCCCTGTTCTTGATTTAGACTTGTGCAATATAAAAAACACCTCTTCCTCAAAAGGCATTTCCTATTTTGCACATATAGTTCGAAGAGATGCAGAAAAAAAGGTGGTGTACTTGCGTTTAACTGTGGATTACTGTGTATGATGTCTGTTCTGTTTGACTAAAGCCATGTTGAAAATACAACTTTAACTGCAAAGTGTCAGACAATTATGCTGACTGCTGCTAAAATAGTCAGTTTTGTCCCATACTGGTCTTTATTACTTGCCAAATTGGAAACACTTGGCTGAAGCTTAACATTTTTGTCATTGGGGTCCATTTATGCATTTAAATGACAGTAAATAAAAGAAACACAGGAAAGAATGGCCTGTAGGCATGTTTTAAACTTGAACTACTCCACTGTGGCATGAATAGACTTTGACATAAAATACAAGCAAAATATAGTCCTTTTGCGTCCCCTCCTGGAAAAATATAACAAATATTTGTGCATTATGTTGCAGCAATAGTTTGACATTTTTAGTAAAGTAAACACCAGATTAGATTTAACATTACTGAAAAGATATGCATCAGTAACTTATAATACATCAGAAATGACTTCACTTACGTACATTGTTGCTGTGTCACAGTCCGATTTGCCACTGTATTAAGGATGTGTGTGTGTGTGTGTGTGTGTGTGTGTGTGTGTGTGTGTGTGTGTGTGTGTGTGTGTGTGTGTGTGTGTGTGTGTGTGTGTGTGTGTGTGTGTGTGTGTGTGTGTGTGTGTGTGTGTGTGTGTGTGTGTGAAGAGCAGTATGACACATGTCTCTGTGTGTGGCCTTGAAATTCTGCAACAGCACTTTAATTAGAATTAAAGTGGGCGGTGCTGTTAAAAAGAGACCATTCAAATGTAGAGGTGGAGTCCTTCAAAGGGTCCCCAGACTTCAAGAGATGATACAGCCACTTCCTGTTTACCCCAGTGTGGTCCTTCTTCTTTTCTCTCCTATCTTAAAGCTTTAGAAGACATGGTAAATTTAAGAACAAGTGAGCAAAAAGGCACTATCTGAACAGAGCCATCGCTGCAGGCTGCCACCCTTCGTCTCACTCAAAGCGTTTCTGTTTCGAGCGCATCCTTCGTCGGGCCACGTACACCTCAGTCTCTCGTGTCCCACTGAACCCAGCTATTATAGGATCTCACAGTTACGTATGGAGAACTTTTGACATTCAGAGAGGAAAGTCCATACATTTTCATGGTGCTTTAACCCTTTGCCAGACTTCACCCTATATTGTTTTGTTTATATTATTAAATCATAGGAGGGCTTGGTTTTGGGCCCTCAGACCCTGAAGCCCGGTACAACTTTACTGGTTGCCGGAATTCTGACTTTAATCTTAGAATTCTGATTTTTCTTAGGGTGTGTTCACACTTGTAGTCCGCTTCATTTACGCCGAGCGTTCACAGCTGGAATTTTAAACTGCGGACCAAACAGAAAAAGATGCATTTATGTTAATAAGGCATGTTACCACTGATGTTACCTTCTCAGTGCTACACATTTGACCTCTTCTTATTTTTTTCAGTTGGAACAATATTGTTTTGGTTTATTTTTCCTTCCTGTTTAAGCTCATCTGTGGTCCGCGTGAGGTTCACACTTTAACTGTACCAGAGTTCAACTGGAGGCGCTCCGAGACCTCTGTTTTGAAGGGGTCTCGGTGCATGTTTGGTGCGCACTGAGGTTTGTCTGGAGCCTTCACACTTATCCAAGGTAACCGCGTTAACAGAGCAACCGCAACAGAGTCTGTTTGAACGGCACCAAACAGTGTGAACGCAACCATAGAATATTATAGTAATTGATGTAACTACGGTTCTACGAGTGTATACGTTGATGAGAATCTTAATTCAGTACTATGACTTTTTTTCCCCTCAGAACATTAATTATTAAATAACATTAATTTCTCACATTTATGACTTCTGCTATAAATACACCGACTTTCCCCTTTCACAGTCACTGTCTCCCATTTAGTGACTGTAAAAGGGGCTGGACATAAGAAGTGTGACGTCACCCATACAAACCTGGAGATTGAAGCTCTTTAAGGCACCATTTTTATGGAGGTCGCTATGTTGATTTTATGGAGCCAGAAGTCCCTAATCTGGGCATATGGGTTGATTTGAGTGCCTGTTTGCATGGTAACCAGTGAGCCAATCAGAAGCTTGCTTGTTGAAAGTCCGTTGATCACGTGTTCGCCCCCTGCAGAGAACGCAAAGCTCCGACAGAGACCTGAGCTAAACTTAGGTGCTAACTCCCTGTCCATATGTTAGGGGCGCCCTCTGGCTGCTGCTCTACTTCAGGTAAATTTCACTTTTACCAATATCTATGTTTGACATCTTTGTCTGTTCAAAAATACATCTATAGCTAGCAATAGTAATAAGTTGCTATAATATTAATAGATATCCTTGTAATTATAAACTTTTCTCTATGATATCTATATTAGCAGCTGTGGTTAATGATGGTTCCCTTATTCTTCTTCCCCTTATTTTAACACATACATAAAATAGACACATTGATGCATACCTTTTTAAGAAACTGGTTATTTATATATTGATGTAGTCCAAGACGCAAGTGCTGTATTTTTGAGATGGAGTAAATATGTGTTTAACCATTTAGATTTTTGTTTTTCAGTTTCCTTACCCGTGCAACTGCAGGTCAAAGACCACAGGAGCAACCTGAAAGTTCAAGAAACCCTTCCATCTTTGCAGCATTACTTTATCATTACAATTTAGTAAGAGATAAACATCATAAATGTGTTTTTATGATTTTTTTCCACAATAGCTTCTTTGCTTATGGCATGCTGAAACACTATAGTGCTAAATAAATGATTAAAAGTGTATCTGTTGTGCTTTTATCTACTTTCATGGTCTTTAAAAGTTTCTTTAAAAATTCATAAAAAAATAAAACACTGTGCACTTAAATACGAAGTGTATAAATCATGTCAGAAACTGCACTGCTCTCAGTCATCGAAGCCTTGAGACTGGCAAAGGCAAAATCCAAGTCATCCGTACTCATCTTACTGGATCTGTCTGCTTCTTTTGACACTGTTAATCATCACATCCTCCTGTCCTCTCTCTGTGCGTTCGGTGTCTCTGGAATGGCGTTGCAATGGTTCAAGTCTTACCTCTCGGATAGGTCATTCAGAGTATCCTGGAGAAACGAGGTCTCTCAGTCCCAACATCTCAATACAGGGGTGCCACAGGGCTCAGTGCTTGGACCGCTACTCTTTTCCATATACATGACATCCCTTGGCTCTGTCATCCAGAAGCATGGCTTTTCCTATCACTGCTATGCAGATGACACTCAACTCCACCTGTCATTTCATCCTGACGATCCGACGGTCTCTGCTCGCGTCTCGGCATGTCTGAGTGACATCTCACTTTGGATGAAGGACCATCACCTGCAGCTGAACCTTGCAAAAACAGAACTGCTTGTGATTCCTACCAACCCAAAGACCCACCACAACCTGTCCATTCAACTAGACAGAGAAGCAGCAGCAGACAGGTAACTGTAGAGGGGCTCTGCAAAGACAGAGAACAAAGTAAAAACGTATGTTTAAAACAAGTCTTGCTGTTGGGACCATTCACATCTGTACATGAGATTTACTGTTAATCACAGAAAAAATTACAACACTTATCTTGGTCTTTTATTCACCAGCTCACTGTATGTTACTGTGTGTGTTGATTTGAACTTGATTTGAACTTACATTTGCCTAAATATAATATGTAATAATAATAATCACAAAATGTGAAATGTACTGGGTTAGAGGTAATGTCTGTCGTATAAAACCTGACATAAACATTTACTAAAACTAACACATGCACTTTAGCTACAGTAATGTTTAAGGGATGTATGACTGCAGAGTAAGGAAAGTGAGAAAAAATGTCTCAGAGTTTGGGAGGCTTTGCAGATTTTATGTTTTATTTAATTAACATCCACCTTTGTGTCTGAATATACTCTTTAAGTCCTCACAACACAACCAAGAGCCTTTCTTCTGATCAGCCTCAGCCTGACAGCATCACCTTTAGGAAATCTGTGGCGAGAGTACAATTACTAAAAGAAGAACAGGTTAAAGCAAAGACATCTGGACTCGGTTTTTAAGGTGAAGACGTTTTGTCTCTAATTCCAAGAGACTTTATCAATTCTGAGATCAACTGGTAAGAGAGCTGAGCTTATATCTGTAGAGGGAGGAGTTTGACCTGAAACTAAACCTGATGGACCAGGCTGTTCTGGTCTCATGGTCGTTGGCTCTGAAAGGTGACATGTGACTCCTGATGTGAGAGTTGTTAAGGCTCAGGAGAGTCATTAGTGTCACTTTTAGATTCAGGTGTTGTTGTTGTTGTTGTTGTTGTTATAGAGTGGACTTGAGATGCCAGATGGTGGAAAATTCTGGCCAAAATTGGGACATTGCTGTCCTCAAAGGAATGTCCTTTCTCTTTGAGGTGGAGGTGGACTGCAGACTCAGGTCCTCCAGGATTGGCTCTTCTGTGCTGATACATCCTTTGTGAAGCTGCTGTTTAGTTTCACCGGTTTCTGTGTCCTCTTGGTTTTGTTGCCAAATAGTCCTGATGACTCCCAGCTTGTGTTGCAGAGGGTGGTGGGAATCAAACAGCAAATATTGAAATGTTGAAATGTTGATTGGCCTGGAGGACATGAGTCTGCAGTCCACCTCCACCTCAAAGAGAAAGGACATTCCTTTGAGGACAGCAATGTCCCAATTTTGGCCAGAGAGGTTTGAGAGAGGGGTGAAGGAAGCCATTTTTGTGAAAATGGAAAAGCCTTCTTTGAACAGAGGAGGTGGAACAGTATTTTAACACATGCAGAATTTACTCACCTTCAAACTGGAGCGTGGTTCATTTAGTGCAGTTGGAAGATGAAAAAGTAATTTAAACCAGCTGAATTAAACTAAACACAGCTAGCATTAGCTTTTAGCTAACAGCAAAACATCTCCATTCATGAACAGCAGCAACTAACAAACTAATTAACAAAAAGAAAACTTTGGAAAACATAGTTTAACTAAAACCAATCTTTGGCTAAAGAGCATGCTTCATTGATGTTGGTTGGGTGGCTATTTTCTCTATTTATTCCAGTCAGTGTTATTATAGGAACTAATAAACTGTTTTGCTTCCTTTCACCCTGTTCACTGTTCAAACCTTTTTACTGGTGAACACAAATTATTATAGCCAGTCAGACAGGTTGCATGACACTTAGTCTATTAATTATGAAAACAGGAAGAGCTGTGGTGCAGTCGTGCAGCCTGTTGTTCGAGTGCACTGCTCTCATTTTCACTAGAGCTTTCTCTTTGCAGGACGCTCCAGAAGTGTGATCCCAGGTGAAGCTGGAACAGCAGGGGGCTCGCCACGCTCATCCAGATCCATGGAGAGACCTCTGAAGTCTGGCTGGCTCAAGAAACAGCAGAGGTCTTTAGTCAAGAACTGGCAGCAGCGCTATTTTGTGCTGAGGGGAAGTACTTTGACGTACCACAAGGACGACAAGGAGACCACTGTCCAGGTAAAAGCAATGCACTTTGAACTCACCATTATCGACTTCAAACAGTTTCCCATTATTAATGTGTGTTCATGTGTCACTCCTTTAAGGAATTATTTCATTTGCCTTTGTTATGGCAAGTCCAATAGCATAAGAGTACATTACAGATGATGTGTTAGGATAACTTGAGTAAATTAAATTAATCGAAAGCAACACCAAACATTTAAAAAGCAGGTTTCCTTGAATTAAGTTACCAGAAAAACTAAAATAGTTCCTTGTTTTTCACCTTAACTTTTTGATGTGACTTTCTTTGAAGTATCAAAGAAATGCATTGCCTGAAACCATAATATTTACATGGACTACCTTCATTTAGTTCTTCTGTATGTATTCTTTTAAAATGCAGACTGAATGTATGCTGCACTTGCATCCTATTTGAATTTAAAGTAAAACCTTATGAATTGGGCATGTCTTGCTTATTAGGTTACTGCATTTGAAAGAAAAAGTAAATGCAAAGTTTAAAACACTTCACAATTGTACTGTTCGTCTGGATGATTATTTTAGTATTAAGCTCATTTATCAACTCAATCAAAGCCACAAACTCACACACTCTTTCACATTTCCTGTTTGACACTAGTGGGTCTGCCCTACTTACACTTGTTTTTCTCTAATGCTTTACTACTATTAGTTCATTCAACCTTTAATAGAGAATTGTAGGCAACTTCCAACCCTGCCCTTTTACTCCATAGAGAAAATATGCATCTTCTTTTGCAACTTGTGTAATAAAGCAGCTAAATGTTGTTAATGAATACAGTTTGCTTGACTCTCACTCTTTAAAGAAAAGTGGTATAGCACAGATGTAGTTCACACTGTGACATGACATGTGGCACATATCAGCTTTATCTTTAGTTCTCTTCCTAGAACTCTTGCTCAACTGAATAGAAAAAAAAGAGGGTGTAGAGACTAGAGGGTGAAATTATCAGTAACAGTGAGTCTTCTCCTGACTTTGTCCAGGGATCCATCCAGTTGCGCTTCAGTAAAGTGAACAAACTCCCCCCGAACTCAGATGATGCTGGGAAGTGTCTATTTGAAATCGTTCCACGTAAGCACTGTTTTTTCTTTTTTACATAATGAAAGCATGAAGACCGTAGTTCTTGTGTGAAATGAATGTCATTAGTTTACTATAGAATATAATTTTGCATTTTTATTGTAGCTTAAATACCATTTGAAAATATTCAAATTATATAAGAAATAATCTTGACTGTAAACAAAAATGTAAATGTGCACAGGTTTGAATCCTCGTTTGTTCCATGAGAATTTCTATTCTCTATTTTACTTGTGAATCTAAATTGTCCCTATCTAGTGAAGGAATGTCAGAGTGAATGGTTGTCTGTCAGTGTCTATCTCTAAGTGTTAACCCTGCGACCAACTGGCCATTGTCCAGGAGGTACCTAAGGCCAAAAGTTGCTGGGCTAGGAACCAGTCACCCGCGACCCCTAACGGGACTAAGCGGAAGAGAATGAATGAATGAATTAATATTTTAGAGTTCTGTGGTGTGCTGTGTTAATGCTTTGTCACTAATAAATACATTCCTGCATTAGTAAAATATGTTTTGTTTATATTTTTCCAGGGGCAAATGGCGACAGAGAGAGATGTTCACACGTGTTCATGGCCAACTCCCAGAGTGACATGGAGGAGTGGGTCCGCACTCTGCGCAGGGTCATTGGACCACCCACCAATGGAGGTGCAGCACATTGGTTTTGCTTTCATGCTAGGGCTCAAAAAATCTACCGAGAGTGCACCATTTAATTTGTCCACATCATTCTTAATTTAAAAATACATCTTTGACTCTGCTTCCTTTGCCAAACACTAACCCCTTCATGACTTTGGACTTGGTCTAAGACTGGACCTGAAATTTGTTTAAAAGTGCTTAGTTCTAAAATGTTTGAGTATGTTACTTTTTGTTTGATGGCATAATCTAGTTTAAGGTCAAAGGTCCTTTTCAAATAACAAGACAATTTTGGCAATTGGTTTTCCAAAATATATACAATAGTTTTTAGGCCTGTAAAATGTACTTCTTGTTGACTTAGGAATAATGTGTTATTAACAATGAGATCTTGCTTGAATATTGATTATATTTAAGCATGTATAAAGTTTGTAAAGTTTTGGAAAGATTTAAAAAATATTTGAATTTAAACCCCTCTCTTCAAGACCTATTCATACCTGACTGAGGTTTTTGATAATATTGTGTGCAGTCTTTGGGAGAAGCCTGTCGGACACGGTGAGCAATGAGAAGAGATCCGGGCAGCAGATGGTGCCCATCCTGATCCAGAAATGTGTGGAGTTCATCAAGGAGCACGGTTTAAATGAGGAGGGTATCTTCCGCCTGCCGGGTCAGGACAACGCCGTCAAACAGTTTAGAGACGCCTTTGACGCAGGAGAGAGACCTTCATTTCCCAGGTAAAATACACCTCAGGCTTTCTTCGTCTACAATGACGCCACAGCTCTTAAACTGGCCATACATTTAAACCTTGATATAGATTTACACTGAGGTTCACACATGGTTTTGGCTTGATTTAAGTTCATGTTGTTCTTCTTGCTTCTTGCTTGATTAATCTTGATTTAGTTGCTCTAGTTTAGCTCTGGTTTAGCTCTGAATTTAATCCGGGGATCAGGGGTGCAAGGTGGTGGAGCATGGTTAGACCTCCATCACTGGACGTCAACAGTCTTTCTGTGGGAGTTTGCAAGTTCTCCGTGTTACTGTGGGTTCTTTGTGGACACTAAAAATAAAAATGGTATTTGAGACAAATGAGCCAGTCTTTTGAACGACTCTTTGAAAAGGAACTGATCCACCAGATCCTGCTCATAAATCCCATCATACTATCTGTGCTTTCTCTGGTTGGCCTCTGTTGTTGCATGTTTTGTTGTCCAAAAACATGCATGTATGGGTAAATGGGTGGCTCTAAATTACCCATAATGAATGAATGAACAGGTGTGTTGTCTGGTGATTAATTGACAATTATCCAGGGTGTACCCAGCTCACAGCCCAGAGCAGCCACAACAGGTCCACAGGTTAAGCAGTAGAAGAAATGAATGAGTCCAGGGTTATTAATGATTTAGCCCTTGTTTTGTTCACGTAAATCTTCGTTTGGTCCTGCCTAAGACTTTATTTTGCTGTAGATTCAATCCTGACTTTATTGTGTGTTTAGTCTAGCATTAATATATTATTAGGGATGGGTATGGTACTACACCCTGTCACCAGTTTCATCAGTGGACATTTATGAAATTGCACTGAAAAAATCTGCCCCAGAAAGTACGGCCATGACTTATTCAGGATCTCGCTCTAATAATACATCCGTGGGTTCTTGGCCTAATTTTGTGCTGGCTTGAAAGATATCAGTTACAAAACACAGCTCTTCAACAGATGAATTGAATCTGATATGAATCTTTTTTAAGCCATGTAACATGAATAAACAAGTTTTTTTTTTAGATAAGCTCCAAGTTAAGGTGACCACATCCCGTTCAGGCATTTAAACATCAGGCGTTACCCAACATTACAACAGGGACAAGACACTGAGAAGTACTTAGAACACAAACTGTTTCCTGCTAGAAATCAAAGCGAGCTGGATCTGTGGATCTGACCTGGGCTGCACATAGAGAACATCCTCCAAACCACAAAGTACAGGTTGCCTTTGTCGTCCCCAGTGGAAACAGAATACTCACTGTTCTCAAAGGACTTCTCTGTTTTGACATATACTGTATAATGTGGCAAAGATAAGTGAGTGAGTTTTACAAACAAAAAAATGTATTTTTGGCAAGAACTCAACGAGAAAATACATTTCTCATAAAGTACAGCTGACGTATAGGATTAAGTTATGGTCACATGTTTTATAAACAAAAACAACACAAAAAATTTTAAAATAATAGAGTTTAGCTACAGGTTAACTCTAATAGTATCACTCAGGGTGCATTTCAAACCACTGGGTCAGATGTTCCAACTAATACCATGTTCATTTGCATTTGCATTAATTACATGTATTTAAATATTTGGGGTATATTCTTATGTTACACTGAAAAATGGTAGTTAGTGCAGCATCATTTAGCTTATAGAAAGTTTCAACAGGTCTAGTGTAGTTCAAGCTGTGCTGGGTTGGCTCAAGAAGAAGACATTCTTAGGCCTACCTCTTATTAGAAGTGTAGGAGATTACATTTGGTAAAAGTCATTACTCAAGGTTATATAAGGAAGTAGAAAGGAAATAGGAAGTAATGATGGACAGAGGGGCGGGATGTTGGCAGGATTCAGGAAGTAGGTGAACAAGAGCTTAGAACCAGAAGAGCATCAGTTTTACAAGAGGAGCTGAAGAATGGCTGTATTTGGATCTGACTTTTGTTGTTGTGTAACTTTATATTTAGCCACCTGTTTAGTAGATGGTTATAGAAGGAAACATGTGGGAAACAAATACTTAGGTGTAACAACACTTGACGTCTGTTCAGTTATGATATTCCAGAGCTACCATTGTGTCCGATGTGTGTTACTATGTGAACATTGTAATGAAGTGGAAGCAGTAGAGCATGTCATCATTCGTTGCAGCAAATACATTAGACAGAGGCATCTTATCATACACGAGTTAAGGAGCCATGGGGGTTTATGGGAATTAGGGGACTCTGGTTCACACTCCAACACAGTAGGTGGTGGAAATGCACCTTTTACGTTGAGTGCCACTCGCCATTAAACTACTCAAGGAAGAAGCAGAATAATGTCTGTAATTGCAGGGACACAGATGTCCACACAGTGGCATCTCTGCTCAAACTGTACCTACGTGAGCTGCCAGAGCCTGTGGTGCCCTGGACTCAGTACCAGGACTTTCTGGACTGTACCAACGAGCTCTCTTCCGGAAGCATGGTCAGTGAAGCAATCCCTACATAGAAGAAGTATTTGTACTTTTTACATCTTTAACTGAAAACCAATTTTCTTTGTTCTGTCCTTTCAGGAAAATTGGGAGACGTTGGAGAAACAGATTGCCCTCCTCCCTAAAGTGAACTACAATCTTCTCAGTTATGTCTGTCGGTGAGTCTGTCTGTGCAAAGCATTAGGGGAAGAAAATACAATAGTTAAGTTGTAGCAAAAAACTGTATTGTACATCACATCTTAGCTGTTGGGTTTAGTATTGTTCTGGTTTAGTCTTGGTTAAATCCCAGTTGAAGTTTGGTTTAAACCTATTTAGTTGTCATTTAGTCCTGGGTTTACTCATTTTTAACATAGCTTTAAGTTTGTTTGGAACAGTGTGTGTCTTGGTTTATGCCTGGTTTAGTTGTGGCATTTCTTTTAGTCTTTGTTTAATCCCCATTGAATCTTGGATTTAGCCCTGTTTTGACCCTGGTTTAGTCATGTTTCATTCCTGAGTTAGGCCCTAGTTTTGTCGGGTTCTTTCCATGTTTAGCCTCTAAAACTAACATGACATATTGTACCACATTTACCTTTTTAATACTAATGCTCTGTTTGTTTTTAGCTTCTTGTTCGAGGTACAGCTGAACTCTAAAGTGAACAAGATGACTGTGGATAACCTGGCAACAGTGATGGGGATCAACCTGTTAAAGCCTCAGATCGAAGACCCCATCTCCGTAATGAAAGGTATCTGGACAAACATTTATACCTGTTTTAGGGTACATGCAGGGTCATAAAAGAATTAAAAAGGATTAGCTTGTATTAAAGTGTCTCATGATGTACTGCCAAATGGAAATTTTTATTCAGAGCCTTTGCATACAACATGTGGTTGGTTGTCCATCTGCCTTAATGTTAACGTGGTTTTAAAGAGGGACCATTAAAGTGCATCATTTACACTCAAAATATAGTCATGGTTTAGTTTAGGTTCTGCCCTTGATTTTTTGTTTCAGTTTTAGTCCATCTTAAGTAAGTCCTAGTGTAAACGTTGTATTCCTAGTATAATTGCTGATATTAACTCCTGCCTTAGGCTCAGTCCTGTAAATGTTGTGAGTCCTGGTTTAGTGTTGAGTTTTGTTAGTCTCCGTTTTAGGTCTGGCTTATTTCTCATTTGTTTTCAGGCTTAATCCTAGCTTAGTTCTGGTTTGATTCTAGAAAATGTGCACTTTTTTTTTTCCTTTTCTTGATTACACTCTTTTTTTTTTCGCCCCTATTTTCTTTGCAGCAACTCCTCAAATCCAGAATCTGATGACGGTGCTGATCCGGCAACATGAGGTACTCTTTCCTGTTTCCAAAGACGAGGTCCCATCTTCTCCCTCGAACAAGTCGGACAGCCAAAAGAATGCTCCCCGCAGCTTTGTGGGCTGGGAGTCTACCGAGGTACGACAAGTGCAAAAATCCGACTCCTGTAACAATATAAAAAACATAACAAATGAAATTAAAGATTTTTTTTTTTTCTTTCTTGTGTTGCAGCTCTGTGATAATTCTCTGTCCGAGTCACCAGAAGAAGAAGAGGACCAGGACAGTCCAGGTCCATTAAGAACAAACACACTGCAAGAGTCTGCTTTACTTTCACCACAGGACTGCTTTGATTCCCCACGCAAACGCACACAGACCCTACCCACTTTTACCTGCCCTTTGACCGGGACAGCGCAGAAAGCAGACGCTGTTAACCGCTGGAGTCGGATACAGGAGAGCCTCGAGGAGAAGAGCGGGACACTGTCAGAGGACATCTTTAAGATCCTAGACTTGAAGAGTGCAGGTTCATTTTTTGGGAAGTCTACGGTGAGCAATAAGGAAGAGGAGTTTCGGTCTAAAGCCAGGCGAGGAAGTGACCACACAGTGACTTCAGAAGATGTCAATATACTAGTGCCAAGTAAAACCCAGACTACTCAAAGCCTGGAGGTTGAAAATAGTGTGGAAAAAGCAAGCGCTACAAAACAGGATAACAGCAAATGTGAACCCAAGAAAGACAGCCCACAGATTCACTGACAGGTGAGTTCTATGAAACACTGAAATATTTACAAATCAAATTTGTTATAGTCCGGCTTAATACTCTGCAGGTGATCATGTTATAAGTTCATCAACTCCACTTTTGTATGACACAGGCAAATCTTTACTTCTTTTAAGGGTGCAATGAAATGTCATTTCTTTAGTTTAAAAAGATGTAGATGTAGTTTTGACATTATTGCAATCATTGACTACACATGGCAGCATTGTACAATAACTTACCCTCAAAGCATACCGCAGAACAAATTTATCGTAGAGTTTACAGTTACTCTGAGAACTTTCAAACACAATGCATTTTAGTAAGGCCTGTGGCAAAGTAACCTTTTAGAAAACAAAACATTACTGTCCATTCAACGCAACACAACGTGACTTTTATACATTTCCTTAACCGCTCAAGGACACACATACTGGTGCTCAAATTGGATTATTAGGTGTCAGTAACGTTTTAAAGTGTGATGTGTTGATGTGAAAGGTTGTGTGAAACACCTGTCACTCAGAGTTACACAGTAGAAAACTAGCTGCGTGGTGTCTATAGGATATTAATTATTTTTTTGTTCGAGACTTTTACTTTTTGGTTCCAAACATATTTAAGTGATTTTGGCCTGATATAATGTATTGGCTTCTTTATTCTAACAAACAGACTTAAATAGAAAATACAACTCAAAATCCAGTCTTTCATTATACATGTATATAACTATAAATTCTATACAATATGACGTTTCTGTGCTATGTGCAGTGTGCAGAAGGAAAACGAGGAGCTGAAGGCAACCTTGGCTGAGCTGAGGTCTGAGCTGGAAGCAGAGCGCCGCCGGGTGGCCGCTCTGGAAATCTGCCTGAAAAATGCTGAATGCAGCCGAGACGAGGCCCAGAGTAGAAACAAGGAGCTGCAGAGGGACATTCAACAGTTCCTCTCCATAAAAGCACTGTCACCAACCTAAAAATCGGGGGCAGACATTAGGAAAAATTTATGCCCAACTCAGAAGTGGAGTATGAAATAACAAGGGAGTATTGTCTGTGAGCTCTGCAAAGCCCCAGAAAGATATAAATGGCTTATTTGTTTGTGGCTGTGGGCTGAGTTACTGACTTTAAACTGAGCTCTACAGTTAAAGACCCCAGTATGTGAACTGCATTGTGAATTATTGACATCCAGCCATCATTACTGAAAGATGAACTCATCACAGGAATGATTACATCATTTCAACAACTATCGTCAAATTACTGGAAGTATGACCTTGAATGTGCGATGTGTGAAATGTAGTTAATATGGGTGTTAAATAAATTATATATTTAAGTGTTCTTACTTTCATATTCACACACCATAGTTTCATTTTCACTGATACTGCTTCACAACAGTAGAAAAACTAAGCAGGAATGTTCAGACCGCCCACTTCCCAGCAGGGCTGGACTGGGACAAAAAAAAGGCCCTGGCATTTTTACTCAGACCGGCCCACCACAATCGGTCAGACACAACCAACTAGTACACCATCCTTGTGGTCCCTGTAGATATGCATATCTACTGTTCCATTCCAAAAACCCCTACAAAGCTGAGAACTAAGTGCCATGGACCAGTGTACCAGTGCAAGTGGCCCAGTGTACTCACTCTCTCTTGACAGACTCCCTGGTGATCAAAGGTTCCTCCCTGTCTCTCTCCTCCACTGCTAACTCAACCTGGCTTGACTATACATAAGGACAGAGAGAGAGAGGATTACAATTATTTGGAAGAGTTATTAAAAGTACACTTAGTAAGGATCCATTTTGGTTATATAGTCCTGTATTCTTGAAGAGCAGGATTTCTAGATGGACAAAGTGCTCCATGTTATAAAAGCTAGTTAACCCTTTAGAACCCAATATAATGTGGATGTAGAATACTGCTAATTCTAAAAAGAAATGTGTTTTTTCCATCCCAATGAACCAGACAGCAGAAAAACTAGTTTACAATTGCAAGTATATACTTTGTTTTAAGAGCACAAACCCTCTTTAATATGACACCAAACAAGATTTACCTCTCATTGTTGAGATACTCCCCTTAAAAAAAAAAGAAAACCAACCTATACTACCAAATTACTCACACAAAATGTCCTAAAAATATATGATATTCATATTATTCACTCACCGTAAATATTGCATATTAATGATGTTGGAAATTCATTAGAAACATGAGCAAATATCTACTTCATTGAATATACAGCTAAACAAAAATATACAGCTTTCAAAATGCAAGGCGGGTTTTAATCCCCAAATAGCATGCGTTACTCGTCGTGGGCGCTTTGACGCAGCCATTCTGAGTAATAATTAAAATAATCAAATGGCATCATTTAAGTTTTTCTAGAGAAGGGCGTCAGACGCCATTATGAGTATTAAAGGGTTAACATTAGAATAGTCAGCCAAAGTTGCAATTGAATAAGTTAACTCTGCTAACCTATCTACAAAAACAATGCAAAATAGCTTATACTGTGTTATTTGACTGAGTGGCTAGTGCAGTGGGTGACAATCTGACAGACTATATAATGGCAACAACAATTAAGTTGTCTTATTATAATATTCATTAATTTAGGTAAATCATCATCTTCGTCGTGGCCCAACCAGGCCCACACACACACACACTTTCCTCCTGCACCCGCCCTGATTAACACTCCCTCCCTGTTAATCATGTAGCTAACATGCTTACCGTTTCAATTACACTCTCCATGTTTCTGCAAAATGTCGTCAGGTACTGTAGGCTTGGATACTGAAGCTACAGCACTAAACATGTCTGTTATTTTTGCACATGTTGAGGCATCAACCTCTAGCATTTTTATTTTTTTGGCCCGCAACTTCTCCGCACCCCCCTTGCACTTTTGTTTCTCCATCCTAAATCCACAGATTTCTGGCTCTGAGCCACTAACTACCTCTGACACAAGAAACAGAGGAGGAGGGGTGGAGCCTGTTAAGAGATGATTGGGCCAGCCCAGTGTCAGTATGAAAAATGAACCAATGGGCCGCTGTCCCTGCCTGCCCTGGTCATTGGCCAATTAAAAAAAAAAAATTCATATTATATGGACCGGCCCCCAAGTGCGTCGGCCCACCGGGCATTTGCCCGGTATGCCAGATTACCAGTCCAGCCCTGCTTCCCAGACACCTCCAGCTTCCAAAGCAGGAGGCGTCACATTGCTACTGTTCTGCTTAGTAGGGCTTAGCAGTTAATTAAGTTTATTTAATTCATATTTTATTGACATTTGTGATTTTGAACAATGTCAAACTTAGCTTATCCCCAACTGAATTTAAACAGTAAAGGCTAATGATGTTACCCCTTGTGCAGACTAAATAATGGTTCAAAATGACTGATGTAGCGTCTGTGATGCACAGAGTACTTGTTGATTTATTCAAATGTGCTTTGATTAAATTTAACACTTTTTGCTACTTTATGTGGGGTGTAATTAATATTAGACATGATTTATGGAAATAAAGGGCTTAAAACTTATTTAATATTTTATTATAGTTAATACACTTCTTTAATTTAAAACTTATTTTCACTGTGAGGCATATTATCTGCAAATGCTTTTCTATTGTTTTGCGTTCACAGAATACAGAAAAAAATAATAAATAACACGTCCCAAAGATGACATGCATGTACAGGTGGTGATAAGTGGTGAATTTAATTTGTCCCTATGAAAGAAAGTGAGAGTGAATAGTTGTCTGTGCTGAAGTGTTAGCCCTAACTGGCCATTTTCTGGGGTGTATTCTGCCTCAGACCCATAGCTGCTGGGATAGGCTCCAGGCATAAGTGGTACATGATGAATAAAGTTTTGACTGAAGCGTTGATATTGAATGAACTTTCATCAGGCACCTTTCCCAACTTTAGTATAAGACAACCTAAAAACAAATGTTATGAATCACTGCTATGTATGCAATCCCAAAGTTATCCTAAAGTATCTATCCCGTTAATAAGAAACAGAAACTTGTTTTGGGCATATTTTTTACAATTGCACTAAATAAATGAAAAGAGGTTTAGATTAACCTAGATTCAAACAACGGGAAACATTTTGCTGAGTTGGACATTTTGACTTGATTATATGTGTTGAACGCCTACGTATTTTATAGAAAAATGTGATAGTTATAACATTTAAATGACAAAACAGGAGAACATTTTAGTCCCAAAATAGCGACCGTGACTCTTAAATCCATGTTAGGTGTAGTCAATAACAGAGACCATATGCAGGGGACTTGCAGTGGGATTTGTGTGACAAAGGACTTTATCAAACCTACTTTTGTCTGTCAGGAAGATGTGCTAATGTGTTTTTGCAGCCGAGTGACAGATAACAGCATGTCTGTCAAGTGTCAGTCTGGCAGATGAATGTAGGGGCAGGAAAAGCTCATTCCTTCCCAACAGACTGACGCACCATAACCAGGAGTGTATCTGCAGGTCACACAAAGAAGCTCAGGAATGAGGACAGTTGTGGAAAAGAATGAAAGATCAGGTGATAAATGGGAGAATTATTTGAATCTGGCACACATTTCATACTCAAAAACGGGATGTGATGCACAAATATCCCAGCTGAAGCAAAAAAATGTCTAAAAAACATTAGTGAAAGAGTCAGGTTTGGTAAAGACTCACCAGTTTCATCTGCAAATTCAAGTGCAAATTTATATTATTTGAATGAAAGCCGTTTAGAGCCCAAATTCATTGATTCCAGTTCCCAGTCTTGCATTAACTTCATAGACAGCAACTTTTCAATTTTTTATTAATTCTCACACAGCATTACACATCAGTTACATTTGGGCTCATAATTTTTTGTAGATAAATCTTTTTACATTCATTGCACCAACTGAGCTGTACAGTATCTGTTCAAAATAAATGGTCAATGAAGCCTAAACAGGAGCTTGCAGAAGTCTATCATTTACAAAACAAATAAACAGATGAAGAATACCAACTGTGGAGCACCCACCCAAACAAAATAGCACTTCCACAAGAAGGAGGCTAGAAGACGGTGTTTACAAAGTCCTCATTAAGGAAGTTGTGAGATAACACAACACACGCTCATGTGCATCACACACACTGCAGCAAAGAGCTATGCAGAGCCTATCATGTCAAAGATAAGAGCCAGAGGATAGCACTGGGATGAGAAACCAGAGCTCAGAGAAAAACTGACAGAGGAGAGGGCACATCAGACATGAGTCGGACGGACAAAGTCGGACATTGGCCACCCTGTCACCGGAACCACAGCCCGGACACAAACTAGATCAAAAGGTGTGCATGAGAATAAATGCTGGAATGCTCTACTGAGCAAGCCACAACCTGTTGCAGAGAGACTGGTCAACATTAATACCTGTGACCAAGAGACAACTGTCTTTGACTTCTGTCATTCAGCTTCAGTTTAAGTGGACTTCTTTTTTCCTTTCGGCTGCAACAGCTCACTGACGACCCAAAGGGTGTCAACTCAAGTGAGAAGATCTTTCTCATGGCGAGCATTTGGGTCTCTCAATCGGGAACCATCTGCAGCTCCAAGCCTTTGCTGTTGCTGTTTTTCACTGTGCTCCTCCAGGGCCCTCTGCGTTTAGAGAGTAGCCCGATCACAAACAGTCAGCAGAGGCATCGACCAGATCCATCCCTGGGAGATGGCCTTGGAGGGGGGGTGGACATAACTCAACACAAGCCGGACAGCACAGTGGACATGCAGTTACTTGAAAGCCTCAAAGAGCAGTTTCTGCGAACTTTCAACCTGACTGGCTCTGGTCCACCTCCACTGCCACCTGGAAGCACCAGAGAGGAGCCACCTGAGTACATGATGGAGCTCTACAACCGCTTTGCTAATGACCACAATGCCATGCCCACTGCCAACATTATTCGCAGCTTCAAGAATGAAGGTATTGCTCCATTTGACAACAACTGTCATCTGCTTCTTTTTCCTTTGAATCTAGAATGATACAAACTTTAATCAATCTTTCCTGGTTTATAATATACTGTCTTACAAAACTAGAATGCAGTATAACCAATATTGCATGGGCCATAGGCCATACTCGTCAAACTAGCCAAAAGGTAAAGACTTGCAGGATTTATAAATAGCAATTTATTTTCACTCACTTTTCAATAAAACAGTATTAATTGGATTGGAACAGTTGACCCCAAGATAAGACTGAGAATGTAAAAGGTTTAATGACACAAACTAAGTGAAAACAATTAGCAATAAAAGCTTTACCAAGTTTTAAATGTTATTGTTCACAAGAAAAGCTCCTCTGAATAGCAAAATGTCTGTAAAAGTCATTTCATTCATTTAGATAATGATATAAAGTTAATCTAGCTTAGAAATAGGCATCTGAACTCTGAGTAATAAAACTTAGAATTATTCTGTCACTTACAGTTCTTACTATTCCCCCCAGCATCATTGAGGAATATTTTAGGATGAAGCTGTGTAATGTCTCAAAGTTTTTAAAACTGTCTGAAAGTCTATTTATTGTGTTGATAATAAACAAATGTCCCCCCCCAGATTCATCTCCGAGTGTTGTAGACGCTGGAGGAGTAAGACACCATCGACTCCTCTTCAATGTGACTATCCCACATCATGAGCGCGTTACTGCCGCTGAGCTCCGCCTCTACACCCTAGTCCAGACCGACCGACACCTTTACGCCGGGGTCGATCGTAAAGTGACTATCTACGAGTTGGAATCTAATGAGGAGGACACAAATGTGACCGATGACCCCCCTAAACGAGACATACATGTAGCCCATAAAGAGTTAGCGTCCCGACAAGTTTTTGGCACTGATAATGGTTGGGAGGCATTTGACCTCACTGTTGCCGTTCAGCGCTGGAGAAAATCGGAGCAAGGCACCACGCATCAGTTGGAAGTGGAAATTGCAAGTGTGGTAGGTGAAGAAAACATTCTCGATTTTCCAAATGAAAAGGATCGTAAAATTCCTCAAGGAGACATGAAGATTGACACAAGTCCTGAGGAAAAACACAAACCTTTGCTGATAATTTTTTCAGATGACCAAAGCAACGATCACCGAGAAGACAAGCGTGAGCTAAATGAGATGATAGACCATGAAACCTACAACATGGTCTTTCAGAATGAAATATGGGACGATTTGGAGAAAACCATGGATGCACATGGGGACACAGCTGAGCCAGATGAGGAGGACTTAATCCAGATGCGGTCAAACTTTATCTATGATACCGCATCCCGGATTCGACGCAACGCCAAAGGAAACCACTGCAAGAAACAATCCTTGTACGTGGAGTTCAAGGATATTGGTTGGGACAGTTGGATCCTGGCTCCCACTGGTTACGAGGCATATGAGTGCACTGGGACTTGCTCCTTTCCACTGACAAAGCATGTAACACCCACTAAACATGCCATTGTCCAGACACTGGTCAACATTAACAGTCCTCAGAAGGCGGCCCGAGCTTGTTGTGTTCCGACCAAGCTGGATCCAATCTCTCTCTTATACCTGGATGATACCGGCGTGGTCACCTATAAGAACAAGTATGAAGGCATGGTGGTGGCAGAGTGTGGTTGCAGATAGACCAGGCTTTTGCATACTTTAATGCTAAGTAATGTGAGCAGTAAGGCACAAATCCCACCATAAGCTGAAAAGGAGGGGAACTCTTTTACAACAAAAAGGGGGACTATCTGAACTTGACAAATCTATTTTTACAAAGGACTCATAAAAACATTTAAAAAAACAGCAATGTGAGGACAGTATGACCAATAATGAGTCTGGAGTTAATATGTTGACAGTAGTGATACTGAGGTGTGTCCTCATACCAACAGTTACACAGCACAAGATTTCCCAAAAGGCCCCTATGCACACATCCTACAGTGAGCGCAAACTGGTGGGAACCAGAAGGAGCTGCCCCTCCTTCTATTTCCCCCTGACATTGGTCTTCCTCTTCACTTATCTGTGGCCTTCCTACATGATGCAAAAACTAATCAGCACTTCATGTGCCCTGGTACAGTAAAATGACCTCCCTAAGGCAACCAGACAAGGCATGAACTGTCCAAGCCAAGCTCGGCCTCCTGCATTGCAGTGTGGGGTTGGGGTCTTGGAGGCAGGGTTATCTGTCCCAACACTGTCTGTTTCCCACTTCACATGCCTCTATTCCAGCTCCCTGTGCTACAGCGATAGCAAGGTGTTGGAGACTGTGAACCATCATTGACCTGAACAGTATTGGTTTGTTGGGACAGAGACTTAGACAGGACACAGCGACAGGGGTAGTCCACATTCCTAAGCAACAGACTCAACCCACTGACCCAGTGTGTGCCCCGAACATACCTTCAACCTTTCGGTTGGGTCATTTAAAATAAAAAAGTATTTTTGGACAGTTTTCTTGTTTAAGCCAATGCTGTGAGTGGGGCCAGACTCTTTTGTAATATGCATTGATACCTCTGCTGCTTGTGTCAGTTTAAAGACTATTTATTGTGTTAATTTATTAATTTTTACAGTGTTTTATTTTTGTGATTTTCATGTTGTGACAATGCTTATGCAGCATAGAAGTGTTTTGTTGGGAAGATAAATGTTAATATTCCACACTACAACAATAAATATTATTAAATTAAATGTCTAATTGAACATTGCATTCATAGTGTCTTTTGTTTTAAGAAAGTGTGGTTGAGATCTTGACACAATGCATTGTTGGAAGCCAGCTCATTTTGTCTAACAGTTTCTGCTTAAAGGTCACAGTTCATGAATGTCACACAAACAAAGAATCATGGGAAACCAGTGGAAGGTCTGCTAATGAACAAAAAGATCCTCTGCTGTCTGGGCTGACAGCAAGCAGATGCCAGTGCAGTACTGATGGAAAACCTGTTATGTAAATGCTTGCATTTATATAGCGCTTTTTTTGTACCCTCCTTGGGTTTATACACCAGTGCCATGGACATTGAAGGCAAGGTGGGTCTTGACAGATACAACTGTTGTGTTTGCAATTTATTTAGCAATAACATTCAGATAGCAAGGCATTGATTTTTTTCTGTAATACCTATATTAAAATAAGCAAATAGCCTCTTTGTTGAAGGTACACAAAATGCAATGAATAGGTTTGATGTGCGTGCAGAGTAATTAATTTGACATAATTGTCTCATAGAAATAATGCAGGAAAAAACAACAGCACTGGAGTGAGATATTTCACCCTAACCTCCCTGTCAGAAGAGCAGAGGGCTGTCTAAAAATAGTCAAAACAGAGGGTAACAACCTTGCAACAAGCGGACAAGCTATTTAAATATCACTAAGTGAATATTTACATGATAGTGGAAGGCTGTTCTTTGTCAAACTTAAAAAATATGATGAAATGGGAAGTCTAGTATTTGGCCCACTGATAAGGAATATTTTATACACCTAAATTGTACACAAAAAAATGCAGAAAACATGACAAAACTAGGACCTGTTGAGTCACGTACCGATGCAAAAAGCTGAGCCTGGACGTGATGTGAACGTGTGTTTTAGAGTGTGTCGTTCAAAACTGGCCCAACTCTGACGTCGGGTCTGTAATAAGCGCTGATTGCTTCCGCTTTGGGTCATGTTTATCGTACCATCTCTTGGCAACACTTCCACCCAGAGCTCATTTCTCCCTGGCGCTGCATTTCTTTGAAAATTATCCGACTGTCGCTCAAGGAATGCATGAGATGATGAGAAAGTAAAAAATAAAGTTACTTTTTGAAAAAAAACACTTTAGAGATAATTTTGACAGGTCCCTGACATGAACCAGACATACTGTAGTGGGCCCAGTTAGCTAGACCTTGTACTTTGTAACTTCTGTTGCATAGTTAGCTTAGCAACAACTCCTGTACTAATTAAAGTCAACTAAAATAAATACATCCTAATTATTTTTTTCTATTTTTGGTAATTTTCTAAGTAAGTTTTATATAACTGGAACCATACCTTTAAAACTAACATGTGCATGTGCTAGACTTTCTTCAGTGTAGCATTAGCCCTTTAGCCTACACTCCAGCAAATATCTACAGCAGTATTTGATAACATCTTCCCTTAGCTTTTATGGTGCTAATCAAAGTAAGCTCTTAGTTGTTAGACTTGCATACAGATTAAGACATGAATGCATATTATGCCAAAAAAATACCTTTTTTGTTTGGTATCTTTTTAAGTTTCTAAAATGTATACGTTTATAAACCTTACCTTACAACAAATACTTGACCTGCCTTTTAGCCTTCCCTTTCTGTGGAGATACAGTAATAGCCACTATAATATAGTTTTACTATCCTACAGATTAAACAGTAAAAGAGACTTTTGGAGTAAAATCTACTGTTTTTGCAATGCCAGGGCTAGCGTGGCTAATCGGGAGAACCGGGAGAATCCTTGGTGGGCCAGGCCGTTTTTGGGCCAGTCTGTTTAGTGATAAACCGACAGTGCCATCAGGAAATCAAACTTTGGCTTTATTTATATAAATTTTATTAGGCCTATGCTTGTGGCTCAAAGGTAGAGCGGTCGTCCTTCAACCTGAAGGTAGGCGCTCTCCCCACAGTTCATACTGTTGTTGTGTCCTTGGGCAACACCAGTGTTACAGCTGGAACACCACCTTGCCTCCAGTGGTGTTCCAGCTGTAACACTGGTGAATGGAACCATAATGTAAGTCGCTTTGGATAAAAGCGTCTTCTAAATGACTAAATGTAAATGTAACGCCAAAAGAACAACAATTAAACGCGTTCAGTCAATGAGTTCTTATCTCGAGCACTCTCACCACGTGCCACAGCATAAAAAAACGTACAAACCGAGCGACACACGTATCTGTGGCCTGTGAACTGTAAATATTTACTGTAGACGTCCCATTATCACCACGCCGTGTCCCAGCGGAGGATGGCTGTGTGGTGTAAAAACCTTGAGCCGGTCCCACTCATGCCTTCAGTGGTCAGCTGAAGTTCTCCTGCAGCAGCCTACGAGACCGGTTAAAACTGAAGCTCACATTGTCTTTAGTCTCTTTCTCGTGGACGAGTGAAAAGTAGCATATGTCATAAATCGTGTTCATAAAAACAGACTATATTTGTAAATATAAACCACGTTTTGAATGCTTTCCAGATTAAAGTGTGTTCAGGTGTTTTTCTTCCTTATGTGTTCCTCTGTGTACCTTCTATTGCTCTAGTGATGAGTGAACCTGCTTCAGACTAAACTAATTACAGATCTTTTTTACTTTTTAAACTGATCTAGGCCTCAGAGAGGGGCCGCTGCCCTTAACTATCAATATTTCTAACAAAGGCCTGTAAAAAGGCTAAAGCTGCAGCCTGATGAGGGGTTGTCTTAAAACACAGGCGGAACATTGTGATGGGGTTTCAGAGCAAAAAATACAATATGCATAAAAAGAGGTATGGGTGGGTTTTATAAACAGCGTAGCTCCTCTCAAAGCTCTTTTTGGCGAGGCATGGCTCAAATAAGTGTGTTCTTCTTGTGCAGAGCAAACTCCAAAGGTTTGAGGGATTTTTTTCAGTCAAAGTAACTCCAATTAGCTTTTTTGACGTCCTTAACTCAAGGGTTCACATACTTTTTCCACAAGCACTATAAGTTTTTTTGGTTGTTCTCAATAAAGAACAATCTAAAAAGATCAAAAAAGATCAGAATTTTAGGGACATGTTTCTGTCAACGCTGACAAAAGAACTCAGTGGTGCAGATAAGCTGAACTTCCTGCACAGTTTTTTTAAATCACATTGCCACTAATTGTATTAAGCTATTTTTTTAACTTTTCTGGAGCAAATTAAAGTTTACTATTGGCACAATATTTAACAAAGCATTAAATCCTAAAAAGTTACACAACACCATGAACCTTTTAAAGTGAAATACACCAAAAAAAACTTTTCTGAGGCTAATCATTGTTAGTTATAACAGACATATCATTAGAACTTATGTGCAATATAAATTATATGCTCAAAATCAAACAATGCTTTCAAAACATAAACACAGCCAGTCAATATATAAAAACTCATCAGCATTCATTAGACACTACATCAAAAAAAGAAATTGAGAACACAGCATCCAGTAGTTACAGAGAAAAAATGTTTATTGCATATAGAAAGTAATGCCATAAATAAAAGTAAAAAAACCTCTCAGTACAGCAAATATATTGCATACTGTAAATACTGCAAGTAATACAGTATTGAATTTCTGTATTTTCAGCATAAAAATAAAGTCATCCCAAAGAACAAAGACAACTCTAAATGAAAAGCGTATTACACAAAATATTGTGCAATTGCAAAATCAAAGTCAATAAGAGCCTCATTCTGCCTCAGCATCCCGTCTTCGTGCTGGGTCCGGCCAGAGGACTTTGTCCAAATCACAATATTGTCCCTTCCTAGGCAACGGGGGAAGAACCCAGAGTGCCAGATCCAGCCTTGACAACACTCCACATCTATGTCATCATCACTTCCATTGCCTGTAAAAGATTTACCCTTCCTTTCGCCACGCACAGAAAAACTCTTCTATTGGGATTGAGGAAAGGGCTGTATGGTGGAAGGCAACCATTCACGAATCGCTGGTTGATGTGAAAGCTGACATTGTCCCAAACCCCAACATAGACAGGATGCAGTGTCTGCTGATGATTCCTGCTGCTCACGTTCAGACAAAACATCCCGAAGACCACCCAGAAATGTAAGAAGACGGTCACTGTTATATGGTCCCAGAGTTGCCTAATTGCTTATGGCTGCACAAAGAGTGACATTGCCACCATGCTGGCCAGGGACTTTCACAATGGCACGTTGGCCAATTATGTTCCAGCCTCTCCTTCTCCTCTTCGCCAGATTGAACCCTGCTTCATCTACAAAAATATATTCACGGGGCCTTTCCATTTCAAACATCCTTACTTCTGCAAAAGTGTATGTATATGCACTCCTAATTTGCATACACTACAATATAGTGCAGTTACAGTAACAGTATAGGACAATAACTGTAGAATACAAACTTGTTCTGTAAGTGCTGAAAGTGTACACTTACTAGCACATCGTATATATCGTAGATCTTTGACCCTTTCTGAATTGTGCTCAAAGGGTACTCTGTACACTTGCTTCATGCTTACCCTGTTGCGATGGAGGACACGGGAAATGGTAGAAAGGCTGACACTGTTGATACCTTCAAAGTTTACATTAACTTCTACAAGTCTTTGCTGTATTTCACGCAGTCGGATAACATTGTTTTGCCGGACCATATCAACAATGACAGCCTCTTGCTGTTGGGAGAACAAAGGAGTCCTTCCACCTTCATTTGGTAGTCTTGCAATTCTACAAAAGGGAAAATGCTCTTACAAATGTATACATACAGAAACAATAGTAATGTACTTCACATTCATATGTAAAATGTATTGTAAATCTTTTTTTCTTTTTTCCCCACTCCCCTTTCAATTGACAAACTGATGTACTATATCAAATGTATACAGTAAACTTTCAGTTGCACAAATTAGAAAAACAATACATTTACCTGTTCTCTTCTCTGAATGTCCTCTTTGTCCTGCTTCCCTCATTGTCATTCTATGAACATGGTCTATCACAGTTGACCGAATTTGAGCTGAAATTACTATTCTTGGTCTTGCTCTTTGTTGTCTTTGTACTCTTCCTCCTCGTCCACCACCTCTTACACGAACTCTTCCTCTTCCTCCTCGTCTGCCTCTCACATTGTTTCCATCCATTGTGGTATCAACACTCAACATACCTGGGCCACCTGTGTACTCTGAACTGATCACATCATTAAAAACAAGTGTGAACAATTTTGAGTTGTTTTTGTGTAAACGATGACAGCTGTGTTTAACTTTTGCCACATGTATGTACCATTTTGCAACACAGTGCAAAATGTGTTTTAGTGAGTACGAATGTGTTTAGAGTTTTGCAAAAAGAGTGAATGAGATTTGCAAACAGTGTCTTAACTACCTGAACTTGAAAAACCTGAAAAGGTTTTGTTTACAAAGTGACTGATTTGACAAATGGGTTTCGGCCACTGAGCATTGGGTTCAGAGAATGGGGTTAGTGTTTTAGCAATTGTGAAATACTGTAACTATTTAGCCTCCACTTTCTGTAGAGACAAAAGCAATGTGTTTTACTGAAAGATTTAAGAACATAAAACTGTCAAGTAAAATGTCCTCTTGTAAATTTCAAATGTTCAACTAATTAGAAACTGATTGTAGTATTGCAAAATCCTAAAAAGTCCACCGAAAGTAAAAAGCAGAGTAATGGAAAACACATGTCGGCTATGGTTCACATGCTTCTGTGTCCAAGTAATATTACACTCACAGTCATTTCTCAGCAAAGAGCCGCAGCGAGAGCCTCAGGAGACTAGCCACAGATGACTATTATTAACTCAAAGTCCTCAAAAGGCTTCTGCTCAAGCCAGAACCAAAAAGCTTATGAAGCTTATTTACGTAACAGCATTTTAAAATTCTATATTAACAGTGCTTTATAGATTTTGGGAACCTAAAAACCTTTACATTTCTCTCTGCCAAATACAGTTATCTTTCGTACCTGTTTAATAAATGCACTCAGCAGCCATTTGTGTCATATTCTACAACTCAGTGCAAGATTGAGCAATCCTGAACTATCCCCCTCAAAAGAACATGTTCCAACAGAGAATAGGCCCTTTAATCGCAGTGGAATTCAATGTAATAAAAAATATGCCAAAAACTATTATGACTGAATATACAATCATTGTTGACACTGGCTCGTAGCAGAACAAAACCAAGTGTGCAAAAAGTGACAGGAAATCATCTGATCTGCATCAACATGTGTTTTTGATTTCTTCATCAAATCCCCAAAGATCCCTTGTGAAAGGAACACGGCCTGTAGCAAAACCAATCACAACCTATAAATACTCTTCCAGCCAATAGATCTTTCCCAATAGAGGCTTGTGTTTCGGTAAGCAGGAGATTAGTGTCTGCTAGATGCTACACAAGTTGTCTTTCTATGCAGACTATCAAGAAGTTGGCCGCTAATTAGAAAAAAGAAACACCTGGAAAGCACTGATGGAGCCACTACTACTTAAGCTTAATATGTAAGCACACAACTTTTATAAATAAACTTTTATAAATAAATCGTTTGACTAAGTTTGAATAAAAACTGACCTGTATTGTACCCCTTTGTGGAAAGGAGGCTTAAATATTAGTGTAGTTAAGACCAGCCTGAACTAAATTACTAATCTACATCATTATTGTGATTGTTTTTTTAAACATCTTACCGGTACTTCAAATGCTACCAGAAACATTGCTGCCGATCTCTTCTTGCTCTCCTTTACTACATACTAGCTAACCAGCCAAGTGTTTGACATTGGTGCTGAGATTGGATTTGTAGTTTTAGAATTTTACAACCATTTGTGTTGGTCTTGACTTGTCTTACATCATAAATAATCCCAATATTTGTGACTTTGCTAGTCGTTGTAAACTTGCTAGTCACTTATTAATGTTCTGTAAAAGAAAACCGCCTCACTTAATTTGTTGCTGCTGTGATGAACGTAAACAACATTGCACTGCTCTGATTGGAATAAACTGCAGTACAAGTACAAGTACAGATACAGTAAATCCAATCACTGACCAGGAATTTATTTAAAGAACCTTAAAAATCCTCTTGTAGCACTCTGGTCACAAGCATATTACATTATATGTCAATTTATTATTATTATTTATCACTTTATTATCCCCGTGGGGAAATTCCCTATCAAGGTACCTGGAGAAAACCCACCCAAGCATTAGGAGATGTGCAAAAAAACACAGAAAGGCTTTGTCCGGCCCAGGAGTTGAACCCCAGAGACAATTTGAACTTACAACAAGCATACTTAAATTGTAATTTAATTCCATTTACACTTTAAGAAATACAGACCACACATTGAAAACTTAAATATTTACTGACATCCACTTAGTTTTCTCGTAGCTGCACATTATATTAGTGTGATCCCAATAAATCTAAAATCACACAATACACAACTTATTCAGTTCACAGGGGTAAATCTGTTTCACATTATTGTGGGGATTTGTTCATGATTTAATTTGGCTGTGTACACAAGTCATGCTAAATTTGTAGCACACAGGCAGTATAGATCAGCATAATACTGGATGTTGCTGTACAATCAAGTCTATCTGCTGTTTTAATCTAATCTGGCATGTTTACATTCATGTGGCTGTGTCTCATGTATGTTCTTACACATGCACTGTCCCAATCAAATAAATGAATTAATATTAAAAAATACTAGAGTTGGAGGCTTTTCTTTTCACATTAAAGTGCACTTTTTCTTGGCGGGATTCATGACTCATTTCATAGATTAGTTATTAAAGTTATTTCCACATATTCTGTGAAATATTTTGAACCACTACTTTGAGTAATTAAGCCCTCATATTTACTAACTTGGCTGTATAAATTTAACATCAATAATAATAATAATCATAATTGTTTATAAGGCTTTTAGGAGAAACACTTTTGATATACATTGATACATCAACTGGCTGACCATCAAAGTAAATATAAATTATTACAAATAAAGAACATATTCTTCCAAAGTGTACAAAATTCTTCATTGATGCCTCCAGTTGTGCTCAAAACTGTTCAGGTTGTGGCACGTCCCATTACTTTGTGCGTAAATACAGTCCTGACGCACAAAGGCTTAGATAAAAGTGTCAGCTGCCACTCCTTGACATTTGACTCTTGGCTCGGTTAACACCTCCATTTAAAAAAACCCTAGCTTGTCACATAAATATCTGCAAATATACAAATCAAAGAAAACTATCAAGACTTTGAAACACATGAAAACTGGTAGACATTTAGAGTAAAGTCAAAAAGCAGGTGTGTCCAGTTCATTTTGTTCAGTCATCCTGCAGACATTCTGTGAACGCACAGGTCAGGAAAAACTGACCAATTCAGAGAACCTATGTGAAAAGAGCTGTATAGATACTATATAGGCCCTCTTCAATGTGGTGTTGCTTTCATTAGTCACTCTCTGTATGTCCCAAACAGGTGGTCCCAGTGAGTGAAGTAGGGGGCGTAGTTGGTTTTGTGGCGGATGTGATGAGTCTGGTGGTGCGGGGCGCCTCCTATTCCCGGTAGCACATTTTGCAGAGCCCAGGGCAGGTCATAGCCACAGTGGTCCTCCACAGCCAGCCAACTGCTGAGGAGATGGAAAAGAACTTCACTCAGAGGGTGGCAGCCGACTGCCCTGGCGCTGAGCAGGGCCAGAAGAATCAGAGACAGCAGCTCCACTGTACTGGCATCCTGCGCTGCCAACGCAAACAGGATCTTGTGTTGGTGGTGCTGTTGGTGAACGTGTCGGTAGAGCCAAGGAAACCTGGAGGGAAACACATACAACAAGGTTGACTACTTTCACATCCTTCACTCTCTCGTCACAGGGCCCCAAAAATCATGGTACAATCTAATCTGAGCAGTTTCTGACATTTTTCCAACGGGAAGTACCATGATTAATGGCATGGTGTTTTAAAAAACGATGGCACAGACTTGGAAGCCAAAACTATTCCTACGATTAGCTGAGGGTTAGAACCGTAATTACTGTAAACATTATCTTTGGGTAGTTAAATTGCATTATGTGCTGTAAAATCCAGGTGGGGCATATATGTCTCGACACCTTTTGTATTCAGCAGCTCATCTGTTCTTAGTCACTTACATAACGACTAGTGCTGAGAGAGAAGCTTATGAAAACAATCTGTTAACAACAAGAAGAAAGAAAGGTCTCATTTATTAAAGTGTGTTGCTAGATAAACATAAATATTTAATTATATCCCTAAAGGTAAAGCCAGTTTGCTGCTGAACTCTGAATTTACCAGTCCTCAGTGAAAACATCCTTTCACAGCAATGTGAACATGTGATAAAGGGACTTTCTGAGGCAGGACAGAGGGGAGCTGAGGCTATGGTACCTTATGACTCCATCTAGTGGTAAAATAATATATATATAAAAAATACATATACTTAACAGGAAAATCTAGAGAACTTTTTAATATTAAGGCCAATAGTTAAAGCATACCTTTTTAGAATTTTAAACTGTAAAAACCTCTTACCAGAATGATGAATTAGGTCAATGCTTAAGTTTTAAAATTTAGTTGGTGACTTTAAATTGAAGCGAGAAGTGACCCTCAGTCATGAGTGAATTGCAATATTAGAATGGACTTACACACACAAATGTAACTCCATCCTCATGTTTTTTTTTTTTAGGGTAACTCTTTGAAACAACACTACGTAACTTTTAAGGAATATATTTCAAGGTTTCTGAAGGAGCGCAAATTCAATGCAGCAAATAAGCCAAGCTCATTATAGTTAATTAGCTTAATTATCTACATAACTTAAGCCATTTTGAGAAAAAATAATGACTTTTTAGGCTTTACTAAAGTTTTAAAAAGTTATTTAGCCTAATCAAATTAAGATGACATAGGCGCCTTAATAAAATAAAAAAGGTTTTAAAATTAATTAAAGCAGTTACCTGTGCATTAAGAAGTGCCACGCGAAGAAGAGCGCGTCAAAGAGCAGAAAACAAGCTAGCACCTCCACGAAGACTGTGTAGCAGGTGGGCGCCAGCTCCGGTAACACGGGGCTCCTCAGAACGCTCTGCAGCATCGCAGTGACGGGAAGTACGACGCTCAAGTATTTGAGCACGAGCCTCCCGAAACAGTCCAACCAGTGGCGCGCGGACGGCCGAGGAGCCGAGTCCGGGGGAATCTTCCACGAGCGGACCCGAGGGCTGACACACGCCAGGACGTCAAGCATAAAGAAGGGCACGCACATAAGGACGTGAGCGAGGAAGGCGCAGCACGCGGGCAGGTAAGGGGACAGCAGAATCTCCTCTTGTCCCGCTTTCACAAAGTCCCACAGCCCCTGTAGTAAACGCTCCTCTCCACCCGCTGAAGGCGACACGCTCATCTCAGTATCTTCTACAAGAGTCAGTCAAGTTACACAAGTTGTCTTTTTGAATTATAGCCTATTCGAAATCAAATCTCTCTTATCCTTGAACTCCTCCCAAACGCACCACTTTCTCCTCAATGCCACTCGCACGATGCTCCTGCTGTAGACTTTCTTCTTTTTGTAGGAGGGGCCCCAAGCTATTCAACTAATTGTTAAGTCATTTCTAACAGACCTTATAACAATGAATTCCGCCCACGCACAAAAACTTCCACTCTTGTACAAATAGCCTGTAGCCTCGTGCAAATGAGGGGATTTCTGAAGGATGGACACAGAATCATTGACATGAGATAAGATCTTACTTGTGTCCTTTTTGTCAGAAGTGAAAGGCCACTGCTTATGTATGGGATTAAAAACGAAACCTAAATCCACACTAATGGGTTTTCATTTCGAAACAATGTTGTGATAATAAGTAGCTAGCAATAGGCTATATGTATTTTAAGCTGAGATCCATCGAGGTTAGAAATCAGCATCAAGAAATAATGACAGTACATTCTAAAAAGACCAGTCAAAAAAGTTCAGGTGTCAAACATTTTTTCCATGTCCTCCAAAACCTATTCAGCAAATAAACAGTTTAATGTATTTCAAATGTACAAATTACTTAGGTCTGGATCTTGGTAACCTCAATGCTGACTACAGTCATGACTTAAATACACGTATAATAATAATAATAATAATATATAGCGCTTTTCCCACCTACTATTGTAGGCACTCAAAGCACTTTACATACATTAAGCTATTTACCAGTGTTACAGAACACTCACTGGAGGCAATGTAGGTTAACTGTCTTGCCCAAGGACACAACGACAGTATGTGGGGGAGAGCGGGAATTTTATGTTTTGGGATGTTCCGAGCGGGGAGCGAACCGTCCACCTGCCGGTCGAAGGATGGCTGCTCTACCCACTGAGCTACTGCCGCTCCGGTATATCAACGTAAGACTAAGATGGACTATAAAGAGTATGATTCTTCTCTGCTGTACACATTTTACACAAATTTGCGTGACATTGCACCATGAATGAAAAATGAAATGTCATCCGCCCATTGGTCCCCTATTCACCGATATTGTCATTACGAAAGGGCAATAAAATGCCGGTTACATCCGGCTTTTACTTCATAGTAAAACAATCGCTTTTAGATAGCATAAACGGACATATTAATCAAAAATCATCCCCCCCCCCCAGAGTTGTCACGTAGTAAAAAAATTAGCTCTAGAGACCGGAGCCATCTTTTGTACCAGGCTGTAAACATGATTTTTATACTTAAAGTCGCCATTGGGTTTCTCCTTTTATATTTCCGCTTTTGGAGCCTGCCCTCTGGTGGACGGCGGTATATTGCTGTATTTCCGCACTTACTCGAGGACCTTTTAGAATGTTCCATGAGAGACGCTTGTGAATGACTCAGTGGCATTTGTTTACTTTGGCTGATTGTAATCGAGAGTGAGGCCAGTCTCATCAACAAGAAATATTTACAGCTAATCTTGGAATATATGTGGTTAATGCAGAACAATTCAATGACCAGAAGTTAACACTGGATTTAGTATAAAATTAGTCATAGTATAGCCTACTAGAAATTAAGTTTTCTGGGAACTTAATTACATTTTAAGTCTATGATGCAGAAACATGTGCCCCATGGCGTCTAACATGTTTAGACAGTCGAGATATCAAAACTTTGTACAATGTGTGACTGCTTTAGGAAGTGAGTAAGAATTTTATTATGTTGCTCCATTACACAAGAAAAGGTGCAGTACACGTAAAGAAAATACTTCAGCAACCACTTTGGTGTAAGCTAGGTGTGAGACATGCTCATTCAAAAAAAGTTTGTCTTTGTCAATATATGGTCATAATCATGTTTCAAAGATTCTTACACATATATTCATTAGAACTGTGTCACTGTTCTGAATTAGTTGTGTTTCAATGGAGTCATGTTTCTTTATTCATACCCATAGGTTAAATGGGTTTGCAGTAAGAAACAATCCTATCATTCATGTAATCTGAACATACTACATAATACAAATCACTTCAAAACTTATCAACCTAATAAAAATGAAAGAGAGGGGAAAGAAACTTAAAAGCTAATGTACAAGTAAACGTACATTGTTCACTCCATGAGTAACCTCCGCAGCCACTGACCTTTTTCTGCTACACCAGTTGCTGTTGTGAAAGAGAGCACCTAAGCCTGTTTTTGATTGATTTTAGGAGGAGCTTCTTTCACAAGCTCATTGTGTTATAGACAGGGTGAGTACAAACTCATGTGCAAGCTGTAAGGAGGTTGTATTCCTTTAGAAAACCACGATTTAAGCTTCCCAGGCTCAGAGGGGACATGTGTCACAGCACGTGTGGAATTTTTTTTAAATTCTCTGCGCTGGTCCCTGTTTCAGCCCGAAGCAGAGACAGACTACAAGCCAACACACCGGGACAGGAGCGGCAGTAGCTCAGTGGGTAGAGTGGCCGTCCTTCGACCGCAGGGTGGGCGGTTCTATCCCTGCTCGAAACATCCCAAAACAGCATAACATCCCGCTCTCCACCACATACTGTTGTTGTGTCCTTGGGGAAGACACTTAACCTACCTTGCCTCCAGTGGTGTTCCAGCTGTAACACTGGTAAATAGCATAATGTAGGTGGAAAAGCGCTATATATATATATATATATATATATATAAAATAAACAAGTGCAGCAAACAGTACAGACCTACTTCCGGGGGCTAGTGCTGTGACACGTGGTCTCTAGGCCAACCTATTCCTTTTTAACAGTAAACATTACTACTGTAGGCTAAAAAAAAAGACTATATGCATGGCCTATTATCAATTTTATTGGCCTACCTTTAATTGGCCCAATCACCAGTTTTGGTTGCCATTTGTGACGGCTGTTGAGTCTCCGTACGGCTACTCATAGGCCAACTGTAACCTATGTGGTTTGATAATAGGCTTATTTTTACAGAAAGATGTGTAAAACTGGGCCTAAATAAGGCTGCATACAAATTACCTTCAAGCTATGTCTACAGGCTAATGTTTTATAGACTGCTGTCTGTGTGATATTTTTGAATGTGATATTTTTATATAGCCTGGGTACCTATTACATTTACTGTAATTTTATTCACTGTTTAGTTTTGGGTTAAACTGCTATCTAATGGCTCTTTAAATGCTGTCTTTTTGTACTTCCACAAACAGGTGGAAAAGCCCTATTGATGCATCTACACATAGGCCTTACACAGTCACGGTATGTATGTGTTTATGTAGACTCATACAAAGGGAATACATGTGATGACATGAATTTGTTCATATGAAAAACATGACGATCGGTATACTAAGCAGATCCACAGTATATATTTTGCGTGTTTAATCAAATTCTGTAAGGTTTTAGTGCTGCCTAACCCTGTTACTTTCTGTCACCTGGGCCTTCTTGGAAAAGGGATAGGCCTTTTCTAAGATGAAACCTAGAAGCTGGACAGCCCCGTTTAACTTGTGGCGCAAGGACAGCTTATGACCTCATAGTTCTATTAAGATATAATTCATTGTGTTTCATTCAATATTAAAAAGCACATATTTATATTTTGACGTATTCTTAATAGATTACTCACAATGCCATTGAAAACCACTGACAGACTCACCCAGGTCAAATGCACTCATCTAATGTCACACAAGTCATTGGATTTACTGTGGGTTGCGTTTACGCGCAGCTAATAACGAGTGTAGAACAAATAGCTGACACCCACTCATATTAGCACACATAGCTCATACCAACCCGTTTAATGTCACAGAGTTGATAAAGATTTGTGTTATGACATACATACTTGATAAACACCCACAGAAGGGCATAGAAAGGGCATAGGATTCACGAGCCAGGCTGCGACCCACAGCTCAGCAACTGCAGCACAAACTGATACCAACTCTTTTGGCGCACACACATAAATTCCTACTGTGGCAAACAGAACTCATGCATTATCACAGAATGGTGGCATAAAAAGGGCATTGGATGGCATAGGACTTGACTTTGAGTCGCGAGCAAGCCTCTCTCATGGAACCTCTTAAACAGTCCTCGAGTAAGTGCGCCGCCATTCGGCAATATACAGTGAAATACAGCAATATACCGCTGTCCACCAGAGGGCAGGCTCCAAAAATATAAGGAGAAACCCAATGGCAACTTTAAAGTGTAACTAAACCCCTGGTCAGAGCCAAACTCCGCCCACTGGCAATATTCGAAAAATGCTGGAAAAGTGGGCAGAGCCCAGCGGAGACAGAGGGGAGAAACCGAGGGTGGGGCTGAGCCGGGGGCGGGACCTGAAACCCAACAAAGGCGGATTGATTGACAGCTGTGAGAAGCGCAAAGATGGAGAGAAGGGTGTGGTGGGGTTGTGCCAGGGGCGTGGGTGGTGAGCCGTTAGTCGAGCCCGCTTACGTCACTACAAATAGAAAAACTGCAGTAACCACCGTTCAACCTGAAGAGGGCAGGACTTAGACGGTTTTACAGCATATATTGTAAAATTAATATACTTTATACTCAAATGTCAAATCTTTTACTCAAATCAATGAACAGCACTAATAAGGCCCCATTCTTACAGAACATTAACTGAAAAAAGTTGTTTTAGGGTTTAGTTACTCTTTTACAAGTGTAAAACTCATGTTTACAGCCTGGTCTCTAGAGCTAAGTTTTTACTACGTGACAACTCTGTGACAAATTTTATTGCCCTTTTATAACGACAATATCGGTTAATAGGGGACCAATGGACGGATTACATAAATGTTTATTTACAATCTATGGTAGCGAGTCACAGCACGAGCCAGGTCGGAGCTGTTTGCTAAGCTTGCTGGAGTCCCTCCGCCTTGGTTTTAAATAACCAGCAAAGTATAAAACTCAAATACGTTGATCCCACTACTACAAACATTACCCCATCTCCCTATCTGACAAGTATTTGGGTTTGAGTGTTGTTCGTTCTTCACGTGACAGCTACATAAGCTTAACCAATGCAAGCTTAAGCGAAAGACTCAAAACAGGTAAACTAATTCCAGGACAGACCCTATATAATGTTGTGGAATGTGCATGCGCAACTGACGATTTGTTCTTTCCGAGTCCTATTAGGAATCGTTCAAGAACAACCCATCACTACTTCTTTGTATAGAATAAGAAAAGAGTTAATCGCGGCTGGCCAGGCTAGTCTACCCCTGCAAACAGAAAGACAATTAGTGCTGAGTCATCAATCCTTGAACTGTCACAAAAGGCCAATATTGGGCCAATTAACAGAGTGAATAAATGTTGTTTGACATCAAATGCTCAAGATTTGGCAGACGCCTGAGGAAAAATTGAATAGCCTTTTAGAGGTTTTATGAGGTCAACTACCCTTTTGAGTGGTGTGTATGGCAACTGGCAATAAAGACAGCAATTTGTGCCAGTCGTAAATCACACAGTTAAGGTCAAACCACAAAGACCCACCCAAATTCTAGAAAAAAAATCTCAGCTCACAAATTTGATTGTTTTGTAATGTATTCATAATAGGTAAGGATAATAAAAAGCAATACAGAAAGTAACAACTAGCTTCCCCATCTGTAGTCCTATATTGTACATGTTTTTAGTGGTAGGGGAAACCGGAGCATCCGGCAGAAGCCTACGCAGACAAGTGGAGAGCATGCAAACACACAGAGAGGCCCTGCCCTGGATGGGAATCAAACCCAGGACCTTCTTGCTGTGAGGCAGTAGTGCTAACCTACTGGTTGATGATTTGATGAAACACTGGAATGTAACTACCTTTCACAGTGGTCATTTTATCCAATCAGGACAATGTTGTGTGGTTTTCATTATAAACAGTAAAATCTGTTTTAAGATCTGTTGTCAGGATGTGGAGCTGTTGGCAGTGGGCCTGAGACCATGCTACATCCTATAACCAAGAGCCTTACCTGACAATGCCTCATTTCCTAAGAGTAGAACAATTACTGGTTCCTTGTGAAAAAGAATCTATTAGACATTTGTTCAGCAACAGTGTGTAAAACAAACTAGAATAAGCTTAAAAAACAATATGCATTATGTAACTTGAATTGGTAGTATAGTGCATTCATTACCCCAAATAAGTCAAGATACTTAAAACTAACATGGTATAAAAGTCTTTTATTTATTTTTAAGAAACAGACTATACCACACACTGATTTCCAAGGTAAATATATTGTTATATGCCATTATGCCACACTTTTCTATTGCACGCTCACCAACAAAATGCTGAGAATGTGAACTGACTGCTTTTTCAAAAGACAAACATTACAGAAAAGTTATTTAAAATCCCTCGAGTCAGACCTCCATGTGGATTTCAATTAGTGGGACGCAATTTGTAATATGATAATAGGTTAATGTATAAAGAGCAATGGTTCCTGTAGGACTCTGCATACCTTTAAACCATTGATTGTCAAACATGAACATAAAGTGTGCTTATACTAATGACATACATTGAGGTTGTGATACTCCCAAAATAAATACCCATCAATATATGATTTTTATAGATACACATGACTAAATTGAAGCAGCATGAGCAATAAAACTGTGCTTACAACTTTGTACTTACTAACAAGTAATTTTCAGTGCATCGCAAGCTCTTTAAGACTAAAGGTCCCTGTACACAAAAACACAATCTGCTACACTTGGCATCACTTATTAGAACATCCCTTATCCTGTCAAACTGGGCTACATTTTCAATAACTTTTATACAAAAATGGATCATCTGTAAGATAAACACTTCATATACTCAAACAAATGTACAGTGTGAAAGTGCTACAATGATTTTCCAAGTGCATTAGAGAAAGCTAATGGAATGAAAACTGAGTCCAGAGGCTTTTACTTAAACCTTTTTTTCAAGATGTCCTGGATGAATGAGAACCTTCAGACATAATGGAATGGTAACAAACTATTATGTAAAGGCTACCACACACAGTACATTCATCCCCTGCTTTTTCCTTGACTGACACTTCCCTTTGTGAAGTCTGTATTTTTCAAGCTGTTCATGGTCTTTTTGTAGTGTTGACATTGAATTATCTTTATTTATGAGCGAGGTAATTGCACTGCCTCAGGAGTTTATGGACTCTGCTGAGTTGCTTTGATGGGATAAATGTTTTTGTTTTTTTAAACTGGTAACACACTCTTGAGGTAGCTGCTCAATGATTAAAACTTTATTAGAAACAATTAAAATCCTCAGACAGTTTTATTTTCTGCCAAAATACACTTTTGTTATGTAATGAGACTATATTATATCAGCACATATACAGTATAGGCCTATTACATTTTTTTAGAGCAAAAGTCTTAACAGTTTTTTTTTTGCCAATATACATTTTAGCATAATTTATCTACCCCCCCCATGTTATTACTTATGTCAAGTTTGGTCTGTTCCATATATAGCTACAAAGAATACATTCTTAAAAGAAGACTAACCTGAGTGCTATGTCCACCAAGCAGTGCAATTGGTTATAAACTCTCAAAAAAGATCAAATGAAATCAAAGTGCACAAAACACATTGCAATCTGTTACCAGATTACCTGATTGACTACAAGTATAATTTAAAATGAAGATGTGATTAATTTTTTGCATCAAGGAAAATGTTGTAATGATATACAAATGAAATAAGCATTAAATAAAAAGCTGACGGTGACCTTAGGCTGAGGTTTGCTGTTCAATAAAATATTTGAAGACTTGTTTTGTGTGCCGACATATGTTGCATAAAGCCAATTACAGACAAAAATAAAGCAACACTATGCAAAAAAACAATCATTACTATAAAACCCCAAACCCTAAAATCGAATCCAGACCAGCCAATTTTCTTCAATTTTTTTTTCTATACAGACATTAAGGGGCCGTTTACAAAACACCAAAATGCTGGCTGGTAGCTTATTCAGAATGATCTGCATTTATAGAAAATTTCTAAACCTGGTGTATTCTGGAGCAGTGTGGATAAACTCTAAAACCTTAGTGTGGTTATTATTAGAATACAAGTTTTTTTTAAGCACAAAAACACTGAATTTTGCTATTGTGTAGATTTTTGGGACATGACTCTTGGGTCATTGTTTTTACTAAGAACCCCATTTTTACAATTCACATAACAATAAAGTGGATGCTGCAAAAAATAGCTTTTGCTTTTGTGGATTGACAATGCCATTCTCATGTGAATAAGTGGCAATTGAATGCATCTGGACAGACATACAACCAATCAGAGAAAAGCCACGTTCTTCCTCTCAAAACCTTTTTAGGAAAGTTTACCACAACCTATATCTGTATTGCAAACATTTCTGTGTTGTTTAAAATGTGCTATGTAAATATAATCAAATGTTAGTCCTAATATAAACAGACTTGTGTAGTAAACTATACCAACTTGTACTTCTCAACAAGGCTTTGGTCATATTTTGTAACAATAGTGGTGAGACGTGTGACAAATCCAAGCCTTTATTAGAGCTTATGTAATCTGTTCCTCTGCTCCTGGGTGGTCAATGGGCTGTTGTCCATTCTCAACACTCGCTAATCCAAGTCCAGCATCTGCTCACCCACAATGTCCATAGTGGCCGAGGCTTTAATGGAGCTGCCCGCAGACCCAGAGTCCACAAACATGTGAGGGATTTCATTCCCAAAGTAGATTTTACTGTTGGCTGCAATGGCCTTGTACTTCATCAGCTGCAAGTATTCTGGTGTTAGCTTCAGCTGACAGGAAGAAAGAAAAAAAACAAAAACATTTAAAGTCTATTTTTGTACAGAATGTGTTGTTTGTGTTTTCATCTCTTGTACCTTATTTGCCTCTGCTGCTCTCTGTGCGGTGTAAAACTCTGCATCTGCTTTGGCTTTCTGCCGCGCCAGAAATGCACGGTCTGCAAATGACAAACAGACACTGTTCTTAACAGTGGGATGCAGAGTCAAAGTGTATATATTTTTTCAGAAAACAGGATGCTGCTGTCAAAACTGTAGTCTAAACCTAAGTATCTGTTGTAAATTCACTAAAGAAGCCAAACCCTTTCCTTTTACTGCATGTCCTGTGGGAGACACTATCTATTGTACATACGTGCTATTCAGGTTTAATCTTTTTGCTTGGAATATTTGACGTTTTGCTTTCAGGAACAATGTAACTTTTTGACCACTGAACATATAATAAACTTGTGTTCATCAAATATGTATGCAGTATGTAAGCCATTGCAGCTGGAAGCCACATGGTAAAGTGGTTTAAAGTCTTAACCTTGCTTTATGCCTTTGCAGAATTTGCTCACTTCATGACTGTCTAAACCAAAGTTAGACACTTTTTATAATTAAACAAAACAATTGTACATCCCATACAGCATGCTTATTATGGTCTTTAGTGTTACCAGCTTGACCAAGCCAATTCTTCTATTCTAGACAAATAATTACTCCGGTCTCTCTCAATTCGATTTCCATGGGGCAGAACAAATGTACACAAATTAAATTACTGGGAAAAAATGAAAAATGTATTGCATAAAACCCGCCCCATTTTAGGTAAACGTTTAAGACAGGGCAGGTCTTATCAAGCTAGGTAGAAGTTGGGTTCAACTGACGGGGGTCAAGACCCCCTTCACTGGGACTTGCTGGGCTAAGGAAAGAAAGAAAGAGAAAGAAAGAAAGAAAGACAGACAGACACGTCATGAATACAAAAATCTACTCTGGACCACTTGGGATTTTCTTTGTTGCCGCATGTACATGGTCTGACTCTGCAAGCTAGAACTGTTCACAGAACATAGTCTTTTTTCCATTGAAAGCGTTTACAAAAAGGAGGCGCCTTCTGTCGGAAACTTGTACGTTGATTGGATGAAGCACCGACTAGTATCCGCCTACGAATATGGAATAATGGAAATACGACGAGTGGTTTTGCCAAACCACTTTTGGTTCCAGACTCTGTGTTTGTAAAAACAGTACAGTATAAAAGAATAGATCTTGGCATAGATTTTTATTATTAAGACTATAAAAATATAAAAACAAATTGTATTAGCTCTGTGCAGTTCAATCTGGAATTGTGAAAAGATGTTTTATTATATACAGTAACTGATTATTTAACTTTTTGTAACTACAATGTCACCATATTGTGAATACAAACATGCATAAATGTCTTTGGCCAAGGCTAAACTGCTAAACTATGATTACAAAGGCAGTGAACTTTACAACACATCTGTGCTCCTGACGTGTGACAGCAGGAAAAGGTTAAGTAAGGGGTAAATAAGCGAGTACAGACATAAAGTCTACACTACTACATACGTAGTGAACACTCCGACTTGCAAGGGCATGTCTAAGACTCACGTCTAAGCCATCATTATGTAAAGTTGGATTCGGTTTACACTTTCCTATCGTAATCACCAACCTTCAATTTCAGAGATCTTCTTTTCCGTTTCCTTTTCCATCACCTTTTGTCCAAACTTGATCTCCGACACCTGTGCCACTTTCTCTGCCTCTGTTCAACAAAATGGTATCATTATTGTGGTATGTTAACAGTTCGAATAACTGTCCAACAATAACAAGAACAACCAGGCTGTGCTGCGTTGTTTCTCACCTATCACGGCCCTCTTCCGCTCCGTCTCTGCTTCTTTCTCCACAACTTTCTGTGTTTGTTGAGAGATCAGCAGTTTGGTCTTTTCACTCTCCCTGCAAAGACAAACACACAATAAATCATCCGTACACTAAGAAGTAGTATTTGGCTCTACAATAGCTAGGTGGATGTTTGTTAGCTTGGTTGATTTTGAGTGTTTCATTGGACATACTTTTTAGAGGCTTTTTTTTCTCCCAATGTGGCTTTGGCCAACAGTGAAAATCTGACCACAATGAGTCATTTACTTATTTGTAAACCCCTCTTGAACAATTTCTGTACAAAGTCTTGGTCAACTCTTTACCAGTTCCGCAAAATCACAGAAATAAGTGAGTTCAAGAGAAATCCAGGATTAACCACATGTGTCACTCTGACCATCACAGCTTGTGAAAACAACACTTAATTAGATCAGTGCACATTAGAAGGCTGCATTTGTACACATACCCTATCTAAATTTACTGATAATGTGTATAATTATAATTATATAATAATATGAGGAAAACATAAAATATGTTATTCCAATGAAATTATGACTTCCCATTTGAATGCTCCCTTTTGCTACTTACTTTTACCTTTGTCAAATTACTTTAAAAGGTGCATTGTGTAAAATGTTATAGTATAAGGACAGGCTGTAAAAAAGCTTCAAAATACTAAATCATAATATACCAGAAAGTTTTTAATAATACAACACAACCTTTGGATCCAGCAGCTTATTTTCTCTACTCGTGATTTGTTTCAAGCAGCAGATAAAACTTCTCATCACACTTAATAATAATGCGTCACTCAGAGGTGCACACAACAATAGCAGCTCTGATTACTCTTTTTGAGCACTCATTTTGTATAACACTAGTGTTGTCACCAGATACTGCCCAAAAAAAACAACACAGCCCACCTTTAATTGTTGGATTGACCATTATTTTGACATGTACGATTGTTTGGCACATAGTATACCATAATATTGTGTTTCAGGTAGTTTTTGTGATATTGTATGCAAAATATCTAAAAGCTCTTTGAATGTTGTGTTGACTTTTTTCTTGTCTTTTCTAATTGGAAAATCTCTAAATGACGAGAGATTACTGTATTACACTTTTTCAGTAAAGTCAAACCCAAAAAACAAATTTCACAAAAAACAGGAAACAGAAACACTTTCTGTGATCTCATCTCAAAAGTCAATAGTGTTTATTCTGCGAAGCCACATCTTACTGTTCTTTAGTTGAAATGAGCCAGAATTAAAGGATCATTGTTTCTTGAGCTAAAGACCACTTAGACTTCTGAATACAAGTCTACAGGATGTGTCATTTGGAAAGTGAAAGTGAAAAGGTAATTCAAACAAAAGCCATGTTATTATAGACCTGCTTTTGTATTCCTTTCTTCAAAGCCAGCATCAAGTTGCCTCATTACTTCCGTCTGTTTTAATAAAGTGAGGAAGGCCGACTAATATGTTCTGTCGGGAATTTCCTGATTACGCAAGTATTTCACAACTTTCACATAAAATGTATTATATAAGCTTAATTTTACTGCTTTACTGTTATTCTCACACAAATGTTTAAGTCATACAAAATGCATAAAGTTTTATAAAGAACTGCTAAACTAATTACAAAGGCACCACAACACATCTGTGCTCACCCACCACACACACACACACACACACACACACACACACACACACACACACACACACACACACACACACACACACACACTTATTATATATTTATGGCTCTTCAGAACAGCTGAATATATCTGTAAAACAACTGGCCTCAAATACTGGCCTGCCAGTATTTCCCCTTTCACCTTCTTTGTTTACATGAGAGGGATGGGGAAATTACGCCTATTTTGCTTTTAAGGAAATGTTTGCCGAATGGACTTTGGACTTCAGAAGAGTGGGATCTATGACCGGAATATTTGTGTATTATGTCCAAGGAGTGGTGAACCCTTAATGACTACAGTGCAGCTTTTTATAAGGAAATAAAAGTAATGCTTTGTGAACATGTCTGACACCTCTTTAAAGTGAAGGGTTATTTATGCAGCTGAAGTCGGGTAATTTCAAATAATGTACTTTAGTGGTGGATATGCAAATATTAAAACACTTTGTGCTATACCTAGTGCCATTTTGTACTTGTTGACATTATCTTACTTGGCAAGTTACAATTCACACTAAATACTACTTCATTTAAAAACTCTATTCTGTTCTAGTTTCCGAGCCACAAGAGTTCTTCCAACAGATATTCAGTGAGATAAGTTACAAAATCATCTGTCCTTTTACTTGTTTTTTAATCTTTCTAATTTTCTTTACTTCTTTAAAAAGGTGAAGTTTGTAGTATTTGCAGCTGGCATTTCCACATCTCACTCCTCCTTTGTAGAGCATGTGAACAGCTATGGTAGCCTTTCAGGGACATGCTGTTGTCAATAAACAAATCCAGTAGAAATTGATTTGATGGTGATAAAATTAGTTCATTAATGCTCATACTGTATTTATACATGTTTACAATTAAACCTTCATGCAAGAATGTGTGCTTCCCCTTCATCAGAGCTGTTTTTTTTCTTTCTGGGCAGCTTCAAGAAGCAAAGACAAGTAAGTACTAGACCTTCAACTGGGTTCTATGGAACTGTGAAGTTTTCCCAAGATAGACAAATACAAAGAGTATTATTATATAATCTTTTAATATGATTATACACTAGTAAAAACAGTTTTTTATCAACTATTTACTACATTTTACACAATGCACCTTATGGTGGTACTTTAGTAAAAACAATGTACACAAGTATAATCTGTTTAAATAATCTGTAATCTGATTCCCCACTTATCTTAAACTTCATTTTGGAAGTCTATTGTCTGACATACCAATTAGATGAATGCGTTTATGTTTATTGGCACTTGCTGAAGTTGCAATTGTTTATTTTCCTCCAATTTAATTTAAATTTAACAGTCTTTCTGTGCATGGCTCCAGACCCGTATTTTATTATGTACTACAGTCTGATGACGACAATGATAAGATAAGCAAAATGTGGGTGAAAATTCCTAAAACAATTACAGATAACTAAATGTTGCAAGGCCTGTGGGTTAAAGTGGAATGCAGACCACCATTTCTTCCTTTCATAACATTAGCTGCGAGTAATTTAAATAAAATGAAACACCACATAATTCATAGTTTGCAGCATTTGGCAGAAGGTTAGATTAACTTTAGGTCTGTTTATTCAGGAGAGAGAATAAATACACAAATTAGATTTTTATGGTCAGAAAAAAAAAAAAACATCACTCACATTAGCTCATAGTTCCGCCGAATGCTTTCAGGAATGTTGGGCTTGGTGACGCGGACTGCCTTCAAAGAGAAAACAAATGAACATACATTCAGGGGAAAAGAGTCACCAAACACTTGTCTGTAGCTAAAGTAAAGTGGAAAAATCACTTTTCAACAAGTAAACAAGCAGAGTAATCCGATGAGACATGATACTGTAATCTTATCTGGTAACAGCAGTTGTTATTTTAATTGCTGTTCAAACTATCCAGAAAACAGCTGCATGTTTAAATGTACTGTTCAATTTCAAAACATGTTTAGCAACTTTATAAAGGGACCTTAAATAAATTTTAAAAAAGCAATCCCTAAAAAATATATCATGTATCTTATATCTCCTTGGTTGTTGATTGGCTTTTGGGTGACAGCACAAAGAGGGACAGAGTAGGTCACATGAGAACTGGAGCAGAGTGAGCAGTTGATGAGTTAAGAGACAGCACCAGGTGAGACAGGTCAATATTAGCCACTCTAAAGCAGGCAGAGGCTGAGATCTGAAGAATACAAACTGTGTAAACAAGAAATATTTCTGAAGCAGTCCTGCCCAGTCACAGTCACAGAATTAGAAGCAGGTCTCAGGTCAGCTCTATAGCTATATATATATATATATATATATATATATATATATATATATAATTGTTCGGTTCCTAACTGGCTAAAGAGCCTTGACATTAACCTCCCTGTTCTGTCAGGCTTTATGATGAGCCATTTGAGACAAAATTGGAATAATGTTTCTTATATTCCTCAAAGGATTATTATCTATTTGCACTGTTTTGTAACATTAAGTTGGTTAGTGGGATTTTAATGTTGTTTTTTTTAATTATATTTAGTAATTAATAAATAATCAAAAGGGGTAAAATGTAATGGAAGATAAATTTTTGACATCCGTGACTACTCACACAATATATTTGTATATTTTGTGATCTCTAAGGGCAAGAACAGTGCCTACTTCGTTATCTGTTCCGTTAACTTTAGATAACGATCCCTTGGGGAACTCTGTCACAGACGGACCTGAATGCAGAACTTTATACTTCCATTAGTTTTCCATTGTGAATGAAGGGACTTTCCCCAAGACACTTCTAATCTGCAGCACAACACCAGCACTAACCGCATGCATGTTTTGAAACTACAGCCTGCGTCCCAAAAGCCCCACTTAGACTGAAAAACTCCCAAAATTCACCAAAAGTCATGTGTCATATGTCGGTACAGTTATATACATATATTTAGTCATTTGTTTTGTTATTTTTATCTTAGGCTTTTTATAAATGTAAGACCACCTTGTAACAACTGTAATGTTTTTTTTTATAACAACGGCTGATCAACTAAAACAGAACTGACTTTGTGGTACCTGTATGATAAGACCAGGAGCCATCGAGGTTAGATCCTCCTGTAGAGTTAACTTCAGGTTCTCATCGATTTGATCTGGAAAGAGAATAAATAAGATGTTAAACAAAGAATGTGCTGAACAGAGAACTTTACAATTTAGAGTTACGTCAATGCAACAGAACATCAGCTCCACATTTTGTTACCACGCAACTTCCATTCCCCCATTAAAATCTAATTTTAATGGGGGAATGCTGCAAATTAGGGCTTGTCATTTGACAAACACCAGAGCCATAGCCCCTGTAGGATTATATAAAGTGTATTTGTTTGTGTCTGAAGTTTGGCAAGTGTTTGTTTGGCTTCAGTTGACCCCAGAGCCTCTTAAGAGGTTTTAAAGTCAAACTACAGGGAGTAGTTTTTCTTTGAGCCATAACACCATGTTATCTCAGGATTTTAACTGTGACAAGCTTACTATAAATAAATACTACAATGTCTCTCTCTGTGTCGAACAGTCGTGAATGTTTTTACTCAATAAGAACTGTTGGAGCATATATGATCATTTCTCAGCACTCCTATAACATAAATAAATTGTGGCTTAAAAATCAAACAGAGAACATCTGGCATTGAAATGTTAGATAATGACATTATACTACACTATACTACTTACACATTACACAACAACCAGCTGGCAAACCGGTGTGGACATGGACGATGAAGACAAAGTACAATTTGTAATATTGTGATATTTTTTCTCAAGGTAATTATAAGGTATAAAATCTTATACTATTAACAGCTTTAAAGCATTTTAGCCCAGTCGTAGTTTAGCTTCAGGATGCAAGGCATTGTAAAATGAGCAATATAGTGAGTAAGAGGAAAAGCACCTAAATAAATCGAGACACTTGTCAATAACCTTTTCTGACTCAGAAGTGCATTAATCTATTCAAAGCCACCAGACCTTATTGAGAAAAATGAGCATCTGGTTATGGCAAATGTTTGTGGTAAATCAGTGCCTTAATGACATTTCATAATTCTCATTTCAATATAGCCCTTACTTTGAATTTAAATATCACAGTTCGACTGTATCACACTATTGTGGTTATAACTGCAAGCACTTTTAATTTCCAAATTAACTGGTCTAGTCATTTGGACAAATCAAGATGAGATTTGAAAGAAAGGACTTTGTCTGAGACGCTTCAAATCCATAGAACTCAAATATTCAATGACGCAAACAGTGGGAGTTAATATAAATACAAACAGAGAAGTTGTATTTTAAACGGAGACTTGACTCACCAGTTCATAATAAAAGAACGTTATGAACAGTATGTCACCAGTAATGTCTAGTGAAGTCAGAGTAAATGAACACAAAAAACACTGATCAAAAAACAGTTGGTATTATTTTAGATTTAACTCATCACGCAAAGAAGCCATATGTGAACACCATCCAGATATGCCACCGTCTTCTCTGGGCCAAAGGTCATACTGTCCAATTTCTTTTTATATGTCCATAGAACAGTTAATTGACAGTTAAGTCAATTTTGTTTCAGTCCATTTTAAATGAGCTTTGTCCCAGAGAATGCAGCAGCATTTCTGGATGGTGTTCACATGGGGCTTCTTCTCTGCTTGATAGTTTCATGCTTATTTGCAGCTGGCACGGTAAACTGTGTTCACAAACAGTGACTTCTCGTAATGCACTTGCTTGTCTGGGTTAAGCTCTGCCCATCTTTACCTCTGATAGACTGACTTTATAAAATGCTCCTTTTAAACCTAATTAGTAAGTTAGTAAAATACTCCTCCAGCTCTTTTTTTCATTATTAGCACTTACAGTTATGCTCATACAGTAATTACATGCAGAATTTGAGATTTTTTTTAGGGCAATCTTTCAGATAAATTTTTTTTCCCCACTTAGTTAGTGGTTGGATGAAACTACCCAAATGACCCTGATCAAAAGTTTACATACCCCAGTTCTTAATACTGTGTATTGCCACCTTTAACATCAATGACAGCTTGAAGTCTTTTGTGGTAGTTGTGGATCAGGCTCTTTATTTTCTAAGATGTAAAGCTGCCCATTCTTCTTGTCAAAAACACTTGAGTTGCTGTAAATTCTTGGGCTGTCTTGTATGAACTGCACGTTTGAGATCTCCCCAGAGTAGCTCAATGATAATGAGGTCAGGAGACTGAGATGGCCACAGCCTTGTGCTTTGGATTGTTGTCATGTTGGAATGTACATCCCATGCGCAGCTTCTGGGCTGATGAGTGCAAATTTTCCATCAGTATTTTTTGATAACATGCTGCATTCATCTTTAGTCTGTGCTGTAAGTGTAAGTGAGATGCTTTGTGGCATTTGCGTACTAATGGCTTACTTCTAGAAGAAAGTGCCACCTTCTTGTGCATCTTGAAACAGAAAATGGTGTAACTTTCATCACAGGCCTTGTTGCCCTGTATTTCAGCTGAAGTTTTTTTGGGGGTTTTTTCTTTTCATCCCAAAAGATTTTCCTAGCAGTTGTGGCTAAACTTTTTGTTTGTCAACTTGACCTGCTTTATTTTCCACTTCTTAAAGTTTGAACATTGCTGATTGCCATTCTCAATTCCTTGGATATCTTTTTATATCCCTTTCCTTTTTTATACAGTGCAATTATCTTTTCCCGCAGATCCACTGAGAATTCTTTTGCTTTTCCCATGACTCAGAATACAAAAACATCAGTGCAGCACTAACTATGTACATATGCAAAACAGCTGTTGGGAAAAAATAGTGCCTATAAAACCAATAGATTTGAAGCCTCTGTTGTAGACCTACTGCATGCTGTTTACAGAGAAGTGTTATTCAACAACAACTTACCAAACAGCCCAATGTAGACCTCCTGCAAAGAGTGCACGCTGCAGAACTGGTTTAGCTCATGATGCACCTTGTTGAAAATGAGGGCTTTGTCATAGTCTGCGGTGAAGTTTCTTACAATGTCATAGACTGCAGAAAAAATAAAAAACACTTAATAAAATTCATTGTTACTAAACTCAGAGCATGTAATTCATGTGATTCAGCTGGGGCCCATGCGCTACAAGAAATGATTTATCACTGTGCAGTTAACTTGTGGCACATGGCCAAATAAATCAACGGGAGTTAAGGATAAAGATGTTTTTGGATGCTTTAAAACTGAGAAAGCTTACCCGCTGAAGGAATAAGAAAATTGACCACTTCTATGCGATCAAAGTAAATCATCACTCCGCCGCTGGAGCAGGAAAAATAAAAACATTGACTAGAGACATTTATAAAGATAGGATTTTTATTAAAATGTACAATTATAGGTTATTGGTAGAAAGTTTTCATGTTGGTGCATTTCATGGTTTTCTGATAAATTTGTCTTAAAATGTGATCTGATCTTCACAATATAACTACCCTTCAAGGACAAGGCCACTGAGCTCACACATTCAGCTCCGCCTAAACATCTCACAGACGCCTTTCCCTTCTATCCTAACACCATCCCAAACCAACCGGCTGCCATTTAACATCTGTCTGACTGTGTACTCTAATCGGATCTGTTGGATTTACAACCTCTATGTTTACAACACGTGAATTCATCCACTTCTGTGTATCTGATATGAATAAACTGTGTCGAATTATAATGGAAAGGATTATTATTACCTCTTCCATCAGAGTGTATTTTACAAACTCTAAATGTATTGTTTTTTTAGTACTTATGTGAATTTATATGTTTGAAACCTAAATTAAACAGTATGTGGTTGAAAACACTGAAAAGTTGTGATATATGACAGCTCTGAGCGTGCCTGTCTCTGGCTAAATTCAATATTTGAATTAAGCAGTTGATCATGTGATGCACTTGATCGTACGCTCCAGGGACCATGAAATGCTTAGTTTTCACCAAACACGTAGTCATATCGTATTGCATCGATAGAGATATCTGGCGTAAAAATCGAGATATGAAATTTTGTCCATATCGTTCAGCCCTACCCCCCACCCCATAAAAAAAAAGCCAATGAAAAATCCCATCACGTGACCACGTGTGCTGTTATTCTGCTGCTGTCTGAAGTCTGTATGTTTATGTTACGCATGTTGTTTTAGGGTGCATGGTGTGGCTTGTAATCTTTGTGTGTCCATTTATGTATACATGTCTATGATCCACATGGAATGAATTTCCCCTTGGGTATCAATAAAGTACTTATAATCTAATCTAATTGTCTAATCTAATAAAAAGAAGGGTGGCTATATTGGTCACTGAGTTAAACAAAAATGTTTATTTGTAAATTTTGAGTTTGTTTATTATTCTCACTTTAACAGGTGAAAATAAAAAGATGAGATGGGAAAATCTTTGTTTTTCATTTAGTTGCTTAATAATTCTGCACACTAATAGTTGCCTAATAATAGTGTAGATGTAGATATTCTCTTAAGAAAGCCAAAACTTAACTTTTACTACTTAAATGTTCAGGTTTGAGGGTTTGTTAACATTTTGGATTGACCAGGAGCACTGTAGTACAATAACAAATTAATCCTCAAAAATACACTTGCCTAATAATTGTGCACACAGTGTATAGCAATATATTCATGTAATATATACAATAAGGCTGTGAAATATTGCAATTGATGTTGGTCAAAGTACACGTTTTCTTTTTTAATCAAATGTATCAAGTAAATTCAGGGCATTTTATTTTATCTGCTGGCATGGGTCACGTTCCATAAATAAATGGAAAAACGGTCTAAATGACATCAAAGTGTACACATGATCTTAATAATCTGCACAAGGCCAGCTCACTTAAAAGGCCACCTACTATGTTATAAGTTTTTTAATTGCAGCCATTTGGGAAAATATACAATCCATTGGTCCTTTATTTCCTTTGTCATCAGCCTGCTAATCATGTTATTTTTTAAAATATTATCTTCTACTTACTACATATTATTGTTGCTGTTGTCTGTTTTTTATTGGTATGACTGCATGTTTATTGCTGGTTACAAAGAAACCTTGAACCCATTTGATTGCATGTGGAAAAGTTGATAATTTTGACGAAGCAACATTTTTTTTATTGTACCGAATGAAATATATTATATCGTTAAAATAATATATAGGGCCGGGACTTTAACGCGTTAATTAAGATTAATTAATTACAAGACTTTAACGCCATTAATTAGGATTAATGCATTAAACGCAAATGCAAAAAATAAATAAACGTTGACCGCGGAACGTTTTTCAATGAATGAGTTTCAACGGACCGATTATATTGGAGCACTAGCGTTCTTGACTTCCGACCAACAGTCAACATGAAGAAGCTGACGAGAGCGCTTTGCTTGGCCCTGTGGATGGGAAATTTTGTTTTACAAAAAGGATGGAAGCGTCGACAAGAGAATGGTTGTGTTCAAGCTATGCAACAAGGAATTTGCGCATCACCGCAGCACATCGAGCCTCAAATATCACCTCAACGCAAAACACATAGGAGCCTTTAGCGTGGACGTTAGCCCGACTCTGAGTAAAGTTACAAGGACCCACACCCAACCCACACTCCACCAGATGATCAGGACCAGGGTAACTACACTGCTACACTTAATGGCAAACATTGCACTGGTCTGCTGGACTGAAATAAACAATATTTTGTTGATTAAGCTTATGTATTCAGTCATTATTCAATGGTATACTAAAAATCCATGTGAAAAATTACTTCTCACTGTTCTCAGGTCAAATATTTATATGTAATTAAAATGCGATTCATTTCGATTAATTAATTACAAAGCCTCTAATTAATTAGATACATTTTTTTAATCGAGTCCCAGCCCTAATAATATAGTAATATTGTTAAAAAAAACATAAGAAAACTAACTGGACATGGCTAACTAGCATAAATCACAAAATTTCACTACACTAATTAGGTGAATGTTGGGTGTAAAAAAAAATTCAAATAAATAAAAATACTAACAACTACAACAATGAAAAGGCGCTTTACTTTTTTTTTTTTTATTATAAATGTACAGTATAAATATCTGAAGGCACATCTGCCCCCATTTACTGTTACTGATGCAATCTAAACCACCATCTTACCTCGTCCCACACGGTACATTCTTCACCTCATCTGTCTGTAACGTGGTCTATAAACACACACAAATTAAACAACACAGTCAATTTACCAGCAGTGGATATTCCCAGCAGCCCACACACATTTTTACATTTATCAGTAGATCCTGATAATAGTATTAATGACTCATGTGACTCACTTGTACAGACTTGTATGTGGTGATGAATGGGAGCATTAGATGGAAGCCTGGGCCACTGGTGGTGGTCAGGAGCGCCCCTCCTCTGTGTTAGAGACAAAAGAGATGTTTCAAGGATGTTTTGTAAACTTTCAAAGATTCAAAATGGTTTGTTTAGTCTCAATTTTATCTCTGTGAAAACGTGTGATGATTATACTGTATATACAGTGCCTTGCGAAAGTATTCGGCCCCCTTGAACTTTGCGACCTTTTGCCACATTTCAGGCTTCAAACATAAAGATATGAAACTGTAATTTTTTGTGAAGAATCAACAACAAGTGGGACACAATCATGAAGTGGAACAAAATTTATTGGCTATTTCAAACTTTTTTAACAAATAAAAAACTGAAAAAATTGGGCGTGCAAAATTATTCAGCCTCTTTACTTTCAGTGCAGCAAACTCTCTCCAGAAGTTCAGTGAGGATCTCTGATGATCCAATGTTGACCTAAATGACTAATGATGATAAATGGAATCCACCTGTGTGTAATCAAGTCTCCGTATAAATGCACCTGCACTGTGATAGACTCAGAGGTCCGTTTAAAGCCCAGAGAGCATCATGAAGAACAAGAAACACACCAGGCAGGTCCGAGATACTGTTGTGGAGAAGTTTAAAGCCGGATTTGGATACAAAAAAATTCCCCAAGCTTTAAACATCCCAAGGAGCACTGTGCAAGCGATAATATTGAAATGGAAGGCGTATCAGACCACTGCAAATCTACCAAGACCTGGCCGCCCCTCTAAACTTTCAGCTCATACAAGGAGAAGACTGATCAGAGATGCAGCCAAGAGGCCCATGATCACTCTGGATGAACTGCAGAGATCTACAGCTGAGGTGGGAGACTCTGTCCATAGGACAACAATCAGTCGTATACTGCACAAATCTGGCCTTTATGGAAGAGTGGCAAGAAGAAAGCCATTTCTTAAAGATATCCATAAAAAGTGTTGTTTAAAGTTTGCCACAAGCCACCAAAAATTTCAGTCTCTCGATGTGCAAAACTGATAGAGACATACCCCAAGCGACTTACAGCTATAATTGCAGCAAAAGGTGGCGCTACAAAGTATTAAGTTAAAGGGGGCTGAATAATTTTGCACGCCCAATTTTTCAGTTAATTATTTGTTAAAAAAGTTTGAATATTGAGTTTGAATAATATTATGTTAATATTGAGATAAATGGTATGGATTTTATACAGCGTTTCCACCTACTAGGCAATCAAAGCACTTTACATCAAGCTTCCATTCACACACCAGTCTCACAGAAACTGGAGGCAAGGTGGGTGTGTCTTGCCCAAGGACACAATGACAGTATGAACCGGGGAGAGCGGGAATTAAACTCCCAACCTTCCGATTAAAAGGAGAATCGGGACAGAAAAAGGGAAAAACTCTGACATTTGACTGTTTTTTTTATCCCAGAGACAGGCGGCTTATAAACGGGACTTTCCCGGCCAAAACGGGACGTATGGTCACCCTAGTTTAATTAGATTTGCAGGTAATAACCTATATCAGAATCCCTCAGAGATATTATCAGGTAGCTCTACACATCCCGTGTGTGTCCTGCTCCTGAAGAATTGGTAATAACGGAAACACGCAATTATAGCACGCAATATCATCTAGCTCTACTGCACACAACCAGAGGGTGTGTGGTAGGGATGGTCATTTCCCACAAATATTCAAATATTGGTTACAGTTGGTTGAGAATTTTTTGAATAACAGTGGTCGCTCCATTTACTGCAAACTTGCTTTTTTACAAGTTGTTACAAACAGTTTCTAGCATAGCGACAAGAGTGTGGATGTTGATATTGAGGAAGTCTCATCTCCATTCAAATCAGACAGTACTGGGGAAGTGATGAAAAAAGTTAGTCTGGGGCCTTGATTTGTGAAATAAAAGGGCACAATTCTGATCTTACGATTTGTTTTCCTCAACTCATTCCATAAAAGAAAATTGTGACAAAATTGAATCGTAAAATCAGAATCGTCAAGCAAATCGAATCAATCAAGTCAATCGTTACATCCCTACTATATAGCTATTAGTGGGTTGATCTGGACACAGCCAAATGCAATGCAGTCAGAAATTTGGGTGCACCAAACTTTTAGTCGCACCAGTGCAAAAGTTAGTCTACAGCCCTGGGCCCATCGGTTGCAGCTCCCACCAAATGTACATTTTATATTTTTGGCAAGAAGTCGCTCTTTGGCCCTAAAAGGTTCACCTTTTATATCGTGCCAAGCCATCCAACTTGAGTCAAACTATGGGGTTAGTGGCCTCTTGTGACCAATGATGTGGCAGCACAAACAGGAAGAGGCGGGTTTTTGGGCGGTTTGATCCCCGCTTGTAAACTTGATTTTTACACTTGTAAAGTCGCCATTGGGTTTCTCTTCATATTTCCGCTTTTGGAGCCTGCCCTCTGGTGGATGGCGGTATATCGCTGTATAGTAATGGGCGATATGAACGATATGCGATATAAACGATAAAAAATTGGCCTACAATATAGATTTTAATTCTATTGTACTATCGCGATAATGCATGTTGATGACGCAATTTCCCCGCATAATTTACAGCCACAACTCATCGTCAGCTTGAAACATGGCTGAAAGCGAAACGGAGGAGCTGGTGAAAAAGACTGGTGCAACATCCATTATTTGGACGTGGTTCGGATTTAAGCCGTCTGACCTGCAGCAGCAAATTATACCTTGTAGAGTGTGTGGGGCTACAGTTCCGGCTAAGAGAGGTAACACGACTAATCTATTCTACCACCTCAAAACGAAACATGTTACTGAATACCAGCATTGCCAGGCAATGCAGCCAACCCCAAGCTCTAGAAACGTTAAGAAAAAACAGGAACTGATCCAGACCTCCATCCAACAGTCATTTTCAAAAGGTACTCCTTACAGTAGGAAGAGCCCGCGATGGATTGAAATTACCAGGGCGATAATTGTTTACTTGTGTAAGGACATGGTCCCTTTTCAAACGGTAGAGAGCCAGTTAAAGCCATGATCAGAGCTATTGATCCACGATACGAAGTGCCAGGCCGCAAATACTTTACAGAAACAGAGATGCCAAAACTGTACGCCGAGCTCCGCGAAAAGGTTGAAAAAGAGCTGTGTGACTTGAACTATTTTGCCACTACAACGGACTTGTGGTCGAGCCGTACCATGGAGCCCTTCATCAGCCTGACCATTCACTATATAACGGACAATTGGAATCTGGGCAGCCGGTGTTTGCAGAAGTCGTACTTCCCCGCTGAACATACGGCCGAGGAGATAGCACAAGGACTCAAGGAAGCGCTCGAGTCATGGGGTTTTAAAGAAGAACGCCAAGTATGCATCACTACTGATAATGGAACGAACGTAGTCAAGGCAGCGTCTCTGAATGATTGGACCAGGCTGCAATGCTTCGGACACAGGCTGCACCTAGCCATCGGTAGGTTAAAACATTTCGTGCATAATATTATAATAATTTAACATTACACTGTAATATTTGCCTATATTACTGAATAGTAATGTTGCATTTGCGTTGTGAGATAAAGAAGTTGCCTCAGTAACACTTTACAATGAGGTTCATTAGTTAACATTAGTAAACCACATTAGTTGTTAACATTAACTAATAATGAACTTCACTTATAATGCATTTTCTATTATTATTTAATTTTTTTTTATCTTTGTTAATGTTAATTTCAACATTTACCAATACTTTGTTAACATTAGTTAATGCACCGTGAACTAATATGAACAAAGATTAACAAATACAGTAACTAGGGATGCACCGAATGTTCGGCCACCGAAATTATTCGGCCGAAAATAGCCAAAAAAAGCACTTTCGGTGTTCGACCGAATAAGTAAAAAAGCCGAATAAATTTTGCTGAACAATGACGTTTTTAATGACGCAATCAAATAACCCGCGTAGTGTGAGAGGCGCGGGCTTTCTGCAGCAAACATGTCAGCAGTGTCAGAGAAAGAGGCAAAAATGGCTGTTTGCAGACATTGTTCTGCTAAATTGTCCAGACGGGGTGCATCTGCAAAAACGTACCTACTTCAAGTGAAACAGACCACGGAGTGAAAGTGAAACTAAAAGTGCGCTCTTAGAAGCTGTCAGCACACAATTTAGTCAGGCGGACTCAGAACCCCTGTACAGCATCGCGACTGTGCTTGATCCACGATATAGCCTAAAGATCATTACTTGGATGTGGGGAAAAAGATGCACACACGAGAAATAATCCAGGCCGAGTTGGATTTGGGAAAGTCGCTAGGTAATGGAGACGGTCAGGTGATGCACAGCGCAGGAGATGAAAACAGCGCAGAGAGTAAACGGGCTCGTAGGCTACTACAGACGAGCCGCGCACAGTCTCGCTGTCTGACGATGAGATCCTCCAATAGAATAACCCATTTGCAAGACAGAGGACAAGCTCGACTGCTCAACAGTTGGATGGGTATGTCTCAGAAGCCCCCTCCCCACGAGCAATAACCCTCTCGAATTTTGGAGGACCAATCAAGGCCGCTTTCCTGACCTGGCGCAGATGCACGCAGGTAGGCTACTTGTATGGGAAATTAATTTAAGATTTTATTTATATTTTGGATTATGGTAACACTTTATAAGTAGTTTCTATTTTTAACATTAACTAACAATGAAAAACCCTTATTAAAAGCATTTATTAATCTTAATGTTAACATTTACTAATACAGTATTAAAATTAAGTATCACATTTGTAATTTTTGAATTAAAAAGTATCAAAAGTGGTAGGCCTATTTGTTAAAATTGTGAATGCACTCATACTTACATGAACTAAATATTTTTTATTATCTTACATTAAGGAAGATTAATAAATACCATAACAAATGTATTGCTCATTGTTAGTTAAATAAATATTTTGAAATTGTATTTTTGTTATTTGATTTTTTTTTATCTGAAAAGCAACACAAAATAGTAAAAAGCAAATTTTTACTATTTAATTATTGTAATGGTGAAAAAATTGGCAAAATAAATGGAAAAAATGTGAAACACCGCGTTCGGTATTCGGCCTTCGGCCAAGCATTTCATTATTATTCGGCTTCTGCCAAGAATTTCATTTCGGTGCATCCCTAACAGTAACAAATGTATTCCTTGTGGTTAGCTCATGTTAGTTAATACACTAATGTTAACCAATTAAATGTTATTGTAAAATGTTACCTTTGCCTCTGTTCAGTGTATCGACAATGCTATTTTAATGGTGCATTTGTGTTAAGTGATGTTCATTCAATCCTAATCGCGTGTGTGTGTCTCTGTCTGTCTGTCTGTCTGTGTGTGTGTGTGTGTGTGTGTGTGTCTCTGTCTGTCTGTCTGTCTGTGTGTCTCTGTCTGTGTCTCTGTCTGTCTCTGTGTGTGTGTCTCTGTCTGTGTGTGTGTGTGTGTGTCTCTGTCTGTGTGTGTGTGTGTGTCTCTGTCTGTGTGTGTGTGTGTGTCTCTGTCTGTGCGTGTGTGTGTCTCTGTTTGTGTGTGTGTCTCTGTCTCTGTCTGTGTGTGTCTCTGTCTGTGTGTGTCTCTCTGTTTGTGTGTGTGCGCGTGTGTCTCTGTCTGTCTGTGTGTGTGTGCGTGTGTCTCTGTCTGTCTGTGTGTCTCTGTCTGTCTGTGTGTGTGTGTGTGTCTCTGTGTGTGTGTGTGTGTGTGTGTCTCTGTGTGTGTGTGTGTGTGTGTCTCTGTCTGTCTGTGTGTGTGTGTGTGTGTGTGTGTCTCTGTCTGTCTGTGTGTCTCTGTCTGTCTGTGTGTGTGTGTATAGAGAGAGAGAGATAGAGATGATGATTATAGATTAAATTAACATATATCTTACACATTTGTCAACAGAAAAAAGTGTGAAAGATCCCCGAATTGACCGTGCTGTTGCTTTATGCAAGAAGATTGTGAGTGCCTTTTCACATTCTTGGAAAAGAAGAAAAGAGTTGAAGAAAGCCCAGGCAGAGCACCATCTTCCCTTTCATTGGCTCATCACAGAAACACCAACAAGGTGGGGGTAACGCCAGATGATGATCCAGAGGGTGCTTGAACAAGAGAAGGCCCTATTGCAGGTACTAAAAGCAAACAGGAAAACCAGACACTTGGTACCCACTTGGCAAGATACAGATGTCTTGGAATCTATAAGCAAGACCCTCGGCCCACTGCTGGAATTCACAGACACGCTGTCTGGAGAAGAGTATGTCAGTGTGTCGTACATCAAACCTGTTCTCCGTCTTTTCAACAATACTGTTCTTTCTGCAGCTAATGATGACACAGAGCTGACCAAGGACATGAAAAGAGTCATCCTAGAGTACTTAAACGAGAAGTACTCAGACCCCGAAACGGTTGACCTGCTGGATATGGCCAGTAATAATCTTTAGGGCCTTAAAAAAAAAATCACAAATTGTGTAAACGAAATTTCAGTGAGTGCCGATTTTAAGATTCATTGTTGTCGTGTTGCTTTTTAACTTAGAAGACACCGTTTTTTCTGTTCTTTGCATATTTTGTGTCCTTTAGGAAAATAACTAAAACGACATTTGGTGCCTTCTGCACTGTTTTGCACTTTCTAATGTCTGTTGTAGTAAAGAAGTAAAGTTGTAGTAAAGTAAAGAAACTTTATTTTTATACTTGAAACATTTTCTTTAGTTTACATATACGTGCCCTTCACTGGAAGTATTTTCTTTATACAAAAAATTAATGTGCTTTCATTTTGCACTTTATTATGTTTTCGTTTGAAGTATCTGTGCACTACACTTGGAAGACACTTCTTTATTTGAAATAGCCATTTGCCATTGCCTAATGTGGTACATTAGGCTGCAGTTAAGAGTCTTGTTAAGAGACTTTGTTTTTATTTAAAGTATTTGTGCATTACACAAAATAATTTTCTTTGCCTAACTGAAAGTATTATTACTGAAAGTAAGTATTTTTTCTTTGTTAAAGTCTCTGCAGATAGTGTACTTGAATTATGTTATGTTGTATAATAATTACAGTTTTGCAAAATAAATGTTCTCAAAATTACATACAATGTTTATTTTTTTCTTTAAAAAAATACATTTAGCAGTTTGGCTTTCCTTATGGTCTATGTAACCTGTTCTGAAATGGTTCTATTATAATTTATATATCGCAATATATATCGTTATCGCAAGAGGCTGAAATGTATATCGCAATATGGATTTTTGTCCATATCGCCCATCATCGCTGTATTTTACTGTAAATCCCGTAAGGCGGCGCCCTTACTTGAGGACTTTATAAGCGGTTCCATGAGAGAGGCTTGAACAAATCTTGTGGTAGGCAGATACTAGTTGGTTCTTCATCCAATCACCTAACAAGTTTCCGAAAGAAGGCGCATCCCTTTTGCAAAAGCTTTCAATGGGAGCCTTCCCAGAAGGTTCTGTAAAACAGTCTATGTCATCTGAACAGTTCTATCTGGTGAAGTCAGGTTATCAAAAGGTTGCCAGCCCCTACACTAGAACATTTTAAACAGTGCACCTTTTGGTAGCGATGACTAGTATGGTGAGGAATTCATCATTTAAATACTATGGTAGAGACTTCTTTTTTATGCCTTCTCACACTCATGGTCTTGTGAAAAACCATGACATGCTCATTGAATTATATAAGGGTAGGGCATTGGGCAACATTGAGCAACACTGCTGCTGTGTACACAAAGTTATGGTTAGAGTCTTTTGTTTAGACATTATACTTGCACCTTGTTAGAAAACAATCTGGTGTTCTGATGCAGGATAAAGGTTTCCATCTGAAACCGCAGCATTAGTCAGTGGCAGTTGCTGATGTTATCCAAGATCCTTGGATCATGTTCTGCTTGTGTTTTATGCAGTGTAGAGGTTAAATATGTTTTAGTGAGAGCTCTACAATGGGACTCACTGTCAAACAGCTGTTCATAATAAACATTTATCCATTACAAAATCACAGGAACATTTTCATTAGTTTTTGCTTCTAGTTTACTTACTACTACTACTAAAAATAAAAAAAAAGGTTGAAGTAAAAGCACTCAGTTTTCAAGGTGAAGGCGTTTCGTCTCTAATTCCAAGAGACTTTATAAATTCTAAAGGAATTCCTCTTCATCGTGAAAACTGACTCCAGATGCTTTTACTTCAACCTTTTTTTCAAAATGTCCTGGGTGACTGAGAACCTTCACAGATAGGGATGCACCGAATGTTCGGCCACCAAAATTATTCGGCCGAAAATAGCCAAAAAAAAGCACTTTTTTATATTTTGGATTATGGTAACACTTTATAAGTAGTTTCTATTTTTTACATTAACTAACAATGAAAACCCCTTATTAACAGCATTTATTAATCTTAATGTTAACATTTACTAATACAGTATTAAAATTAAGTATCACATTTGTAATTTTTTAATTTAAAAGTATCAAAAGTGGTAGGCCTATTTGTTAAAATTGTGAATGCACTCATACTTACATGAACTAAATATTTTTTTATTATCTTACATTAAGGAAGATTAATAAATACCATAACAAATGTATTGCTCATTGTTAGTTAAATAAATATTTTGAAATTGTATTTTTGTTATTTGATTTTTTTTTATCTGAAAAGCAACACAAAATAGTAAAAAGCAAATTTTTACTATTTAATTATTGTAATGTTGAAAAAATTGGCAAAATAAATGGAAAAAATGTGAAACACCGCGTTCGGTATTCGGCCTTCGGCCAAGCATTTCATTATTATTCGGCTTCGGCCAAGAATTTCATTTCGGTGCATCCCTATTCACAGACATACTTTTATAAATTCCACCTGGAGCCGAAATGTGCGCAGGTAAATCATCCTCACGTGACGCCCTCTCCACACCTCCATTCACCCAAAAAAGGACAATGGAAATGGATTTGTGAATGAATTTTGTCTAAACATAAGCTGCTGATGAGTGGGTTTTACCTAAAAACCCGGAAGTGAGTGGGAGGCACGAGTCGGTCCAAGCAGGCTTACCACCTGTGGATGTGTTTTACTGTGAAGGCTGCTCTCAGATTAAAATGATTGCAGTGATACTGGAACTCCACTTTGATAATTTAAACATAGAATTAAATTTAAACAAATTCAAACTATTTAAACATATTGAAAACAAAACAAATAGGCTTACTTACTTCAGCCATGACATGTAATGAGCATTTAACAGAAGGAGAGCTGTTTCGATCACGAACCGAGGCTGTTGTACAGACTGTAGACGTGCAGTAGTAGGCTACAGGTGAGAGATGGAGGAGCGTGTCTGGAATGCAGGGGGTGTGAGAGTCGAGCATAATGAGGGTAGAGTCGTAGTGACAGGCCTGAATGGAGAGTATTAGGAGCTGCTCAGGAACAGAGCCACTGCGCTCCAGCAAGGTGCCCAAACTTTTGCAGACAGACATTTTTTTGTTTGAAAGTGTAAATGATGGAAATAAAATCTAACTTTTTTTGACTTATTATAAGGATGTCTAATCTGTCATTTGATGCCCTTTTCCAACACACACATTAATACAATTTACACACACACACACACACACACACGTTAGCTCACACACACACACACACACACACACACACACACACACACACATACATACATAGCGGCTGGTTAGCTCAGCTGGTAAGGACATGGCCTTTCACACGGGGGACCCATGTTCGAATCCCCCTCGGGGTGCTATCCAGTGTGGGTCCTTAGGCAAGACCCTTCGCGCTACTGCCTACCTCATAATGATGAGTGACAATAAATGCTATGAGAAGCCGGCTCAGACGTCGCCCGGCCAAACAAGGTGCGTCAGGTGTTGGGGAACCAGAGCAACTTGATGACAAATGGGCTACTGGAACAAGACGGAGATGGGCGAGATGCGATAACAAGGCTCTGTTGGAATGCTACTACTCCAGTAACCCTAGTCAGAGGGGTTACAAGAGAATGGGGATGAATGGTTACTAAACCCACAATCCAGGCTTACATCGGCAACTAGTAGCTCAGTGTTCCAACATCCACAAGCGGCAGCTGCTATCACAACTTGAGATTGACGAGATACAACACAAAAAATGCTACGGCAAGGGGGAGCCAGGACGCATGGTCAGAGGGGAGCCAACAGGTGCTCCCCAACCGGAGATTGGGTATGAAGCCCCAACAATTGAAATAACGCTGAACGAGGCAGCGACTGACCTGAAAGACAAGATCATGGCGAGAATGAAGGCAAGGCAACCCGACGCCAATTACAACGGCTAAGTGAAGTACCATCAGAAAGTCTCCTAGAAGATGTGAATGCAGCATTGAGTGCGATCCCTACCACATCCATCACTATGAGCTGCTATACACCTCCGCAGCAGTGATCCTCGAGATGCTTGGCTATAAGAGCAACCATGGGAGCCATGAGAAACAGTAACCCACCATGGAAACAAAGGCTGGAGGCTAAGATCAAGCAGACACGTAGAAGTAAGCCAACTGACAGAGGCCAAGAAAGGTGCAATGAGAAAACCGGTACCCAAGAGGTACAACCAGATGCCCATGCCTGAAGCACTTGAAACTGCCAAACAAAGGCTCCAAGCCTTGGCCAGCCGCCTAACGAGGTACACGAGAGAGAACGAAGCCAGAAGAATAAACCGGCTGTTCGCAACTCAACCTGCAAAAGTGTACGCTCAATGGCAGGGTAATAACAGCAGAGCAGACCCTCCAAGGCTGGAAACTGAACAATACTGGAAAAGTATAGGCATCACACAACAGCGATGCACAGTGGCTGGTGGCTCTGAGAGAGGACCACAGCAACCTCCCTGAACAGAATCCAGTTACCATCACAGTGGCAGACATCCAAGAAAGACTCTCAGGTATGGAAAAACTGGACAGCACCGGGCCCTGACAGGATCCACACCTACTGGCTAAAGAAGCTCACTGCACTCCACGAGCGCCTTGCAGCACAAATGAACCAGCTGCTAAGGGATGGGACGCACCCTGAATGGCTTACAGAAGGGCGTACAATCCTGATCCTGAAGGATCCCACAAAGGGTACAGTCCCATCCAACTATCGCCAATAACCTGTCTCCCCACAACATGGAAGCTCATGTCAGGCATCATTGCGGCTAAGATAAGTGGGCACATGGATCAATACATGAGCAAAGCACAGAAGGGCATCGGCAAAGAAACCAGAGGAGCTAAACACCAACTCCTGGTTGACAGAACAGTCACCCAAGACTGCAGAACCCGACACACCAACCTGTGCACTGCCTGGATTGATTACAAGAAAGCATATGACTCAATGCCACACACATGGATCACTGAATGCTTGGAGATGTACAACATCAACAGGACTCTAAGAGACTTCATTGCAAACTCAATGAGGCTGTGGAAAACCACCCTTGAGGCCAATGGCAAGCCACTTGCACAAGTATCCATCAAATGTGGCATATAGCAAGGAGATGCTCTATCCCCACTGCTGTTCTGCATAGGCCTGAACCCCTCAGCCAAATAATCGACAAGACTGGCTATGGATACCGACTCAGGAATGGGGCCACCATCAGTCACCTCCTCTACATGGATGACATCAAGCTATACGCTAAGAGTGAGCGGGACATCGACTCACTGATCCACACCACCAGGATCTACAGCTCTGACATTGGGATGTCATTCGGGCTTGAAAAGTGTAGTCGAATGGTGACGAAAGAGGGAAGGTAGTCCACACAGAAGGGGTCTCACTCCCAGAAGGAACAATAGCAGACATTGAGGATGGTTACAAGTACCTTGGAATACCACAGGCAAATGGCAACCTCGAAGAGGTAACAAGGAAAACAGCAACTGCCAAATACCTCCAACGAGTAAGGCAAGTCCTAAGAAGTCAGCTCAATGGCAAGAACAAGGCACGGGCAATAAACAGCTACGCCCTGCCAGTGATCAGATACCCTGCGGGAATAATAAGGTGGCCAAAGGAAGAGATACAGATCACAGACGTTAAGACACGAAAGCTCCTCACCATGCATGGAGGGTTCCACCCCAAATCCAGCACCCTGAGACTGTACGCTAGCCGTAAAGAAGGCGGCCGTGGACTAGTAAGTGTGAGAGCCACTATCCAGGATGAAACATCCAAGATCCACAAGTACGTCAAAGATAAGGCCCCAACAGATGACGTGCTCAGTGAATGTCTCAGGCAATGGGGAACAGAGGAAGAGGAGCTGGAGGAGGGACCATCATGGGAGGACAAACCCTACATGGGATGTACCACCGAACATAACTGAAGTGGCTGATATCAAGAAATCCTACCAATGGCTAGAACGGGCCGGACTGAAGGACAGCACAGAGGCACTCATCATGGCTGCACAGGAGCAGGCCCTGAGCACCAGAGCAATAGAGGCCCAAATCTACCACACCAGACAAGACCCAAGGTGTAGGCTGTGCAAACAGGTCCCTGAGACAATCCAACACTTAACTGCAGGGTGTAAGATGCTGGCAGGGAAAGCATACATGGAGCGCCATAACCAAGTGGCTGGCATAGTGTACAGGAACATCTGTACGGAGTATGGACTGGAAACCCCGAGGTCAAAGTGGGAAACACCTCCAAAGGTGGTAGAGAATGACCGAGCCAAGATCCTGTGGGACTTCCAGATTCAGACTGACAGAATGGTAATGGCGAACCAACCAGACATTGTGGTGGTGGACAAACAGCAGAGGAAGGCGTTGTGGTTGACGTGGCAATACCAAGTGATTGCAACATCAGGAAAAAGGAACATGAGAAACTAGAGAAATACCAAGGGCTCAGAGAAGAGCTGGAAAAGGCTTGGAAGGTAAAGGCGACAGTGGTGCCTGTGGTCATCGGAGCACTCGGGGCAGTAACCCCCAAACTGGAAGAGTGGCTACAGCAGATCCCTGGAAGAACACCAGACATCTCGGTCCAGAAAAGTGCAGTACTAGGAACAGCTAAGATACTGCGCAGAACCCTCAAGCTCCCAGGCCTCTGGTAGAGGACCCGAGCTCGAAGGAAGAGACCACCCGCGGAGGGTGAAGGACAAAGTTTTATATATATATATATATATATATATATATATATATATATATATATATATATATATATTAGGGATGCTCATATTGACCGTTTAACTGTTAACCTAAAGTAAATATTTTGACCGATTAATACTATCAGTTAAACGGTTTAAAACTTTTTTTAAGGTTATTTTTTTTGTTTGTTTGTTTGCTGCATGGTTTAAAAATAAAATAGCCTACTATATAGCTTATTTTTATTAACTCACGGAGCGCGTCGGCACGCTCAACCACACACGTGACACATGTGACAACATCAGTTAATGGTTAATAATCGATTAAGGAGCGGCGGTTGTCGGTCGGGAAAATTAATCAAAATGAGCATCCCTAATTATATATATATATATATATATATATTAGGGCTGAAACGATTCCTCGAGTAACTCGATTACAAAAAATATTCGAGGCAAATTCCTCTGCCTCGAAGCTTCTTTTAATTTATTTTTAAGCTCCCGTCAGTTTGTTTCGCAATGATTTTTTTTATGTGACACAGCGCGTTTACGTCACCCACAAAGCGGAAGGAGACGGAAGTAGACGGAAGGAGTTAGCGGTGTTTTGATTTGAGGGTGCGCTGCACGCGCGAGCTGCAAAATGGAAGGGATTGATAACAATAGCGATGAGCAAAGAAACAAACAGGAGAAAACAACTCAAACTGTCCAAGGTTTGGGTTTCATATTAAAACGTAAAGAGAACATTGTGGCGTATGTGTCCATTGCAAGCTCGAGCTAGGCTAGCATACCACAACAGTACGAAGGCCATGCTGCAGCTGCAACAGAAAACATCCACTCTACTCAGACCGGAGCACCGTCACCCAGGACAAGGTAAATTCAATGCAGCATTAAATAAATGTGATTGCTAGTCAAGATGAAGGCTGTTAAATCAAGTATGTTAACTATGTCATGGACAACCCACGTTGGGCAGTACAATTATGTTAAAAGAAACCGCACGTGCTTGCAGAGGGTTACACCACCAGATTATTTAACAGCAGTTTAGCTATGCCACGGCTACCAAAGGACTTAATTTACTGCAAAAACAAGTTGTGATTGGCTTTTACAATGAAGTATACTAGATTATTTATAATGTGAAAACATGCATGTTGGTTATATCATTTACAGTTTTTAAATATACATTTTAAATTTATTTTACACACTCAAAGCATTATCCAATGATTGTATATCAAACATTGCATCTTGTTAGTTCTCGCATATCACATTTTTCTTCAATATCGAGCAGCCATAATACAAATGATTTTAGTATTCACAAGTATTTAGTTTGATTGCCATGAATAGTATTTATAAATACACAGCCATGAACTTGCTGTATAATAATGATATTATAGCTTACTTAGTAATAAATATCAATAATTGTTTTGTTTTTTTCACCTCTTTTTCAGTAAATCATTACAGCTTCGTATGGACAGATGTGCGGACAGCTACTTCATGTTCCACTGAGCAGCTGAGTTTTCAGAGAGCATTCCAAGAAGAAGACTTATGTTCAGAACGTTTAACTTTTAGTTCTGAAAGTTAAGTTGCATGACTTAAAAGGCAGTGTTTTTGTATTATTATTATTAATTTAATGTGTGCCTTAGTTTTGATACTTTAAAAAGTAATTTGAAAGTAATTAATTTTATTTGTTTTTGCATCTCAGAAAATGCTTTATTTAAAACCCCAAATGAATGGCACTTAAATGCACTTTATTTTTATTGTTCACAGTACAAGTACAGACAGAGAAACAATAGGTAATTAAATGTTTATTTTTGATGTATGCATTGCATTTTATGCATTTAAAAAAATAATTAAAATTTTCTTTTTAAAAATGAAACGTAGTTGTTCTTTTTAAGAGACCTAGAGTCTTATTTTCTCTTCCATATTTAATATTGCACTTTAATTAAGTAAAAATACATTTTATCCGATTACTCGATAAAATATTCGGTAGAATACTCGATTACCAAAATATTCTATTACTACAGCCCTAATATATATATATATATATAAAATCTGTAATGTAAAAGTAATAGTTGGGTTGGGGGATCTATATGCATATTTACTACACTAATAATTTAGTAGTAATTTGTTGTTTGTAAATAGTTGTAGGGCTCTGAACTGCAAAGACTTTATGTGGCACAAGAATTGTAGCAAATTAATTAAACAAATTATACTCTGGTTTTCAGTCTTAACAAGTTCCAGGTGGGTAGCAGACTTGGAGCAGATGTTGTTGTCTGCAGCTGTCTCACCTGTAATAAACTCCTGTGTGGCCTTCGTCAATCTTGTGAACAGAGGCTAAAAGCGCTGCTCCTCCCAGGGCTGCCAGTATAGAGAGTATGGCACCCAACTGTGCCATCCTGTCGAGCACAAAGCAAAAAGAGACCACTTAAGAACATGTTTATTCCATATTGTTTACACACTGAAGCACAATTAAAACATCCGGCAAGTTTTTCTACTTTAAGCTAGACCAGTAAATCCAGCACACATGGCCCGCTCTCGCTCAGCAGCAGCTTGAGAAGAGGTGTAGTACATTGCTTTGTACACACCACTTTGTGTCTTATCAGCTCAGGCTTAGCAACTTAGCCATCAGCTGGCAACCAATGACCTTGTCGTACCTAAAGAGGATAGAGGCTAAAGTGCAGAAACAGTCACTTTGTCTGTTGCACACCAAAAACCCCTGTCCATTCAAAAGTTGGCATCTTTTGAGTTAAACATGAGGTGACATTGTACAGACACACAGTATATATTAACCATTTTACACTTTCAGGTAGAATGACTTAAAAAGAATATAACTTTGTGTATTGCATTACAGATGTTGCAAATGAAGCAGTAATAACTGACTTCAAACAACTTTCTACTTTTTAAAAAAGTGTCAGTAGCTTCGATAAAACCGAATAGGGACATAAAATATATCAATCCAGATATTTAACTTGATTAGTTGCCGAATGGAAGCCATGTATCAAATGTGTTTCCTGCATTATTAACCTATTTCAAGCATTAAGATTTATATGGCGTTGTCCGCTAGCATTCGTAAATATTGCAAGATTTGAATGGAAATCCGTATCAGAGCTGCGGAGCTAACAAAGTTTGCATCATAAAAGTTACTGTATTATTAGGATTTAATAGATAACACCCTATAATTACAACGTTGTAGGTAAACAACGCACTTCCTGCTTTGCACTAGCTACACTTTATTCTTGTAGCATTGAAAAGAAAACACCAGGGTACTTAGTAAAACAGTTTCTGTCCGTCGTCTCTTCTGTTGATAGCAAACTTTTGAATAAAATAAAAACACTCTCTCTCTAAATAAAGTGAAATAGATGTTTTAGTTGCTCGGTTGATATTAACCTGTATTTTCGTCCGTCGGAGGACAATGACACGGATCAGAGGCACCTGCTGCCTCCACTTCTTCTTCGGCGGAGATTTTCTACTTCGTCCGCTTCAGACTTGTCGCAGCGTCTCTGGCGTCCTCTAGAGGACAGAACAAAAAAATGTGTACTACAAGATTTCAAACAGAGGACTTCACAAATTGACCAAACCCGCTTAGGTAGTTTGGGGGAAAACAGAGAGAAAAAGTAGGGATATTATGCCCCCAGCATCGAGGAGTAATAAAACGTAAAGGAACATATGATATTATAAAGACTGCATTATAGCTTTGTGTTTTTAAATTATGCTATTTTAACAAACTAATGGACAATTTCTACAAGTGAGTTATAAATCAGAGAGAAAAAAGGTTTAAAAACAGTTCACATTCCTGCATTTCCTGCACAGTTCCTCAGTCAATCAGGGAAGCACCAACTTTCCATTCTTTAAAACTAAATGCCAAAAAATGGCTGATTGAATCCCAAAAATGTAATCACCAAAAGCTATTTTTCTATGATATATTTATTTATATTTGAGCAATTTAAGTATCAATGTATTGTTGTGTTGTTGTATTGCTTTATGAAATTGGACTTTTATAATATGGACTATTGCTTTTAGGATGTCTATTACTATCTGGCAGGGGGACTGCAAGTGAAAACTAGTCTTTTGTATAATTTGAGTATATTTACATTTACATTACCGTAAAAAAGGCATTAATAAAATGACTAATTTGAATTTCTAAAACTTACTGTAATGGATTTCTTGCCATTGTAGAGAAAGTTACCACATCTGACCAAGTCAATATTGCACTACTTTCAAGACCGTTGTCATGGGTACTCCTTAACGGTTTGCTTGCAAATGTTTATCAGTAACATCAGATAGATGTTAGTCCTCAAAAAATATTAAATGCAATGCTCAGTGAGATTGATAAATATTGATCAATGAAAGAAATGTGCTTTCATCTGGGTTGAATGCAGAACATAGTAGCCTTTACATGTAAAAGAGTGCTCATAGAAATCCACTCCTATTGCATAAAAGATCTGCAGTATTGTGGCCTTCTGCTCTTTACTTTAACAACACTGAACTCAAATTATCAGTGCTGATCATGCCCGTGAAGTGAGTTTGTTTGTTTGATTGTAAAATGGTCTGTTTTCAAGATACATGGTATTTTAGAGCACAGTTCCCAAAGTGAACAGCAGATGGTGGCAGAGACCATATCAAGTTTGTCTTTCTCTTTCCCAGAAGAACCAGCATTTTTTTTTTTTTCACACTTTTTTGTCCCTCAAAGAAAAAAATGAAAGAATTTTATCAGGCTCATGTGGTTTCTTCTACTTTTTTATTTTTGTGGCAATAAATTCATAGAGGGTTAAAAAAAAAGAACACCTACCGAAAACCAAAGCAATGCCCTCGATCAGCTAATTAATGAAGGCCTCTAAATAGTGTCCATTTGAGTTAACCTCACTTCACCAGCCAGCCACTGGAACCAGCAGACGTCTAAGGGCCTTGACACCAAAATGGCTGTAGCACCTTATTTTTAGACGTCGGCCTCTTGAGAAATTACAAAAGGGGCCAGAGCTAACCCCTAGGTGCCGCAGTGGCAGCTCTGTGTGGCGCATTTGAAAACACGGACAGAGCAGAGGGGGGGAAGGAGAGGAGGAGGGGGGAACAACAGAGCAAGGGAAAAGAAGTTTGTCAGAGTTCATTAAGTATCAAGGGAACATCGCTGAAACTGGCAGTGTAAGCCTCGCCGGGGCCCGGGTGCCATTAATCACGACTGACAAGAAACCAGGGGCCGATGGGAGGGGGGATGGGTAGGAGGAGGGGGAGGTAGAGATGGGCCTGTGCTGCCAAAGACTCTGGTAGTGATTACAGAGAGGGGTCCAAGCAGCCTGGGCCAGGGGTGTCCAAGAGAAAATCGAAAATACAATGCTATCCAAGGCCCGTAAAGTTCTGTGAATTCACATGAGCATAGAAAGATCGAGGCTCCGCAACATGACAGGCATGTTACTTAAAAGACTACATAGACAGGACAGGATAATTGTAGAAAAAATGTTGCAGAGTAGCATAACTTTAAAACGCATGTAGTAGAGAATAATGGCAGTCCATTAGTAGCTAAATAATGCTACAAATAATCTAAACAGCACTAAAAAAATTGGACATGGATTGCCATACAATTTCACAGATACAGTATGTGGCTCACAATTGGGCTGGCATTTTAAATAATGGGTCCCCCAATGATAATGTTTGGAAACACTGTGGTTGACATATTAATGTGATGTGCCTTCTTTGGTTTAGGATTGGGTTGGAGCTTTTAAAACTGCAGATAGTGCCCCAGAATGTATTTTTTGTGTTTAGGTAAAAACAACACTTTTAACATGACTGTGTTGTGGTTGTCATTCATCCAGGTCAGGATAAACAGAGGTTTAAAGGTGCACTGTGTAAAATATTGTTGTATCGAGAAACAAAATTAAATGAAATAGTGTATAATCAAATAAAAATACTTTGTATTTTAAAACTCCATTTACCTACCATTAAACCTAGCCATCTTCCTGTTTACTAGGGAGCAGTTGAAAGTTAACATGATATGACAGAAAAAATTTACGAGTATCGTAAATTAAAATCATTAATAAACTTTCTACAGTTGAAGAGGTATAATAAATTGAAAAGGAAGAAAATGTATTCAACCTATTTAATTGTAGCATGCCTACACTTCCATTAAAACTTTAATTGCTCAGTATAATAGAAACATTGTCAGTGAACAAAAAACAATAATTTGTTCTAATTGAGGTAAAACCTTTGATTAATTGTGGCATTAATTGAGGTCATATCACCCAGCTTTGTTTTGTGCAGAACTTTAACGCTCATTCATAAATTCATGTTGTAAAAGCACACACAAATGACATTAAGACAGCTTGGCCTGTGAGTGTGTGTTTGTAATAGTAGAAGTTGAGTGTTGACAACACCAGACCAGCTACACTCACTACATACAGAGCATGTAACGTTACATGTAATATAGAGCTCTCTGCTGCTGGCCCTTTGCTTTTTCCAACAGCTCATTCTTTTCACGCATATTGTTCAAGCATAGTTATGCTGTGTGAGTCTTCACGCTGACGACCCGACTCTCGTCTCTTTACAGACACTCACGTTGTAGTGGCATGTGTCCATGAAACAACGCATGGTTTAAAATAAAGACAAGTGTATGTGGTTTGGAAATGCATCAAGGACTTTGATGGATGAGATTTGTCCATGTGCTTGTGAGTTGGCTTCAAGGCGTACAATCGATTTTCTAGTCTATACTGTCAAGTCTGAAGTGAAAAAATATCAGGAAAGTGACAGTTGACATTAGGCCACTGACTTTCATATTAGGCTTAGTTTTCTGTGTTAACAGCTGACTAGTGTCATTTCTGTTTGCTACAGCCATGCTCAGATTATCTATCACTTAGATCTGTTGCCTGCAGATGCCATGCACAAACAGTTTGTTTGTGCATGTGTGAGAATAGTGCACAAAGCTGCGCAGTAACCAGCAGTAACAACATTCTTCATTAGCCTACTTGTCTACAGATCCAATGTACTAAACAGCATTTGAATCTACAGTCTTTTAGTTTTTTATCTGCTGCTTCCAATCTCTTGGCTGGACAGTAATACCTATTCAAGGGGAATGGGTCTGGAATCCCCTCCCTTCACAGCCATTGCCACGCTTTGTTAAACCTGACACACCTAGATAACTGTTTAACTAGTTGGCATCCAATGGTAGTTTATTCTACCCTCTAAAAACACATATTTTATTTTCAAAAAAAGGAGAAACAAACTGGGACAACTGGACAGACTACCAATAGAGATCTGTATCTGATGGAAATGCACACTTTTTTGACATTTATGATAGGAATTTGGCAATATTTAACCATAAGCAAGCCAAAGTCAAGAGAGGACAATTACAAAGTAAAACAAAATAACTACTTTTATAGTTGCTCAATAAAAAGATTTTTTATCATATATTTATGGAAAACTTTAATTAGCTGTTTAAATAACATGTTGTAAAAAGAAAAAAACACACACACAAACATTAAGACAGCTTTTTATAATCAAGGATTTTAATTGATGAGAATGTTCAAGTAGTGCAATCAAAGAATGGGGTCATTTGTTACTACAGTACATTAGATACTGTAAGGAGCTAGCAGCTGGCTACACATAGAAACAGAGCAGCCCAAAAAAGACAACCATACTTTTTTGATCTCATAATGTGCATGTCTCTGAGTGCAGCTTCAAATGTAAATGTGTGGTTTTGTATTTGCATGTGCAGCAGGGTCTGTTCACCTCAATAAGGCCAGCGCAGGAGCGGCTAAATGTGCCATGTGCCCGTGTCCATTATGGTGACGTCTGGTGTTATGTGTGACACGACTGGAGAGGAAGGAAGTTGAAGGGAGCGAGGCCCCGGGTCATTAATCATCGCTCTTTGACACATGAACACACGAGTGAGGCTCACAGGAGCGACTGGTGCTGCGTTTGCACTGCGCACAGGCCCGGCGTAACTCGCATTGACATAGGAAATGATTAAACAGTGTGTATGTAAGCATTCAGCGAAAATGAGATCACAGCTGGTTACATGCCGCGGTTTATGCTTGAATCACACCCTCCTCTTTTCTTCGGTCCAGAACTGCATATTTAGAACCCAAAGCCAACAGGACTCATGTGGATCTCAAAGACTTGGGGTCAGTTCAGGATGGAGTCTATATTAAACATGTGTAGCAATATTTATGACATCTCTTCCATTCCGCTTTCAGGGGGTAACAGTGTATTACAAAGCTCTGAATTATGTCAAAACGTCAACAGCATCTGATAAATGAACTGTTGCAGAAATAGAACAGGTTATCTTTGTTTGAATATGTTTTTGCTTTTGTGTTGCTCAGCCCAAAGCAGAAGAAACTGTTTTTAGCAACCTTTGAAAAATGTATGTAGGAAATTTCTAACTGATAAAAGTGCAGATAAGCAGAGCAGGTGGATCTCATCAGCAGTTTTACATACATTATTTTTTACCATTGCAATTGTAGTGTTGCAGTTGGTCACTGGTTGAATTGGTAAAAAGGATATTGATTTTTAATTCTCAAGATTTAAACATTGCAGGTGGCCGAATTCTAATCCAGTCACGAGGGGTCACAAGCCTGTGTATTTTTGTGTCAATCCCAAGCCCAGATACAGAAGGTAAGAGAGAAGGTTGCGCCAGGAAGGGCTTCCAGCGTAAAAACTGCCAAATTAAGAAATGGAAATCACTAATAATGAAGCCTATTCTACACCGCGGACAATTGCTAGTTAAACGCAACACATTCATTGACAATCATTTACAAATCATTCACTATGGGCAATTTAAAGTCACCCACTCACCAATAAACACATGTCACTGGAATGGTGGTAGGGAGTGTCCTAAAATAATTCATATATTCAATAGAAGTTGTTAGCTGACTGACTGGGGTCGCGGATCGTTAGCAGTCTAATATTGGGGGTCGCGGTCTGAAAAGTTTGGGAACCCCTGAGCTAGCTCAAGAATCAATTCCACAGCCTACTTCTTAAGCAGCGTTCACACCAAACGCGAATTGCGCGAATAAATCGCGCTATTCGCGCGTAGTTGGACGCTTGAACATTTTGAGTTTACTCGCTTCATTCGCGCGTGAAATTCACTCAACAACAGATGCGAATTCGCGTCATAGGAGGGGCTTCTGCCAGGCGGGTTGTCTTCCGGTCTTGTTGAAGAATGGTTGAGATGGATTTTATCGATAAAGTAGCAGTGCTCTATTTACTTTGGAGGACTGAAAACGCCGTGAACCCGCTCGCGCCAGCGGGGTCCATCGGATGCTTCAGAGGCGGACCCAGCTCCGTAAGTTTCACAAACTTCTCCAGGAGCTGCGCCTGGATGACGGCCGCCAGCGGTATTTTCCCATTGACCCGCCCCAGTTCGATGACCTGTTGTACCGGTCGGTGCGAGGATTTCCCGCAGGACAGCAACTACTGACGCTCTATTCAAGTCTGTCCATCCGTCTCCAGTCTATAATTGATGTGATTATGAGTAATTAATATGTGGACAACTACAGTCTTCTGAACACAGTTATCAGTCCTACAGTCAATATAGTATTATGTCTATAAAATTGTAATTAGAATTGTATTTATAACAGTGTGTTGTATCTCTTATTTGTTTTTATTTCTTTAATAAATGGAGCCAGCCTCCAAAAAGAATCTATGACTCATGGCTTGTTTCTCATTAATACAACACTGGTCCAATCATAAATAACTGTTTTCTTACTGTACTATTGTAGATGTGTTTGCAATAGAATATAATAAAAATTAACAAATGTTTACCATAAGTAATCTAGTCTTAAATACTGAACATTATAAACTTTCTTCTATTTATTCTAAATAAATCAGTCTGAAATATTGAAATGTTTGTGACAAACACATCAAAACCTTTGGTCATTATATAAAACATTTATTTAAAAAAATGGAATTATGAAACTATACACAAAACTTAATGCACTATTTCTGAGCAGGAATAAAAGAATCCTAAAGTGAAGGAGAACAGAGAGAGTCTGGTTTATTCCCTGCTGTGACAGCTGCATCATTTTAAAAACTATACACTGTGTTTCCAAATGAAGCAGAACTGTGCTGCTTTCATAGATTAATGTATGTATTTGAAATTTGACAAATTGTTTCGTCCAAGACAGTAACTTCTGCAGAGAAGGGACCAGACTCAAGAGAAGATCCTCTGAACCTGGAGCTACAGCATGTGTTCTGAGAGCTTCTGAACTGGGTCTTCTCCTGGGGTCTTCTCTTTGGTTGCTCTGTATTAAATGACACATGAAAAAGGCAGAAAAACATTATCAACTCATTAACAAACCACCAGGGTTGTGTTTGTATCTGAATGTAAGAGGCTATGAGGGCTTACTGTAAATGATTGTATATGATATGTATTTATTGCCTGTACACACCTGTGGATACAGCAGCAGATGTGGATGGGGCAGGGGAAGCTGCAGCAGCAGGTTTTCGCAGGGGGGGTGCCCAGGCTCATTGGCATCAACAGTCAGCTCTGTCATGACAATATATATAATATACATATTATATTATTAAATTATAATACAAGTTAACATTTGAACATTACACCAGTCACAAACAACACATATCCTCTATAAACTCGGCGGTGGAAAACTAGTTATAAAGTACGGCAAATTAGCTCAGGCTTTAGCTAGCTAGTTGGCTCAATATATACGACTCTATAGAATTAAAAGGCGTTTTTGCAACTTACCAGAGTTTCCGACCCCTCACTCACTTTCCTTCGAGCAAGAACTTTTAAGATTCCTGGCTCTGTAAAATGACGAAGATGTTTCGTATCCCACAGGCTGCCCCGATAACCGTCCTCCATTGTTGTTTTGGATTTCTGCCTCTACGGTCCGCCTCCGTCAGTAGCATCGCCACTACTAGAGCAAGCTCCTGATTGGTTAACGCAACGCGAATTTCTCCAAAAGTTCAGATTTTTCAACTTGCGCGAATGAAGCGTTGGACGCGTTTCGCGCGTCAAAACGCTCAATTCGCGTCATTCACGCCGCCTCATTCGCGCCGCCTCATTCGCGCGAATCGCGCCGCAGGTCTTCCACGCGCGTCTAATCGCGTCTTTGCATTGACTTAACATGTAAATCACTCGCGCTTAACGCTTAATTCGCGTTTGGTGTGAACGTACCTTTAGTGTAAGGCAATGTGCTAACCACTCTGCCACTTAGACACCCTGGGGTAGGTATACCTTGATGCAAATATCATTCAACAACTTAGGACACAAAATAGCCATATTAGCCTGGTCAGCCTAGACTGCTACATTTCAGTGGTTTTCCACCTGAAATGTGGTACAGTATACCACTACAGTATATGGCTATTAGCGCACGACCAACATATTGGTCGGCTGATGTTTTTGGCCAATATCGCTGCTTAGTTTGATATCGGGTATCTGCCAAGATTTTGCCAGTATAGGCAGATATTATCATTCTATTTTTGACAATGAGAGAGCGTGGCTTTGGACAACAACACACACCCAGTGGTAGACCTATGAGAAGGGGCCCGTCCTCATGTCTGTCTTTATGTAACGCTAGGCCATGAGTTTGTGAAATGGGCAGTCTGGGGGTCCTCCCCAGGAAAGATTTTAGCTGCTATATGGTGAATAAATTTAAAATTACAGAACCATTGAATTGCCCCAGTTCATTAATAACTGCATCTGAAGCAGAAATAAGTGCTGTTTATAATGATAACATTGTGATTGGTTATGGTTCATAAACACCATGATGACTCTTTTAATATGATGACCCTCTTGTTGTAGATTATTGATTTTGTTCTTAAATCAATCTAATACTTTTAAAATGACAATACAATGTCAAATGATATACATTTAAAATGAATAAATAGACCAGCATTTTGATCAGGACCATATTATTTAAAGGAGCCTTCTGCTAGTGTTGAGCTGAGCCCAACACTAAAGCTCATCTTACAGAGGCCTACTCAAATCAAATCAGATTTTTTAAAATGGCATTTGGAAAGTTGGAAAGTTTATTCCTTTTATGCCTTTTATGTCCAACTCTAAAGTAGGCCTACAGTCTGGTCACTGACTTAATCTAATTGACTGTTTAACCTGCTGTGTATCAGCTGCAGTCGAGGGTCTTTTGTGAAATAAAATAAAGTTGTGCAGCTCTAACACCCAAAATAAAGTGGTTTAAACTGCAGCCAAATGGCACAGCATTTATTTTGAAAGGAATACAGGAAATATAGAGTTGCCAAAAACAGTAGCTTAACATTGCAACAGAACCTGTGTATATACAGTAGTTTTGTGCAGATGTTGTCCGGGACAGAGTGGCGCTGAAAGTGAGCTCGAGATTTACAGAGACTAGGGCTTTATCTGAGTCTGGAGACACTCAGGCTACAGTCTCCTCACGTTCAGCACTGCTCACAGATGATTTTCCCATCAGTTTTGATCCTGTGCTTGTAGGTCCCTTGCATGTTGTGGGCCCTAGGCAATTGCCTAGTCTTGGCTAATGGTAAGCTTGTAAATGAAACAAACACTCCTCACTGCGTAGTAACATAGCATGCTTGCTTCTCTGTGAGCCACCAGCTAAAAAATGTCATATAACAGTAGCTATATCTAAAAAAAAAAAAATAGGAAATATATAAAGTTGTTGTCCAAAGTACTTTACCAGTTCAACAACATAAAAGCCACGTCGGAATCGGTTGTGAGTCCTTCACTTTGTTTGAGCTGACGCATTACGCACAAGCTTGGCCAAGGTTGACCCGAGAACAAGCTCTTTCTTGGTCTAATTGACGTTTTCTCTTACTAGAATCTTGGGACAAAGGTTTTCTTTGTGATGATGAAATAAAGTGTATGCTATATTGGTATGATCTGAGCAAGATCATACGGTCATCTATGGAGGTCGCTATGTGTATATTGAATTACCGTAAAGCAATTTGTCACTCGCGCAACGTGAACATGACCCGAGACTTGCGTCGGTATAATAGCAGCTCAACTTGCAAGTGCTGTGGTTGGCTTAGATGGGGGATAGTGTGCGCTTCAAACACACCGCTACAACTCAATTAACCATTGTAAGGGCTTAGAAAGCTATTTACAGCTGTGCTCATAGGTTTACATACACAAAAACGTTTTCACTCATAAATAGTGGTTGGGTGAAGCCATTAATTGTCAAACAACTCTGTTTACTCTTTTTAAATACTAATGACAACAAAATCTACCCAAATGACCCTGATCAAAAGTTTACATTTCCTGGTAATTTTGGTGCACGTGGCCTACAGCAAGAAGGTTGTGAGTTGACTCTGGTCTTTCTGTGAGGAGTCTGCATGTCCTCCACGTGTTACCGTGGGTTCTCTCTGGGTACTCCGGCTTCCTCCCACCGCCCAAACACATGTATAGGTTAATTGTCGAATCTAAAGTGTCCCTAGTGAATGAGTGTGAGAGTTCATCCACTTTCATCCAGTGCTGCACCGATGTTTCTGTATTCTGAGTCATGGAGAAAGCAAGAGAATTGTCAAAGGATCTGCGGGAAAAGGTAATTAAACTGTATAAAACAGAAAAGGAGTATAAAAAGTAAACTTGAGGATTATGTTGACTTCCAAATCAAGGTCAGGCAGACCAACCAAAAATTTCAGCCACAACTGCCAGGTAAATTGTTCGGGATGCAAAGAAAAACCCACAAATAACTTAAGGTGAAATACAGGACTCTGAAAAAAGTAGTGTAGCTGTTTCAAGATGCACAACAAGGAGGCACTTGGTTAAATAAGCTAAATGGTCGAGAATTACTACGCAAAAGACCAAGAATTTACAGGAACTTATTGTCAAACACAATTGTTTGACAATAAATGGCTTCACCCAACCACAACCTATGAGTGATGTAAAAGTTTTTGTGTTATCATTCATATTCCCCGAAAAATGGTCAAAAAAAATCACAAATTCTGTGAACTTATGTAAGAAGGTAAAAAGGAAGGTAAAAATGTTCTGCTTTAATGACTATGAGACCAGAACTAATGTTGAGTAGTGCTGGGTCTGTGTATGTGGCGGCCAACAGATTTTTGTCTTAATGTGAGAAAACAAATTTAGAAAAATTAGAAAACAGCTGTTTTCATATTACCAAGTAGAAAATAGTAAATTTTCCCAAAATCCCAGAAATAACCTTTTAGATTTTTGTTTTGAAAATGAAGTTAATAAATTAAAATGAAAAAATAAAATAGAACGACCAGATATCTAATATTGTGACAGGCTGTGTAGCTACCAGTTAGCCTCATGGCTACACGAGAATTGGAGTGGGCTATGAACCTGCTGCAGATTGGCTACAGGACTTCTGAAGTCCCATTGCAGGAAACTACTGCTCTACAGCTTCCACCGCTCTCTGTGCTCCGAAAGCATTCCCTACTGCCCCGTTCTCAGCTGACCCAGCCCTGGTCTCTACGGTCTAAGTCTTGCTGCTCTGATAAAACAAACAAAAAAAAACAACGGAAATAGCGTCAGTTCTGGATTTCCAATTATCTTTTTTTTTAATAAATGCTAATCGGGACTAAAAATTGCTAACAGCACTTTTCCAATTTTTGTTTTCTCACATCCATCCATTTATCCATCTTCTTCTACTTATTCGGCTGGTTTTCTCACATCAATATGACAATTCATTGGCCGCCATGCACACGGCCTCTGCTGCAAAACAGACTCTTTAAAGGTGAAACCATAGTGTCTGTCATGCTCCGGGCAGAGACTACAACATGGAGAAATACACTGCAGGAGCAAAACGAAAAGCAAGCAAAGAAATTACAAATCCAGGCGGTGAAAACAACAGACATACATCAAAGACTAAGTCATGCAAATATGACAACGCTTATCTTGCTCTCGGCTTCACTGTGTCTGTTATGTCTAAAAACACTTGCTGCAGACAGTGTGAAATCTTGTAAGTTAGGAAGCCACATAGAATCGTAGATCTCTCACATTATAATGTACATAGTAACACAGCAGCAAGCTACAATATCAGTAGCATTATTAGGCAACTTTCCTTTATTATATTAAATACTTAGTTAGCTAGTCGCCAGCTAGTACAAAAAAAGTCAAAAGCATTTTTTTATGTTAGAAAACATAGATAGTGGGACCTTATTTCTGTGTCCTCTGTTCTCCACTTTCAAAAACAGCACTTGAGGTCCTGAACAGGCTTTTCATGATGACATTGACAACAATGTTACAAATATGACTTGTTGACGTCTGTCGTAATCAATCGCTTCCTGAGATGAGCACTGATAACTCGTCGCCGATCTCCCTCTCTTCCACAGTGCAAGAAGCAGGATAGGGTCAGCCAGCCAGGTCAAAGGAACAACAGGGAAGGTCTTTTTGGGTTTTTCTTTTCTTTATTTATTTTTTTATTTTCAAGACAGACCATTATTTTATTTAATAAAATTTCTTTCTTTTTGAAGGCTTGATTCAGTGCCCCTGCAGCAGATGGCATCCTTGGCCACTGCCTAGGTTGACTATACCAAGAACCGAGTCTGCTGGACCTATTGACATCAAAGACCTGGCAGACTGAACAGGTAATCAAGTAGTGTTAGGTCAGAGCTGAATTCTGTGCTTGCTGTCTCTTGAAAAGAAGATGCCAGTGCAGCTTGGGGCAGCTCCAACTGGCGCACAATCCAAACCAGGTTTCAGGGAAATGGTTTAAAAGCTATAGTGCATTTAATCCATAAACACATGAGCTCCCTCTCTCTTTGTATTTGTCTATGTTTCGGTCCTGCCTGCCCGCAGTAGATGAAGCTGCCAAAGCAGTGTCTACGTATAGAATGTCTATGGTTTGTGCATGATGTTGCACCATTTATTAAACAACCAGATGAGTTTCAAACAAAATGCAGACAAAAATGACATGTCATTGAGGGCATGAGGGGCTGAAATACACAAACAATTTTCAAAGCTCATTGCTTCCAGGATATTAAAAAGTTAACTTCCAGGTCATCTCCATTACTATAAACCTTCTCTCCAGGTTTTGCAGGGCACATGGGAACCCTGGCCCCAGTGTCCCAAAGAAGGTCAGTACAAACTTTTAAAATGTCCTTTCTCTGCTGTGCTACATTAACCTTCTTTGAAATGCAAAATATCCTCTTAACATCTTCCTCATGGGTGTCCACCTGCTTTTGGTTGTGGTGATATTTAGACAGGGACATGTGCTTGCTGTGGGCGGACGGGGTAAACAGTCCCAGTCTGTTCAGTTAGCAGTGGACATACAGTGGACTGTGGGGGTGTGGGAAAGCCTTTACAGAGAGGGTTCTGGAAGAATGAGGAAATTGCAGACAGATATGGCTAATAGTGGCGCTGAGGGAGGAGGTTGCAGGGCCAACAGCTGCTAGCGATCCATCTGGAGTAGCTTGGAGAGCAGGACCGGACTGCTCCACTGTGACGTGCGCTCCTTCAGGGGACTTTCCATCAGATCAGGGTCAGCGGGTATTAGCAAAATATTCATAAAGTTTGTTTTAAGCTGCCTTGAAGTTCCAGGTTTACAGAAGTTTAAAGTTAGAGGAGGGAGTTTTTTTTCATCATGAGTGACATCCTATTATATACTTTCAATTGTAGTTTCTGCTTCAATACGCAAAGCAACGCTACGTAGCTTTTACCATTTTTAATGGTACCTTGACATGTAGTAAGTCTTCTTTCACAGACACAGTGCGCACGGCTCACCAGACACTCCACTATAGAACTCCGAGTGACAGGGGATTCTACCATTGGCTGAGAATATGTTTCTTGCCAAATACACACGTTTTCATTTACAAGACACACATAAAACTTGAAAGTGAAAGTGTAGGCCAGCAACAGTGTACATATTTGGAGAGTTCTTCAAGGGGTGTTACAGTGTTACAGCTGGAACACCACTGGAGGCAATGTAGGTTAAGTGTCTTGCCCAAGGACACAACGACAGTATGTGGGGGAGAGCGGGATGTTATGATGTTTTGGGATGTTTCGAGCGGGGATGGAACCGCCCACCCACCAGGCGAAGGACGGCCACTCTACCCACTGAGCTACAGTCGCTTCAAGGTCTTGAATATGTTGCTGAACTGCTCTAAACTAAATATGTCAAATCCCCAAGCTATAAGTTTATCCGTCACTTTAACTCAAAGCGAGTCTGGCCTGGAACCCCACCCACTGAGCCTGTCATCCACCTGAGCAATTATAACCGTTTTTCTAGAATTCTAAAATTTGCAATGCAACATCTCAAAAAGAAGTGAAACTAGTCTCAATGTCGCATTAGTGATGTCAGGTTGTTTGCTTCTCTGATTGGTTTAATCTGTATCCAGTTGCCCTGCCTCTGTCCCCCTAGATCAAGAGGGACCATCAGACTAATACTTTGTACTTTGTATTAGAAGGAATTAGGATAGCTGGCCAGGCCACTTCAATGCTACTTCAATGTTGCATGGTTCTCTTCTGTTGTTGCAAAGGTAAAGCAATGCAGTTGACATTGACAAAGTGTATTTCTACATTATTACAAAATCTTAAATGGTACTTGGGGTTTGTGTAATTGTTGGGGACATCTGGTAGAAGATATTTCACACTTGAATTTTTCATTTTAGAGCATCTGAAGAGCTACAGTAGCCTTGTAGGGACATTCCGTTAACTGTGAAAAAACCCTATGGAAAAAACACAGGTGGAAACAGGTCTGATGGCACTTTTTTAAATAAATTTAGTTCATAAATGTCACAAACCTTTATGCAAGAATGTGTGCTCAAAAAGAAACACCATTGTGCTTCTCTTCCAGCAGTGCTCAGTTTGTACTCACTGGGCAGCCATAGAAACAGAAAAAGGAAGTAATGGAACGTTATATGTCTTTTTTTTTTCCAAGATCTACAAATGCAAAGACTATTTTATTGTTTTGCTTCATGTTCCAGAATATATTGCAATGTTTTACACAATGCTTCTTGGATACTTGTGTTTTAAAATGGAAATATAGCGTAGTTCAAGTAATCTTTCTATGACTTCATGAACTGCCAAGAAATGAGAAAATAGTGTAATCCTCTTATAACACTCAGGACTTAATGGTAGTCCATCATTTATTACTCATAAAATTAATAAAACTCCCTTATCTAACATAAATAAGGTTTCTTAAGGGGGCCAGACTATTAATTTAAGTTTTTGGATTTATACAAGGAAACTCATTTGTAAGTTTATGAGTTTATGCTTTCTTCAGAAAACCATACCAAAGGTGGAATGTTTACAAAGTAAATCAAAGTACAGGCTGTTCTTTCAAAGTATTCACACGCTCGCTGCCCACAATTTGCAATTTAAGACCTCATAATCACACAAACATGTCATGACACTGAGCGTTTTTATTAAATTGTAACTGTCTGTTTGCTTGGCCCCAAACAAGAGGCCGTTAGCTAATCCCATTTATGACCGAGCAGTGATAAACATCGGTTAGTGTTGAGCAATGAGAAAAATGTGGCTTATTCTTTTCCAATCTGGTCCGTGAGGAAGGAAACTGGCAAATAACTGATGAAAGTCTAAGTGCCTCTGGACAGCTGTTTGATTCATTCTGGATGTAACATTGATCCCGTTGTTGATGCTCAATAACAGAGCCAAAAAATGGTATTAAAAAAAAATAGAGTGCACACACACTCGGCCAACTCATTGCGGTTTGTGTTACTGATTTGTCAGAGCAGACGGTAAAAGCCAATGAGAAATATACTCACTCCTTATGGTTGATTTTTCTAAAAAGTATTTTTTCAAAGTTGTGTGAATAACTCTCATCCAGTCCAGGGATTTAGAATTAACTGGTGGTTCAGTCTGCTTCATCATTTTCAAAACTTTCTGTCGTCCCAAATATATCCTCTGAAACATGACGCAAATCTATCAATTATTCATCCCATTTGATTTTCTTACATGAGATAAAATGCATTTTTCAAAATTCACCACCTAGTGTTGAAAAAGCTACCTTAATCAATCATATAAATCATATAATCATATAAATTGTGTCTATAGCCGGGTCTTGTCTAAATATGATAGTTTTGCAAGCCCAAACATTTTGTTTTTAGCTTCCAATTACATGAAAAATGACAAACATTTACTGGATAAATTGTTGGATTTATATAAATTAACATAGGCTATTTACCCCAGATTTAAGTTCTAATCTAATCCACTCAGTTGAAGGGGCTGAAGTATTGTTATCACTTTCAGATTGAATGGTGAACTTGCAGTCATGGTCACATTGTTTATTTTCATGCGTGGTGCTTCTTACAGTCATTTAACAGGACTAATAAATGACTGTAAGTATTTAAGTACTGAGTTGGCCTCCCTTACATGCTCTGCTGTATTAGGTAAACTATGTCAGTTCAGAAACAAAAACAACAAACAAGTTACTAGTCAAATGGTAGCTAAACTGTTTTATTTATTTTTTGAGTGTCTCAAGCTAAGCTCTGGCCCTAATCATTAGTTTTTTGCTCTTTAGCCCAGCTTTGTGCAGGGAACCATTGAGCCTGAACGCAGCACTCAGTCCAATTTTAGTCCCACTGTGGACAGGATGTAGTAGCTCGACTATCAATTATCTAATTATTGACCATTGCATAAATGTATCCATAATTTCCAACTCCAAGCTGTATTAACTTGAATCCTTATTGGATTTAATGCATATCAGGTGATGTGGATTTGTGTAATGATCATAGAACCATCAAACGTTTTGTAGCAAATAGTCAACAGGGTCGCAAGAAACGTGTCGAGAAGAAAAGACGTAATCTAACCGCCAAAGATTTGCAAAGAATCAAATGTGAAGCTACCAGGAACCCATTATCCTCCAGTGCTGCCATATTCCACAACTCCAATCTACCTGGAGTGTCAAGAAGTATGAGGTGTTCAGTTCTCAGAGAAATGGCCAAGGTAAGAAAGGCTGAAACCAGACCACCTCTGAACAAGAGACATAAGTTGAAATGTCATGAATGGGCCAAGAAATATCTGAAGAGTGGTTTTTCAAAGGTTTTGTGACTCATGAGATGAGAGTGACTCTTGACGGACCAGATGGATGGGCCCGTGGTTGGATCAGTAACGGACACAGAGCTCCACTTCGACTCAGACGCCAGCAAGGTGGAGGTGGAGTACTGGTATGGGCAGGTATTATTAAAGATGAGCTAGTTGGACCTTTTCAGGTTGAAAATGGACTCAAAATCAACTCTCAGACCTACTGCCAATTTTCAGAAGACACTTTCTTCAAGCAGTGGTTCAGGAAAAAGTCTGCATCTTTCAAGAAGACTTTGATTTTTATGCAAGACAACGCTCCATCACATGCATCAAAGTTCTCCACTATGTGGCTGGCCAGTAAAGGCCTTAAAGATGAAAAACTAATGACATGGCCCCATTCTTCACCTGACTTAAAACCTATTGAGAACTTTTGGGCCCTTCTTAAGCAGGACATTTACAGTGAATGTAAACAGTGCACCTCTCTGAACAGTGTCTGGGAGGCTGTGGTTGCGGCTGCACAAATACTTGATTCTGACCAGAAACTGACTGACACAGAATTTTTTATTTTTTGAAATTTCAGAAATGTTTATTTGTAAATCTGGAGTTTGTTTATTATTCTTACTTTAACAGGTAAAATAAACAAGTGAGATGGGAAAATCTTTGTTTTTCATTTAGTTGAATAATAATTGTGCACACTAATAGATATTCTCTTAAGAAAGTAAAAACATCACCTTTATTCTTTAAATATTCAGGCCTGAGGGTTTGTTAACATTTTGGATTGACCAAGAGCACTGTAATTGTACAATAACAAAATGAATCCTCAAAAATACAACTTGCCTAATAATTGTGCACACAGTGTAAATGTAATGAGCAATATAAAATGACTTGAGGCTACAATACAAGCCTAAACTAAAATGAGGTCCACAACATTTTCAAGTTGCCATTTTTTAAATCATAACAGGCTGCAATAGTGTGGATGCTGTAGTGCACACGGCGCAGGAGCACAACCATATTAGTGTTGAAATACTCCTTTCTGCACTTCATGTTGTTGCTTTGTCAGAGCAGACGGTAAAAGCTAATGAGGAAATATGCTCACTCCTCTTGCCTGATTTCTCTGCAAGTCTTGTTCCTGTCACAGAAAACTTGACTTTTTTTCCCCCTCTCCGTGCACACGCATTTAAACACATGCATACAATCAGGCCAACACACACCCGCCCTGTAACCTCTGTACGGTCCCACACAGCAAGCCTGCCATAAATCAATGGGCAGGATCGTGTCTGCCAGTTAGACTAAACAAGAGCATTTGTGAGGATTTGCTCTCACCCATTAATCATCTTGACAGCTCGAAAAACACATTTCCCCTTTAATGACTGTATTTGGATAATCAGCTCTGTTTCCCTTCCCGCCCTCTCCCTGGCTCTCCCTCACAAACCCTCCCCATTTAGTTTTTTTTTGCCCCAAGCATCATCAGCGGCATGTGGATAACTTTGGGGGACTGTCAATGCGAAGGAGGGGTTTCTCAACGTCTGAAAAGGTTCTGCTAAAAAGTAAAAATAATCTCACCGCTCTGTGGAAAAGAGCTTTTTTTCCCACCTTCACTCAACAAACCGCAAGGTCCCTGTTAATATAAACTGGTATATGTGAGCGCACACCCGCTGTCACAGTCCTGCTAGATTAAACACACAGCTACATGAACCACATGTCTGGATGTGTTAACATTTGTAGAACTATAGAGACAGCTGGCACAATGACCCTGTGCACTCGTGTAAAAACGTGGAACATAAGATAAAACACAAGATAAAGGTTTGTATAACTAGGAGCCGCCAAAGGAATCAACACAACCTCGACGTCTGTAAATGTGGAAAGAAGTGTTAGCTAGCCCGTTCAAAGAGTAGATGGAGTGGACAGATTAGATTTGTAGTTTTGACATTCGAAATTAACTCCACTGCTCCTAGCCTTTCCTTTTGCTGCTAAATCCAAAGGGAATGACTGAGAACAACTGTCAGCGATAACTAATGGCCAGGGCTGGACTGGGTCAAAAAAAAGGCCCTGGCATTTTTGCTCAGACCGGCCCACCACAATCGGTCAGACACAACCAACTAGTACACCATCCTTTCGGTCCCTGTAGATATGCATATCTACTGTTCCATTCCAAAAACCCCTACAAAGCTGAGAACTAAGTGCCATGGACCAGTGTACCAGTGCAAGTGGACCAGTGTACTCACTCTCTCTTGACAGACTCCCTGGTGATCAAAGGTTCCTCCCCGTCTCTCTCCTCCACTGCTAACTCAACCTGGCTTGACTATACATAAGGACAGAGAGAGAGAGGATTACAATTATTTGGAAGAGTTATTAAAAGTACACTTAGTAAGGATCCATTTTGGTTATATAGTCCTGTATTCTTGAAGAGCAGGATTTCTAGATGGACAAAGTGCTCCATGTTATAAAAGCTAGTTAACCCTTTAGAACCCAATATAATGTGGATGTAGAATACTGCTAATTCTAAAAGAAATGTTTTTTTTTTTCAATGACCCAGACAGCAGAAAAACTAGTTTGCAATTGCAAGTATAGGCTACTTTGTTTTAAAGAGCACAAACCCCTCTTTAATATGACAAGATTTACCTCTCATTGTTGAGATACTCCTCTTAAAAAAAAAAGAAAACCAACCTATACTACCAAATTACTCACACAAAACGTCCTAAAAATATATGATATTCATATTATTCACTCACCGTAAATATTGCATATTAATGATGTTGGAAATTCATTAGAAACATGAGCAAATATCTACTTTGATGAATATACAGCTAAACAAAAATATACAGCTTTCAAAATGCAAGGCGGTTTTAATCCCCAAATAGCATGCGTTACTCGTCGTGGGCGCTTTGACACAGCCATTCTGAGTAATAATTAAAATAATCAAATGGCATCATTTAAGTTTTTCTAGAGAAGAGGCGTACGGCCATTATGGGTATTAAAGGGTTAACATTAGAATAGTCAGCCAAAGTTGCAATTGAATAAGTTAACTCTGCTAACCTATCTACAAAAACAATGCAAAATAGCTTATGCTGTGTTATTTGACTTTAGCTGACTGAGTGGCTAGTGCAGTGGGTGACAATCTGACAGACTATATAATGGCAACAACGATTAAGTTGTCTTATTATACTATTTATTAATTTAGGTAAATCATCATCTTCGTCGTGGCCCAACCAGGCCCATACACACACACACTTTCCTCCTGCACCCGCCCTGATTAACACTCCCTCCCTGTTAATCATGTAGCTAACATGCTTACCGTTTCAATTACACTCTCCTGCTCACTCTGTCCCTCCTTGACTTTACTATCAGACACCTGCTCCTCTGCCTGGGTCCCGCCGGCGCTGCCATGGCTAGTCACCTCTCCTCCATGTTTCTGCAAAATGTCGTCAGGTACTGTAGGCTTGGATACTTAAGCTACAGCACTAAACATGTCTGTTATTTTTGCACATGTTGAGGCATCAACCTCTAGCATTTTTTTTTTTTTTGGCCCGCAACTTCTCTGCACCCCCCTTGCACTTTTGTTTCTCCATCCTAAATCCACAGATTTCTGGCTCTGAGCCACTAACTGCATCTGAAAACAAGAAACAGAGGAGGAGGGGTGCCTGTTAAGAGATGATTGGGCCAACCCAGTGTCAGTATGAAAAATGAACCAATGGGCCACTGTCCCTGCTTTATGGGCCGGTCATTGGCCAATAAAAAAAAAAAAAAATCATATTATATGGACCGGCCCCCAAGTGTGTCGGCATTTGCCCGGTATGCCAGATTACCAGTCCAGCCCTGCTAATGACAGAAGAATCAAAGTCAAAACCGCTGTCTGTGAACATGAGGGTTTTATAGTTTACGTAGCTAACTGAACTTAGTCAACTTTTTGGCTTTTGTTTGGTTTTGATTTCTGGCATAGACAAAAAAAGTGATGTAGTGGCTCCATATAATTGCACAAATTGACATTGCAAGCAGTTCAAGGTGGCACTTTCTGAGCCTTGTTGAAAGCTGTTCTGAAAATAAAATTTTAAACATTTATGTCTTTAGGTTCATTCACAGCATTTGCAAGTTCAAATATTGCCCCTTAAAAACCTCCCCTTTTTACCCCCCAGGAAAAATCCTTCTGTCATGGCACCATCTGCACCCCACACCCCCAACAATATCATATTGTAATATATAATATCTGCATTTATTTGTATATTCATTCATTCATTTTCTACCGCTTAGTCCCATTAGGGGTCGCAGGTGACTGGGGCCTATCCCAGCAGCTTTGGGCCTGAGGCAGGGTACACCCTGGACAGTGGCCAGTTAGTCACAGGGGTGACATTTAGAGACAAACAGTGACAGACAACCATTCACTCTCATATTCATTCACTAGGGACACTTTAGATTTGCCAATTGACCTAAACATGCATGTCTTTGGAGGAAGCTGGAGTACCCGGAGAGATCCCACGGTAACACGTGGAGGACATGCAGACTCCTCACAAAAAGACCGGAGTCAGCCGAGAATATTTGAGTCGGGCGGGTTTTGAACTCACAACCTTTCTTGCTGTGAAGCAGGAGTGCTAACCACTCTGCCACGTGCACCCCTTTTTATATATTATTTATTATTATTTATTATTTATTTGTATATATACATTTTATGTATACTTTAGTAAGACTTTAAAAAAATGTATTTTAATGTCTTTGACAACCTTAATTATGAATGTATTATTTATTAATTACTATACTGATCTAATATAAAATGTATAATTTTTTAATAAATTATTTATGTTATGCAGTTCAGTTTAAACAGTTTAAAACCATGTATTCAGAGTGCGTGATGGGAAACAAAGGATTGGGCATATACAAGCATACTCTCTTTAGACCCACGCAAGATATCTTTTGTGCCTTGAGACTATAGTATGGAAGGTTTTCATGCAAAAGTCATGTTAATCTTTGCACAATGTAAATTTCTTTATTTCAGATCTATAGACCTCTAGGACAATGTGGCGGACCATTTGACAGGAGCTCCTGCATATTATGCCTTTAACAACCTTGCAGTAAACAACCAAAGCAGTTGACTAACAGCCCTTTTATGACCTTATGACAGACCAGAAAAAATAGGTTTTGGTTAGTTAAACATTTAAAAGCTTTTTCTAAAGCAAATAGTCTTAAAGTTAAGAGGTAAACAAAACACTGTCTGTGGGCAGTATTTGTGTGCACCAGGTGTCTACTTTGTCTTGGCAGGTGGGATAAAATATCTGTTTGAACAGTTGTGACATATCTATGTCAGAACAGCACGAGGCTGAGTGATGGCGACACGCATGCTGACCTCTCGGTTGTGGCAGCTGAAGTCACACTCGGCAGTCAGTCCATCAGCGGCTCACAGTCTCAGTGTTGACAGACTGAAGACAGACAAGTGATGATGTCACTTTAATGCACCTGATAGGGGCCAAAAAGACTATGCACCAAGAGACGGGCTAACAATGGCATCATTCCTGAAAATCATTCCGTGCAGTTTACACCTAGGCCTTCAGTGGTGTCCTACCTGAATAAACCATCTGTAATACAGTCATTATAATGCCACCGTTATAGAAAACATAGTATAATACAAAAAACATAGTATAACAGAATTGAAATATGAATCCAGAGAGGTGTGCATGAATGTATTTTATTTATTTTATTTATTTATTTATAACAGGGACCATGCAATCAAACATAGTTTCAAATTAAATATTGCAGCTGATGTGATGTATATAAAGTTTATAGCAAATGCTAATTCTCAACTTTTGTCCCTGGTTGGGCTTTTCTACTTTACACTAATATTATAAAAACAATGGCAATACACTATGAAAGCATTATACACAACAATATATACAACTATAAATAGCATTTTCCATGAATAAAGTACATAACATTCCTAAACTCATCCATGCCATTTAAAGTATTATATTGAACATAATTTTGAATATTTACAGTCTGTTCTAAGGGTGCAGTTTGTAGTTTGTTTGGCTTCTAATTCCACACCTTACGGTAGCCTGCCAAGGACATTCAGTTGTCTATGAACAAACCTAGTGATAATAGACAGATAATGTTTTCACGTAAAAAAATTGTGATATGCTTTAAATTTTCATAAAAATATTGTGTGTTCAAAAAGAAACATGAATGTGCTTACCCTCCAACAGTGCTCAGTTTGTCCACTCTATGTTTTACGGAGATTTACGGAGATAGCCTTTTTTTCATGATAGGAAAGTGCAATGACTGTTATTTTAAGCCAATTATTTAAGCTTTGACACAGCATTTTAGTTCCATTTGACAAATTGGCCCAATAATATGGCTGGACCAAACTTCTTTTTGAGGCCTGTAGTGGAAAGACTTTCATATGCACAGGCTGCCATGATGATTCTGCACATATTCGTTGATTCATAATCATGAAGGCAGCCTGTGCGCCTGTGTGCCTGTCCAGTGAAGAAATAAAACAGACATAATTCTTTAAGAGAGTACATTATGACCACAGGCGGCCCTAGAGTGGAAGGAACAGCTGAGTTGTCAGTCAGAGCATAAATCAGGAACGTCAGTCTGGTTTGCCTTCCCTCGCCAAGGCACGTTCATCGACAAAAACTCGTGACATCTCCGCCGCGATCTCCCAGCGGACAGCAAATGGAATCCAGCTGGACACACAGGCCAAGCGCTATTAGCAGAGCACTGTACCGTAATTGAAACATTCATTTCTCCATCGGTGGTTAGGGAGGGTATGTCTATTAACAGTCCACACTCACACCACTGGAAGTTTGGACCGACCACAGCAGATCTGGGCACATGTCCACACTAAGGTTTGCCAAGGTCAGAGCTGGCCCCAAAATTAAATCAAAAGCACTATTTCTCTGTTGGAAAGTGAGCTGACAGGCCTCGTGTCATTAATCAATATGTGAAACAAACCGAGAACAGATTTACATGACTCAGTAGGACTAAAATACAGAAACCATACTCTTCAAAACAAGTTTGAGAAATGTTGGAGTGGTGTGTTAAGTCAATATGCATTCATCAGTTTACCATAAAATGACAGCAGGATGTTTGGGCTTCAAACAGTGACCTTTTTATTTTGCTAAGGAAATGTTTGGGTGAAATTCAATAAATGTAAAAGGATTTGATTTTTTAAACAACACATTGTCAACCTAAGGTGTAGGTTACCAACATTTGGTCACTGTACCATCTCACATTATGCTGCTGCCAAACACTAACTCAAGTATTCTGTGTTGACAGACCACAATGCGTGTGTACCACAAACACTAGTGTTAACCTACATAGAGGAAGAGAGGTAGTGAGTAGAAAAACACTAAGAAGTCAGATGCCATCAGTGTCAAGCAAGAAGGCATGAGATGGGCCAGTGACCATTGCCTGTTTATATCTATGTGAGCTGATCAGTTTTCATAGATCATAAACTGATGAGCAAGAAAACTACAGACCCTATAAACTACGACACAAGTACTACCAGTCATTCATTTCCTACTGCTTTCTCCCGTTAGGGGTCACAGGTGACTGGAGCCTACCCCATCGGGCCTTAGGCCTACACCCTAGAGAATGGCCGGTTAGTCGCATAGACAGACAAACATTCACTCTCACATTTATTCAGTAGGGACACCAAGGGAGTTGCCAATTGACCTATACATACATGTCTATGGGCGGTGGGAGAATGGCAGAGTACCAACAGTAACACGCAGACTCCTCACAGAAAGGCCAGAGTTTGAACTCACAACCTTCTTGCTGCGAGGCAGGAGCGCTAACCACTCATCAACAATAGTAATTAATCTTAGCTCATTGTTGGCCCTAAACATTGTATTATATTTATATCTCATGTTCAGAATGATGCAAGTCACTCAGATTTCTATATTTATTTGTCTCTCTAAAGAGAAATTTGTCTTAGAGCAGGGGGCTAGCTGCATTCATAAATACAGACATTAAGACAAAGATATGGACAAAAAACAACAGATAATACACCCTACAACAAATGCTACGCATATATCTTTAGCATGATTCTTCTTTATTTATCAGTTAAAGTAATCTTATCATCTGACCTATTTCTAGTGAACTTGTTTCTAGACAACAGTATGTCCCTGCAGGGGTACGGTACAGGTGGGGTCAGTAGAGGACGGTTTGGTACAAGTAACCCCTGAAGAGACACCCAATTCTTTTGTGTTGGGTCCTGAAGAGCGGCGCCTACCAACTTAAGTAATGACATCATCGAAGTGCCACAAAAGTTGTGTCTCGATTTGAGCAATAAAATGTGTTTTGAAGTAGACTTTTAGAAAGTTGGATGCATCGTTAATAATAATAAAAATCTGGAGGTACAGCTACTGCAGTAAACATTAAAATGTTTCCGCTTTTAGAACATTAAATTAATAGAGAAGCACCGATTTCCTATCATTTAGGGAGTCAAAATTTTAGGCCGAAGCTTGAGGCGACCCCAAAGTGATCCAATATGGTACATTCTGGGCAACGCACCAGAACTGACATGAAGCGCACTGTACAGTCCCAGTGAAAACATGGCTATTTACAGGTGCTGAAGAAAAAGCAGTAAGGTGTTGAACTGCAGTCTACAATGTCACCATCAGATTCTGTCAAAAACTACACAGCCAACTATTGCAAAAAAAACTCACTAATTTCAGCAACATTTATATAGACAGATTTAGATTTTTGAAATTAGGTTTAGTAAGATATATTAGGACTTGGTAAAGTTTTAATTTGACTACAGGTGCAGGCACTTCTCATTTGATAACACTAACATTTATTTTCATGGGGAGTAAGTTCAGCTATTAATTTATTTCAGTCTCACACAAGGCTCTGCCAACCTGTTAACCATCCTGGAAGTTTTAAATGTGGCTGTTACTGTTTTGCAGATGGCGTTGCAGCATGTTTCAGAGTGTGGACAGGCATGTAAAGGACTCCGTCACAGAGTTTATGTGTGGAAATAAAACAGAGGCTGTGTGACAGGTCCCGATGAGGGATGTGTTCATGCCATCTGGGCTGTTTTAACACTGCGGTCACTGCTGGATGCTGAGAGCTCTGCATTGTGTCCCGATGTTAAACACTGAGGTGGTAGTCATGGAGCTGAGGTTAATGTTTTGTTTTCGAAGACATAGAGCAGAAGAGACAGAGGATGGAGGAGTATAATCTCTTTCTGGGTTCCCAAAAGGCCTGGATATAGTTCATGGAAAACTCCTCTGAATTTTTGTCCAAGTCCAACAAAAATCTGACTTTTAAAATGCATATAAACATCTTAGTCTGACTGGAATCACAGTAATTTGTCTTAGTCAAGTGAACAAACAAAGATATGTGGTTCATAGTCAAGCTAATGCAGCATGCGTTGTGGGACTTGAGCTGGACTAGGCACTATGCACCACAAAGTGTAACAAGAAAAACAAGCAAATGAGAAAAAGAGGAAAGCAGTCAGAGATTTTTGCAAGTTTTTGATTAACAAAAATATATGGTCTATGCTGCCACTCCCCCTACTACTATACCAATTTAAAAGCAGGAGGTGAGTATTCTTGAACAAGTACAGTAATCCAGTTGCAATCCAAAAAAAAAACACCCTTAAACCCCTAGCAATAGCATTGTGAACATATTTGTTTAAAAAAACAAAAACAACAACCAGTTTGCAACCACAGTAGCATCAAACAATAGGCATGTTTCAGGAAACTATCTAAAAAGGCATGTTTGGAAGAAATAAAACTATCTTTTGAAAAAGTATTGTAATTTTATTGTATTTTGTACAAATAAGAATTTGCTAGGGTCCACTGTATTGGCCTATTTCTGTTCCCTATCTGTGTGCTGCAAAGTGTGTCACTTAATGTCCTGCAATGAGTCCATGTCCTGGGACAAGAATTATATATAATTTATATTGGAGGTTTCTTGCTGAAGGTACTGTGTCAGTGAGACACACAATTCTACCAATCACATGTCTAAGAACCATTAAATGATTGTGAGAATATATGTGGTGCTAAAAGTTACGTAGGGTTGCTTTAAAGATAGAATACTCTAAATTTCCCCCCACAGTTAGCCTGGTATACCAGACCGTTTTCCCTTTTTCAAAACCATGACAGTCTGGTCCCTTCCTCACAGAGAATCCCTTCTCTTTGTTGATTTTGTGGACGGACCAATCACTGTCTGCAGCAGGGTGTGGTTTTCTGGCTACGTCATACACAAGTAACTCGACTCGTGCGGCTAGTCCAAACATTCAACATGGCGGACACTGCTACTTAGAGGCTGTTTATTTCTGCTCTCTCTTCAGTTTTAAAATAACCAGCAAAGATGAAACTGCTCTGGTGTCCATTTTACTGCTAGCCATGTTAACTAGCAGCGCTAAAGTGGCTTGTTGACAACCAGCTACGTGGTGTCACCTTTTTCACGTCACATCTGGTGTTTCTCTGATTGGTTAACATTACGCCTGTAAACCCCGCCCTTGATATTGAATGCAAGCAACAGGGTACCAGACTAACTTTTTTGTATAGAACAGGAAAAGATAGTCGCAGCTGGCCAGGCTACCCCACAGCAGCATAGCAACCTTTTCTGCTTTTAGCAGTTTTTCTGAGTTTAGTACCGGCCTGACGTAAAACTCGTGTGAATACATTGCTAATATATTGTGATTGTGTTATCTAGTTTTCCTCAAACACAAGAAAAATATTTTATACCATCCATTTAATGGCTTAATTGAGTTTTTAAAAAGCTGTGTATCTGCAAACTTGATTGCTTAAGTAGTGTTGGATAATCATGTGAACCTTTTAAATGTTACTATGTTACATTTTTACTCTATTATGTTTAGGTCATTTATTTTCTTGTGTTAGCACTTTGTTTTTAATGAATGTTTTGTGTTGTTTTCTCTTTTTTTCGCCATTAGTTTTTAATACGTCTTTATTATATCATGTAGACCATCACCGTTAATGTCCTGGAAAATGATCTGCAGAGAAGAGTGGGAGCCTTGTCTCTGTCCTGGCTGTCAGTGGTGATGGTGGGCCGGGGCAGAGCAGGCGTCTAATTGAAGAGCAGTCCACACCCTGTCGTCATTAATCACCGGGGCTGTCAGCCGGCTGCCCAGGACCTCACAGTGGCACTCTGCTCTGACGCACACGGGGGGAATATTAGTCCCCTCCATCACCATCTCCACTGATACTGGGTCGGCCTACCGCTGATTACTGCCATCATTTTTGTATGGCAGTTTTGGAGTTTAGAAATGTGCACTGATTGACCATAACATTATGACCACCACATTAGACCACAGTTATGTATGTATACCAGCGGTTCCTTAATTTTTCTTAAACAAAATACCACTTCAGAGAATGTTTGTCTCTTTAAATCTTGCTTTTATGACAGTAAAATAGTCAAGCGGGGCGGCAGTGGCTCATTGGTAGAGCGGTCGTCCTTCAACCGGAAGGTAAGAGGTTTGATTCCCGCTCTCCCCACAGTTCATACTGTTGTTGTGTCCTTGGGCAAGACACTTAACCCACTTTGCCTTGTATGAATGTGTAAGAATGTGAATGTATTTGGTGATGGTTGGAGAGTCTCTGTCAGTCTGACCCAGAGCAGCTGTGGTTACAGATGTAGCTTACCACCACCAGTGTGTGACTGTGGAGTGAATGAATAATTGATATGTAAAGTGTCTTTGCGTCCCTGGAAAAGCGCTATATAAAATTGATGTAATAATAAGTCCTAATTAATTACATATAAAATAAGTTACACCACAGAGTTTTTTCCTACTTGATTGTTATCAGTTGAAAGTTATTTATTTTGACTTTAATCCTATCCATCCTGTTGTAGCTGCTCAAAACAATTATGCCTGTATTTTTATTTTATAATACCACTACATTAGACTTAATGGCCACATGTACATTAGTCAGCCGTAACATTATGATTACCTAAAGGTCAACAAACATTTGACAGGCCACAAGAAACACATTTAGCCTTATCTTATATTGTAGTCTTTTATTAAAGACACTTAAGTCAACTCAATGTTCACTTTCTTATTAATTCCTCACTCATCCGTGATAATATACTTTATTTACAATAAAGCTATTTTTTTTTAAACAGACTTGTTTTTCAAGATAATGGAAGCAGCAACAATATATCAATATGCATACCACAAATGTTTGGTTCAGTTTTGTTACTTACCAACAACAATTACATTTTTTTTAATTTAAATTAAAAATTTTGCACAAAAATCCAAACAACTTAATTTTTCATGCTAAAAGTGCAATAGTGTATTTCTTTTCCCACATTCTTAACATATTAACTAGAGTTGGTTTTGGTATTTATTATTTATTTTACATTTGTGATTGCAGCAACTTGTCAGTACAAAAACTATAGCTTTTAAAATATGTTTTTTCTATGGGCTTTTTAGCCTTTATTAGGTACGTGCATTAGATAACATGGGCATCTGTTCCAGATGCCTCCTGGACGCCTTCCCGGAGAGGTGTTCCGGGCATGTCCCACCGGGAGAAGGCCCCGGGGAAGACCTAGGACACGCTGGAGGGACTATGTCTCTCTGCTGGCCTAGGAAAACCTCGGTATTCCCCTAGAAGAGCTGGTGGAAGTGTCTAGAGAGAGGGAAGTCTGGGCGTCACTGCTTAAATTGCTGCCCCCACCCCCGAATAAGCGGAAGAAAATGAATGGTTGGATGAAAATTAACACTAACAAAATGAATGAACACAAATGAGCAGGTCAGTCTTGTCATTATAAAAAAGGAGATTTAAACTGCAAAGAACACCTGTAATAGAACCCCCTTACCATTAATATACGGCAATATTAACAAGGTTCTCAATGCCCAATACTGGTAACAATGCACTCTTTAACACGTTTCCCTCAGCTGTCCCATACCTTGACACACCATCTTCTTTTCCCTCGTTCTTCATTTCTTTTTAGCCCCAAAGACAACTGTGTGCGTACTGTGACAACTGTACGTAATGTTACCATCACTTTGGCCCCCCCAAGGTGCTGCGCCCCTATGCGCTGCATATGCCGCATACTCCCTTTTTGCGCCACTGACTCTAGGTCACACTAGCTAAATTAACAGTCGTTTACATAAAGATCTTACTCGGACTCTGCTCAAATAAACCCTCTCAGCTTCCCACTCGGTCTGAGTTTACATGCACAAGAGAGAATCGAACTACTGTGTCCCTTGTCTCTGCTCTCTTGACTAATCTCACATTTCAATATTTCTTGACAATATAAGGTGTGAAAAGTTGCACTTCACTTTAAGTTACATAATGAAGGCTATCCAAATGTACTAAGCAAAACCACTTAGAGACTTCATATTTGAATGTTTTCAGACTATGTTTTAAAGGTAAAAGACTGCCCAAGCTGCTTTGAAAAACAATCATTTAGTAATAAACCCAACCAATGTCCAAACATCCACTTTGCATCTGTCAGTTGCAGCGGCAAAGGATTTGTGAGGCTGAATGCTTGCAGACACCCACCACCTTCACACTGGCGACATAAATGAAGTGAGTGGGTGTTGACTCAGCTGTGAGAGTGTGTGATGGTGGTAGTAGGGGGGGCAGTAAGATGGATGGGGCAGATTGATGAGTGTGGGGATAGAGAGAATAGTGAGGCATTTGATGAACGAGTGTTAACTGGCAACAGTGGAATTAATTCCACCTCCCCGAGAAGATTGAAAGTCCTCCCCTCTGCGTGACCTCTACGTGAATCACCTCCAGCCCAGTGTTACCCTTTCTGTGTTAAACAACAACCAGGCTTCTGTATCTAGACTTGGAGAGCAATCTTTTACTATTTGGCTGTTTTATTAAAAAATATACCTTTGTTTTTGCTCACCAAGACAAAAGTGTAACCCCATTTGTATTAATCATAATTTGTACACAGCAAAACACAAAACAAATCCCATTTCTTCACAACATCGACCCCATGAAAAAGGGCCCACCATTTTGTCTTGGGATTTATGTTATTATTTGTTGCTTTGCTTACAGTGTAACATAGATGAAATAGAATGGGTATTAAGAATTATATTTTAGATTTTATTTGGATTCAGGCTTGATAAAAAATGAGTTTGTCTATGTTTTTTTTTTCCACAAAATATGTTATTAATAATAAAAATTTGGGGCACCCTGCATAAATTTTGATGTAAAGAATTCTCATACAATATGGCATTGCAAGCCAAGTAAGGAATAACACAGAGCTTGACTATTGCCAATACCAGGTTATATACCAGGCCTTTCCAAGTGCTTTTATTTAACACTTAAAACCTAATCTTATTATCTGGGAGTATTTACAGGCAAAGAGACCTGTCCTACTAACATGTAGGTATCTCCTGCACTTCACATAAACAACTTTAGGGGGCAACACAATCCAATATTTCTACTCTTTTGGACTATGAGAAATGTCTTGCACTAAATACATAAGTATATACTGCAGCATAACACCCAAAATATTCTTGACCTATTTAGTTAAGTCTACTTTAAAATGCCTTCAAAAAAGCATAGAGTGGAAGAACGCAGGCTGTTCACACCAGCTTCTGTTTCTAAAGAAGAAAAATAAGCGTAATGTCCCAAAGTGCTGCCTAGAGAGGTGAGCAGGGCACCATGACCTTGCTGGTGTGGCAGGGGCTAGATGTGGTCTGGGAGGGTCATCCATTTTGTTAATGGTCCTGTCAAGTGACACCTGTGCTCGCCTTTCCCCTGTCTGGAGTGCTAATGAACCGCGAGAGTAGAGGAGTCTGGGAGCTGGGGTCAATACCAACCTCTTCACATTGCGACTCCTACACAGTGTCAGCTCAATGGAGGAGACATTATTACGGCAAAAAACTTTTTAAAAGTAACACTTTTGAAATAGGCTGACTCCTTTTGAACGGTAAATGCTAGGTGGAATTGGCCGGAGCAGAGGGATGCTGTCAGTCACCTTTTGAAACTAAATTATGATTGCATGCTAACGTAATTAACTTTAGAGTTAAGTTAAAGCTTTGTTGAGAATTTTGGGATAGTGTCATGATAGCCTACTCTCTCGCAGTTAATTGTGTTTAAAAAATACTTTTTGTGTCCCCTTCATATCTCCCAAAATGCAAATTAACGTGTTAGCATGTCTGCTGGGATGATGTTGAATGATACAAATCAGTCAATAATGTATTAAGCTTCATCCCTCCTCAAATACAGATTAGCATATTAGCATAGCTTGATATTCAGTGTAATAGAAATCAGTGAATATTGTAACCTTTTGTGTCAACTTCATATCTCCTCAAGCATGGTTTAGCCTGTTAGCATGTTACCTGGCATGACGGTCAATGTAAAACAATTGTTTTTCCAGTCCTGCAATATTAGCTGATGTTGCTAGCAGTTATGATAAAAACTGATTCTGGCTCAAGTTCAATGGAGTTGCCCATCTTCAGTATAACCACTTAATACTTTGCAAATGCTCTAAATTTCTTTAAATGGGCTTGTAGCTTCATAGATTACAGGTCATAATCTAGCATCAACCTTTTTCAATTTGTATCTTTCAGCTCAAAGAGAGTTAAATTGCATGACAGCAGAGAAAAAAAGCCCTCCACTTGAAGAGGGCCTCCATGTTTGTGGTTGCTGTTCCAGAGCCTGCTCTCCTCAGGGGAGGTGTCAAGACTTTGATGAATATTTCTCTATTAACCACCTCCCATTGTCAGCGCTGGCCTTTGTGTTGCGGGCCAATCCGTCAGAGCGTGAGGAGATCCCGGGTCGACACCTCCCTCAGGTCATTATTGAAGTCCCAGTGACCTGGCGTCCACTCACAGCACACATCTACTCTGCTGAGGAGGCTGTTTCCAGGCTCCGCAAACAAGAATCAGCAATTAAAAGGTGCAGTGGCAACAACAAAAGCAATGTGGGTGATGGAAGCTGGGGGAGCCATGACAGTCCTCAGAGGCTGGCTAACAGGGCTAATGTGACCCGGCCTACCCTCTTTAGGGACAACCCTGTCAGCTGCTGTGAGCCATGAAATATTGCACAGAGCCACATATAGCACAGTCATAATGATAGATGGCCTTGGATAACTGCAGTGCTAGAGACATTCATCTTCTCATTTGTGACAGTAATTAATCTATGCTCTAAAGAGTAATCAATGAGGATAAAACAAGTTCATTGCATTGTAAATTGTAATGTTTATTTAATAAAATAAGATTTTTATTCTTATTGGATAGCACAGCCATCATTAATTTTATTTATACCATATTTCTGTATTATTGTACCATTTGTGTTGCTGACCCCAAAATAAGCTTTAAAAAAAAATGACATCTTTGCATATGTACAAATAAAAACAATGGCTTTCTTGTAGACATGCAGAGACTACAGAGTTAGACTTTGCAGAGGCCAAAATAATACAATTATGTAAATCGGAGAAAAAAGAACAGATCCAAAGAGATTTCTAGAATAAAGCCTCACAGTCCATCTTTGTCATGGTGCAAGGATTTTATTTTTGTGTATGGTAGGCATAATGGTAATTTACTTAAATCATCTTGTTTTAACATTTTTTTTTAAACAGAAATAAACAAAAGATCCCCCAGACTTGAATACCAAGCGCTTAAGTAAAAAATAAATACAGATTTTCAGTTCTGGGAGACAATTATAGCGAAAAAACAAAATGAAGACTGTTGTGATAAACCCACAATTGTATCATTTCAAGCTCTAATCTTTAAAGTCTCTTTCTCTGTGCTGCAACAATCCATCACAGGCTCTGCTGCCTTTGGAGTGCCAGCCGCAATCCTGAGGCTAACAGGTGCTATTCCTGGCAGGCAGGCCGCTGGGCACACTGCCCTGTCCCGGTGATGACCCCAATCTTATGACCCATCTTGAGGAGTCCAAGCTGAGGACTGCAGTCTTTGAACACTTTGCGGGACATCACTGGTATCCCAAAGCCGAAGCTGAGCCCAATCTTTGAGAGTAAAGGGCATAAGGGGAGTAATATGGAGACGAAGAGGGGATGGATGGCATGGGCAGGCCTGGGCCAGGCAGGTGGGACTTGCTGTAAGGGTGGTAGCGGGCCAGGCTTAGCCGGGAGAGCCTCGGAGGGAGAATGAGCTGGGCAGAGTTCCTGGGCTGCTGGGAGGGGGCAGGTGAAGGTGACAGGAGGCTGTAGAAGACACAGAAGATGGGTATGCTGACAACATTTTACTGTCCACCATCCCGTGCAGCGCTGTATGAGATCGCAAATGGGCCAACAGTTCCTCAGATGTGGCAAAACGCTTGTCACAGGGGCCTCCAACGGACACCCAGTTACAGGCGTGGGGCATGGGGTCGTTGGGGAGCATGAAGCCATAAGTATAAAGCGGGTGGGACAGGGATGGGGTGTTGCTGGATGACAAGGAGCCGGAATGTAATGAGTGCAAATGGTGAGAGGGGTAAACCAGAGGGAATCCAGACTTCATACTGGACGGGTCGTGGACACAAGTGGAGCAGTTATTGCCTCCTAAATGATGGCCGTTGGGGTAAGTAAGACAGTACGGGTCTCGACATAAACCCTGCATCAAAGATGGAGGGGATGCTCCTGTTAGTGGACTGGAGCTGGGGTGTTTTCCCGGAAGCCCTAAGCCCAAACTAGACTTAGTATGGTCCAAACCTGGGACAAACTGAGAGGGGTAGCCAGCGTAGGCCCCTACAATGGAGCCGTGGTAGCCCATTGACGCAGGGGGCAATGGGTAGACAGAGTGTCCAGGTTTGAAAGGTGAGACTGGGGCAATGTGCCCAGAGCCCAGGCCAGGATGGGATGAGGCCTGGGGGTCGCTCTTGCTCTCAGGCCGCGGGCTGCTGGCAGAGCTGGCGTTGCTGGAGTTGGCACTGGCTCGGACGTGGCTGGAGTTGGCCAACTGAGCCCCATCCAGTCCTGGCTTAGAAGCATCTGAGTCCTTTTTACCCCCACTGCTGTTGGTACTGTCCGAGCTGGCCTGTTCTGAGCTGGCAGGTTTGCTGTCCGAGTGCTGGTTCTGGGGGTGCGAGGGGGCCTGTGAGGAGGGGGAATGGCTCTGTCTGTGGGACTGGCTCTGAGCGTGCAGCGGAGGAGAGTGTGAGCTGGGAGAACGGGCGTGAGGAGGAAAAGAAGGACATGATGTGGCGCTACCATTAGAGCTCCCGTTTGGGAGTCGGAAGGAGGACTTATCTGAAGACCCCTTTGTCACTAGCACATCCTTACGAGACTCCCCCGAGGATTTGGAGTAAGGCTTGAAGCTGGACTTGTCCTCCAGTGACTGATGTTGTTCTCCGTTCTTGGATGACCGGCTGGAGGACTCCTTGTCTCCGTGGCTGCCTGAGGAGAGTGAAGCCAACTTGGAAGAAGAGGGAGGGTCCGGTTTGCCAATCTGAGAGCAGGTCTGGGCCAGCAGAGCCAAAGGACTCTTCTTGGCATCCAGCTAAGAAGCAACAAAACAGAGCGAGAAGGTGAATGGACTGTTCATCTATGTACACAATCAGGACATAACTCATTAGCTTTACCTTTCCAATATTACTTCTAACTTAACATTTACATTATGTTTACCTGTAAACTTAGTAAATGCAATCAAATATTCTAAAAAGCCAAATTGAGAAGATGTGAAAAAAAAATAAAAATAAAAGTACATTTGTAAATTTAAAAAGGAGAGTTAAAAGTTATATTTACAAATACGTAGGAATATATCTTGGCCTGATTATACCATACATTTTACAGAATTACACTGTCTCATCTTTCATTTCACATTTAAAAACTCCCTTCTCTTTGAAACTTGCCAAATCGTAGTGCGTAAAATGGCGCATAATGGCGCTCCCATAAATTTGAAGAGTTAGAGCATAAAATATTCCAATCATTATAGATTTTTATACATTTAAAATTCCAACAGGATTGTATTTCTTAACTTACTTCTATACTGACGGGCGCGGACGTGAGGGGCTGGAGATACTCCGGGTGCAGCAAGTGGCCGCTGTGCGCCGTCAACATCTTTACGATCCGTATGGGAAGCCTTTTAGCCTGACGGGACGGGTCCGAGGGCGAAAGACAAGACGCGGAGAAGGAATGGGGCGGACGCTGCAGTCCTGTCCGCTCTGGTTCAGCGCTGCGCTCCGTGGACTGTCTGCGTAAAAGCGCTTCAGCTTCAGATCCACAGGGGCGATCTCTCATCTGGATATAAAGCTACGGGGTTTGAAAAGCATCTACGAGCATCGATGCATGACGAAAAACAGAAAATAATCCAAAGGGAATGTGTCCTCCGTCTTGTACCCAAAGTGTCTACTAAAGTGGAAAAGATGTCATCCTTTTTTTTCCTTTTCTAAATATTCCTTTATCCAGGGATGTAGAGCGAAACACAAAAGTAGTCGCTCGTCTGGTTTAAGAATATCCCGCAGAGGTCGGTGTGTGTTTGAGCGCGTGAGTGCGAGGCAGTCCTCCCGTGTCCGTGTCTCAGTCCCTCTGCAGCTGCTGCGTACTGCCTCACAGCTTCCACATACTAACCACGAGAGGGAGGGACTTCAAAGACAATCCGCGCACCAATCACAGAGTCCGGGGCGTGACAACAGAGAGGGAGGCGGGGTTTAGTCTTTCAGACCTCACCCTCCCCTTGCAGACTGGAATAATGAATGTGGGTGAATGTGTGTCAGTGACCTCCATCAAAGAGTGCAGTTTATCCTAACTCGTATACAATAGGGAGCATGTAATAAAATTCTAATGGAACTATTGCAGTTTCCCAGGGAACAGCAGGCATTTTTTGTTATTCTTACTTAACTGTACAGCCACTGATGTTAAGTCAGTAATTTATTAAAAATAAAACATAACAGGATATAACGAGTCATATCTTACAAGAAATGGAGAGTATCAAGTGAAAAGTGAATATTTTGGATGTGTAGCTACATATGTAACATATTGTATTTTAGAGCACTATGGCATTAGAAATATATGTATAAAAAAAATGATACCTTCCCCTAAACTTGCTATTTTTTCAATATATATGGACTGTAGGAACCCACTTGTTTTAAGTGATTTCATGGCCCATAACCATAACATTGATCAGTAGACTCTTTAGTATACAAACATTAGCTAATGCTTTTGTTTGAGTCTCAAATTTATATTGTTTTTACGAGTCATAACAATCAAGAATTGTAAAGTTTCCGGGGTTGGTAAAGTTGGTTGAGCACTCATTTGCCCAGTGTCATTCTCCTCTCTCGACCTGTTTCCTATCAACCTACAGTCTCCTATCAATGAAGGCAAAAAGGCTACAAAAAATATTTTAAGAAAAAGAAAAAAGATTTGTAACGTTACCTAAATATGCTGCAGTGAAAAGTTTATGGATTTACTGTATGTACATAAAAAACTTACTGCACTACATACTTTAATGCCTGAATCATGTTGGGAGTCAAATGGACCAGGCAGCAACCTCTGTAATTCTTATTGAGCCAGAAAGACCAATGGAAATTTTATTTACCAAATAGTACCACAGTGACTTTTGTCTATAGGGTTATAAATTTGTGAAAAAAACAACAACACTGGAGCGCATTTTTAAACAAATGCAGCAGTCTATTAGTGCAAGCGTTGACAGGTGTTTGTGTGCTTCTTTGTCTGTTTGCTAGCCGTTTACTGAAAATTGCAGTTCCAACCGCCATAACACAGATGTGCATTTTTTCTACAGCCCCTGAAAAACATACATTCTGATCAAGAAAAGAAATCATGGCCATGAATGCATACTGTAATGTGTTCAACATATCTGGGCAATAAAGCGGTCGACTGAGGAGCGAGCTATGTGATGTTAAATAGGTGCTTTAATTCACAATAATAACGCACTCTCTACAGCCATTTTGGTATGTTAATGGTTTTATTGCATTAAAGCCACCAAACAGCCTCTGTGTCTGAGCCTAATTGAATTTATTCAGCACAAAACAACCTCACATGATTCACTTTGTATGTTTGTCAGACAGTTGGAGTCAGACTAATACTTTCTTTAAGGACTATGGTAGTTTTCTTTAAAATGCTATGTACATTATACATTAAATATGGCTCTTGCAAGTTTTGTGTATGCAGAAAGACAATTTAAAAGTTAGCTAGCTAGTCTCTTACAAATACAATACTTTTATTGTATTTCACTCAGATAACACAACATTTAGCTTTTGCTGCTTTCATGTAGCATCCACACTTTATTGGATCTTTTAAAAATGATTAATGTGAAACTTTTGAAAGCTGAAGCAGTGCTAGAAAACAGTAGTAATGTGTTTGCTGACAGTTCTTTTTCTCTGATTCATTTAGGAAGGAAGTTTCATCCATGTTAGTATGTACTGAAGTTTCTTATCTGTAATATCTGTCTGTATTCAAATACATGTAATGCTACACTTACTCTATTGTTGCATATAATTTGCTTTACAAATAAATTATTACAAGCAGCTATGTGGGGATTTCCAAAGTGTTTGGACATCCTCCTAAACTAATAACATCATGTGGCCAGAGGTTGTCAATCCCTAATGCAATATATTTCAACACAGCCAGTGAAAAGTGGTATCATGGATTGTTGATTATTAGCTAACGTCAATCAGACCGAGCCTTTCTTCTCTGTAAACTTGTTTGACATGTCTCAACTCAAGGGCAGCCTTATCGCACTCTATGTACCTACCTCCATCAGTCTGCTCTGTGATTATAATGGCCCCTGTCATTCATGTGCAGCCGAGGGAATGAAGTCACTCTAACTTCACTCAACGGCCTCACTGTTCGGCATGTCATCATTAGGCTTAATTGTCAGTCATTGCCCACAGGCTGCCACTCACGCTCCAATGGCCCGCTAAGCTCCCAGAATATGCCATTGCACAAAAGCTCATCTAAGTACTGTACAATCTCCTTTTGAATGTGTTTGTTTTACACTGTCTGTCTGCACCTCGGCCCGAGACATATAAACAGGTGACGCTTAACAACTGGGGGGAGGAGGTGAGTTAAAACGGATCTAAGGCTTTTTTTTACAGGGCAGACTCCCCAGTTTACTTGTGTGAGGTTTTTTCGGTTGTCCAAGTGTTTATCACACAGTCATGGACTTGTTAAAAGGGTGAGTGGGTAGATAGTCACTGCAGCATGGGTGGGGTTGCGTTGGGAAAAGTAAAGGGGGGGGGGTCTCTTTTAAAACAGACCAAAGTAGGAGGAGGCATTGGGAGAAGCCAGACAAAAGCAGCGAGAGAATGGATCAAGGGAGGGCTCACCAACGGGGAGCAGCTCCTTTCATGTGCCCCCTTGATGTCGGCTGGGAACAGCTGTTTTGGCGTGTCGAAGACTGATAGCTGTTTCCTGTTGTGGATATTTTAAAAGGGACAACTTTCCCGTTAAAGGGCCCTCTCAGCATGTCCAAGTCCTCAGGCCATTTCCATGCCTTCTCATGGATGTACAGTTGTGCTCATAAATTTGCATGTCTGCTGTTTATGTAAATGTATCATGGAAAAAAAAGGATGTGTCATGCTGTTGTAACTGTTTTTTTTTCAACTTCCATTTAAATGCCTAAAACTGGCCAAAATAAAAGGCCACTCTAAAATGTGCAGTTAAATTTAGAGATGTAGCGACCTTTTATTGTGATGGAATGGAGTGCCCTGTGCAATATTTCATGCTCTCCAATCAGCATCTTGATATGCCACACCTGTGAGGTGGATGGATTATCTCCGCAAAGGAGAAGTGCTCATTAACACAGATTTGGACAGATTTGTGAACAATATTTGAGAGAAATAGACCTTTTGTGTTCATAAAAAAAGTCTACTACTGCTACTACTGCTGCTACAGCTACTACTACTGACTGAGCTAGGTATTCGGCTTTTCTCAAACAAGTAATAAGAGTCTCAAAACCGTCCGTGGCTAAAACATCCATGCATATTGCAGCTGTTGTATTGTAGTTCAGAGTCAGTGTTTTATTTTTGTCTGACAAGCCTCAAAGCTGCTGTGAGTAGTCTTGAAATGCCTCCACACGTTATATTCCTTGTTGATTGAGCAGACGTCATAACACACCGGGCACATAAGATTACCTTGTGCTTTGGCCATGTGTACATATCTATCAGTCCATTCCTCTTTGCAACTTTACTCTGCTTCTCCTTTGACAGTGCCATGTTTTTATGAATCTTTATGGGCTGACCGCCAGTAATAGTAGTACTGCTAGGTTGGGGGATGAAAACACAATAAGACGACATAATGTCAAGTGTCTTTTATTGCTCTGTTGTGTTAATTTGTGTTTGTCTCCACTTTCGCTGTCTGCTTCCTCTACAGAGCTGAGTGACGTCATTTTGACTTTGGCCATAAAAGGTCTATAACAAAGGCTGCTGAACAATTGGTTTAACAAAGTTGAGTAAGTGGGCAAGTATAATTACATTATGATGTGACCTGAAGTTGCTGTCTAGTTTGTTGAAAAGCCCAAAGATATGGTTTTGGTAAATATCTAATAAATCATTAACATTTGTGTATACTTTTTAATAGCCAAGCATTTTAGCTTAGTGCTCCTGGACAACCAACATTTTTTAGGAACTATGGAGGAGGAGATAGGTTTGTTCACTGCCAAATTGGAGATGCTTCACTGTGTAGTCCAAGCTTAGTCAGGTTTTGACAGCTGTACAGTTACATGTTTGAGCAAAAATCACATTATAATCTCTTCTGGCCTCATCATTAGGTTCAGTTTTAAGGTGTATTTCCAAATAATGCAACAGGATTAGCAAAAACTAGTCTGATGGAAAGTAACCATTTTGTGTTCTGGACTAGAAAGGAAGTGGAGGTGGGATGATTGAGACAATTGCTTCAAACTAAATCTTGTGAATGCAATCCTTTTTTGTTTATTCTTCCCGACTTTCTATGAGCTGACAATAAAAAGTTAAAGTGTTGTTGTGCTCATGACATCTGCTAAGTTAAAATTAAGTTTGTTGTTTGAGTTGGAGAATTAGCCTTGAACAGAATAAGCCTTGTTGTTGTTAATAGGAGCAAGAGGAGTGAGCAGGACCGGACCCCACATGGCCGTGATCCGGTGATTTATAACACCACTGAGGCCTGTAATGGCCACCATCGCTCTGCGGCGGAGCCTAATTCATCCTGGTGTTGAAAAGCTGACTCCAGAGTAAATATATAACGCTGACATTAGGCAGCTGAATTCTTCAAACCTGGCTCCGGCAAATCCTCCTGCGCTCGTTTGTCTTTGCTGTGTGTTTGGAAGTGCTGAGGCGTTTTGAGATGCACACAGGGATTAGTGCCTCGTAGATGCTCTGTGTGATTGTTTAATGAGGGGCTGACATTGATGTGAGCTCATAAGAGTCATTTTCTCATTCTATTGAAGTTATTCTCCTTGTACAGGCCTTCAGCGGTGTCAGCCAGACTCTTGACAGAGTCTGGCTGTGTGTTGTACTGTACAAAAAGAAGGAGCGAGAAATGATAAAAGTGCCAGAGAGCCAGAGGAGGGAAAACCAGTGTAAATAACTCCTATTTAATTATCTGTGACTGACTTATGGGGTGTGTGGAATGGGAATAGGGGCCTGAGGCTGGGGTTCTGCTCAAGTCTTAGTGGTTGCTCCAATAGTAATAAAACCAAAGAAAAAAAGGTGGATTAAGACAGTTTCATGGGGTGTAGCAGACATGGCATTTAGACCCAAACACTTAAAAAGAGCCTGGCAGGCAACATTCCACCCAGGACACAATGTTGAAACAAGGATTTCCTTGAGCCGAGACGTCCACAAACAATATCGACTAAGTGTACTTAAGCCTTGTTTCCGGAGGTACATCATACCAGCTGTGTTTCTTTATGATATGTATGCAAAACTGAATGTAAAGCAAACATTTACATGCGTGAATAAACTCTCTTGTGAAATTACAGACTGGAGGTATAGGATATGCTCTTTGTAGTCAGTTGTAAAAGGGCTATTAGGGAGCGCTCACAATAGAGCCAGTTGATCCATGCCTTGCCGAAGTATGATTGTCACAATGTCACAAGCTGGACCTGGGCCAGGAAACGTTTGCCTGGATTAATGTCGTATGTCTTGTTTATTAAAGGCTCAATGTCCATCTGTAAAAATATTAAATATTGCCAGCAGTCCCACTTTTAGGGGTTAAAACTAAAGAATTGATAAAGTCTCTTGGAATTAGAGACGTAACATCTTCACCTTGAAAACTGAATCCAGATGCTGTTACTTTAACCTTTTTTTCCAACCTAGAGAGTATGAAAACTAGCTTTTAGTTTATATCTAAGTTTCTAGTTTATATGGAAAATGCTCAATCCCAATCAAATAAACTGTAGATAAATGTAAGTAATATAAAGAGTTGCAATGATGTAAGGGCTCTGTATGCATGCTTGTACGTGTTTGGGCTCACCTCTTTCAACCTTGCCAAACACCAGGAAGAGGCCGAGCCTAAGTCCAACTCACATTAGTCAAACGTGCTTCAGCCTGGTAACGTGTGGCAGTGTAAGTGCACCATTACTGATTGTTTTAAAGCTTTCTAAAATCCTTAGCTCTACCTTTAAGAATTCATTCCACTTTGCTGGCACCTCAACAGAAGTGTGCCAAAGTGGAACGATATTCTACCCTTATTGAAGTACTTCTAATGTTTTGACAATTGAAATGCCAATAAAAGCATGCTGTACCAAACAGCAGTGGTGGAACTGGGGCTCTTGAGTTTGACACCGTTGAGTAATGTATTCAACTTCATCGTTTATCATTGTGGCTGCCTCTCCCCAAGTCTTTGACATACAGCGCTAATCTTCTTGTAGTTCGGCATGCGTGTGCTCACAAGTGAAAATGTAACCTATAATAACAAGCATGGAGGCCATTCTTCAGATGTGAGAGGTGTGTGTTTTAGATTTCATACCTCTACCTGCCAGTCTGCGCCGTGTTTGTGTGTGTCAGAGGCAGAGCAGTGGCTGACAGCCCTATTGCTCCGGTTTAAAGGGAGATTGTCTGCGTTGTCAGCCCATCATGTCTCGCCAGCTAACGCTCCCATCCACTCTTCCTACCTGTCGTCTATCTGTCTGCGTTATAATCACACCAGGATAATAGGCTTCCCTCGGAGTTTTGCAGATTGGCACTTTTATTTCCGAATGCTTTGCCGCTCAAGAGTGCTCCTTTGTTATCCTTGCGGCACCTGAAACACAGGGTTCCCACAAGTCTGGAAATATAGAAAGTATAGCAGTATAACAGTTGTGGAAATTACCTGGGAAATATTTAAAAAGGCACTAATGGAAATAATGTATGCATATATTAACATAAAATGGAACATCACTGGCTGCCATGCCGTAAATTAATAGAAATTTTAGTTTGAGGTTTGACCCTCTGAGGCTGTAGTTTGTTATTAAAGTTCAAACTGAAATAGAGAAGAATAGTGAGAATAATCACAGACAATGGCTACACATTTTAAAATTGAGTAGTAAAAATGTGTCAGATGTAAATTATATAATCATTAATAAAAATGTATCAACAATAAACTTCATCTAATAGACTTTGTGGTATAAAGTATGTTAGTTTTGCTTTATACCTGCCATTTTGGTTGCTTTTTTTTTTTCTAAAATTAGTGACTTAGTCTTAGCCGTTAGCTTAAAGATGTAATTTTGTTGTGTAAAGATGTACTTGTTTTTCAAAAGTATGGCAAAGATTATACTGAAGATTGCGGTGACTACACTATGTGTTCCACTAAAAACTTGATGATGATGATTTATTATGATTGATTTATGATTGATTTATTTTTATTTTACTGTTGTTAGCATTAGTAGCTAACCCAAATGAATCATGACTGAACTTCATTCAGTAGACTTTTTGGTGTAAGTTAGTGTTGTGAAGTTTGTTTTATTAGACTTGTTACTTCCTAGTAGCATTTTGTCTTTTTCGTGTTTCTTCTGCGTTTGCTTAGATGTAAAACAATAGATTGGGTAACATCTACTTCTTAGGAAAGATAGACAAGACAAGACATTTATTTTTGTTTAGCCCAATAACACAACAGCTGCCTCAAAGGGCTTAACAGACTGCACTAGACAACATCCCCTGTCCTTAGACCCTCCATCAGGGTAAGGAAAAACTCCCCAAAAAAACAGCCGGGAAAAAAGAAAAACCTCAGGGAGAACCACAGAAGGAGGGATCCACTCCCAGGACAAACAGGCCGTGCAGGAATGTGTCCAGGACAGTTGAAAACAACATAGAAATACACAAAACATGTATTTACAAAAAAAAAACATTTCCATTGGCAGTGTCCAGTGTCCACTCTCTGTGTGTGTGTAAGGGTGAATGGGACCACAGCCAACATCAGGTAGATGACAGATGGGCTGGGGGTCCTCAGTCCAGGGGGAGGGGGGTGTACACATCACCCAGCAGGTCAGAGGTTTGTGTCCACCCTAGGAGGAAAAGAAAAGAAAAGAAACAGCTAAATACTCCTGCAACAGTAGGCAGGTGTAAGAATAATATGAGAGGTTGAGCATGTACAGTACCTACAGCTACAGCCAGTGTAAACGTATACCTATAATCAATCAGTCTCCATACGTTTGGTGAAATAAGTATGTTTTGAGTTTGCTTTTGAAAACCTCAACAGAGCCCATTTCATAAAAATGGGGCTCTATAAGAAAAGGCTCTGTAGCCAGTAGACTTCTTTTTATTCGAGGAAGTTGAAGGAGGCCAGCGTCCTGAGAGCGAAGGGTACGAGCTGGAGTACCGGGTGATCGAGATAGGTAAGAGGGCATGCGTCCACAAAGGATTTTATATGTTAACAGGAGAACTTTGAAATCAGCTCTAAGCCAGTGTAATGAAGCCAGGACCGGAGTAATGTGATCAAACTTCCTGGTCTTAGTCAAAGGTTTGGCAGCTGTGTTGGACCAATTGTAGTCTGTGAGTACTTTTCTTTTTGAGATATTCCTCAAGTGAAAAAAGCCCAGTTTAGTTACCTAACTAATGTGCTAATGCAGAGATAGTGTGGGGTCTAAAATGACACTGAGGTTCCTAACACTTGTGCCATGCTCCAAGACAGTTGTTGATCGAGACAGTAAGACTGTTGAACTTGTGCCGAGTTGCACCAGTACGGGTTATAAGTCATACAGGTTACATAAATAACAGTGAAAAGTGTGTTTCAAAATGTTACCTAAGTAGTTGTAACAGTGAATCTCTAACTAGTCACATCCCACTTCTGCACACAGGCTGCACCCCGCCTACACCAGCTCAAATCCTCTCTGCACAAGAAACAAAGGCCACCATTGTCTTCCCCTTGCAGAAGTTATCACGAGCATGAGAGTGAATCAGGCTGCTCTGCCAGACATCGCCTGCCGCAAATCAGATTGTCCTACATTGTTGTGTGAAATTTCAGATGACATCAAAGTTGTTTTCCCCTCAGTGATCTGACAACGAGGAGGGGGGTCATTTTGATAGAAGCACAATAAAGGTATTCATAAGCTGCACCCGTGACAGGTCTGGCAGACGGGACAACAGGCCATGCAAAGAAATCTCCACAGCACATTCCTCACGCTTGTTAAAGTCAATGCTGCTTCCTCCGCTCACAGTCAAAGTCACCACTCTATCGGCCAATCTGTACTGAGGAGTCGGGCGCTGGGAAAATACTCTTCGGCTGTCATTCCTCTTTGTTAGCACTGCTATTATGTCATAAAATACAACCCATAACAGATTTTCAGATGAGTTTCTCTGAAATGACCTTTTGACAATTGGCAACCGTAAACAATGCAAGTTATGGGGTTTCCACACTAGCCAAACATAACTAGGTTAGCCGAGGGGTGGAGTGGGCGGGGCTCATTGGAGCGTGTCAATCATCCCAAACCCGCAGCGAGACAGAGGCATGTCAGCTGCTTTGATGTGACAACGGATGGCATTGCTCAATTAAAAGCCTAGCCATGCATAAGTAAATCAGCGCCTTTCAACCCTGACACATCAAACAAATGGTTATTGAAGTGTCCCGCCCTTGTCATTAATCTTTCTGCGTGTGTTTGCCAATGCTGGGTCACTGCTGGAGCAGGAAAACCTGCAACAGATTGAGTAAGAAAGACTCATAGGCAGAAAACAATGGAGAAAAACTACAGGATGGAAATCTCTGGGAGTGCTTCAACATTTATACAGGACAGATGGTTTAAAGTATAGTGTTTCTAGCTATTATAGAAGCCAAAATATTGTTCTTCGGGAAACTATAAACGTGTTTATTAAAAGGTGCGGCAACAATGTATACGGCTCCAAAATTTTCATCAACTCATAATGGTGTCTGTTTATTTGAAGATTTTGAGATAAGGAAACTACGCATTTAACTGGCCGGGCAAATTAACTCAAACAAACATCAGAAGGAATGATTGTGGAATGATTGTGTGACATGTTGTTGGCTAACATCTGCTTCAAAACTAAGCTAAGATTATATTGAAGATTACAGTGATTACAGATTATTGTCTGTGGTTAACAAAACATCTGTAATGTTTCATGAACGACTTTGAACTGTTTGTAGCATTACTAGTTAGCAACTGCTAACTTTGTAAGTTTGTAACCATCATATTTTATGTTTACTGAACTGTCACCGAATCCCACCTGGCCCCATAAAGCATTCCCAAAGCTCTCTGTTTATGAAATGGTTGATGTTACTTGAATCCAGTCCTTTATTTTGTCTTGTTTGACTTGTTTATTATGGTGGCAGAGAGGTTATCACTCCTGCCTCCCTCCAAGAAGGTCCTGGGTTTGATTCCCATCCAGGGCAGGGCCTTTCTGTGAGGATTTTGCATGTTCTCCCCGCGTCTGTGTAATTTTCCTATGGGTACTCCAGTTTCCCCTGCCACCAAAAACATGAACAATATAGGACTACAGATAATATCTGTACAAAAATAATCTGTTAAACTATAATCTGGTTCAAGCATCTCTTCTTTGACTTAATGTACATTGTATGTTGTCCTAAAAATAAATAATAATAATAAAAAAATAATAAATGACAGCAAATCTATCTGCAAATGTCAAGAAAGCTATGCCAGGGCTATATGGACTTCCCTCTTGGACAACTTTAAAAATGGGATTAAAACTATTATATTATAAAGGTGTTAATAGATCTGTAATCAAAATGTATTAACTGCCATGATGGGATCAATGTATAATATAGAGAGTTTCATTTCTGTCTACTGCTCCCAGTACTGTCCAACTAGGTCATTGAGGTTATTGACAGGCCGACCAGCTGTGCTTGATGTAAGGTAAAACTTGTGTTTTTGTTTAAGAGGTTAGGTGGCAGGTACTTAAGAAAAGTAAAAATTGGTTTTATATAACACTACACTATTACATAAAAGAAAAACAGCATATGGTGCATTTGCTGAGTTGTTCTGTTTTTTTATAGCAATACTTGTTACTTTCTTAAAGTTCCCTTAAGTAAGAAAAAACTAAGTTTAAGAAAAGGCAGTAATGTTAAAAGGTGTTCAAGACATAGACCAAAAATTTTTTGCAGGTCCTTGTGGTGACAAAGCACCCTGCTTGTCCCTGGCAGTAATTCAGCGGCTCAGATGAATACATGAAAGTGAAGCACGGCCATATATCACAGAGCCCCTCCTCATGAGCTCTGTGTGAGCCTTGCAAAAGTCACATACGGCCATTTGTTATGTGATTGTGCATTCTCATTTCAAACTCTGCGTTGAGGGCTACGGGCCAAGCTGACACTTATGAAATATTTCCCTTGCTGACCTTAGCTACTGCCTCAGCGAGGGAGATTAATCCTCTGTCGGCAGACACTGGGGCACAGCGACTACAAAACATAGCAGCAGCGACGACACGGGGAACAGCTCTGTTCTGGTTGTAATAATTACAGCCTCTGTTGATTTATTTGGCCTTTATTTGATACTGCACTAGTTGCAGGGGAGATAGTGTTGGTAGGCAGTGACTTAATGCCGCAGATATTCAGTACACGCAAATGTGGAAAGTTATAAAGAATAAAGCAGCAAAGACAAAGTTTCTTGTACTTCAAAACATTGGCCCTCTTGAAGGCCCCCCTGTGATATTTGCAGTATTTTGTCGCAACAATACACTGTGTTTGTGTCCAATTTACACAGAAATGAATAAGAACCAAAACACAATCAATCCTAACCCCGGATTTTCACCAAAAGCATCTCACAAGCATTGCGTGAGCGCGGCGTCTGCTTTAAAAGCGTCAATTTAAACCAGAAGCATCAGCGTTACTGCAGCGTCGCGGCGTTACTGCAGCGTCGCGCGTTACTGCAGCGTCGCGGCGTTACTGCAGCGTCGCAGCGTTACTGCAGCAGCGTTGTGTTACTGCAGCGTTGCGGCGTTACTGCAGCGTTGCGGCATTACTGCAGCGTCGCGTTACTGTAGCAAAACCACAGGAAGTAGACACAAAGTTTCAAAATATACTTCTGCTAAGCTATCAAAATAAAAGCTCACTAAAACGTAACAGTGATGTAAACATCGAACTTTTGGTAGTTTGTGTTGTCTGGTGCTGAAGTAACGCAACTCTTTTGGTATAAATTAGGGGTTAGGCTTTTATCGAGTGGACAGTTCGATTCGATCTCAATTTATCAGTGTGCACACATACCCACCAAGCCTTTGCATAACAGAATTAAATCAGAGCCTAGCTGTGCATTAATTTGCACCAATCAGCACTACACATTGACCCAAACCATACCCATAGTGAAAGTGGAGTGTAAAACAAAAAAGGGACATTACAGTTTCCTGTACAAAAGTCCCAACTACAGGAAGTGATTACTGTGCAGGAAGTGCAGATTTAGGCGCCATGAAGATTTGGGACATACTCTAAAATGATCAAATCCACAGAAAATTAAACAAGTGACTCATAAATTGCTGGGCAGGCCCTCTTTTGTCGCTAGTTACTAGCTAGTTAGAATAAGATAAATTCAGGTTTATTTTAAACTTTCTTTTTGCCTTTTTCCTTCTTTCCCTTTATGCCGCTCCAGTGTCTGACTCTAATGTGCTGCAGCAGATGACTTGGCCAAGTTTGCTTCTTTATAAAAGGTTATTTAGTATCCAGGAGAGAGAGCAAGCTGCTCTTGCAGTTTCTGCCAGAAGGTTGCACTACCGGTGAGTCGTAAATTACCTAAGACAGCGTACAGGAACGGGATAAGGGCAGGGGTGGGGGTTAGAGAGAGCGGGACAGAAGGATGGCCAGAGAAAGGAGAGGGTAAGTGCAGTTTTCCTTTTGGTGCACAGTGATGAATGAGTTTCTGAACAAGGCAGAAAATACATCATATCACCTTTAATGGGTCCACATTTCTGCAGCTATAACTCAGTGTTTAAAAATAGGGGGGGGGGGAGGTTGAAATACGACGTCATATATCCCCCTCAATGACACTTTTACGAGCCCTCCCTGCAGTATAAAGGCATTGATTGCTATTTCAAAGCTCCGTGTTAGAGTCAGTGCTGAGTACCTCCAGCTGCCAGTGAGGAGGATAGACTCAGAAAGTCCTTTAGCACATGGCCTCCATTCCCGGCCATTTGTACAGTTTGTGGTTTGCACGTAGGCTACAGTAGGTTTATATGACTCAAAAAAGTGACTCATTTATGTTATCACAAGAATGTTTGGGTGTTTTTCTTGTCACTAGGGGTAGCCATTATGTGGGTGAACAAATTAGAGGAAAAGAAAAGAACATTCAGTCCTTTTCAGAGTGCACTAATTATAGATGTCAACATGTATTTTGCCATTGCACTAAATTCTAATACATCTGACAAGTAATGCCAATAAAAGAGGATGTTCGAAGCACTCTAATTAGTATTTGTTTTATTTCAATGCTAACGCGATTCAACTCAGTGGGTCTTGATCAGGACAGTGATAGGTATTTTGTTAAATGTTTCTTAACAAGAAAATTCATTAAATGCTTGTAATGCGTATATTTGTAAGGCAAGTTGGGTAATTTTTTTTTTCCTCTTAATTGCATAGCTAAAAAATAGCTACTTGCTGCTAACTTTGGTTGGTTTTAGCTGTGGCAAAGAATGGATGCTAGCAGTAAGCAGAATATGTTCTAGCTGTATGCCTTTTTCATTATTTCTTAAACCTATTGCTTTCTACCTTCTCCAAAAGAAACACTAATGAAGGCTATGTTTGTAGAATGCTAGCAGGTATTTTTGATTACTTAGGTTTAAACAGCCTGCAGAATACTCACATTAATCTTTTGAAGTTACATCGCTGTCATTGTAAAATACTTGCTTTAAATAGGGTTATTCTTTGCAGTCAAAGTAAAGCCCTGAAATTTCAAGTGATTAGCTTACCTTAGCTCAAACAGTGGATGAGAAGAGAGCTTGAGACTGCTGACTGGACTTATGGCTTTGGCAAATTGGAAGTCCTTTCGCAGCGAGTGGTTCCCAGCTGTAAATTTACAGTGTTTGTGTGAGCCGCGGTTAAAACCAAATCCAAGGTCGTACGTTTCTTTAAGCCTGCAGGGAGGAATACTTCTCCTGAAAGTACAGCCTGTCCCTTTTAGTGAAGCCAAAATGACAGACGGGGAAAATTAAAGTGTCCGCTTGTGTCGATATATCAGCCTGTCTCTGTGTTAGATTTATAGTTATGGTTTGTTAAAGTAATGTAGTGTAATTTTACATGATGGACTACAAATGGAGTGGAGTGGGAGGCTGAGCAGCAGCTTGTCAGGATATTACTGTTATGGAGGGTTTTTATGTAGTTCACCTTCAGCGATCAGTATGAGGCCTTTTGAACTATATTTTTTACCTAAAACTCAAGAACAATCTATAAGGGAAAAAAAGTCTCTTAGTTTAGCTTGTCCTAATTTGCTTCTATATGTAATATTAACGTATCTCATGGGGACCGCTCTCCTTGAGCCCAGGTCTGCAGAGGTTTTGAACAATTTATTTTTCCCATTTCCATTGCCAGGTGTTTCTTGTTAAAAGTCTTGAGTTAACTTTTATCCTTAACTGACTTTATAAGTGTATTAAATTCAATAAATTATGACAATACAAAGAATTAGTATATGTTATTTTTTAATTAAGTTCAATTTCAAAGCGGCAGTACCAACAGATGCAGAATAAATTGCCTCTGGGCATATTAGACAGACATACATCCAATTAGAGAAACGAAGCACAAGACAAAGCCATTAGAGAAACAAAGCACAAGACAAAGCATGTCCCATTTTAAATAAACTAAACAGTTTTTGAAAGAGAATTCTATGGAGTGGATAGTAAAGGAAAGGGATTCCAAACTGTAAAAATGGATGTAATCCGCCCATTGGTCACCTATTCACCGATATTGTCATTATGAAAGGGCAATAAAATGGCAGTTACATCCGTGCTTTTCGTGCATAGTAAAACAATAGTTTTCAGATAGCATAAACGGACGTAATAATCAAAAATTAATCAATAATCAAAAATAGTAAAAACTTAGCTCTAGAGACCGGAGCCATCTTTTGTACCAGGCTGTAAACATGAGTTTTACTCTTGTAAAGTCGCCATTGGGTTTCTCCTTATATTTCCGCTTTTGGAGCCTGCCCTCTGGTGGATGGAGGTATATCGCTGTAAATCGCCGTATGGCGGCGCACTTACTCGAGGACCATTTAAGAGGTTCCATGAGAGAGGCTTGTTCCAGACCCATTTAATTAAGACAAGAGAATCTTTGCAAAGTGAATGGGTATGTCTGGCCGGGATAATTTAGAGAGTTATTTGTTTAGTTGTCGTTAGTCATATATTTAATATTCTGTGTATTGTTATTTTATAGCATCTTCTAAACATCAATAGAAAATGATCATGACATCACATTATTATGACATCACTCAAATGGCTGTACTGTGCATACTGTACAGGCTGAATAACCTTTTTACAGCTTATGTGGCCAAGAAATAACTTTCCACTGAAAATCAATGGTGGCCATATTTGATTGACAATCCTGAATTTGGTTACACATTTGGTAACATTTAATGACTTAAACGTTACATAGCTTTTTTTTTTACTGTGTGCTTATTCTGTGTATCTTATAAAACTATTAAAAGTGTGTGCCCCAATACCTGCTGGAACGTCATCATGTTTTAGGGCCGATGCTTAACAATAAAAAACAGAGACCTCTATCTCTGGAAGACATTCAATTCCTTTTAGAGCCATTGTTTTCTGACAAAGACAGTATCTCTCTGCGTGTTATGTTGCGTGATCTTGTTTATGTTGTTGAGCAGGAAAACTGAGTCCAGTGGTCAAAAGGTCATGGCCATGGTAGTGGTGCACATATGTCCCGCTGAAGAGCAGAGTTTGATTAGCTACATTTAGATGCACTGCCTTGTCAGGCTATGCTCATAGTACAATAAAGGTTTTAACTGGAACACTGAGTAAACATGCAGAGAATCAAACTATTTAGTTCACAATGCTAATGCACTGGTCATGGTTTTTAAGGTAAATAGTTTTTGGTAAACAGAAAGATCAAGCTAACATTTTATAGGTGATTGTGCCACTTAACCAAGTAATCGTTATTTCTTATTAACTAGCAACATTAATAATTGGAATTACTAGTTTAAAAAGCCCATTAAGACAATGAAGTGGGAAAATTACGTTCTATCTTAGAAGTTTTTTTTCTGTTAAACCTTTAACATTTAGCAATAGTCCAACTATGAATTCCATTATCAAGGTAAGTTAGCTTAAGTGAGCGGAATTCCAGTCAAAATAAAACCTTTACAAGGATTTAATAGTCCATTATACCATTCAAAACAAGGTGTTCAATTCAAATTTCTCAAGCGTCATGTCGACATACTAATGTGTCATCCAAGGCCTGGTTTCCATAAAAAAGTTCACAAAATAAACAAGTCAAGGGTTGGTAATGCTTGTCAAATACAATGCAACGTCACTCTGTTCTGTACTTAGTTATAGTTCCTACCCATGTCTTTCCTTGGCTGGTTACAATCCACAAGGCCTATTAAACCTATGTTGGACACTAGCCACAGGCACATAATTTATTTAAAGTGAGGCCAATCATTGTTGTGTAAAATCCCAGAGCCTTTTAAAAGATCAAAGTTCCCTGGCATAAATTACATTTGCCTGCAAATCCAGCACAACACGCCCTCCCTTTCCCTTTTCTTTCGAGTGGACTTGAATGAGCAGATGTGGCACGCAAGCTACAATAAGGATACTGTACACAGAGCCACAATGCCATAGATCAAACAAAAGCATACACAACTGTGCCTTTATCTCTGTTTGGAGGAATTAGACAGTAGGGCTATTATTTAACACCTGCTCATAAAATAACCTCACTTGTTTCACACACTATCACTTTATACATATTTCACAACTGCTTGCTTTGTTCTTATTAATACCATATCATCACATCAAAAAATTTCCCTTTTATGGACTTTGCTTCCGGCGTTCTGTTCCTAGATCCTCTCTGCACCTACACGTCGCCTCGCTCTAGTCTCTGAGGACACGATCAGTATCAGCAGAGACCTTTTTTAACGTCCAACGTCACAACAATGTTATGCCAATTGCTCAAGGCCAAACAAAGCAAAGCTAGAGGCAAAACAGAACAGAGAGTGGCATACATTTTTAACGTTGTTGGCACCAGAAACAAAAGTTTTAATAATCTATCATATTCTGTGCTGTTACATTTTTCTCAGCTTGCCAAGAAGAAAGGTTTCAATTGTGAAAGTTAGTTTAGTTCAGTTCAAAATGCAGTCCGTGACAATGAACATTCATGCCCACAGAAGAGACTGAACCTGTTTGTGGATCTGTTTTAGCAATTGGCATTAGCTCCAGTAGAGTAACTAATTATGGACAGGTTTCTGCTGAAATGTACACCCTTCTAGGAATACAAATGTTTACTGATGTTACATAAGCCTTTCATAAAAAAATTCAATTTATACAGGATATGAAGGAAAAAGATGGCAACATTACATTACAGCACTATATGTTACCATGTCACAACCTACTGTATGTAAGGATGCCTACAACTACTCCTAGCAATTGTTTTGGTAGCACAGTCAGATCATACTTCATAGGGTAATTTATTGCCTAACTCCTACTATAATCAAATTGACTAAAAATACAGAGTACATTTTTAGTCTACTCAACTTAATTTATTTAAGTTGAGCCAACACACCTGGAGTTGTTGCATGTATACAGCCTGCCGAGCAATTAAAAAAGTGCTAAGAGAATGCTTCATAGAACTGGATGGGAGCAAAGTTAGTTATCAAGATAACTAAGCAAATGAGAAAACAGTCCAGTTTTTAGTGTGATACACACTTTTAGACTCAATACATGTCCCTTGGAAGGTGCAGTTTCCTGAGTTAGGAAATGCTTTTTGTGTTTTGTCTTTTTAACACCCTCGGTTTTCAAAGAAGAGAAAATTACACATTTATTCTAAAAGGTCATTGTGCAAAACAAGTCATGCCATCATACAATACTGCAGTAGCTGATGTGCTTGGGGACTACTTCTGCTTACCACTAAGCCCTCCCCACAAATAACATTCTATTTACTCACAGTCAAAAGGATCTAACAGAAGGATATGAATGAATATACTGTAGAGGCAGTTGAAAGGAAGTTATTTTTCAGAGAGATTTACGGCCTGTTTGACCCTCGGGGAGAAAGATGGCAGCATTATGCCCTGTGCAGGTGTATGAATTACTTTCCGGATCTTATATTGAGAGCTAAATAAAAGACTGTCTGGATTTTTCTTTTCATCCGATGAGTGTTTGAACATTGGAGGGTAACTGTTCGCAAACAACACAGAGAAATCTACTCTTTCCATTGTCTTTTGTTCAACCTTTCTTTCCCTTTGCCGAATCAGAGTCATCCCTCAGGCCACGGCAATAAAGGAGGCATAGAGTATATCATCTGCGTAATTCCTCTCTGTACATTCTCACTGCAATATTTGTTACCAGTGTCGCTTTGAGTCGTCTCCCTTTGATGAGGCAGCCAAACCCACTGGTCGTGCCTTTTGCGCCGGGGCTCACAACAATAAATTATAGCCTCATATAATTAAGTATTGTGTAAAAAACATGTTTCTCATTTTTAATAGAGATAATTGAGTCATAAAGGTAAATTATAGGTGTGACTCCAAAGGCTGTCATGTTTGTCACTGCCTGTTTGCAGTTGACAGTAATTTTCCCAGTGGCTTCTATTGTGTTGTGATTGACAGTCACTTCGGCATCTTTCAACACATTACTAAATATTTATTTAGACATGAGAAGATAATTGCCTCAAATGAAAGAAACAGATGCTGGCTTACAAACAGTTTTATTACTAAATGTTCACTTTACGCTCATAGCCGTTTGATAAATATGTAAAAATGTATTCTTCTCGGGTCATACACATGACGCTGAAGTGGCATCTGACAGGTGTTCAGACAATGTACCAAAGTCATAAATTATAAAACAAAAACATTTATTTCTGGCCTCTTGTTCCGATACCAACAGTTTTTCCATTTGCATCTCTTAGCGTTTTCATTCAATACCAATTCCGACCACTAGTGAAAAGAGCAACAAGGCACAGTGAAAGAAATGTATCCTGTTCCAATATTCATTAGAAAATCATGGGGTAATGTCACACATTGCTCTGAAGTGACATGTGACAAGAGACAATGTAATTGGACAGAAGCAGAAATGGATCTAGTTCAAATAATGCATTCATGAGAAAGATATAAAGAAAAGATACTTGTAGATGTGGAACAGTCTAATGTGTAGCATTAAAGACAGGTCCACAAACACAATACTAACAAAATGAATCAAACCATTTAGCTGTTATATATTTTTATATATGGATATTTCTGTCATATGTGAAAAGTTGACCAATTAAAGTGATGTTATGTCATTTTTCATACCTTCATTTTTCCTAGGTTCCATGAGTGAGATTATTCTGTCTTCATCCCAGACAACAGGAGGTAGTAACCGAGGTGTTAGAGGTAAGACAAATCGAGCTTAAGCATAAATCTAAAATTGACTTTGCTTTAGGTGTGTGTGGAGAAGATGTGCAAGGAAATAAGACTAGCATGTGTGGAGAAAAGCCATATTAGTGTTTACGTATGCAAATTAGCCATGTGCTTTTGATTTCTAATTCTGCTTTGTTCAAGTAGCTTATGAAGCCTTATAACAGAACGGCAAAAAATAAATAAAACAATGGCACACCGTTTTGTTGCACTGCTAGTGGGACATCAATGGGCCACAAGGCAGAGTTAGACAAGATATATTCCCACCAATACCATGAAAAAGAGCGTAAAAGTGGCAACAGTCAGCTTAGCCATGTGCAGAATCTGTGCTTTAAGGATGTCAGTCACCTCATAAAAAAAGTCCAAGTAGCTTAGCCATTGGACATTGCCAAGAAAAGCCAATATGTTGAACTTATCTGCTTATGAAAATTGATAAGAAAGCAGTAATATAAGCACTCCATCCATTGCTTTACTTTATACATCTATAATAAGAATTATAATATATATATTGTATGCAGATATGTGGGAATCTATAGAAAACTTGAAGCAGTGAACATGTCTTTGTGTCTTTGATGATAAAATATTAGTGATGGATCTGTGGCTTTGGATTCTGAGTTCTGCTTTGTGCTGTGGGATCTGTCATGGCTGGCGTTGGCTGGCAGATTGTATCGGCAAACACGGCAGCTGCGCACACTGTACACGCTGTGAGACAAAATGCAAAGAAGAGGCTTTAGTGATAAAACTGTGAAGGATTATCTGTCATTTGGCGGGCCTCTGGTGATTCGCTATCAAAGCGGATTTTGCTGGGACAAAAAATATGGGAATGACAGACACAGAGAAATGATGGAATAGAATGGGAAGAGTAAGAGTTGAAGCAGGGAAAGGGGGGTTGTCACGCAGCAAGGATTTTGTTTCTTGTTAAATTTCTCCCCACATCCAATGAGCTGAGTGTCAGTCACATTTTGAACTTGCCAAGCAAACACCGAAGAATGATTGGAGCTGTCACTCAACGTAATGTGTTGTTTTCCACAGCAGACTACAAGGTATGCAGAAGAAATCAACTACAAGAATCCACACTTGGAGAAACATCAACTTTGAAGCTGGAAAAATAGATGCACAAGGAGTGTACTATGCACTTCCCACAACTCCCACATCACATGGTGGATTTTGAAACACGCCGGCTCGACTTTAACCCCGAGCTGCCTTCGGGGAGAACTGGAAATAACAAAGCCCTTGATGCTGACTTTTTAGAAGCTGGTGGGGAAGCCAAAGTTTTGTCTGCACAGAAGCCAAATCCTTTGAAATGACAAAAAAGTGGAACTGTAAACAACCAATTGGACGTGCCGACAGAGTGTGCCTTTTTGCGCTTTTCAAATGGATTTGTTTTAGATAGTGCGGCTCAAGTTTGGCAGAGACTTGAACATTCTTTTTTTCCAGTTAAAATAAGCCAGCGTGAGCTTAATAGCATGTGACTGGTGCTCTCCGACCCTTTGACTCTTTCAATATATTTGCTCTGGTTATATCACCCCTATTGTGATAAAACCTGTCACCCCACTGACAGGCTAATATCCTCAGCCCTGGCAGCTGAGTGGCCTTCTCTTGAAGTTTGAAGGGAAAGTGTGAGATGAGGCACCTTTGCTCATCAAAGACAGCGCAATCATTCTTTAAGCCACGACACTACCGCTCTCAAGGTTACCGAGCGCTGGCGGTGGTTTTACAGCACCCAGCTGGCTGCCTATTCAGAGGGACTGGCAGAGATCCTCGACGAGCGGCGGGGGGCCTGTGTGGGATGAAAATGGATCCGCACTAATTTGGATACATTTACAAGTGCTCTGATAGCTCTTCGACTGTCATCGTTTACTGATGCCGTTTCTGAAAACTGATGAGACTGTCCGCACTTTACGATTTACAAAAAAGTAAGTTATTTGGGTTTTCAAGAGAATGTTTGTAAAGAAACAGGTCCCCACCCTCTCTTTCAGTGCTCAGTCAAAACCAAATCAAGGTTTTTAAAACTTAAAAAAATCTTCTATTGTCTGTACAAAGTCCAGCAGCACTTACAGGGAGTTAGCATTACTAGCCACATATGCACAGCTACAAGGATGCAATTTTAAGACTTGGCTCAAAAATCCACTGCAAGTGACTTCACAGGCTATGCTTTTCTGCTGTCACTGTTAGTGTATCATGAAATACGCTAATGATATTTTCTATGAATAGCACAGTGAGTGAAGCCTTGTTAAAAAGATACAGATTTTTTTTCCACAACATTGCCTTCAACTGCCTGTAGAGGAACACATGAAGGCCCTGGGCTGCTCGGAGCGGCCCGATAGCGTCTTAATAAAGACAGACTGACAGCCAGTGTGGAGGACAGGCAAAGGGGAAAGGTGTAATTAATGTTTCAGAACTCAATCCTTTTCCTTCGGGCCAAACTCTGCTCATCCTCTTTTGCTTTGAGAAAATTAAATGATACTCGACTTGTCTTTCTCGCTTTACGCCCGTAACCTCGTGTCACCTGGGCATCTTTGTGAGAACTTTTGAGGATTAAGCTTCTTGCGAGATGGGACGGCTGCTAGTTATGGCTGCAGGGAGGACTCCTCAGGTTTCAGTCAGCGCGGCGTGTCTCCCCGAGGCGACAGGCAAGATGTCAGCGTCTGTCAAGCCGTGTCTGTCATCTCAGCCCTGTCAGCACCGGTTTCCTTCTGGCTCATATGATCTGAGACACCCAGACAGCGCGCGGCTTCTCAGCGCCACTCACCACCTCCACATACTCCACAACAAACACAAGGTCAAGGTGTCTGTCATGTCTCGCTGCATGGCTTTGGGAGCAGAAATGTACGGGCGCTACATTGTTGGCCGTGACAGCCGCCGTGTCACCTTGGCTGATATGTGTGTCTGACCATTGCTAGCTTGTTTTGCTACTTATTATTCTGAATTATGCACAATTTCAGTTCTTGTGTCATTGACTTGATTTGAACACACATTTTTGAAGGTCATATGTAGATTATTGATCCAGACATAATTGCAGGATTTCTGTTAGTTGTATGTCAGTTAGCATTAGCCAACGCAGTAATAGTGATCAGTAGCTCATTTAGCCTACCTCCAAGTACAACACAAACCTAAGCTACTGTAATAGTTTAATACACAGATTTAAGAATCTTCTCTTCTTATTGGGGAAAAGGATGGATTTCTGTTTTTTGCAAAGTGGAAGAAGTTTGATTGCGATGTTACTGACAGCCACTACACAGTATAACAGGCACTACATGCAGAGCATAGTTAGACTATGCCTCTTAGCTTCATCAAGCCCTCTAACTAGACTACTGTCCAATCTTAATCGGACTCAGCCGTATGCACGCAGCAGTAGACCTAAAATTCATTAAATTATCCAGGTGTCTTACAAATTACTGCCCTGTTGTTAAATAAAGATGTTTATTTGTGCTAAAAAACAAAAAACAAATCAAAGCATCAATAATTTGAAATCTTCTCCTGCATGTAACCATGCCAAGTAATATCTGTTTGAATACAGAACTATACAGAACTGAGACAATTCACAAAATAACTTTGTAAAATTAAGTTTTTCTGAGTTAAAAAATGCACATGAACACTTGCTAAAGTTGGAACACCAGCTCGGAAAGTTGGGTGAGTCAAAGTTGCCTGACATTCCGTGTTGATGTTGTTTGCATCATCTATTTATTAGATTAGCTATTTATAGGCTTATTTTAGTATTACGTTATTTTAACACAATGTTAAACTTCTAGCTACTTTGATATATACTTGGATATTCCGAGTTCCTGAGGACCACATGAATGTGTAATTAGAAACATCAAAGTCAAAATTTTAATTGTCAAATACAATTTATTTTTTTCCCTTACTGTGGCAAAAAACTACTTTTGTTTAAATCAATCCAATGTTATTAGTTCCATTGAGAAGGGTCCATCATGTTGGACCTGGTGTCACTGGTGTAAACGTTGAGGCCTCCATTGTTGGCGTGTCACCTCTCCTGGATGTGTGTGTCTGAGCACGAGTCACTGTTTTGACTGACAGTGCGAGTGAGGTGCACCCGGGCGCCGGCTCTTTGTAAAAGTGCACCTAGCTTCTCTTCCCACAAGTCCCTCCTGGCAACAAACTGTCACGGCTGACAGGCCTCACAAAAGCAGGAGTGGGGAGGGAGGGAAGGGGGTACGGGGATTAAAAAAAAAAAGTTTAAGAGATGAAATTAAAGCAAAGAAGGGAACCTGACAGCACCTTGAGAGGAGGCATTGTCTGCAAGGGGAAATATATCTGTGTGAGCCGGCTTTGATCAGTGGAGGATGAGAGCCGGGAAGAGCTTGTAAAGCTGGCTCCAGAGAAGGAGAAGCCTGACAATTACTTTCTCAGATTCACAGGAGGAACAGGATTCTTACTAATAACTTTGCCGTGGTCCTTTTGCACATTTGTACTTCTGCCATTTCTCTTGTTGCCTCATTTGCAACTGACTTTCTAGGAATATGAGCTGATTTATGTTTACAGTATTCCCTAGAATGCAATAAATATCTTTTAACTTTAGCCCAGATTACTATTGGCGTGTACATACTAAAATATATGCCATTGCATTACTTTTCCTCATTAAGTTAGACTTGGTGATATATCAGTTTTTTAAATCTAGATAGAGCTCACATGTGAGACAAAGTGCATGGGTCTCTCTTGTGAGCACTACAAATGTGCTCAAATGGTAGAACTCTTATGTTAAAGCACTTACTATCTTTTTATATATTTTTGGCAAAAGTAACCTATTTGTACCTGGACTGGGTACACATACTCTATTTAAACTATTTATACTTCTATTACAGTATTTATTGTGAGGAGTAAAGAAATAAAGAAGAATAAAAAAAATATTTTACTTTTCCATACAGATAAAGCTCTTTACTGTCTTTTCCTAACTTCAGTTGCTTTAACCTAAACATTACCCAAAAAAGCTTCTATTATTCCAACGTCATATATCAGTTTTCATTATCCTAAAAGCTGCAGCGCCGTCATGGAGGGTGTGAAGTGGCCCGACAGCTTGAGCATAAATGAGACAACCCACCGTAATGGGAAATTAATGAAGTATTATTTGTGCGTAAAGCTTCATTTGCACAAAACTAAGAATAGTTAGTGTTTAATATGTCAAATGTGTGTAGCCATGCACTGCCTAGTTTTAATTTCACTGCTCTTTTTACCTTTGTTCCTTTTGCCACATTGGGAAATGAGCTTGTGTAAAAGGCAAAAGTAGCTCGCCTTTTGCCCTATTGTCTATTGCTAGTAACAGGGCCATGAGGCCAGCTGAGATGTGAAGAAATTACAACTAATATCACAGAAAGGAGCAGAGGCTACCCATTGAACTTCAGAGACAGGGGTGCTCATTTACAAAGGTCAAAGAACCTTTAGTAAAAAGTGTTTTCTCAACAACACTAGTCTTTGAAGGGTGGGGAGCGGGAGGAAGTTTTTAGAGAAGCAGCCTTTGAAACACATGAAGAAGAGCAAAGGGAAGTGGGGAGCTCAAGGCAGAAACAAGAGAAAGAGGTGGAAGAGCTGCAGGGGGAGGAGATAATCACCTTTATTTTGTGATTCAGGATTTGGGGGGCGGGGTAAGCGAGCCGGGCTTTCTCTGTGTAAGGACGAGCCGCTCCAGTGCCTTAATGCTATGGGAGCACTTTGATAGACAAAGCAGCGCGCTGAGGGGAACCTCCTGCTGGCAGGATCTGAGGAGGCTGTTTACAGAGGAGCTTGTCTGATGTAAAGCCCCACTCGGCCTCTTGTATGGAAAACACTTGGCCTTTGATGTCTCTCTCCTCTTTCACTGCTTTTCCTGTGTTCTCTGAATTTCCTCCTGCTTCTGCTGCGGATTGGCAACAAGCAACAACTTCTGAAATTTCAGTTGATCCTTGCAGTACTGGAGGAACTTTGAGCTTTGCCTTGGGGCAGGCACTGGAAGAGTAAAAACTCTAGCCTGCATGCTACTAAAGCTGGTACTTGTTCCTAGAGCAATATGCTACTTTCATTACAGTATAGGAGTTTTTAAGAGAGATTCATAAACACAATCTTGGTTTTGTCCTTACCTGAACTCTTTTCTTAGTCTAAGTTAGCCTGCTCTTGGTCTCAACACAAGCCTGTATTAACTTGACGGGCATTTATCCTTCTGCTGTTAGATTTTAGTTTAGTTTTTATTTTCTTCTTCTGTACAGTTTTATAGGATGGAGTGGAGAAACACTTAGTGTTGTTGGACATCCACAGCCATGTCTCAGAAATAACCTGAAACTTAATGGTGAAAACATCCACTTTTTGCTACACTTTTTGGTTGGCAGACCTCTTGAGCTGCTTAGCATTATTCAGTTTCCACTGTTTTAGGTACAAGTGAATAACAGTCTAAAATGCATGTCATGAAAGGCAACAGCAGAGCACAGTGTAATAATCCATGTGAATGTGGAGTGTGGAGTGTGACAGGGTCAAATGGGGCTTGTCAACAGGCGGTCTGCTTTAATGTGACACATTAATGTGGCCTGCCAGTGCCAATAACTCTGCACCAGCAGCACATGTGTGCATATTTATTATAGCCTGTAATTTGTTCACCCTTGTAAAATATTAAACCCCCACTTGTGCTGGGAACTGCTGAGTGGGGCCGTAAATGGGTAAACTTGTTATTCTCCAGATACTAGAGTAAATGTTTGCCATGAATTTTAGTTTTACTGTAGGAAATGTATATGTCTTTGTTTATTGGTTCAACTGGCCAAAAATGCAGACCATAACTGTATTTAAAGTTCAAGAGATGTCAATGTGTCTTCCTTGTCTGTCGCTGAACCATTGTCCTCATAACTTTATTTATTAGCTCAGTGCTTTTGCCCTCTCTAACCAGGCCATAACCCTGAAACACAGTTAAGAAAGCCATGCAATTTCCAATGTTATGCAAGTTTCACATCGGCAGGTCATGGTTTTAAAAAACATCATGCCATGTTCTTGTTAACTTCAATCAGTCAAGCTGCCTACTCAAGACCTTGTAATTTAATTTCAGAGCTCTCTGCTTTGTGCACTTTCCATTTTTATAAGAAAGAATAAAGACAGTCAGCTGGTTTAAAGATAGGGAACAGCACAAAGGTCAACAAGGTCAAATAAGACTCTGCTGGATATATTACCAATGACATAGTTGCAAAGCTGTCCATGCATTATGTTACTTACACATTACACTCAGCAACATGCAAGACAGTGGACATTCCAAATTCCAATGCAATATGGTAGTGTTGTCACCAAGACACCACAAGACAACATCATGTTCAAGACCAGAGTGTACTGAGGCCGAAGAAATATAGAGACTGAGGCTGAGTGAAGATATTATTTATTTAGATTTACTATTTATTGGAGAAGAGCCAAGGAAACAGTCCTTCAAAACCCCAAGTCCAGTCTCAAACCAATGTCAGGGATACTATGCTAAAGCTTGGTGAAGGAGGGCAGAAAGGAGTTATCAGTGATCTAGGGGTGATTTACTCAACAAAGTATTTCACCCAAAGACTCTGGTGTGGTTTGGCTCTCACTCCACCAAAACACAAACATTTAAATCCGTCTGAGAAGGTTTGTTTGTTGAAAAAAACAATGATGTAACAGTTATTGGCTGCTGGAGGAGCAACAATGGTACAATTTACTGTTTTTGTTGTTGAAAGCCCAGGATCATAAAAGCATCTCATTACCCCACTGGCCTGGCAGGCCTACTACAAAATAACTGAGCATAATAGCAGAGTAAAAGATGTATGTTTAAGACTACATTAGATGGCTTTTAGACTGCTCCCTAGAACAATGATATTCTGATTTACTACCACTCTACAACACAGCCCTGGTAATGATGATAGCTACATTATCTCAGTGTACAGTAATACAATATTACAACAATATTACCAAGGAAACCATTGGTTGGAGGAATGTAACTTCCTGACATTTATAGGCTGTACTTAGACATGATGTTAGAAAATTAAGACCTGTGGACATCCAACAATGCTCTCTGATATATTGTTCCATGCATACAGTTATATGAATGTGTCACAAAAATGCCTAAAGCATTGCAGTGATGCTTTGTGCTTTGGCTGTTAGCATACTGTTACATCAAATGCTGTTAGAACAAAGTCTTATCAACTGAATAGCTGAAGGGAATTAGTCAGCTTCACATGACACGTAACTGTGAGGTGAAGAAACATTGCACCTTTCAGCTGCAAATTACAACTGTTTTGCAACAATTCATTACACTCCAATGTTCTTCCGTGGCGTTTCCACAGCTGTGAATGAAGAAAACCAGGAGTCGGTCGAGTCATTCCATATGTGAAAGAGTCAGAGACCAACGTGTGAATGCCAAAACAAACAGGCCCTTGACATATTTGACCCCAAAGCAACCTTTTTTCATCAAGTGTTACAGGAAAAAGAAAAAAGGCCTGAGTCAAAACAAAGAGGTTTGTTTTTGCATGTGTCTTGTTTGGCATTTTCAAAAGGATAGAGGCCATTATTTAAACAACAGTTCAGATTGATTTATGCTGCCTTGTTTTTCTATAGACAGAGGATTTATGGCCCATTAGCTGTATGAGAAGCTAGAATGTAAATGAGCTCTAATAAATCAAATGAGATGAAATAGCCGAGGCATGACAACTGCTCTTAAATGGATGCCTCAGTAACTGCATTTGGATATTCAGGTTCTTGTGCTGTATCATTTGTCCTGAGTAATTTGGCCAGAGTCACACTGGAAATAAACATGAATAATGTCGTGGACCAGAGCACTTTCTTTAGAGCATTAGTCTTGTGCTGACAACAAAGTGACATGAAATGAAATGATCAAAGAATTTCTAAGTGGCATGAAATGAACAGGATATGGTAAATACCCGACTGCTATGCTAATGTTGATGTCCTGGTTAGAGCTGTATGTAGAGTTCACAAGTTTAGGTCATTGTATGTCTGATTTTACTTCATCTGAAAAAAAGCAAGGGGTGTGTTCTCGGTGGTGTTTCCGCCTCAGGTCCAGTGAATCTAATCATTTGTAGGTTGTTGCTGGTAAATTGTTTCTGGGTAGATTGCAAGAGGTCAAATGTTTGGCTGTCAATACACTTACATTAAACCAATCAAACGGATGACTGTACATCCACGGGGCATCTGGCGTCAATACATTTCTCAACACTATATTTGAAGTTGAAAGACAGTTTCAGAAACAGTACATAAAGTTCAAAATGACATTTGTAGCAGATGTGAGGTTACCGAATGCCCAGTTTTGATGGACATGGTTTGCCACGACCATTGACCTATTAGGACAAATGGATTTACAAATGTGACCACCAGTGGCCTTTTGCGGTACTACAATGTCATCCAGAATTTCCCCATTTAACCCGTAATGTAAAATGGTTGTGCATATATTTATAAATCAAACTGCAAACTTGAAGACAATGAAATGTAAGAAATGTATTGGCTAAAGTGGTTTGTGGAAGTCAGTCAGCACAAACACATCATACTGAACATTCTCTAAACAAGACGAGCAACAAGATATACGGAAACAAAGAAAATATTTAGGGTTTTTGCCAATGAGCGGATAGTGGTATGATTATCTTACGGTGACAGATTTATGGCAGGAACAATCATGATTTGTTTACTTTGTCTGTTCCTGGAGATTTATTAAAAAGTATTGGCATTTACTAAATCATTTCCAAATAATAATGCTGACAAGTTCCTTGTTAACAGCTCGGTGGACCCAAGGACTTTGAATATCCTGGTTTTTCTGTGCCAAAAAGCTCTTTAGAAAACCAGTTGAAACTCTCAGAGGTTCCAAAGTTTTATTGGTGAGATGTTAATCTATCGGACAGAGACAGATGGAGAGATTGAGTGGACTATGGATAAGTGCAAGGAGTGAAATGAGACGGAGAAAGGGAGGTTAGTGATTGCACTTTGGGGACTGGCTCTGAATAGCAATAAAAGCAGACTCTTTGGAACAAAGGAATAGGGAGATATGGTAGAATGCTGTGAATTAAGGGCCACCTCAATAGGGAGACTGTAAATAGTTAGATTTGTTTACTTGAAAATGTCATGTAGGTGTGGCCAACTGACAAAATGGAGGATAGGATGGCTGATAAACATCTGGTTTAATTGACTGTTGGGTAAGAAAGGACTCACCTGCTTTTTTAAAAATACTTTGTACAGAAAGAAAACACAGACAGCATCAAGTAACAAATATTTAACTGACAGAAGAGAAACTGGATAAGAGCACGTTTTTTTTCTTCACCATAATGAGTAACACATCAGGTGTGTCCAGTAAGATGTTATTAGATGGGGTTAGTGGTGTTAATAAGTGTTTTCACAATAAAAGCCATACTTTTTATCATTTCAATGTGGCCCCTTCAGATAACCCCAGATGTTAGCCATGAAAAGTCCGGTGGTTTTACAAAGAAGCAGGGGGATACACAGCGTCGCCAGCTCATCGCGGCGTGCCTACTGACGATGTTCGCACATTACAGTGACCCAGGCATAGGGTCCCTGTAGGATCGGGGCCAGGAGGATTTTCTTCACACATACTACGCATAGGAATAACATCCAGTCCCAATCTCAGTTGATGTGTGAAAAGAGCTTTATTGGTTTGTGCCACTGTCCAATGGATGACACAGATGTCATATTCCGTAGCAGTTGCAGCATCCCATGTCTTTCTCTTCATAACAGCTGAAAAAACATGAAGCTTTAACAGACAGATAATTGTCCACACTGAGCTATGGTCTACCGAATTGTTTATTTCTAACACATGACAATTACATTTGTGACAATATTTTAGGTTGGCTTTATGGAAAGTAAAATATTTATATATTGGGGTTTAGAAACTAAATAAAGATCAGTCTAAAGTTTTAGACTGGAGCTCTAGTAGTTGGTCCCAAAGATTTCAACCGCTTGCACACAAAAGACCCAACTTCTACCAATCTCTCCGAGTCATTCCACTCAATTGGAGGACAATTGGTTTTGAGTGAACCCTTGCCCTGCTTCCCCATCTCGTAACCCCTCCTTCCTTTTTCTCTTGTCAGCATGTATCTCCCTAATTTAGCACAGCTGAGCAACTAAGCAGACTTTCTCTTCACAATCCCAGGGCCTTTCCCTCCCCCCGTGAAGCTTTTGACATGGTTTCCACGTCAACCAGTGTGACAGATTGGATGATGAGACACAAGACATCGGTTCAAGCAGGAGACAAGAATAAGATCGGACATGTGACTTGGTGCGAGGAGGTCAGTGGAAATGCTCGCTGGCTGCCCTAGACAATCAAACCAATGCTAATCGTAAACATATGACCGCAGCATTTCTCCGCTCTTACGTTTGCACCCAGTTCCAGGCTAGTCGCTATCAAAGCCCAATCAAAACAGAAATATAAAGAAAAGCCAAGGCTTGCCACTGCGTCGCACTGGCTCAAATTGAAAGTGACAGTTTGACGTGTAATATGGCAGCCGTAATGTGATTAGGCCAGCGTGGCACTTTCTCTTCTTAAACTCCCACAAGAGGCTGCTGTATGTCCAAGTCTGCCAAGCTCTTCACCAGAAAATAATAATAAAAAGAAAGAAAGAGAGGGTCGTCTTGTCTCCCACTTTCTCTTTGCGGTGCTTCATGGTTTGAGACGAATTGAGATGATGCCGCAGTTGAATCATAACCCCCCGGAGGGCAATTGCAAACACATGTAGGGGGTGAGAGAGGGAGGCTTTTTGGGTTTAAAGCTACGGATGCCAAGAACAGAGGAGATGAGTGGGAGAAAGTACACAGTGGTATATGGATTAGATCAGGCTTTATCAGAAGCAGAGCTGGCCCGACTCCTCCTGTCAATCTCCGTGATGCAAATGAGCCGTGACATGACAATGATATCACCCACAGCTAGTCTTGACAGAGCCGGACGTGACAGGCAAAGAAATTTGGGGCAAATAATAAGGAATCCAGATGGAGAAATAATGATTAGAGTAGACGGGGCTTTTGAATAAGTGGTTGAAGGAGTGAAAAAAGGCAACAAAGTCGATGACAAGTCTGCAGTATTCTCCAAGTCCCACAAAAGTAACATTTTCTGCCCTAAATTATGTAAAATGTGGATTTGATTATATGAAACATGCCACATTTGTTGTTTTCTTAAGATTTAGGAACCTATTTTTAAAACAGAGGAAGTGCATGGCGCCACAAATGCAAATGATGGCCCAAAGTGTCATCCAAATCTATGTTCAACAGTTGAAAAGGATGTAGTATATTTTGCACTACAGTATGTTTTTACACTTACCTAGAATTATTGTTTTCAGGACATAGTATTTATTGGCGTCCTCAATCAAAAGCACCTTCTCGGACATATTTAGAAGTTGTTGTGAGGTAAATACTGTCCTTGTGTAAAACGCTACATAATCTTTTTGTTTTGTGTAGTACTCCACACTTTACTTCCACTTTCCCGCGGAACACCCAGGTTTGTATTGCGACATTAAAGTTCTAACATAAGTTTCATAAATGCACTATCCTCCAGACTCTGTCCTAACTTTATGTGGTGGGGATGCATGAATGATGTGATCCACTTTCGTTTTTTCACCTAGAGGATATCCTGCTAGTGACCTATTTCAACCTCTAGATGGGTGTTATGTATAAATGACATCCGCAGATTCTCAAAGGAGCTTCTAGTAGATTGGTAACATATTGTGTGACTGGTGCTGTAAGCGGATATGTGGAGCGTCAAAGCCTTGTACCCTCCAAGGTACAAAGCTCCACTTTTCTTGAAAAGTGTTAATATTCCACTTGCACGCAGACCTCAGAAATTTGGCCTTATTAGTGAATTTTTATGTACCTTTTTCCCACGCCACACTCAAATTGGTCAAATCAACTGGACCATCTTCATGTTTAAACGCAAATCTTGAGGCCATGCATGTACAGAAAGGTCTGGCAAAAGTCTATGGATTTAAGTTAGAATTTTGAGCTAGGGCTAGTGAAAGGAAATCAGCAGCCATTTCAGAAGTTAATAATGTCACATGTTTTGGAAGATTTTTGCCACAAAGCTATAAATTTACATTTAATAACTTGTGGAGAAAGTTGTGAGATAAACTATACTCCAGCAGGAAATTCAATAAAAAATACTTCAAAGGACCACAACTGACAGTGAAAAATTACAAAATTATAAAAGAGAGTTGAAGAAATGAAAAGAGAATTATTGTTTTTGGCAAGGGCAAGAGGGAATCAGAGTCCAGGGCCATATTTCCAAATGAGCCGTCACTAACTGAGAGAGACTGAAGGATCTTGGCTCTGTTCTGATCAAACATGGAGCAAAACTGCACACTTCTCCCAAGTCTTCACCAATGAAGTTTGTCTGACTCCCGGGGAACTCCCTATCATGTAAGCGATGACAGGATGAAAGATGTAGCAAAAGGCTGAGCAGGGACATGACTTCTGAAATGAATGGATGGCAGAGCCGGTGGTTGACAGGCAACTGGGAATCCAAGTGAGCTGCAGTGGTTTGCCAAGCACAGTAAAATTGAAAGACCTTAGGTTTCCAGAAATGAGGGTAATTTCTCAACTGTGTTTAAAAATGTGTCAACAACCAGCAAGATGGACTAAACCTGCCAGGTTTCTTGCCCCTAAAACCATTTATATGTATGTGCTCCCAGTCCAATGCAGAAATGATTTTAAGATATGTAGGAAAATGTCACAACCTGTCATATGTGCCTCTCCATAAAAGCAAATAAAATGTTCTACATCAAACTCTCAAATACTCAACTCTTTCAAAAAGCATTTTCCTCATTCCCTCCAGTCCTCCATCTCTGCACTGCCCCTCCCCAGCCTTTTAGTTTAAGAAAAGCCTGTCAGACAAAATCAAGTCAAGCCGAAGACATAGTTGAGCGCCTGTGACAGGCTGAAAGCCACTCAAATGGGTCTATAATGAGTCTAATAATGGTGTGGGTAAGCATAATTTACACGGGCTAAGGCCCCGGAGAGGCAGAGAATGATGACGGCAGTGCTGCTTGGCAGGCGATGATGAGCCCTCATTTCCAATGATACGACAAGACCAGAGCAGAAGGTGGACAAGCTCCAAGTCCTCCAGTCTCTCTGTAGGCTGGGCCCCAGGGGCTGCACCGAGGCCAGACCTGCTCATCACTGAGCAGTGGACTGGAAAATCACACATGACTGGCTGCTTCCAGAGGCCGAGCCAGCTCCACAGTGACCCTGTCTCCTTTGAAATGGAGAGCTGGGTGACCTCACAGTGCCTAGGGACTGCATGTTAACCGCATCTCCTCTCCAATGAGCACGGATGTCTGAAGGAACTTTGTGTGTGATGTTTGTGTGGAGAAGTGGTGACAGGCAATAGCCACGAGCTAATCCGCCCCTCCCCCGGGAGACCTCTCCCTAAGGACAGGATAACCAAGTATCTCTGGGCAGAAATCATGTAAACACACAAACCTAAACTCTCAGGGAACAACTATGTACACATGTCCTTGTTTTGGTCCCTGCTGCAGGAGGGCACTGCTCAAAGGTGCCTCTAGCCCTGAGTCCTTCCCACAAACTTTGTAAAGTCTAGCAGCGGCAGTTGACCTCCAGTCTCCTTCAGTACAAGCCATCAGGTGCTTCAGTTCGACCAGTGGGAGGAGAGATCTGTTATAACCAAAGATAATTACAGAATATTATATATCACATTCATATTTTAGAAATATATACCTGAAAATGATCAGAAACATAACATATTTAAGAAAATTCTCAGGGTTAGGTATTATTTAAAGAAGTTATGTTAATGCCAGCTCTCCAGAGATTTGAAGGTTCCATACATAATCTAAATGTTTACGTCTTCATGGTCTCAGCTTTGTTTAGAGTACTGTACATGCACCATCTCCTGTTGGTGTTTTTCCTCTTTACGCCAAGATAATTATTCGGAGCTGGTGAGAGAGGGCTGCGTTGGCCCTGGGGTGCATGGCTGAACAGCAGAGTGTCTGTTGAAGGCGTGCACAGCTGGGGATCGCGTGTATGTTTAGGGACGCAGCAGAGGCAGAGCAGGGGGTTGTGGGAGACAGCCATGAAGGCCAATGCAGCGCCTCCAGTGAAGCAGGTAGATGTGTGTACTGCGCTGACGTTGGCCGGCCGCCACCTCGTCAAAGTCACTTTCCCAAAGTCGCTGTGACACACGGCGCCCCAAGCCCAATGGTTTATGTTACAGCTCTGGTAAAAGGGATAATAGCCTGGCATTTGACATTTCTGTTTGAGCGAGAATCAGACTTAACCTCGTGAAATTTTTTTAATCGCTCTAAATCTGTTTGAGTCCTCGGCTCCTGACTTGTGTTTCTTATTGTATCTCTCTCTCCAGCTCAGTGGCTTTGCTCCTGTCCAAGGACAAGTATGTCCCAGTATATTTGGTGCTCTGACTGTGTCTGATGGCTAAACCGAGGAGACAGGCTGCTGACAGGCCCTGTGCCAGAACGGAGTATGCCAACAGGGGAGATTTGTGAAAATATGCCCCTTGTCATTTCCTTTCCATTTCCTTGACAACTTCACTCTGTCAGAAAGCCCTACATGTGAGCGTATGATAGGTAGGCGGGGACATGGTGTTTGTTTGGGAGATGACATGTCCCAGAGTGGATGTGGGTGGGATAGTGAAGGGGCAGGGAACAAAATATGGTAGAACTCTCATGTTTAAGGATTTTGGAATAGAATATGGGTTCAGAAATTACAAGCAATGTGGAATAATAAGAGTACATGATAATCAATCAATCAACAGATCAATTGAAAATACATTATTGTTTATAACTTTAAAAAGTCATCAGAACATCAAATATACATTACATTATGTTTATAAAAAGTAGTTATGTTTAGAAATAAGAAAAGGAAGCCAGCCTCTTTCCTCTTTCCCAGCAGGATTTTTGGTTGTTGTTGATTCAATGTTCACCAACAGCCAATGGGTGCGTCCCTTATTCAAAAAGGAACAGAACCACTTATATGCCAGCAAGTATATTTAATGCAGTGTGGGTTTCTTTACCATGTCTTTTGTGCTTGACCAAATTCATAGTCAAAGTCATGGTATTTGAATCAAAGAACAAGTGAGGTTTTGGTGGTATTATATAATGGCGGATCAAAAAGGTCTTGGCTGTCCCTTAAAAGAAGAGTTCAGAAATGTTCTTTCAGTAATGTTGGATTTAACAATGAGCAATGACAACAAAGGCCAAGAGGTCTTTATTTGATGATAGAGAGCAGCTGAAGCCATGAAAGCCTAAAAAACATTTATTTTTTATTTTTGAGGGGTGGGTAATGGTCTTTAGTATACATTTTCTACCACGAAACCTTTACTGTTTTTGTTAAACAATATACAGTAAGTAGATTATAAAGATTATATCATTTATTCTACTTTTATTCTGCACTCAGTCACATATACATTTCATTTCAGAGATGGGGTTGGCTTATGTCATCACAACAAAGTCTGAAGTCTTGAAGCTAAATGATCCAGTCTGTCATTGAAGCATGCCTTGAATACAAAACTACCTCAAAGTTTCACCTTTTCTGAACTCGCACTTTTCCTCTTTGGTGTTTTTGCTCTTCAAACGCCTCTAAATCTACCCTGAATTTAATCTTTGATCCCTCCTCTTGGAATGCAGGCTAAAAGATAGCATTTCATGCAAGGCAAAGCGGAAGAAAACAGCCTACAGAAAGCCAGCGCGCTGAACATGCTCGCTGTCAGCCTCTTTCACTTAATTTGATGCCTCTGTCTACCGCCGCCGGTTCAGTCTAATCTCGTTGAGCGCTGGAAATGAGCGTTGGTGACAGGGATGTCAACAGCAGTTTGTTTCGAGCTCGGCAGGAGAACAGTACCTGCCTGTGTCTCTGTTACACAAGTGCCCCCAGTCTTCTACCCCTTGTGTGCCCGAGTCAGCCGGCGTTACTGTCAATCCCACGGGCCAACGGTGACGTGCGTAATCACTCTACACCACAACTCGACCCACGCGCACGTCCCTCTGGCTGACAGCACAAACCAAATCTACCACCTTGCACATTTCAAAACATCCCAGTCAAAACTGTCTGTTTTCATTGGGAGGTGATGATCAGAGAACAGCTACCAGAGCTGTTTTCAGCAGTGTGTATGTGAATGCTGTTGTACAGTTGTGACCCATCATTTACTAAGTGTGTTATATTTTGTGTAGCCTGTGTTTTGTTAAGTAGACGACTGTACTAACAATGTTTAATGGCCGTGGCACCATCGCAACACATTTTCACACAAAAGAGCATCTTCATCAAGTCATGGAGCCATCTCCTCCTCACCTCCTCACTCAGAAACAATCTATACACACGTGGACAAAAATGTTGGTACCCTTCGGTCAATGAAAGAAAAATTCACAATGGTCACAGAAAAAACTTTATTCTGACAAAAGTAATAATAAATAAAAATTCTATGAATGTTAACCAATGAAAGTCAGACATTGCTTTTTAAACATGCTTCAACAGATTTATTTAAAAAAATAAACTCATGGAACAGGCCTGGACAAAATTGATGGTACCCCTTACTTAATATTTTGTTGCACAACCTTTTGAGGCTATCACTGCAATCAGACGACTCCTGTAACTGTCAATGAGACTTCTGCACCTCTCAGCAGGTATTTTGGTCCACTCCTCATGAGCAAACTGCTCCAGTTGTTTCCGGTTTGAAGGGTGTCTTTTCCAGGCGGCATGTTTCAGCTCCTTCCAAAGATGCTCAATAGGATTGAGGTCAGGGCTCATAGAAGGCCACTTTAGAATAGTCCAATGTTTTCCTTTTAACCATTCTTGGGAGTTTTTAGCTGTGTTTTGGGTCATTGTCCTGTTGCAAGACCCATGACCTGCGACTGAGACCAAGCTGTCTGACACTGGCCAGCACATTTCTCTCTAGAATCCCTTGATAGTCTTCAGATTTCATTGTACCCTGCACAGATTCAAGACACCCTGTGCCAGATGCAGCAAAGCAGCCCCAGAACATAACAGAGCCTCCTCCATGTTTGACAGTAGGGACAGTGTTCTTTTCTTGATATGCTTCATTTTTCCATCTGTGAACATAGAGCTGATGTGCCTTGGCAAAAAGTAAAATTTTTGTCTCATCTGTCTCCCAGAAGCTTTGTGGCTTGTCAACATGTAGTTTGGCATATTCCAGTTTAGCTTTTTTATGATTTGTTTTCAACAATGGTGTCCTCCTTGGTCGTCTCCCATGTAGTCCACTTTGGCTCAAACAACGACGGATGGTGCGATCTGACACTGATGTTCCTTGAGCATGGAGTTCACCTTGGATCTCTTTAGAAGTCTTTCTGGGCTCTTTTTGTTACCATTCGGATTATCCGTCTCTTTGATTTGTCATCAATTTTCCTCCTGCGGCCACGTCCAGGGAGGTTGGCTACAGTCCCATGGATCTTAAATTTCTGAATAATAAGTGCAACTGTAGTCACAGGAACATCTAGCTGCTTGGAGATGGTCTTATAGACTTTACCTTTATCATGCTTGTCTATAATTTTCTTTCTATTCTCCTGCAACAACTCTTTCCTTTGCTTCCTCTGGTCCATGTTGAGTGTGGTACACACCATGTCACCAGACAACACAGTGACTACCTGAAGCCCTATAAATAGGCCCACTGACTGATTACAAGATTGTACACACCTGTGATGCTAATTAGTGCACACACCTTGAATTAACATGTCCATTTGGTCACATTATTTACAGTCTCTTCTAGGGGTACCAACAATTTTGTCCAGGCCTGTTCCATGAGTTTATTTTTTAAAATAAATCTGTTGAAGCATGGTTAAAAAGCAATGTCTGACTTTCATTGGTTAACATTCATAGAATTTTTATTTATTATTACTTTTGTCAGAATAAAGTTTTTTCTGTGACCATTGTGAGTTTTTCTTTCATTGACCAAAGGGTACCAACATTTTTGTCCACGTGTGTACAATCAATACAATCTATACAATCTATACAATCTGTGCTAATCAACGCTTTGGGATGTGATGAATAGATCCCACTTACCATCAATGTTAGCCATTCTTTACAGTATTGATGCTTTAACCTTATCTTTTATATTGTTTTAACTTCTATTTTTTACTATTTCCAAAAATATGTTTACTCCCATGAACCACAAAAAACAAGATTTGCCAGTTTTTTCAATGTCAACAAGATAGCAGTAATTGGGGTGGTGGTGCCAGAATGAAAAGCAGTATGAGGCCTTGCAGTGAGCAGCTGCTGGATGTGATAAATCAGATACTAATGTGAATGAGAAAGTTGGTTGAGGTGATAGACTGGACATAAATCTAAACTCTTCCAGACTTTATGCTCAGTATCCAGTGCATACGAAGGGGCATTGGGGACAGATGTTGGAGCCTCCTCAGCTGGCTCAATGTGGAGGAGCAGCGGCTCTACTCTGAGCTCCTCCCGAGTGACTGAGCTTCTCACCTTATCTCCTGTTTTTTTTTTTTTTTAGGATGCCAGGAGCTAGCATTAAACATGATCTGTTGTCTTGATGATGTGTTGTTGGTTGAGCATAAATAGAACACAAGGCTGACTGAGACAGTATACTGATTGGAGAAATTCCCACCAATATTACCAAGAGCAGCTTTAAAAGTATGACATTTTCTTGTAGTGGTTAAGATGATGCATTAGGAACATATTGGACAGTTGAGGTTTAGTTGGAGTTATGGTCTGGTTCTGATAGAGGTAGACCTGCTGTGACAGAAATAAAGCATCAACACTCTAGGCCCCTTGCTGTGTCCTGTTGTGGCCATAAAATAATACTCTGATATGTTACATAATGAATTAGTATGTTATTATATAGTAGTTTTCAGCTTGCAAAAAAATTATAATAAAATAAAATAAAAAAGATCCATTGCTACACAGAATTTCCAGTAAGCATAGAAACAACATAGGTAATGTTTACTTCCTCTAGAATGATTTTTGACTCTCACCTTTCAGTGGGATTTACTTTTTATTTGGGGTTGTGATGAATATAGAAACTCAGCAGTATATATGTGATGTAACCTGGCCGTGGTCTCCTGCACCAGGGTTGTGTCAGCCTGTATGACTTTACAGATGTCAAACTCTTTGGCGCTTGCTGTTGCTTGACCTCGGAGCATCACCTCCTTTTCTTTCCTCCTGCTGCTGGATAATTCCCTTACGGCTGTCAATCACCCAGTGGAGCCTGCTGTAAAGACATCCTGCAGAGAGAGCGGGGTGAATGGAGGGGTGTTAGCTGGGGTCACGAGTTCACCGTAAACTGAAGAGGGCAGAGGGGCTTTGACTTTTGAAAGGACGTGTTGAGGTGTGAAGGAAAAATGTTCAGTGCCAGTATGGCCGCACGCAAGAAGTCAGTTCCATTTTTTCAGTGTTTCCAATATTTCTAACCTTCAAATTGAATATAAGTGCTCTGTTTGAAAATGTTCTTCATTTGATTTGAACCTGGTGATTTATGAGCTAGTCTACTTCTTGTTAGACTGGAGGTGAGCTGAGGCTGTTGATGGGTGCACAGGGGATTGCTCTGGGGGACCCAAAGTTGTCCTGAGGTTGTTGAATTTGCACTTCAACCTCCTGAGACCTAGAAGAAAAAACATTTCCAGTCTGCATTTTTATGGGGGTCAGACCTTTAAGAGAGAAAAAATATATTAAAAAAATCTATTTTTGTTTACAAAAAATAATAAGTCCTTTATTGGGGAACTTGGAAATCAAAATGAAAATAGAAAAAAGATTTTAAAAAATAAATTCTAACTGAAACCAAAAGCTATGTTTATATACTTTTGTTTTGCTTTTTACATCAAAAATTTCATCCTAGATGTTATTTACTGAAAGAAATCATGCTGTTGGAGACACATGTTGCACTTTAGTGCATATTATGTGCATTTTTGTAAAAGATTGACATTTTTGTAAAGAAAAGAAATGAAAAACAGAAGTAATTTAATGTTTAACTTCTCCACTTTAAGATACAACAGACCAAACAGAGTTACATGCAGACTCATGCAGACTCTTACAGAGGACAAACGTGAATTGCCAGGATCCAATTAAATTACCAAAACTTTTCATTATCCCAGTCAAGATGTCCGGAGCAACAACAGGACTGTTTCTCCTTTGACCTAGTTACCTCATCAGATGTTAGCTTTGCTAAGCTCTTGGTGCTTTTGACTACTGTAAAGCACTTAGTTTAGAAAATAATGCTGTTTCATGTTTTGGTTTGAGGTATAGTTACACAAGTCGGCTTTTTATTATACTTGGCAGGCTTTTTCAAAAATTATGCAAAACCCCGTTGCCAACCTTAACCATGTGTGAACATTGCCTAAATATAACTGTACTGTTACAACTTTATATAACCAAACACTCCCACAAAGTACTATAAGTCCTGTATCTGTAATTTCAACAAGATATATATGTTTACATTTTACTCATCCATCTTTCTGGAAACATCACATACATGGGCTTATATTGAATTAAGGCTATAGTGTTGCAGAGGTAGAATGAGTTTCAGTATGGGGGAGATCCATTGCAGCGAAGCTGATTCATACTGATCAAAGGCTGCTGTCAGTGACAAAGGAGCGCTTGTTTAGCCTGAGCATGACATGTATCTGAGAGCCATAAATTACAGGGAATTAGAGGTTTGGTGGATTTCATGCTCGTGTGCTTGTCTGCCTCTTCAGTAACAGAAACAGTCATGACTATAAGTTTCACAATCACAGACCACACACATTAAGGAGGGTTAGGGGGTACAAGAGCCACGATAAGAGACGAGAGCTGGCATGTGTTGACATTAGAGGAGGTTTAGTCAATGGCCAAACAACAGTTTTATTGTGGTCCAGTTTATTGTTATTACTAAAAGGATAATGAAGTGCTGCTCCGACCAACAGTGCATTGATTTTGTAGTTTTTTGGTTTTGAAATGTTGTATGTTTGGAATGGTCAGAGATCCATCCCATGATCCCATGTAATGAGATGTCAGTACAGTCATTACACACAAGAAGAAGGAATAGCTCTGCACAGCTCCAAAACTTTTTTTCAATCCTGGGGTTTCTTGGAGCAGTGCTGATCATCAAAGCCAAACTCAAGTAAACAAACTCATCCAGCTGCTAATGTTAGGTCAAGTTTTGTTTTTTCACACCCTCGTGTCTTGTTTCAGGTATGTGTACAAGTACAAGACAAGACATTAATTTTTTTATAGCCCAATATCATAAACAACAGTCGTCTCAAAGGGCTTAACAGACTGGCTTAACAGACTGCGCTAGACAACATCCCCTGTCCTTAGACCCTCCATCAGGGTAAGGAAACAACAACAAAGCATCACCCAGCAGGTCAGAGGTTTGTGTCTACCCTAGGAAGAGGAAGAAAAGAAAAAGTGCTAAATACTACTGCAACAATGGGCAGGTGTAATAATAATATTAAAGCCGCAAGCGGCGATAAAGGCCCTCGCCTCCCTTGAGACCGCGGGGACACATGCATTTCGTGTTTTAAAACGTAAACTTCACGGTAATGTCAAATAACCGGGCCTGTGCTACTGCTGGGGCCTGCTACACAACCTTGTAATTTAGAGTTAAAGGTCTCCACAATCCCTGGTTTTCCTGGAAGCTGTCTGAACCTTTGAAAATAATAGATTGTGCTTGGGCTAAGGCGAGAAAAACAAAGTACTGGCTGGAGATTTGAGATGACTCAGGAATCGCTGCACCCCCCTGTTTAAAAAGGCAAAATGTAAATATTACTTGTCTAAAAGTACAAGGTTACAAGTTCCAAAGGATTCTGAGGAGTTTTCTAAGACTCTAGCCGTGGCTCTGGAGCCTCCTCTAAAGGAAGGATCCTGGCAATTGGGAAATGGCATTTATTTCCCAAAGAAATGGCTGCCTCTTCACAGACTCATAACGACCACAGCCACAAATGTATCAAAAAACAAATTGATAACTTTTTTTGGCACACATCTCTAGATGATACTCGCTAAATTTGGAGCTGTTTAGATGAAAAGCCTTTAGACACAAGGGGTGCGATTTAGGTGGTCACGCATTCCACCCAACATAGTAGATTTCCTGTTGAGTTTAGGTATGGCTGTAATAAACTTTTCTGTTTTCCTGAGGTGTCCCATGGATGTACCAAGTTTTGTATTTCTACATTGGAAAAATTTACTTTCATTTTCCATAGGCCCAATGTATTTTGACTTTTCTAGGGGTCGCCACTGAGTCATTTTTCGTATATTCTTTTCGGGGACTTCAAATACATAATTTTTTCGCCGGGCTTGAAGTCTGGGACCAATAAAAATGACTTTTAGTTCCACGTTTACTGGGTCAAATTGAGGATCATTTTGCAGAAAAATTATAATAAAAAACAAAATTATAATAAAAATATATAACTCGAGCAAAAAGTCTAGAAAAACACTTGTCTATTTTACATACATGTGTTTAGCTCATTTTGCCCAAGTTTGGTGTCTGTGGAATGAAGCAGCTATTTTCTGTTGTTCTTTTAAAAAAGAGGTGTATTTTAAGTCGGTTCACATTTTCAATTCAAAATGGCCGCCTTCCGTGGGTGATAGGGTATGGACCCATTGGCTTTTTGTTCATAAGCCCATGCCGGATGTGTGTACCAAGTTTCATTTGCCTACGACAAACTAATATTTTCACTTCCCATTAACTTTTTCCACATATTTGTGACATTGCTATGGCAACACATTTATAGATAGGGGGTGGTTGTCATTGGCTTTTATGCTCGTCATGACATAAGAGATGTGTGTACCAAATTTCATGTCTCTATGACAAACTAAATTCTTGGGTCCCATTATAAGTTTGTAGGGGCGCTGGAGAGCCATTTCTAAAGATAACCCTTTTATTTACATATTTTTGTGTTCAGGTCATGAATGTGCACAAACGCCTTTTTGGGTCCAACTCGATCCGAGAAGGCATTTGAGAGTTAAGAGACGTTTTATTTTCACAAAAATGGCCACCTCGTTACAGGCTTGCCACACCCATACCCGATAAGATATCAACAACAAAGTTACAACTTAGGTTGGCACATGTGTCTAGATGATACTCACCAAATTTGGGGCCATTTAGATTAAAACACAATGATTTGCATCTTTCTGCGCAAGTGCGATTTTAGTGGCGCGCGTTTCACCCCACATGGCGGACTTCCTGTTAAGTTTAGGGTGTGACTGTCATTGACTTTTTTGTTTGCCCTGAGGTATCCTATGGATATACCAAGTTTCATTTTTCTGCGTTGAAAAAAACTTACTTTCACTTTCCATAGGCCCAATGTATTTTGATTTTGTAGGGGTCGCCACTGAGTCATTTTTCTTTTTTTTTTTTCGGCAACTTCAAAAACATAACATTTTTGCCGAGCTTGAAGTCTGGGACCAATAAAAATGACTTTTTGTGCATGTTCACTGGGTCAAATTTAGGATCATTTGGTCACAATAAAGATAAAAAAAAAAAAAAAAAAAAATCCGAGCAAAAACAATAGGCCCTCCCGGTCATCACCGGCTCGGGCCTAATGAGAGGTTGAGCATGTACCTACAGTTATAACCAGTGTGAGTGTGTACCTACAGCTATAAACAGTGTGAATGTGTACCTACAGCTACAACTAGCGTAAGTGTGTACCTATGGCTACAACCAGTGTGAGTGTGTACCTACAGCCAGTGTGAGCGTGTACCTACAGCTATAAACAGTGTGAGTGTGTACCTACAGCTACAGCCAGTGTGAGCATGTACCTACAACTACAAACAGTGTGTGTGTACTTACAGCTACAACCAGTGTGAGCGTGTACCTACAGCTATAAACAGTGTGAGTGTGTACCTACAGCTACAGCCAGTGTGATTGTGTACTTACAGCTACAACCAGTGTGAGCATGTACCTACAACTACAGCCAGTGTGATTGTGTACTTACAGCTACAACCAGTGTGAGCGTGTACCTACAACTTCAACCAGTGTGAGTGTGTACTTACAGCTACAACCAGTGTGAGCGTGTACCTACAACTACAAACAGCGTGAGTGTGTACTTACAGTTACAACCAGTGTGAGCGTGTACCTACAGATACAACCAGTGTGAGCGTGTACCTACAGCTATAAACAGTGTGAGCGTGTACCTACAACTACAACCAGTGTGAGCGTGTACCTACAGCTATAAACAGTGTGAGCGTGTACCTACAACTAAAACCAGTGTGAGTGTGTACTTACAGCTATAACCAGTGTGAGCGTGTACCTACAGCTACAACCAGTGTGATTGTGTACCTACAGCTACAACCAGTGTGATTGTGTACCTACAGCTACAACCAGTGTGAGTGTGTACTTACAGCTATAACCAGTGTGAGCGTGTACCTACAGCTACAACCAGTGTGAGCGTGTACCTACAGCTACAACCAGTGTGATTCTGTACCTACAGTTACAACCAGTGTGAGCGTGTACCTACAGATACAACCAGTGTGAGCGTGTACCTACAGCTATAAACAGTGTGAGCGTGTACCTACAACTACAACCAGTGTGAGCGTGTACCTACAGCTATAAACAGTGTGAGTGTGTACCTACAACTAAAACCAGTGTGAGTGTGTACTTACAGCTATAACGAGTGTGAGCGTGTACCTACAGCTACAACCAGTGTGATTGTGTACCTACAGCTACAACCAGTGTGATTGTGTACCTACAGCTACAACCAGTGTGATTGTGTACCTACAGCTACAACCAGTGTGAGCGTGTACCTACAGATACAACCAGTGTGAGCGTATACCTACAGCTACAACCAGTGTGATTGTGTACCTACAGCTACAACCAGTGTGAGTGTGTACTTACAGCTATAACCAGTGTGAGCGTGTACCTACAGCTACAACCAGTGTGATTGTGTACCTACAGCTACAACCAGTGTGAGCGTGTACCTACAGCTACAACCAGTGTGATTGTGTACCTACAGCTACAACCAGTGTGATTGTGTACCTACAGCTACAACCAGTGTGAGCGTGTACCTACAGCTACAACCAGTGTGATTGTGTACCTACAGCTACAACCAGTGTGAGCGTGTACCTACAGCTACAACAAGCGTAAGTGTGTACCTACAGCTACAACCAGTGTAAGTGTGTAGCTACAGCTACAGCCAGTGTGAGCGTGTACCTACAGCTACAACCAGTGTAAGTGTGTAGCTACAGCTACAGCCAGTGTGAGCGTGTACCTACAGCTACAACCAGTGTAAGTGTGTAGCTACAGCTACAGCCAGTGTGAGCGTGTACCTACAGCTACAACCAGTGTGAGCGTGTACCTACAGCTACAGTCAGTGTGAGTGTATACCTACAGCTACAACCAGTGTGAGTCTGTACCTACAGCCAGTGTGAGTGTGTACCTACAGCTATAACCAGCGTGTACCTACAGCTACAATCAGTGTGAGTCTGTACCTACAGCCAGTGTGAGTGTGTACCTACAGCTACCACCGATGTGAGTGTTTACCTACAGCTACAACCAGTGTGAGCGTGTACCTACAGCTACAACCAGTGTGAGCGTGTATCTACAGCTACAACCAGTGTGAGTCTGTACCTACAGCCAGTGTGAGTGTGTACCTACAGCTATAACCAGCGTGTACCTACAGCTACAATTAGTGTGAGTCTGTACCTACAGCCAGTGTGAGTGTGTACCTACAGCTACCACCGATGTGAGTGTTTACCTAGATTTACAGCCAGTGTGAGCGTGTACCTACAGCTACCACCAGTGTGAGTGTGTATGTGACGTAGCTAGCCGTTAGCGGTTGGAGCAGTGAGAAGATAAATATCAAGCAGAGGCAAAATGGCATGGTCCACAACTTTTAATTTTCAATTATTTATATTTACAAAAATAAAGTGCACTTTGCAATGGCGGCAGCAGAGCCGTGGCTTTTCCTGCAGCAGCAAAACAAGAAAAATAACATACAATGATTGACAAAGGCACTTTAAATACCTTCTACCTAAATTGTCTCCTACCACTAAAACCTTAAAGGAATATACTCTTAACATCAGCTTCTTTAAAACTATGTTAAACTCCTCCATAAACATAACCCATAACCATAAATTATATACAAACTCAAATACAAATACAAGACAAAGGTAAGGTGAGAACACACACACTACGCAATTCACTAAAACACTTAAATACCTTCACTCAACACAAAACACATATTGCCCCCTATATTGCCTAAATGGTTTTCAAGTGCCGAGCATGAACCAATCAAAGCGCTCCGCACCAACTGAATCCCACAAGAGAAAGACAACAATCAATAAATACTCTCCAAAACCAAATTGTGTGCAATTTTTTTCTTACTGTATATGTGCGAATTACTGTTTTAAAGTGCTGTATGCTTTTAAAGTGCAAACATTCTAAAGTGCTAGAGTGCAGTGCTTTCCCAGGTAACAAACTGGATGTTTGTTACAGTGTACTTACAGCTACAGCCAGTGTGAGCGCGTACCTATGAGTACAGTCTCTATACGTTGCTTTTGAAAACCTCAACAGAGTCAGCTCGCCGCACTTCCACCGGGAGCCCATTCTATAAAAATGGGGCTCTATAAGAAAAGGCTCTGTAGCCAGCAGACTTTTTCTTTCCTTGAGGAAGTTGAAGGAGGCCAGCGTCCTGAAAGCGAAGGGTACAAGCTGGAGTATACCGGGTGATGAGGCCAAATAGGTAAGAGGGCGCGCATCCACAAAGGATTTTATTTGTTAACAGGAAAACTTTGAAATCAGCTCTAACATGAAGAAGCCAGTGTAATGAAGCCAGGACCGGAGTAATGTGATCAAACTTCCTGGTCTTTGTTAAAGTCTGGCGGTTGTATTTTGGACCATTTTCCTCGGCAGTCCAGAAAATAACACTTTGCAATAGTCCAGCCTGGATGTGACAAATGCATGAATACGAATTTCAGCATCAGCTAAAAAGAGGCAGGAGCAAATTTTTAAGATATTCCTTAGGTGAAAAAAGCCCAGTTTAGTGACCTCACTAACGTGCTGTTGCAGAGATAGTGTGGGGTCAAAAATGACACCAAGGTTCCTCACACTGGTGCCGTGCTCCAACACACAGTTGTTGATTGAGACAGTAAGATTGTTGAACTTGTGCTGATGACTGGCAGGACCAATTAACAAGAGCTCTGTTTTATCCGAGTTCAAATGGAGGAAGTTTTGAGACATCCATGATTTTGTTGAAACGATTCAGGCCTCTAGTTGCATAATGTCAGTTGTATTATTTGCTTTTATTGGTAGATACAGCTGTGTATCATCGGCATAACAGTGGAAGTTCACTCCATAACTTCTGATGATTTGTCCCAATGGTGTAACATATAGTGAAAAAAGTATGGGACCAAGCACAGACGCTTTTGGCACACCGAATTTCACTGGTGCCGTGGAGGAGAAGGATTTATTAAACAAGACAAAATGAGACCTATCACACAGATAGGATTCAATAACAGTAGAGCCGATGAGTCCTCGTCAATCTAAAGGAGGAGATCGTTAGTCACTTTAACTAAAGCTGTTTCAGTGAAATAAGAGGCCCTAAATACCTGATAGACCTTTCCTATCAGAGCACTCCACGCAAATTCTAGTCCAGGCTCTTGTCTTGTCCAAACTGGACTATTGCAATGCCCTACTGGCTGGACTCCCCGCCTGCACAACCAAACCTCTGCAGCTGATCCAGAATGCAGCAGCAAGAGTGGTCTTTAATGAACCAAAGAGAGCGCACGTATCTCCTCTATTCATTAGGTTACACTGGCTCCCGGTTGACGCCCGCATCAAGTTCAAAGCTATGCTCTTGGCCTACAAAACCACCTCTGGTTCTGCACCCCCATACCTCCACTCACTAATACAGACCTACGTTCCTACCAGATCCCTGCGCTCTGCAAATGAACAACGTCTGGTGGTACCGTCCCAAAAAGGTACAAAATCACTCTCACGTACCTTCTCTGGATCTGTTCCACATTGGTGGAATGATCTACCCGCTGCTACAAGATCAGCAGACTCTGTAGCCATCTTTAAAAAACACCTGAAAACACATCTCTTCCGTCAACACCTGACTGACAAACACTGAGCCCTACTTCCTTTCTATCGATTCCTTTCAAAAAAAAAAAAAAATTCTCTTATCCTTAGCCTCGTATACTGCGCTGGGTTTAAACTGACTAGTTTTTGTGCACTTATGCTTTTTGTACCTTGTGTTGTTAAAGTTGCTTCCATTGTTATCCTCACTTGTAAGTCGCTTTGGATAAAAGCGTCTGCTAAATGACTAAATGTAAATGTAAATGTAAATACAGACTGAAACGGCTCGAGGAGGTCATTTTCTAATAGATATAGAGTAAGTTGTTTTAACACAACTTTTTCAAGGACTTTAGATAGAAAAGGTAAATTGGAGACAGGACAGAAATTATTAAGGCATTCATTTTAAACAAGGGTTTTGCTGGCAGGTTATCCAGGAGGCACGTAGTTGCTTTACATGAAGAAACCACCAGTCAGCTCATTGAGGGATAAAGGATTTAGAACTGAGAGACGAGAGGTCTGTGGGTCCAAGTGAATGGGACCCGGAGCTGAGGAAGACAAAAACTTAATATTACAGGAGGTACATCCTGTAATATAAGTACATCCTTCCTGTTTCTGTCTTGTCTTTCCGCCTGACGCTCCCCAATGGGTTTCACCTGTCTCAAAGACAGTGTTTTGTGTAAACCGCAATTCTGTTGTGGATTGGCCTCTAGTTTACACAAAGATGGCCTTCTCACTCCACTCCACATGCACGCTCTCAAGTAAAATGTGAAGACGATATCATCGATGGCATCATAGGCACATCCCCAGCGTCTCTAATGAAGAGATCCACCCCCTACTGGTCTGGCATATGTACTACATTGTTTTAGCCATTTTGGGAGGCTCTGTGTGTCGAATCAGCAACTAAGGGTAAACAGCCCCTAATTGTCTCTTGAGAATATTCTAGTATTTATGCCCCTATCTTTGTTCATTGTTCTCTGCCAGTCCTTTGCTGTCCACCTTACTGTGTCTACAATCAAGCCACAACTTATAACTTTTGAGTATTTCTAACAGGATTGTGTTATCTGGCCTAGTCTTGTATACTGATTTGGATACCGTTGTTGGATTATTGTTGACTTTTAAGGCTGAGCTTCACAGAGTGGAGCTTATTGAGTCCATCCTCCTGAGGAGGTTGTTACGCATGCAACATAAACACAACAGAATCTTGTTTTATACAAAATACTTGGTACCATGTTACTTGTGGGAGAAGTTAACGTCACTTATCAAGATTAACTAATGACAGCTGACCTTGTTGGTCACATTAATTGTCACTGCAGCTAAGACAATATTATTAATAAATTTGACAAACTTTCTAATAACAAGTAAGCCTCTATGTAGCTCTCTCTGACGTGTTGGAACCATTTGTTCAAAGCTGCTTATTGATTTCTTATATTATATAGTAAATTTGGCAGTCTCTTCAGCTGAACAGGTTTTGTTTCTACTGCAATGTCTAAAAGTAACGTCATACAGTCTTTTTAATATATGGACTAATACATATTTTAAGGATCTGACACATTAATATGAGTGATTTAAAATGGAATATTAACATCACATGTTGGTTAAAGTACTGCTGCAGATGTTTTCTTGGCTATAAGCGTGCCATATATCAAGAAGTTAATAAGCCAAAAATATACCGGCGTTGTGTCAAAGGCTCTATAAACCCTGTTAGACCACTGTATGTGGAGGCAAGACCCTCTAATGCAGCTTTAGGGAGACTGTCCTTGGCAGGTCCAACCGAGGGGAATAAAGGAGCAGCTTGTTGAGTTATGACTGCGGGCTGGAAAAAAGAGAGTGCCATAGATGTGACATTTTGACCATTAGACCTTGCTCTGCAAAATATTATTTTTATTAATGTGAACAGGAATCGGTTTCTCCTACAACACTCGCGAGGATTAAAACAAATAGGGCCATGAAAGCGCCAGGGAAGGGGAAGAAATAAACAAATAGCCAGGCTGCCTTCATAACTCACTGAACAGTCACCTCCAAGAGCTGTGGGCCTCTGTGTTAGGCGTCCAAGCTAAACACTTGGAAGTTTGCTCAGTCATAAATTAACAGCTTGACAGTCAAAAGTGTTCAAACTAATTTGTCAAATCTGCCAAGCTTTTTTCCCCCGCCGTTTAAATTCATTACGGTAGTTTTTCTTACTTTCCACACAGCTTCCAGAAATATATTCCCTGTTCCCTGCATAACTCAGAAAAGCTCATTCTTGAAACTAAAAACCTACAACACACACACACACGTCGTAACTTAAACCCAGTTTCTCCATCACAGCAATAGGCTTGAATTAATTCCCACCCATGTACAATATATCTCTGTGGGTTACTGTCAAAAGAACTGGGTTGTGAAGAAGCTCCAGGCGTCAGATCAACATTCGAGGCTCATCAACTCAGTGACTTGTGTTTGTGTAAATTCGCCGGTCGTCGTCTGTTCTTCTAAAGTGAGGTGATGACTATTGACAGCTTTTTGCCAAACATGTCGCCTCTGCGTAAATACAGACGATGTCTTTGGCTCACAATAGAAAAACAAATGTCAAAGAGCAGACCAAAGGAGAAGCTGTGTGATGACATTACTCATGATCCATTAGAATCTCTTTGGCTTTGACTAACATGTCAAGAACTTAATATCTTGTAGATATCTGGTGTGTGGTTACCCCAGCAAGGAATTCATAAATAAAAATGTAAAAACTATCCAGCTGCAGAGGCACAACAATTGGTCAGTGTCCCAATTTGTTTTACACTGATGCTGGAGGCGTCCTGTGTTGAGTTTCTTTCCAGTATATAGGAAGCATGTTGGGGCAGTGGATGGGACTAAAAACCTAGACCAGTTTCACATTTGATCTTTTTCAACAACAAAGCTTTTTTGGTTAAGGAGGCTCCTGGTGCAATAATTTTGGATTTGTTTACATGAGAACGCTGATCAGGAAAAAGCAAAGGTCATGCTGATTTGTTACAACACGTTCTTACCGAGCCACCCAAAATGCCCTAAAATGATGTAGTACTTATCAGACATGGGGACTTGTGACTTGGAGTCACTATTTTTATGACTCGAGACTTGACTTGACTTGAGACACAATGACTTGAATGACTTGAGTGTTAATCACATCCTGTTTTAGTTTGAATTGAAATATATAAATTATTTGAAAAAATAAAGTTGACCCAGCTGGAGCGCAGGCTGAGAATAGCTTTGTCATGACTGGATCATGACGCTATCATCAGTCATGCCCTCTCATACCTTACGCACACCACGCTCACTTAGATCAGATATCACATCAACATCTCAGCCGGTGAGAATTATTCCCAAGATGGCAAAAGGCGAACAGCGCGTTGCAAGACATGCAACATTAAAATCACAGACAGCCAGACGACAACCTCCAATTTTGTCCGTCATTTGAGGAGGCATTTGGCCCAGTAAGTGCTTGTCAACTTGTTAATGTTATCTGGTTAGTTGGTAGTTAGCTAATGTAATAATAGCTAAAGTAGCCATTAACCCTCATACCGTGTTGGGGACAAATGTGGGCAAAATAATTTAGATAATTTTTTTTTAAATACCTCCCTTGATCTGAGTGGTATGAGACTTAGCTACTTTTCCTAAGTTTGTCACCTGAACACACACATTCTGTCATTAATTACTTACCCTCGACACCCGTAAGACCTCCGTTCATCTTCAGAAACAGATCAAGATAGTTTTGTTGAAATCCGATGGCTCAGACAGGCTTTCATTGACATTGATGTCATTTTCTCTCTCAAAACCCATAAAAGACACTAAAGATGTTGTTACAAAGCCCATATCACTACAGTGGTTCTACAATCATTTTATGAAGCGACGAGAATAGTTTTTGTGCGCAAAATAAATAAATAATGACTTGTACATATGACATGACTTGACTTGGACTTGACTTGCCCAGGAAAAGAAATACTTGGGACTTACTACAGACTTGAAGGTTCAGACTTGAGACTTACTTGAGACTTGCACATGTCTTGGTGACTTGGTCCCATCTCTGGTACTTATGCTAGACCAACAAGAGGCCAATTCACAACAGAATCAGTGCGGTTTCAGCAAAATGCCTTAATAATGATACAGGTCAGATTTAACATCAGTAGTACAAACTTGGCCAATGAACGTGTGAAGAGTTTGAATATAACAATAGGCTGTTGATCCGGACAGAGCGAATGCAAGGAATGAATGTGTTAAATGCATCCTGAGTGAGCCCTGAGAGATCCAATCTGACAACGTATTTAGGAGTTGTTTACATGACGTCAAAACACAAATGCTGACTCGCCTATCAATTTGAGTGAAATGCATTGATGTGTAAATAGCCTCTTAGGTTTATTCCGATCTCTGTGGAGGTATGTACTGAGAGACTTCCTACGTCAGTGACTTTGTGTATTTTAGCTGAAGTACTGCTTTTAATTTCCCATTAAAAGAGGTGAGGCAGCAGTGACAGCACATAATATGTGAACCTTAATGAACTGTTACAGATTAATGGTAGACATCAGAGAGGCGTGTTCTACTGAGAAAATTCAGTTGATGTTTAGGGTTAGTTCATAATAATGGGTCACATGACAGAAAGTAAGCGCCTCCTGTGCATCTTAATCGTACCAGTGATTTTTATACAGTGAAATTAATTCTCTCTCAGTATAATAAAGGCCAGAATGTTTCAATAAAAAGCAACTTTTACATTTGATATGTAAAGGAAGTGTTATACTGCAGATTCAAAAGAACACATGGTAATGACAGATCTGAATACAGTGAGTCTTTCTGAAGAGGGATTGAAATGCGAGGTCCGAAAAGAGGTTTTTAATATTCCATCTCCGGACTCCTGAATGGTTTCCAGCTTGATTTGTTCTGTTTTGCTTTGTGACATCCGGGTTATATCTAGCTATGTTAGCCCAACCTATCTTTAACACGATCTCGGCTTAGCTAGGATCCTATTTTAGCAGCCCCAATCTTTTGACTTTCTCTAATACTCCTTCCCAGCCATGAAATGCTGAGTGAAACTGGGAGTTCTTTATCTTCCCCTCTGCTATGCTCCTGTCTTCCTCCCACCCGTCCCTCCCCTCTCTCTGGGTTCACTCCCATCTGAGGCGTTTGACTGAAAACATGCGCTCTTTAATCACCAGGGTGACAGTCCCTGCCCTGCTTGTGCCTCGGCCCTGCTGCAACAATAAAGGCAGGGTCACACTCAGTGTCAACTCCAGGCGGGATGTTTGAAGGAGGGCAGGACACCGAGAAAGATATGTGAAGGAAGGGGGTCCAAAAACTGTATTCGAAGCATGTCTAGCACAGGAAGACTCACTCCCTCAACAACAAAAATGGAGGAACTGCTTAAAGTCAACAGGATTTGGGAGAAAAGGAGCTGACAGAGAGTTGTGGTATGAGGTGATTGAATAGAAGGTGGTGTGAGTCGGCGTTCAGCAGGGGGAATTGAAGGATCCCATGACCCCGTGACCTGTGGGACCGCGTGCTTCTGTTTGTCTGACTGATTGACAAATGCGGGGGGGAGGCAGCAGGGGGTGGACCTCAGTGTGAGTCAGTGGGAGTGTGACTTTTATTTCTCTCAGCATATGTGGCTTTCTATACAATAATCTGTAACCTCTCCAAGGAATTTGAATATGGTTCCTTGTTAGTTTCCAAAATGTGAAATGACTTCTAGCACAAACGTGAAAGGAATTACAAGTGAGAATCCATCACGTGACATGTCAATGGTTCGATAGATGTCGTGATTTATGAGCTTTTTCTCAAAGGGCAGTTGGGAGGTCAAGATGGTGACTTGGATACTAAAACCTATAGAGTCTTTTCTTGACAAAGTTGACATTTGACCTATGAAGTGGTTAGTTTAGAAAAAACGTGAGTTTTGGCATTTCCAATTTAATACACAAGACACAATTTGTATTATTAGTAAATACTATATCTTGGTGACCCTCTTTTTTGTTTAAAAAATTAGGTTCTCTATTGTATTTCTCCACCCAGCTGAATATGTACTGTGGCAAGAAAAAGTATGTAAACCGTTTGGATTTTTATAGTTTTCTGAATAAATTTGTCTTAAAATGTGATCTGATTCATCTAAGTCAAGGGTATTGACAAACATAATGTGTAATAATGTTTATTACACAAAAAATGTCTTTGATCTTTCATGTCTTTAAGCACAACTAAATAACATCATAGTGCTTGTGAAAAAAGTATGTGAACCCTTGAGTTAATGACCTCAAAAAGCTAATTGATGAGACGTTTGGAGGAGTGGACTACAGCTACTTTGACTGATAAAAACTCTCAAACTTTTGGATTTTGCTCTGCACAAGAAGAACACGCTTATGTGGCGGCACAGTGGCAGAGTAGTTAGCACGTAGGTTTCCTCCAGATATTCCAGTTTCCCCTACCACTTAAGACATGTACAATAGTCCCCCCAAAAAAACATGGGGCCAGGACTCCCCTGCAAAAGAGATTTGTAATCTCAGTGGGACTATCCTGGATAAATTATGGTTAAATAAAAATAATATTTGAGCCCTGCCTTGCCAAAAACAGTTTTTAGAGGAGCTACAATCAAGAATTGTTGCTTTATATAAAGCTAGAAAGGGTTACAAAGTTATTTCAAAGACTTTCAAAAATCACCAGTCTACACCAGTTAGGCAAACAAACTACAAATGGAGACACTTTGGGACTGTTGCTACTCTACCAAGAAGTGGGCTCCCAGTCAAAATGACACCATGAGCACAACAAAGACTCATCAATGAGGTAAAGAAACAACCCCGAATGACAGCCAAAGATTTGAAGGCATCATTGGAACTTTCTAAGATCTCTGTTCATGAGTCTACAAAACGTAAAACACTGAACAAGCAGGGTATCCACAGCACGACACCACCAAGGAAGCCACTGCGTACTAAAAAAAACATACAGTAGCTGCACGCCTGAAGTTTGCAAAAGAGCACATTGACACTCCACAGCGATATTGGCAAAATGTTTTTGCACAAGAAGTTTCATGTGGACTGATGAAACTAACCATTTGGAAAAAAACACACAGCATTACATCTGGCATAGAAAGGGCACGGCATATCATCATGAAAACATCATCCCAACTGTAAAGTATGGTGGAGGAAACATCATGATTTGTGCCTGCTTTGCCGCATCAGGGCCTGGCCAGATTCAATCATCGAGGGAAAGATGAATTCCCAAGTATATCAGACAGTTCTTCAGGATGTCATAATGTGAGGATGTCTGCACGTCAGCTGAAACTGTGTGAAAGGTGGGTGATGCTACAGGACAACGACCCAAAACAAGTCCACAACATGATAGCTTCAGAAAAACTAAATCCGTCTTTTGGAGTGACTAAGTCAGAACCCAGACCTCAACTAAATAGAAATGCTATGGGTTGACTTGAAGAGGACAATACACATGAGACCTCTAAAGAATATAACAGAGCTAAAGCCATTCTGCCAGAAAGAATGGGCAAAAATTTCTCCTCAACGATGTGCAGGTCTGATCCACAGCTACAGGAAGCACCTGGTTGAGGTTATTGCTGCCAAGGGGAGGTCAACCAGTTATTAATTCTAAGGGTTCACTTACCACTGCCATTTTGAATGTTGAATGAGTGTGTTCAATAAAGACAGGAAAAATCTGATTTCTTTGTATAATTATTTTTAGACACATTGTGTTTGTCAATACCTAAAACCAAAAATATATTCAGAAAACCATGAAATTCCATATGGTTCACATATTTTTTTTATTTCCACTGTATATGCTACTGTATGTCATGGAAAATGATCATACCTGGTAACCTTCACTCAGAGATTAACGGTTACAACGTAACCTACAGTTTCTAACCCCCAAACATTCCTTTTCATGAATGCTGACTGTTACATCATCTCTGATTTTTGAAACTTAGAATAGGTCCCCACAAAAGGACTCTGAGGACACCTGCACTGCTTTAAACTCTCATAAGACTCACAATATGCATCTCATATGTGCGAAAGGTTGTCTCAAATTTGACAAGGTATTAAGCCTAAATAATGATTAATGATTAATGTTAATGATTCCAAGGCTATGTATTTTTGGTTTAAAATTACATGCTTTAAAACAAAACTTATTTCTGCTTTAACGTAGAATAGGCATTTATTTGGTAATTATTGCTCTTTTGCCCTTTTGGAAAAACACTTAAAACAAGAATATGAAGTATTTGACTCATGTCTTGTTAGCCTCTCAACTTGTCATGGCAAAAATAGTCTCCATAGTGTATGTACTCTTATACTTATTTCCACTTAAGCATTTTAAGATAATATAAGGTTAATTTTAATGCAATGTAACATTAAAATTCAAACACACACATGAGAAAAAGTAATAAATGCAGCGTGGATGTGTCGGCTGGATGTGTCGGCTGGAGCTCGTGCTGGTGCTTGTGCGTGCTTGTTGTGTACAGCTCTCAGTGTTTGTCTGTGAATTCCTGTGGAGTTCATGGTGAGGCCAGGCCCCGTGGGGCAGCGCTGGGAGAGCCCATTAATTACAGAGCAGTGACACTGGGACCGCCAGGGCCTGTAATTGATGCCTCCTGTGCGGCAGGAGAGGCGCTCAGTCACGCAGCCAAAGCAAGGGTCACCCTGCAGAACAGGCCCAACTAGGCTGTGCTGGTGGGACCGGGATCAGGGTGGCAACTTTAAAATTAGTCCTCACTAATAGTACAGCTCCACGGCTCAGTGCTGAATAAATGCGTCACACTGTGAGTAATAATAATGCTCATAATGACTTTCATTGTTCGCGTTATGTCTTTATTTTTGCAGCTGCTTACTGTGCTGCTCCAGTTATCCTAGCAGAGGAATATAAAGTAAAACTAGGACAAAACTGTGGGGCTAAAAACAATCCTTTAAGATTTTATGTAGGATACTTCTAAGAGGTTTTTATAGCAAGTGGTTTTAAAGAATACAGTATACCATTTCCATTGGACAAAACACAGTGAAATGACATCTACAAAAACACATACTGTATGTCCACATAACTTTTAGCTTATCTAGTAGATAAAAATTGGGAGGAGGAGCTAATGATACAGTATGTCTTGTATGCTAAATGAACTATATGAAAATGGAAGACCTTAAGGTGCACGACAGTTTGTACAGTTGTTAAAGTATGATACATTTGTCATCATCAAACCTTCTCTCAGCATTCTATTAACTTTAACAAATGTTAATAGAAGGTTTAATTTACTAACATTAACAGAGATCACATGTGGTTTAGTCCCAGTCTCCTTAAACAAAAGAAGGCATTATTGTTTCATTTAGATCTGTTTATTACTGTAATTACGCCTAAACATGCAGTTGAGTTTCTGTGTTGAGTCTGACCTGCACGACCTGTTTGACCATTAAGTTAAAGAGCCCTGCCTCAACTAGAGGTGACAATACTGCGTTTCAGGATTGTAGAAACAACTGTTATGGACTGACAGATAACCCAAACGCAGAGTCACACGTAAAGTAACAAAAGAGATTTATTTGGACAAAAGGACAACTTAGGAATTGCGGATTCTTCGAGGATATCGATGTGTAGCAGGACAAGACCGGGACTGGGCTGGAGCGGGACCGATGACAGGACTTGACGGTACAGGAGAAGACAGAGGTGGAGCGGGAACAGGACTGACGGCAGGACTGGAAGGATCTGAGATGAACAAAAGGAACAGGTAAGTAATCAGAAATATCACAAGGCATTCGAACGCGACGTAGTACTAACGGTAGTAAGTGTTACGATCTGGCATCGATGAGCAGGCTGCGGTGCTTCTTAACCTCTGTTGATTATCAACTCGGATCAGCTGGGCTTGCTCCGCCGCGCTCCCGCACACCTGTTTCCCTCTGCGAATCAGTAGGGGCGGGGAGCTAGGTGCGAAGCCGCGCCAACTGTGCAGAGTCCTGATCCACCGTGACAGTACCCCCCCCTCTATGGACGCCACCTGGCGGCCTATCCCGCTTCTCCGGATGGCGAAGAAAAAACTCCCGAATCAGGAAGGGTCAAGAATGTTTCTCCGGGGCACCCAACAGCGTTCCTCCGGCCCATAACCCTCCCAATCCACTAAAAACTGAAGGCCCCGACCCCAGCGCCTTACATCCATAATCCGCCGTACCGTGTATGCGGGATGATCGTCAATCATCCTGGGAGGAGGCGGGGGAGGACAGGAGGCATCAGGGAACTGGACCTGACCGGCTTGATCCTGGAAAGCGTGGAAGGTAGGGTTAATCCGAAGAGACCGAGGAAGCTTCAGTCGAACTGCTGCAGGGTTGATGACCTTCTCTACTTCAAACGGGCCGATGAATCGTGGTGCCAATTTTGTAGCCTCAACCCGCAGCGGCAGGTCCCTGGAGGATAGCCAAACCTTCTGTCCCGGTGAGTACCTAGGGGCAGGAGTGCGTGGCGGTTGGCTTGGACCTGTGACTGGGGACGAGGTGCGTACAAGAGCTGAGCGGGCTCGTCTCCAGACCTGATGGCACCGTCTCAAGTGTTCCTGAACTGAAGGAACTGCCAGCTCTTGTTCCTGATCTGAAAATAGAGGTGGTTGATAACCGTAACAACACTGGAAGGAGACATACCTAGGAGGCGTTCACCAAGCGTGTTGTGGGCATATTCTACCCAAGGCAGCTGGCGCTCCAACTTGCAGGATTGGCAGATGATGTGCACCTCAGTGCCACCTCCATCTGTTGATTAGCCCGTTCCGTCTGTCCATTGGTCTGGGGATGGTAACCAGAGGAGAGACTCACCTTGATGTCCAACGCAGTACAAAAACGCCTTCCAAACCTGGGAGGTAAACTGTGGACCTCTGTCTGACACAATGTCCCAAGGGATCCCGTGTAACGGAACAGATGACTCACCAGGAGATCAGCGGTCTCGAGCGGACGGCAGCTTGGGTAACGGCACGAAGTGAGCTGTTTTGGAAAAAGCGATCGACAATCGTCAGCACAACCGTATGTCCGTTAGATGGTGGAAGCCCGTGACAAAGTCCAATGCCACATGAGACCACGGCCGGCTAGGGATGGGTAGTGGCTGTAACAGTCCTGCTGGGGTCGATGGAGGGTCTTATTCTGGGAACACACGTGACAGGCGAAATGTAGTCCTTGGTATCTCTGTCCATGGTGGGCCACCAAAACTTGCTGCGTAGGACAGCCAGGGTGCGACCAATCCCGGATGGCACGTGAGGCGGGTCCCATGGGCCCAGTGCAACACCTCCGACCTGACAGGATCTGGAACGAACATAGCGTTAGTCGGCCCCGGATCGGGATGCCGACGCTGGGCAAGCCGGACCCGATCTTCTATTTCCCAGGTGAGGGTAGCCACAATGCGCGACTGGGGCAGGATATGCTCTTCCTCTGGAGATAGCTGCTCCGTGGGAAAGACTCTGGATAACGCATCTGGCTTGATGTTCTTGGACCCTGGGCGAAAAGTAAGAACAAAATTAAAACGATCAAAAAATAATGCCCACCTAGCCTGCCGGGAGTTCAGCCGCCTTGCCGTCTGGATGTAGGTCAGATTCTTATGGTCGGACCAGACCACAAACGGCTGAATGGCACCTTCCAGCCAATGACGCCATTCCTCTAATGCCAACTTTACCGCCAGGAGCTCTCTGTTCCCACATCATAATTCCGCTCGGCTGGAGAGAGCTTACGAGTAGTAGGCGCAGGGGTGAAGCTTCTGGTCAGTGGAAGAGCGCTGGGAAAGAACAGCTCCTACTCCGTCTCGAGCGTCGACCTCCACCACAAACTGTAACTCTGGATCCGGCTGGATGAGCACAGGGCGGCGTAAACCGATGCTTAAGTTCATTAAATGCTCCTTCTGCCTCCGGTGTCCAGACAAAAGGTTGTGCAGTGGAAGTGAGGGCCGTCAAAGGGTTTGCCAGTCTACTGAAGTTACGGATAAATTTCCTGTAAAAATTAGCGAACCCCAAGAATCGCTGAACATCCCTGCGGCTGGGCCGGAACCGGCCATTCCGTACCGCCGTGACTTTCTCCGGGTCCATCTGGATCTGCCCCTGAGCGATGATGTAGCCGAGGAAGGTAACTGATGGTGCGTGGAACTCGCACTTCTCGGCCTTCACAAACAGCTTATTCTCCAATAGTCTCTGTAAAACACCCGGACATGTCTCTGGTGTTCCTCCAAGTCTTTAGAAAAAATCAAGATATCATCCAAATATACAAAAACAAAACGTCCAATCATGTCTCGTAAGACATCATTAACTAAATTCTGGAATACGCGGGGCATTCGTGAGTCCAAACGGCATCACCCGATATTCGAAATGTCCTAAGGGTGTGTTAAAGGCGGTCTTCCACTCATCCCCCTCCCTAATACGCACCAAGTGGTAGGCGTTGCGGAGATCGAGTTTTGTGAAAACCATGGATCCACAGAGGAGTAAAACGGAGCTGATCAAGGGAAGTGGGTATTTGTTCTTTATAGTAATCTTGTTCAAACCCGAAAATCGATACAGGGTCTCAAGGATTTGTCCTTCTTGTCAACAAAAAAGAATCCTGCACCTACCGGAGAGGACGAGGGTTGTATTATCCCAGCTGCCAATGACTCCTGGATGTACTTTTCCATCGCCTCGTTCTCCGGCCTCGAGAGGGTATAGAGACGGCTGCGGGGCAGAGGAGCACCGGGTAGGAGGTCGATGGCGCAGTCGTATGGTCTGTGAGGTGGAAGCGACAAGGCCTGATGCTTACTGAACACCGCCCGACAAGTCATGGTAGGTAGACGGAACCGAGGACAGATCTGAAGGTTCAGGTACCGGATTGGACCTAGAAGAAACAGGAGGCAAAGCAGACTGCAGGCAATGTAAATGACAAAAATTACTCCATGACAACACTTTGTATGCGGCCCAGTCTATGTGAGGGTTATGTATTTTCAGCCAGGGTAACCCCAAAACTATTGGAGTGTGCACACAGTCGAAAATGTAAAAACTAATAGTCTCTTTGTGATTACCCGACAGAAGGAAGGTTACGGGAATCGTCTGTTCCCCGATCTGGGTCAAAACCTCTCCGTTTAATGCCTTAACCTCCAAAGGCACCTCCAACGGCAAAGTCCGGATACCCAACATTTTAGCCACCCCACGGTCCAAAAGGCTTTCATCAGCTCCGGAATCGATCAGTACATCCAAAGTCCGAGTCTGATCAGCTAAAATAATAGTTCCCTCCATTCGCACCTTGGGAGATGAGCAACGGACTTGGCTCAGCAGTACTTCTCCCATTACTGCCGAGCCCACCCTTTTCCCGGACGGAGCGGACAAGAAGCACGAAAATGTCCTAACCTCCCACAATAGAGACAACTCCCTGTAGTGACGCGACGCTGTCTCTCCTCCTCTGTCAAATGAGTCCGGCCCAATTGCATGGGTTCGGGTGCGGCTGGTTGCAGTGGACGACCCGGTGGATCTGTAGTAGCACTGGCTGAGCCTCTACCATCGACTGTCTGCGGCCACCACCCCCCGGTCCTCTCTCGTTGAGGCTGGGAAAGCCCCTGATGTGCGGTGGATCCCGACCATGGATTAGTAGAGGATCCCAGCGACACCTGTAGGCTGGCCTTCTCCCTCTTACGCTCCCGGAGGCGGTTATCCATCCTAATGGCCCCCTTTATGAGTTCGTTAAGACTAGTGGGTGGCTCCCTTGCCGCCATCTCGTCCTTCAGTTCATCAGAAATCGCATTCAGAAATGCTCCGTGAAGAGCGTCCTCATTCCAACCGCTCTCCACTGCGAGTGAACGAAACTCAATGGCAAATTCAGCCACACTGCGATTCCCCTGTCGAATAGAAAACAGTCTCTTAGTTGCCTCCCCTCCTCGAACTGGGTGATCAAAAATCAATTTCATCTCCGTGATGAATGCGAGTCTGAGAAACACACAGACTCCTGCTTTTCCCAGACAGCAGAGGCCCAGTGTAACGCCTGACCCCTTAGACAACCAATTAAAAAAGCAATCTTTGAACGTTCACTCTGATAAGTCTGTGACTGCTGTTCAAAAACTAGGAAGCCAACTTATCACTCAGCACGGATAAGTTGCAATAAAACTCCTTCATATGGCCCATGAGAGACTGGAGAGTGGCGTCATGCTGCTCCAGAAGCGCGGTCTGAGCAGCGACAGTTTGCGGAAGAGTGTGAGGCTCTGCTGGGTTCATTATGGCCAGATCGTACTGTTATGGACTGGCAGATAACCCAAACGCAGAGTCACACGTAAAGTAACAAAAGAGATTTATTTGGACAAAAGGACAACTTAGGAATTGCGGATTCTTCGTGGATATCGATGTGTAGCAGGACAAGACCGGGACTGGGCTGGAGCGGGACCGATGACAGGACTTGACGGTACAGGAGAAGACAGAGGTGGAGCGGGAACAGGACTGACGGCAGGACTGGAAGGATCTGAGATGAACAAAAGGAACAGGTAAGTAATCAGAAATATCACAAGGCATTGACGCGGCGTAGTACTAACGGTAGTAAGTGTTACGATCTGGCATCGATGAGCAGGCTGCGGTGCTTCTTAACCTCTGTTGATTATCAACTCGGATCAGCTGGGCTTGCTCCGCCGGCGCTCCCGCACACCTGTTTCCCCTCTGCGAATCAGTAGGGGCGGGGGAGCTAGGTGCGGAAGCCGCGGCCAACTGTGCAGAGTCCTGATCCACCGTGACAACAACGTTTTTTTTTGATGAAGTGAGAAATATATGAATCAACTCTATATACAACCAGAAGGAGCTAATCAATGTTTTAATAATAATAATAATGGATTGGATTTCTTGGTTGGGCGGTGGGGGGTACACATCACCCAGCAGGTCAGGGGTTTGCGTCCACCATAGGAGGAGGTAGAAAAGAAAAAAGTGCTAAATACTACTGCAAAAATAGGCAGGTGTAATAATAATATGAGCGGGTGAGTGTGGACCTGCAACTACAACCAGTGTAAACATATACCAATGATCAATCAGTCCATACGTTTGGTTAAATAAGTATGTTTTGAGTTTGCTTTTGAAAACCTCAACAGAGTCAGCTCGCTGAACTTCCACCGGGAGCTCATTCCATAAAAATGGGGCTCTATAAGAAAAGGCTCTGTAGCCAGCAGACTTCTTTTTTACTCGAGGAAGTTGAAGGAGGCCAGCGTCCTGAGAGCGAAGGGTACGAGCTGGAGTATACCGGGTGATGAGGTCAGATAGGTAAGAGGGCGCGCGTCCACAAAGGATTTTATATGTTAACAGGAGAACTTTGAAATCAGCTCTAACATGAATAGGAAGCCAGTGTAAGCTAGGAACGGAGTAATGTGATCAAACTTTCTGATCTTTGTTAAAAGTCTGGCGGCTGTATTTTGGACCATTTGTAGTCTGTGAGTACTTTTCCTCGGCAGTCCAGAGAATAACGCATTGCAATAGTCCAGCCTGGATGTGACAAATGTATGAATGTGAATTTCAGCATCAGCTAAAGAGAGGCAGGAGCGAATTTTTGAGATATTCCTCAAGTGAAAAAAGCCCAGTTTAGTGACCTCACTAACGTGCTGCTGCAGTGATAGTGTGGGGTCAAAAATGACACCGAGGTTCCTCACAGTGTTGCCGTGCTCCAACACACAGTTGTCGATTGAGACAAAAAGATTGTTGAACTTGTGCCGATGACTGGCAGGACCAATTAACAAGAGCTCTGTTTTATCTGAGTTTTGAGACATCCATGTTTTAATTGAAACGAGGCCGGCCTCTAGACGCTTGATGTCAGTAGTATTATTCGCTTTTATTGGTAGATCCAGCTGTGTATCATCGGCATAACAGTGGAAGTTTACTCCATAACTTCTGATGATTTGTCCCAATGGTGTAACATATAGTGAAAAAAGTATTGGACCAAGCATAGACCCTTGTGGCACACCGTATTTCACTGGTGCCGTGGAGGAGAAGGATTTATTAAAGAGACAAAATGAGACCTATCACACAGATAGGATTCTAACCAAGCAAGAGCAGAGCCAGAGATTCCAAAGACATCCTTTAGTCTGTTGATTAGCACTGCATGATCGATCGTATCGAATGCAGCGCTGAGATCTAGCAATAACAGTAGAGCCGATGAGTCCTCGTCCATTTTTAACTAAAGCTGTTTCAGTGGAATAAGAGGCCCTAAATGCAGACTGAAACGGCTTGAGGAGGTCATTTTCTAATAGATATAGAGTAAGTTGTTTTAACACAACTTTTTCAAGGACTTTAGATAGAAAAGGTAAATTGGAGGCAGGACGGAAATTATTTAGGCATCCAGGATCCAGAATAGATTTTTTGAGCAGGGGTTTGACCACAGCCTGTTTGAAAAGGGAAGGAACGGTGCCAGTAGACAGGGACAAGTTTATAATGTTTAACATACATTTCCCTACATAGGGCCACAGTTCTTTAAGCTGTTTTGCTGGCAGAATATCCAGAAGGCACGTCCCTGATATCCACGTCCCACGTATCCATGATATCTTCAATTTTATGATTATGCTTATAGGTGTTTACACACAAACACCACTTTTAATAATTTGGATTAGTTTTTGACTTGTGCCATTTGAATTCAAAACTCCTGCAGGCGTGTTTTAAAGCCCGGGTTTCCTTGTTATACCATGGTGTAGGTCGTCTGGTTGGTCTGGGCTTTGTCCTGAGGGGTGCCACTGAGTCGGTGATGGCCGAGAGGGTTGCATGGACCTCCTCTGTGTACAGTGCCTTGCGAAAGTATTCGCCCCCCTTGAACTTTGCAACCTTTTGCCACATTTCAGGCTTCAAACATAAAGATATGAAACTGTAATTTTTTGTGAAGAATCAACAACAAGTGGGACACAATCATGAAGTGGAACAGAAATTTATTGGATATTTCAAACTTTTTTAACAAATAAAAAACTGAAAAATTGGGCGTGCAAAATTATTCAGCCCTTTTAACTTAATACTTTGTAGCGCCACCTTTTGCTGTGATTACAGCTGTAAGTCGCTTGGGGTATGTCTCTATCAGTTTTGCACATCGAGAGACTGAAATTTTTGCCCATTCCTCCTTGTAAAACAGCTCGAGCTCAGTGAGGTTGGATGAGAGCATTTGTGAACAGCAGTTTTCAGTTCTTTACACAGATTCTTGATTGGATTCAGGTCTGGGCTTTGACTTGGCCATTCTAACACCTGGATATGTTTATTTGTGAACCATTCCATTGTAGATTTTGCTTTATTTTTTGGATCATTGTCTTGTTGGAAGACAAATCTCCATCACAGTCTTTTGCAGACTCCATCAGATTTTCTTACAGAATGGTCCTGTATTTGGCTCCATCCATCTTCCAATCAATTTTAACCATCTTCCCTGTCCCTGCTGAAGAAAAGCAGGCCCAAACCATGATGCTGCCACCACCATGTTTGACAGTGGGGATGGTGTGTTCAGGGCGATAAGCTGTGTTGCTTTTACGCCAAACATAACGTTTTGCATTGTTGCAAAAAAGTTTGATTTTGGTTTCATCTGACCAGAGCACCTTCTTCCACATGTTTGGTGTGTCTCCCAGGTGGCTTGTGGCAAACTTTAAACGACACATTTTATGTATATCTTTAAAAAATTGGCTTTCTTCTTGCCACTCTTCCATAAAGGCTAGATTTGTGCAGTATACGACTGATTGTTGTCCTATGGACAGAGTCTCCCACCTCAGCTGTAGATCTCTGCAGTTCATCCAGAGTGATCATGGGCCTCTTGGCTGCATCTCAGATCAGTCTTCTCCTTGTATGAGCTGAAAGTTTAGAGGGACGGCCAGGTCTTGGTAGATTTGCAGTGGTCTGATACTCCTTCCATTTCAATATTATTGCTTGCACAGTGCTCCTTGGGATGTTAAAAGCTTGGGAAATCTTTTTGTAACTAAATCCAGCTTTAAACTTCTCCACAACAGTATCTCGGACCTGCCTGGTGTGTTCCTTGTTCTTCATGATACTCTCTGTGCCTTAAACGGACCTCTGAGACTATCGCAGGTGCATTTACGGAGACTTGATTACACACAGGTGGATTCCATTCATCATCATTAGTCATTTAGGTCAATATTGGATCATTCAGAGATCCTCACTGAACTTCTGGAGAGAGTTTGCTGCACTGAAAGTAAAGGGGCTGAATAATTTTGCACGCCTAATTTTTCAGTTTTTCATTTGTTAAAAAAGTTTGAAATATCCAATAAATTTCGTTCCACTTCATGATTGTGTCCCACTTGTTGTTGATTCTTCTTCTGCCTATGGACTCCCCAACATTAAGCAGTGCCACAGACACCGGGGGCAAGACTGTATGAACTGGAGAAAGTGAGAATCAAACCGCTCTACCACCAGAGCCACTGCAACATTAACATTTATTTATGGATTATCTATGGTCCAATCAACCCACTGCAGTGTTTAGCTTCGTATTTTGCAAAGTGGACCACTCTGATGGAAAGAGTTTTCTTCTTGCTTTTGTAAAGGCATTTTTGGCAAAACAAACTCATATGGGTGCATATTTTTTCATCATTTATCATTTATTAGATTGGGACAGTGCATGTAGATAAACATAAATAATTCAATCAAATCAATCAATTCATACACCACAGCAACATGCACACACATTCATACACCAGAGCAACACTCACACACGTTCATACATCAGAGCAACATTTACACACGTTCATACATCAGAGCAACATTCATACACCAGAGCAACATTCACACACAATCATACACCAGAGAAACATTCACACACGTCCATACATCAGAGCAACATTTACACACGTTCATACACCAGAGCAACATTCACACACATTCATACACCAGAGCAACATTCACACACATTCATTCACCAGAGCAACATTCATACACCAGAGCAACATTCACACACGTCCATACATCAGAGCAACATTTACACACGTTCATACACCAGAGCAACATTCACACACATTCATACACCAGAGCAACATTCACACACATTCATACACCAGAGCAACATTCACACACATTCATACACCAGAGCAACACTCACACACGTCCATACATCAGAGCAACATTCACACACATTCATACACCAGAGAAACATTCACACACATTCATACACCAGAGCAACACTCACACGTCCATACATCAGAGCAACATTCACACACATTCATACACCAGAGAAACATTCATACACCAGAGCAACATTCACACACATTCATACACCAGAGCAACATTCACACACATTCATACACCAGAGAAACATTCACACATTCATACACCAGAGAAACATTCACACACATTCATACACCAGAGCAACATTCACACACATTCATACACCAGAGAAACATTCACACACATTCATACACCAGAGCAACATTCATACACCAGAGCAACATTCATACACCAGAGAAACATTCATACACCAGAGCAACATTCACACACATTCATACACCAGAGAAACATTCACACACATTCATACACCAGAGCAACATTCACACATTCATACACACACATTCATACACCAGAGCAACATTCATACACCAGAGCAACATTCATACACCAGAGAAACATTCATACACCAGAGCAACATTCACACACATTCATACACCAGAGAAACATTCACACACATTCATACACCAGAGCAACATTCACACACATTCATACACCAGAGCAACATTCACACACATTCATACACCAGAGAAACATTCACACACATTCATACACCAGAGCAACATTCACACACATTCATACACCAGAGAAACATTCACACACATTCATACACCAGAGCAACATTCACACACATTCATACACCAGAGAAACATTCACACACATTCATACACCAGAGCAACATTCATACACCAGAGCAACATTCATACACCAGAGCAACATTCACACACATTCATACACCAGAGCAACATTCATACACCAGAGCAACATTCATACACCAGAGCAACATTCACACACATTCATACACCAGAGCAACATTCACACACATTCATACACCAGAGCAACATTCATACACCAGAGCAACATTCACACAATAATTATTAATAAATAATACTTTTTTTTTTACACAGGGGCATTCAGCACAGGTAAACATTTCCATTATGTCATCAATTTGACCTTACTTCATACTGTATAAAGGAAAGCTTGGCTCAGAATATATATGCACTGTATGTCAAATGGCTCCTGTTGGTGCTTCCTCAGTGTAACCCTTTGACGTCCTAGTGCAGTCATATGGTGAGTGTTTTCCCTGTCAGCGCTGGGATGAGCGATGGGCCACCATCCAGATAAAGCGCCCCTGTCACAGAGCTTTCACTTCCTTTGATCTGTCCGATGACTAATGACTGTCCTGTGAGGAGCAGGCCATCCCAACATGGGCTCCCCACGTTGTAGTGTTTGTATGGATGAGAGAGGCCTTTCCACCTAGCACAGGAGCTCCTTGCCTTTTTAGAAAGAGACCCCCTGCCATGTCCTGAAGGAGGAGAGGTGTCTAGGACAGGGGTGATTGAGAGGGGAGTGGTGGGGAGGTCAGACAGGGGCCAGAGGAGACACACAACTGTGGCAGGACACTTCAGAAGGTACCCCATGTGACACCTGATCAAAGGCTGCAACATGTGGAAATGAACCCTATTGTCACATAACACTGCTTATCTACACTCACCGCTCTGCCATTCTCTGTCCCGAGGTCTTCTGTGGTAATGTTTGGTAAGGGTCCTTTGTAGAGGCTAGATAAGTTAGATTTAACATTCTTTGTACATTTTCTTTTGTCCTATTTCAACCAAAACATGCAACGGATTTCTGAACTTAATCTGAACTTTGATTTTTTAAATTTTTGATGGGAGGTCATTCAAGAGACTTCTGCATGATTTAAAATAAACTGGATGTCAAATATACTGCACTGTATTTCCATTTTGTACAGCTTTTGTCCCTTTGTTCCCATTGAGAAAAGGGTTATAAATCAAAGCTTAGATCTGAGTTAACATGTCTAATAATTGGTGTCTGGTGAATATTACCATTGTTTTAACTCTGGAAGCTAAAGACCTCCACCTGCATGAGGAAAAATTGTGCAAGTTTTCAAATGTTGCTATACATTATCTTAGTGGGAAAACTCTCAGATTGTTTCAGTTGAACATTGCTCACACTATAGGAAGATTTGACAGATTCAACCCCAATGCTACTATTTCACAAATGTCCCGGTTTCTTTCAAGCTGGATGGATTTTCTTGACTTGCGCATTAATGAGAGGAGATGTTAAGTATTCACCTCTTTATTAAACCTTTCTTCTCCACAGTAAAATTTGCCATGTCGAACCAAAGGGAGCATCAAGTAGTTGCAGACGAGCAGCACAAAAGCACTCTACAACACATTTAATGCTACTACACTGCTGCTGCAATGAAAATGTGCTAAAGAATATAATAATCAATAATAATGGCCATAATAATCTTGTCAAAACCATGTACTATGTCCATTGTTTTGCATTTGAGTAGTGTGTGAATGAGGAGTACAACAGAAAATTATCAGTTACGATTCTTCTCAAGGGTTGAAATTGAAAGGTTTAACACAACAGACTGCTGCTGTTCTAAACTTTTTCTAACTGAAGCATTACAACTGTCAAAAACATTTAAATCACCTCATGCCACTGACGATATAAGAAGCTGAATAATTCTTTACATCACCGTCCTGACAGGTTGTTTTGATTGTTTTAAATTTTGGTGATGCATCCACCTCCAAAAGCCGGACAGTGATGGCTGAACCCACGTCGTTAGATAAATGTTTCCCAGCCTCTTAACTCAGACAGATGGCCTGCAGCGCTGATGGAAAGTGAAATGTGAGAAACGAGAACCAGGTGTGTGAAGGACGGGGTAAGATTGAGCAGACGGGGAGTGAGAGGAGTGAGGGATGGGGGGAGCATCTGACCTCAGCAAAGGGCCGACGGGTCAGCCTTGGGTCACCCTATACAAAGAGGGGCAAAGTGGAGGTTACTGAGGTAAAGCCCTGAAAGGGGAGTGTGTTATTTAAACAGGTCAACTCTCAGCCAGTTACCAAGAGAAGTGACCTGGACCCTGGCCTCTGATTGGTCAGCTGACAGGCCAGACTTTCCCCTCAGTTTAACTAGTGTGGTGTGTTTGCATGTTGATTCGTCGCTCTTAGTGAGAGACAGTGCTGTTGCTTCAGCGGAATGTCTTTATCTCGCCAATTACTGTAGCTGGGCCCATTGTTGCCGAGCTGCCAGCCCTTTGGGAGAGATCACACGGGCCGTCAGTCAGAGCCGACTCCCCTCCGAGACTCTCGTGATTGACAAGCACTCGGATTGACAGACTACTGCCGTGGCTGTGAGTGTAGTGTAAATGACTGCTGCCGTTTCAGCATGGGGCTAATCAACAAAGATATGTCTATTGTAGCCGCTTGCTGTGATATGACGCAAGGAAAAATAGCTTGGGCGGGATCAGAGTCAATTTGAATCATGCAATCAAATCTGAGGCTTCATCTGTACTGGTGCAATTTGAATTAACATTGTATTAATGTCTTAAATTAATCTGTATACATTCAAATTTAAGGCTAAGACTCATGCATGCTTTGAGGTAAGCTGGTTGCCAAATATATGTTCTGCAAGTCTCTTGCAGAACTTTGCGATCTTTTGCCACATTTCAGGCTTCAAACATAAAGATATGAAACTGTAATTTTTTGTGAGGAATCAAAAACAAGTGGGACACAATCACACAACAATTTATGGGATATTTCAAACTTTTTTAACAAATAAAAAACTGAAAAATCGGGCGTGCAAGATTTTTCAGCCCCTTAACTTAATACTTTGTAGCACCACCTTTTGCTGCGATTACAGCTGTAAGTCACTTGGGGTATGTCTCTATCAGTTTTACACATCGAGAGACTGAAATTTTTGCCCATTCCTCCTTGCAAAACAGCTCGAGCTCAGTGAGGTTGGATGGATGTAGTTTTTTCTTTTATCTGCACTCTACTTTTTAAAATGTTTTTAATTTTTTCTTATGTTTCTTAATATAAATCTTGTAAATTGTCTTTTATTCCTGTAAAGCACTTTGAGTTACCCAGTGTATGAATTGTGCTATATAAATAAAATTGCCTTGCCTTGCCTTGCCTTGCCTTGCCTTGCCTTGCCTTGCCATGGAGAGCATTTGTGAACAGCAGTTTTCAGTTCTTTTCACAGATTCTCGATTGGATTCAGGTCTGGACTTTGACTTGGCCATTCTAACACCTGGATATGTTTATTTGTGAACCATTCCATTGTAGATTTCGCTTTATGTTTTGGATCATTGTCTTGTTGGAAGACAAATCTCCGTCCCAGTCTCAGGTCTTTTGCAGACTCCATCAGGTTTTCTTCCAGAATGGTCCTTTATTTGGCTCCATCCATCTTCCCATCAATTTTAACCATCTTCCCTGTCCCTGCTGAAGAAAAGCAGGCCCAAACCATGATGCTGCCACCACCATGTTTGACAGTGGGGATGGTGTGTTCAGGGTGATGAGCTGTGTTGCTTTTACGCCAAACATAACGTTTTGCATTGTTGCCAAAAAGTTTGATTTTGTTTTCATCTGACCAGAGCACCTTCTTCCACATGTTTGGTGTGTCTCCCAGGTGGCTTGTGGCAAACTTTAAACAACACTTTTTATGGATATCTTTAAGAAATGGCTTTCTTCTTGCCACTCTTCCATAAAGGTCAGATTTGTGCAGTATACACCTGATTGTTGTCCTATGGACAGAGTCTCCCACCTCAGCTGTAGATCTCTGCAGTTCATCCAGAGTGATCATGGGCCTCTTGGCTGCATCTCTGATCAGTCTTCTCCTTGTATGAGCTGAAGTTTAGAGGGAGATTTGCAGTGGTCTGATACTCCTTCCATTTCAATATTATCTTGCACAGTGCTCCTTGGGATGTTAAAAGCTTGGGAAATATTTTTGTATCCAAATCCGGCTTTAAACTTCTCCACAACAGTATCTCGGACCTGCCTGGTGTGTTCCTTGTTCTTCATGAGGCTCTCTGCGCTTTAAACGGACCTCTGAGACTATCACAGTGCAGGTGCATTTATACAGAGACTTGATTACACACAGGTGGATTCCATTTATCATCATTAGTCATTTAGGTCAACATTGGATCATCAGAGATCCTCACTGAACTTCTGGAGAGAGTTTGCTGCACTGAAAGTAAAGAGGCTGAATAATTTTGCACGCCCAATTGTTCAGTTTTTATTTGTTAAAAAAGTTTGAAATATCCAATAAATTTCTTTCCACTTCATGATTGTGTCCCACTTGTTGTTGATTCTTCACAAAAAATTACAGTTTCATATCTTTATGTTTGAAGCCTGAAATGTGGCAAAAGGTCGCAAAGTTCAAGGGGGCCGAATACTTTCGCAAGGCACTGTAACTTGTCTCTGTCTCCGTTTTAGCCTTGGTTTCCATTTACTCAGGTAAAAATAGAAATGTATTGACAGAGCCTTAAGTATCCAGAATAGCATTGTGCTTACATGCAGAAGAAAAGGTTAAAGCAAAAGCATCTGGATTCAGATTTCAAGGTGAAGACGTTTTATCTCTTCTCCAAGAGACTTTGTCAGTTCTGAGTTCAACTGGTAAGAGAGCTGAGTGTTTGCCTCCCTCTGCATATTAATATAATCCAAGATGTAATTTTTAACAGGCTCTTTGAATTTGGTGAATGTGGGGATTAGATCATAATATTACAACAGTCAAACTTTATACAGATCTCCTATATGTCTGTGGAGGTTCTCAGTCATCCAGGTCATCTCGAATAAAAGGTGCAAAAGCATCTGGACTCCGTTTTCAAGGTGTAGATGTTTCGTCTCTAATTCCAAGAGACTTTATCAATTCTGAGATCAACTGTAAGAGAGCTTAGCTTTTATCTCTAGAGGGAGGGTTTTTTCAGTGTTCTGAAACCTAAATTAAAACAGTTTGACTCTCACAACAACAACAACATCTGAATGGAACAGTGTCACTAACAACTCACCTGAGCCTTTAACAACTCTCACATCAGGAGTCACAGTGCCCTTTCATAGCTGACGACTATGAGACCAGAACAGCCTGGTCCATGGTTAAATAAAAAAATGTGCCCCCACTTTCCATAGAATGTTTGAGTCGGCCGGGGTTTGAACTCATGACCTTCTTGCTGTGAGGCAGGAGTGCTAACCACTCTACAATAAATAAAAATAATAAATAGATTAGATTTACTGTATATTGTGCTTTTCTCCCAAGGGACTCAAAGCTCTCAGAAGCCATCCATTATTCATTCACTCCACAGTCACACACTGGTGGTGTAGCCACAGCTGCCCTGACCACAATCTTAAGCCTTAACTAGACCTCTCTGTTTCTCTTTGGCTCAGAACTCTGTTATTTATTCAGTTATCTTCTCCTTGTAACACACAACATAGCTTAGTGTTTCAGGTTAATCATCAACAAACATAACAAATAACTGTGGCCTTTGGGATTGGAAAATTTGAAATTTCTATTATTGCAATTTAATGTGATTAATTGCACAGCCCTAGTGAGCACAAATCTATTTCAATATCTAACCAATCTTCTCAGTCCGTTTCCAATATTTGACTAATTTGGCCATTTAGATTGATAAACAGTGCAACTTTGAATCTAGGAGTCTGGATCTGCCTTTTTTCCTTTCCATAAAAACTGCTTATCAGATTTTCATACCTTAAAACAACTAGGTAACAACCACATAATAAATTGAGGAGCAACAATATTTGTATTATATTTTATCTTACCCCACAAAGTACATTAAATCTTTTCCCATTTTTCAAAATTTCTTTTATCTTCTTTTTTCTTTTTTAGTAACACAGGGTTGAAGTTAAGTAGCGGCAGCTCTTCCAGAGAGTCTTTTCCCCAGATATCTGCCTTTGGGTACCCATTTGAAATACATTTTTTTGGTACCACAGATCTAATAATGGTGTGGCCTCAGACTTGGTCTAATTAATGGTATAGCCTGAAGGTTTTTATATATGACTGTATGGTGGCCATCAGATACAGTTTATTTTATTTATTTATAAGCAACAGTTTATTCAGAGGAAGACTATGGCTTGTGCGACAGGATGTGATTCAGAATTCCAGAATATAATCTGTGGTCTGTGAGAATATATATGGTATTTCTTATATAAATATGAAAATATATTATAAACAATAATAATATATAAACATAAGTATTCGACTGGAGACACGGTGGATGCAGTGGAAATGCTCATTGACTACAACAGAAGTGTATTTTCTGCACAGTGTGTGCACTCCATGTAAAACTTGTAAGTACAAGTAAAATCTCTTAAAACCCATACAATTCCAGTTCCAGTCTAAATCCATTTGAAAAGCTCTTAAAGTCAGTGTTAACCACCTAAAACCAGGCCATTTCAGTTATGGTTTATTTAATCCATTTAAAACCTGTTAAAGTCAAATTTCAACCACTTAACATGCATACAAGTCCAGATATAGCTAGTTTAAACCAATTGTGAAAATCCAAGTTAACCCCCTTTAAAATCCCTCTAAACCATTAAAAACCTGTCTAGATCCGTTTAAAACCTGTTTAACCTGTTCAGTAGAAGTAATAAATAAAAAATAAAACTGTAAAGGTACTGTAATGGCAGTAAAGGCTGAGAAAAGAACAGATCCTGACATGCACCAAGTGTCATCATGAACTTTTGCTACGTGACGTCTGTCTCCAGCTGAGATTTCATCTTAATTCCACTTTTTCTTCCACATGAGTCCAACCTTATTCTCCATGATCAATGAATAATTTTAATGAGAAAGCCGATTACCTTTAACAGCCTCTTCAACTGTCACTGAATGATCACAGAGCACCAGAAGGGGGCCCGACCTTATGCAAAAGCCACACCTTTTGACATTCAAATCAATAATGCTTGGGCTGCCATTAGACCCCGGGACTCCAGTGAACTTTTAACACAGACCTTCTTGAAACATTTACAGGAAAAAATCTGAGAGATATCTAAACACTCGCGGATGATTTATCACCCACAGGATACGTCAGCCCGGGTTGAAAGGAGATGAGGAACAAACCTGGTGCGGGATCAAAGATAAACAGGAATAAATCCAGTGTGAAAAAAAAGGGGAGGGAGTGGGCAGCAGCCCTGGAAGGATGTGGAAGTGGGAGGAGGGCGGTGGTGAGTGGTTGATTTATGAGCCTTTTGGTATTTAAATCACCCACATACAACAGGCCCGTCTTGTGAAATCATGTGCACGTTCCCACCTTTCAGGACGGTTAACCCCCGGCTGGTGACTGGGATCGTCTGGTGACAGGGCAGCATTTTTAACCAGCCAATGGGACACTCTCCTCACTCTAACCACTGTGGCCTGACACCAAAGCCGAGCCGGGACTGTGATCCTGTTGCCCCTGACGACCTATTGTCTGTAAGCAAACTTTATGCAATGCAAGTCTTTAAAGAGAGCAGTGTTTTTAGCACTGGGGTAAGGGTGAGAGGTACATCCATTCTCTAAAGCAATGTTTAATAATGAGTGGATTTCTGGCAACATATTTACTCACATATATTCATAAAGAGAAAATATTACTTTTACACAGTTTAGCTTATGCTCTATTCTGGAGACTAAAACAAGTAGGCCTGTTTCATTTTGAAAAAAACATCCAGTTAAACAAACTAAATCCTGTGCAATAGTCCATATAACCAGTGTCAGATGCTTAACCATCCAGTGTCTGTAGCACTGGTGTATGAATGTGTGAGCATGTTTGGAGGTTTGAGAGTCTGTAGATGCAAAATGTCTCCACCACCAGTGTGTGACTATGGAGTGAATGAATGGTGGACTCTGTGAAGTGTTTGAGAGCTCTGAAAAACGCTAAATGAATCTAAATGATTATTTCAGCATTTTGTGTTAACTGCCTCTTAAGTTCTTAACTGTAGGTCCCTTTTAGGCTCCTCCCCTAAGCCCAGAGAGCTCTGATTGGTTGGTTCCATTGTTGTGATTGGTCCGCAGCAGAGCCTGTGTTCCGGTCCTGCTCAAGTACTTTTCTTGATGATCAAGTTAGTTCAAACATGAACCGGTAGTGTTTAGGTCAGGGCTGGAGTCATTTGTGATGTCACAAAATCTTGAAAATCCTGGTCCAACTTCAGTACACTTTTGGGGCGAATCTTTAGGAACAAAAATGCTCCAGCTGGTTACAGTTTTGATCTTTGTAGACATTTAATATGAAAAACGTATTAAATAGAAATAAGTGACCTTCAAAGCATGACCCCTTTCTTTGACCCCACACATTAATTTTCTCCATAAAAATGTTCTAAACCGTCAGCAACATTGTGTTCAAAAAGATGTGCTCCAGCAGTGCTCTGTTTGTCCCTTCTGGACAGTTGTAAAAACAGTAATGGTTCCTTCTACAAGTTTTCATTAAGCCGTAGTAAAGATTATACGTTTCTAAACACATAATTTTGAGTGATCTGTTCCTTTTACTAGAACTGTATACTACACAATCTTACACACCTTCAAAGCACCTTTTACGTATTTGTGTTTAGTTTATGCTACTGTACCACCTCTGCTCAGGGTCTGTGGGGTGTCAAAATGATGTAATGATGGTTGCTAAGCCATGAAAGGGCGCCTATGTTTCATTTTCCGAGCGGTGAGAAAGAACAGGAGGAAGTAAGAGAGAGCCGTCTGGAAGGGAGCGGCAGCAATATACGAGTGTTGAGAGAGCAGAGGGAAAAAAGAAGGAACGCCAAGGCTTCAAGTTTGATGTGGGCGTTTTTCTGACAGCTATAATTCTCCAGCCTACAGAATTTCATCAACACAAGTTGTGTTTAAGCTGTGCCGCGGGGCTTCGGCCCTTTCAAGTCCCCGGCTCTGACAGGTAGATTTATTAGTCCTGAAATTTGTACAGATCACACGTCACTCATGGCAAACTGTCAAAGTGTCAGGGCTGCAATGTTCCTGCAGGGCCCTTTTTGCTTTTTCTCGGCTTTTCTACAGGGACGGGAGATTTTTCAGCACCGCTCAGACGCCGAACATTATCGCTGTTTGAGCCAGGAGATGGAGGAACACCAATCACATCCCACTTAAGTCGCCCAATCCAAAAAATTCTGACGTGAAGCGGAAATAAAGAGTGACATAAATCATGAAAAAGTACATTTTGTCTGAGATTAGTGAAAAGGGAGAAAGTGTCTCAGCTTTTTTAAAGGTCTGGAACAGAAAGTCTGGTAACACTTTCTGGGCAATGGCTCAACACTGGAGTGAGGGCTGAATGTTTGGGGCTGGAGTGGAGTGGGCTGGAGGATGAATGGAGTGTAGGTGTTGAATGACATGAGGGGAAGAGGACGAGGAGTAAAACAGGCCATGAACAGGTTAGTTTCACATTGCTAGATTTATGACCTGTGCTGCGTTGCCTCAGAGTCTTGTGTTTAAAAAAAAAAACAAGGAGTAGGAAATTCACAAGCCCTATTTAAACACAGGCTCTAGCATCAATACATACAATACAGTACAGTTAGTAGCATTGGGATAAGGATCATCGCTTTTCAAAGGAAACATTACATTCAATACATTACTTCATGTCTCTACAACTGCCCAGAGCAGACAAACTGAGCACTGCTGGGGGAGAAGCACATATACTATATGTTTCTATTTGTGCACACAAGAAAAGGTTAAAGTGAAGGCATCTGGACTTAGTTTTGAAGGTGAAGAGTTTCAGCTCTTAATTCTGAGATCAACTGAGCTGAGAGCTGAAACTAACTCTGAGCATTCAGGAACTAAATTGGAAATCTTGTCCACATTTTAGTCTGAGGTGTGGAATTTCAACCTACACTTACACTATAAAGGTATATGAATGTAAAAATAAGACCTCATTAAGGCTTTAATATCAATGAATTAATTAGATGAGAATGTTCAGAGAATACCAGAAGCTTTGGCCAATCACATGCTCGTATAGAGAGAGGTCTTGAGTTAGGGACACTCCCATTGGGTGTTGACCAAATGAGCTAAGGGAACAAAGTGAAAATTTATGTTTAACGAAGCAGAGATGCTCTAGAGAGCTCTAAACTCCATTTGTATTGTTATTTGTGATAGTGACTTTTTAGTTTTTAATTTTAAAAAAGCAGAAAAGGCCGCCATGTTGTTGTTGGGGCTGAGGATTGGACTGGGACAGAAAAAAACATTGGTATTGTAAAGCATAAATATCAAAGTCAGCCTTTTCTGAATCATATTGGCTTTTTACCATAACCATAACCAGGTAATGATCAGATATTACTCATTATATAATACTATATCATAATGAATCCTTCAAATACAGTGACAATGCAATGTATTTGGCCTTTCTTTAATGTGGGTCTAACTTCAGGTCTTTCACGTCACTGCACATAAGAATGCCTTCACTTTTATCTTTATATTAAGAGAAAAACCTTGATTATAAAAGTTAGCTTTAGGGTTGCTTTATAAGTCTCATGATTGTAACTTATAGCTGGTGCCACTAACACCTGGCTACACATCTCTTGATGATGAAAGCACACTCCAGATCAAGGGCTTCTGGCACAAACTGAGCTGTGGGGAACTTAACTGTACAGAACCTCTAAATGAAAGAAGGCTCTCTGCTGCTTGTTCACGCCACCGTTCAGCCCCACATCTGGTTCGGATATTTCAAAGATAATTAGTTATATTGGGGTTGTCTGGAGATAAATTTATCATCCAGCAGAGAACACAAACATTTAGAAAAATGAAAGGAAGTGAGGTGACACCTCGGCTGATGATTAAATAAATCATTTCGACATGATTAAAAACGTAGGGCCCGTTGATGGGAGTGAGGAAGGGGAGGGGGTACAGGCGAGGTACAGGAGAAGCCTTGTCTCAGTTTAATTACTGCGCCTGCCTGCTGTGTGTGGTTTTCTTCATTCATGTTCACAATGTTGTTGATGTTGAAGTAATTCGTTTGTGAGAAAGAACATCTGTGACAGAGAAATCAGTGGCTCAACATGTTGCTTATTTGACGCGCAGAGCTTACGCTGTATGATCACAGGAAATAATAACCACACTGGGTTTAGCATCCTTAGTCATTACTAAGGTATTTGTTGCTGAAGTAATAACAACTTTGACTTATGTAGCTCTTTTTAAAATCGAAATCCATTGGCATACATTTCTTACACAGTCTTTTAAAAATAAACGTTAGAATTAGCTTTAATTGGCTAGAATTGGCCAAGTATGTAACACATACAAGGAATTTGGTTTCATCTACTAGAGAAATTACAGTTGGAGGTAAACTTAAACATAATGGAGCAAACATCAACAAAACACCAACAACTAGCTCAGTATAGCACACTTTTTGCGATGTTAGAATTGTCAAAAAAGCTAACCCAGATAAATGCACTTTACGACTTTAGTGACCACTTGGTGCTACATTGCAGTCTGTTGATTGGATGAAATATGTTCTTGTTCTTGTCAAGAACAATAAAAGCTAACTGTTGCACATTTTTGCAAACAAATCTAGCATTTATAAGCAACATCTCGTTTTACTTTTAGGTAGAACCGACATCTTACAATTATTGCATTATAATATTAATCTGGTTTCTTAGATCATGTTTGATTTCCAGGAGGCGAGACGAACAGACAAAGATTAATCTACCTCTGAATGCAATTGGATAGACAAACAACCACTCAGAATTAAGGAGTAAGTACCAGCAGACACAGATTAAACTGCCTCTGGGCTGACACAAAAAAACATACACCCAATCAGAAAAAAAAGCCCACCACATTAGTGATGGGAAGTTCGGATCATTTTACTGACTCAGTTCTTTAAGTCTCGTTCAGCAAAATGAACAAATCTTTTTTAAAGTCTTTTCGTTCATTTTGTTCATTTCAGCAGAATCTAATTAAAATGTTGCATATTACAATTTTTAATACATTTAGTACTTTTGGAATAAAAACTATAATAACTATAAGCTAATGCAGCCATGGCCAAACTTTGAAAAATAAATTATAAATTCATTGCAGCTTACTTCAGGCAGAGAGTTCAACTCAGCTCTTAATCCAAATAGTTGTTTTCCTTTGTCACTTCATATTTAGCTTAGCATTAATTCCGTCAACATGTCTGGTCTGGGCCGTGACAGCCTCATGTAGCTGTAGCTAATACATCCGTCCGGCCGGAAACAGAAAGGACTCATTCATCTCCCGAGTCGTTCGTTCGTTCACCAAGTCCCAGCCCCATAGAGAAAGAGTATGCAGTTACCGGAAACAGAAAGGACTCGTTCATCTCCCGAGTCTCTGAGTCGTTCATTCAAGTCCCCGTAGGCTGAACGCAGAAACAGAAGGACTCGTTCATTTCATGAGTCAGTCTTTGGGTCTGAGTCTCGTTCTTTTGTCATGCATTAGATACAGAAATAAGTTAATACATACATATATTTCACATAACTGTATAAACAAACGCAATTCTAATCTTAGGTAATAATTTTATAGTTTATAATAGTTTTAATAATAATAAAAAAAAACAAAGTGGCACTAACATTTAACACTAAAATAGACTGACAGGAACAAATGGAACTTTTTTAATTTTCAGATAATGTTTATTGCAGATATATTTTGATAATTTTATAATAATTCCTAAACATAATACAATACAGTCAATAATATGAGTGTAATGATGTTGCGAGAGACTGAAGCGGTCACGTGACAAAAGAACTAGACTCAGACCCGAAGACTGACTCAATAGATGAACAAATCCTTCTGTTTCTGCGTTCAGCCTACGGGGACTTGAATGAACGACTCAGAGACTCGGGAGATGAACGAGTCCTTTCTGTTTCCGGTAACTGCATACTCTTTCTCTATGGGGCTGGGACTTGGTGAACGAACGAACGAACGACTCGGGAGATGAATGACTCCTTTCTGTTTCCTGTATGAGATGTGGTGCAATGCACATGCGCGGGTCTACACAAAAGTGAACGACTCGCTCTCTGAGATGACTAGTTGTTCCCGAGTCATATTAAAGACTCGTTCAAAAAGAACAAATCGTTCATGAACAACTCATCACTACACCACATTTTAGGTAAATGATTATGACTGGTCAGTAAGCATTGATCTCACTGGAAATAAGTTTGTATGGGAAGGATTTCAGACCCATTTCACTTGCTAAGAAAGTGAATTGTTCTGGCTCTTTTTTCCCCCCCATTTAGAAATCAGAAAACAACTCAGAACAATAGAACATACTGGGTACATAGCAGATTTTAGATTTTGCAAAGTAGTGACATATCTGTATTATCTGGCCAGGTCTGACCTGTGACGCTTTCACTAGGCTTACACAGAGATTGTAAAAATGCAACACAGTCATGGTGTTGATACCTGTGCAACAGAGCTGCCAAACTCTGCCCACAACTATGTGTGTACTGCACAGTAAATGTTTATCCTTCAAACATCGTCACTCCTCATAAATCAATCAGCGTTTGACATTGCTCAGTTAATTTGAAAGCCTTCATTATTCTGCCATCTACAACTAAAAGTCTTACGTCTGTGCTCTCCCTGACACAAGCTTCTCTACATAACGAACACAACAGAAACCCCACACAATACCACTGCAATACTCTTTTTGAGAATAAAATGAGTGCTACAAGTGTGTTCTGTTTCTGTTTTTTGCTGAGCAGACTTCCCCAGTGTTTCCAAAGACTCACAATACAGTGGATTAAGTCTGCCTTGAAAAAAGCCAGAGCGAAAGAGAAAAAAAACTGACTGGCAACCAAAATGGTGTCTGTCAAGAAGAAAAAAGGGAAGATGAAAGAACATGTCAAGGGAGCGATGATATCTGCTCTAAGCCCGAGGCACACCTCTGACAGAGTTTTAATAAAACCTGTCCGACGCCCTCTCCTTGGATAAAGTGAGTGATGGCCTGGATAGACTCCAAGCACACACAGGTGAGCAGACAGGCAGACAGACTAAAGATGATGTGCCCTGACTGACACCTTGCGCTGGCTTCATCCGCAGACTTTTTGGTGTGCTTTGAACTCCCTTTGTGTGGTGTATATGTGTTTGTTCAAGCGAGATCCCAGCCCAAGGTGTAATATAGCCATGTTTCACTGGTCCATTATGTTCCCTAGTAATAGTCAGTACAGCTTTGGTTTTTTGGAACATATGACCCTAATCTGATTGTGCAGAGTTATTATAATGAGCTGGGTTGTTTAAGGTCTTGGACTCAGAACTCATTTTGACTGTGTCTTGTCTTGATTTAGATGAAAATATTGATCATGTTATCTTCATTTTAAACTGCAATGAGATGATGTGGTGCATAATTCAGATGGATAGTGGGCAGTGATTGGGAAAAGTCTCATTATGCTGTTTTCCGTGGGTTATCAATTAGCAGAACTAGCAAGAGGTTCTATAAAGTTTCCATATAAAGTTTCTATAAAGTTGTCTACAAAAGTGAAAAACATCATAAGCTGACCTGAAAGTATGGGGAGGCAGAGCAGGATAATGCCTCGGTTTGACCACCTTGTCAAAGCATGTCGATTTGAACATTTTTATGTAATTTTTATGTAATTAAGCCACAAAGAGTCACAAGCCAGTGTACTTTTAGGCCGGTCCCAAGCCAAGATAGCCTAAAGGAAAAAGGCTGCATCACAAAAAGCATCCAGTGTAAAACCTATGCCAAAAAAATGCTAATTACAATCAACCTCTGAAGAAACCAGCTGAAAGGAGAGAAGAACACTGTAGTATGTAACTTGGCTTACAGTTACACTATAGTAATGTGAAAGCACTAGGCTGCCCTGGTGCTTTAAGTTGCTGAGATCATAACACAAATGCATGCTATAGATAAAAGCACAAGCACAAACACTTTTTTTTTTAAGAGCAGTTGTTGGTGAGTTCCCAAAACCAAGGTTGTGCTCCCAATCACAAATATGTCTCCATACTTTTTGTAGGCTTTCATTTGTTGACTGTAGTAAGATGTTTGGAGTACAGGGTAAATGCTTATATAATGCCTTGATCTTTCAGCTCAGTCATGTCTAACATATTGCATGAAAATTACTTTTCAAAAAGAGACTAAGCTAACATTGGCTAACACCTCAAGCAACTAAAATGTAGGGCATTGGAAATTTTAGTGTTTCTATATAAATTCTGAAAATGCAAAAATGATATACAAACACATGTGCCATTTGTATTTAAACCTGGTACATTAACATAAACATAAGATTCAAACGAGAACCTAGCATCATTAGAGCACGAAACTGACCATTAACCAAGATCTTGTGTATATATTACTGTGACCTTACCTTCATCTATATGTTCGTATCTACAGTAACTAGGAAACCCTGTCCAAAGTAGAGGAAGTGGCTTTTATTGGTGGCTGCGTATGAATTTGAAATAAGGCAAATAGAGCTTTAATGGAGAGACTTTCCGAGTGGCTGCTCTTGAATCACTGTGAACAGACTCTTTATCAATATTTGTGGAGTCAAGAGGGTGAGTTTGTGTTTGATGGAAGACCTCCAGCCTTTAATTACCTGTGAGTGAGAGAGGCCAGACCTCCAAAGAGGAGGCCTGTCTGTTTAATGTAATTCTGCCTGGCGAGCCAACAAACTGCTCTGAACATTGCCCTGACATTCCCAAATAGCTCAGCGACTTTTACCCCCTTCAGTGTGTGAAGAGCGATAGCTAATGAAAGAATGTATGAAAAATACTGTCAGTAATAGCGCTGCTTTGAAGCGATGTAGCATGATTTTAAATCAAGATCGCTAATCATTTCAGGAGTTTGACCTTGGTCTAAGATTGGACATGAAGTGTTTGGAGAGCTTGGTGTCTTGTCTTGGTCTTAATACAGTTGCTTTTTTCCAAAAGAAGATATTCTGGTCATTCATTTAACAAGGATGAAGTTCTCACTCCACAAAAATGCAGACTTTTGAATCTGTCCAAGGAAAGTTTTTTTTTTTATTTTTGCAGCACCTGTGACAACGGCGTCCAGTCTAGGCCCTGATATATTTTGGCTGCTGGCTACACACAGGAAGTAGAACAACAATTGCAAAATTCTGTGTTTTTGTGCTTCAAGAACTCTGTTCTAATGACATATTGTTAGTAATACATGTAGAAATCTATACTGATGTTTTCTCAAAACGTTCTCTCATTTCAGGGCTCAATATTTTGGAACAGAAATGTACAGCTATTCTTACTTTTAAAACACATTTGAAACTGTGGTTAAAAGACACTCAAATATCATCATATGTGACCTGCCCCTTATGCAAATTATGTTTTGAAGATGGGCCTGTGCAATATCCATAATTTATACTTAATCAAACTTGTGTACCTATGTAGAGTCAGCGCAGTACAGAAGTAATTGTAAATCATATTTATGTTCTTAGTCTGTCTCTTTCTCTTTTATTAACTTTTTTTCTTTGTATGAAATAATATTGACTTTGTTGTATTGGGGTGTCTGCACCTTATTGTGTTATGTATTTCTCTCTTTCTTTCTTTTTGTGTAACATCTACAGTGCCTTGCGGAAGTATTCGTGTAAAGAATCAACAACAAGTGGGACACAGTCATGAAGTGGAACAAAATTTATTGGATATTGCAAACTTTTTTAACAAATAAAAAACTGAAAGATTGGGCGTGCAAACTTATTCACACACACATATATATATATATATATATATATATATATATATATATATATATATATATATATATATATATTATAATTATAATTATTATATATATATATATATATATATATATAAGTATATATATATATATATATATATTATAATTATAATTATTATATATATATATATATATATATATATATATATATATATATATATTATAATTATAATTATTATATATATATATATATATATAAGTATATATATATATATATATATATTATAATTATAATTATAATATACACTCTCTCCAGAAGTTCAGTGGATCTCTGAATGATCCAATGTTGACCTAAATGACTAATGATGATAAATGGAATCCACCTGTGTGTAATCAAGTCTATACACACAATCAAGTATAAATGCACCTGCACTGTGATAGTCTCAGAGGTCCGTTTAAAGCGCAGAGAGCATCATGAAGAACAAGGAACACACGAGGCAGGTCCATATACTGTTGTGGAGAAGTTTAAAGCCGGATTTGGATACAAAAGATTTCCCAAGCTTTTAACATCCCAAGGAGCACTGTGCAAGCAATAATATTGAAATGGAAGGAGTATCAGACCTCTGCAAATCTACCAAGACCTGGCCGTCCCTCTAAACTTTCAGCTCATACAAGGAGAAGACTGATCAGAGATGCAGCCAAGAGGCCCATGATCACTCTGGATGAACTGCAGAGATCTACAGCTGAGGTGGGAGACTCTGTCCATAGGACAACAATCAGTCGTATACTGCACAAATCTGGCCTTTATGGAAGAGTGGCAAGAAGAAAGCCATTTCTTAAAGATATCCATAAAAAGTGTTGTTTAAAGTTTGCCACAAGCCACCTGGGAGACACACCAAACATGTGGAAGAAGGTGCTCTGGTCAGATGTAACCAAAATCAAACTTTTTGGCAACAATGCAAAACGTTATGTTTGGCGTAAAAGCAACACAGCTCATCACCTTGAACACACCATCCCCACTGTCAAACATGGTGTGGCAGCATCATGGTTTGGGCCTGCTTTTCTTCAGCAGGGACAGGGAAGATGGTTAAACTTGATGGGAAGATGGATGGAGCCAAATACAGGACCATTCTGGAAGAAAACCTGATGGAGTCTGCAAAAGACCTGAGACTGGGACGGAGATTTGTCTTCCAACAAGACAATGACCTAAAACATAAAGCAAAATCTGCAATGGAATGGTTCACAAATAAACATATCCAGGTGTTAGAATGGCCAAGTCAAAGTCCAGACCTGAATCCAATCGAGAATCTGTGGAAAGAACTGAAAACTGCTGTTCACAAATGCTCTCCATCCAACCTCACTGAGCTCGAGCTGTTTTGCAAAACTGATAGAGACATACCCCAAGCGACTTACAGCTGTAATCGCAGCAAAAGGTGGCGCTACAAAAGTATTAAGTTAAGGGGCTAAATAATTTTGCACGCCCAATTTTTCAGGGTTTTTGTTAAAAAGTTTGAAATATCCAATAAATTTTGTTCCACTTCATGATTGTGTCCCACTTGTTGTTGATTCTTCACAAAAAATTACAGTTTCATATTTTTATGTTTGAAGCCAGGAATGTGGCAAAAGGTTGCAAAGTTCAAGGGGGCCGAATACTTTTGCGAGGCACTGTAGCTGCCCGGGGGTCTGCAGATGGATTAGCCTAGGGCTATAATCTGGCATATTTACATTTGTTTTAATGTTCATTAATATGCATTGTTCCCCTTTTATTTTATTTAAATAAAATAAATAAAAGAGTTTATGAGCACTGTTCCAGAAAACACCAGGATTAAAAAAGTTTGGGAGCAGAATAGCATTTGTAATGTCAACTGTCCATCAGTGTAAAAATTAAATGCAGAAAAATAAAGACGACACCTACCCATATACTCTCATTTCTGTCTTCTTAACATGTGACTGTTACTCACAACAGTAAAACAAATTTGGGTGGATAAAAGAGTGGCCATTTTGTTAATTCCTTCCGTTGTTGGACAGAAGTGACAAATCCGCTGTCCAATCAGTGTCTATTTTCATATAGATCAGCTCATTTGGTACCATTGAAAAGTAAATAAATACATAACGTATTGAATTGTGTTGCTTGTTAGAGATTTTGTTGAGGACCAGCACACAGTCACAAAGTTTTATGATACAGCTACACAGTAGTTCACATGTTCTGTACCAACTGAGGATGCTAACCAAGATGGTGAACTGGCATAATTACATGATCGAGTGATGACAGATGAGCAGGGTCTTTACAAACAGATACAAGGGAATGTTCCATCATTTTATGAGAGTAAACTTGTTTAGTCATGTGGTTTTTCTGTGAGGTCCACGCCATAAAACCAAAACAATCTGTTATGGTACGCTGAGTTTCATATCTAGGCAAGCCGATAGTTGTCATGGGATGTGTTTATCTCCCAGGATGACTAAAAACGTCAGCACTAATTTGCATATTTACCCGTACATACCTCCACAAATGGCCTACAATTACACACACGCTATGCAGGGATTATAAAAAGATAACACAAATACCACAACGCCCCTGTTTTTGAATCTGTAAAACCTAATCTTTCACCAAGTTCTTGTGGAAATTTAAGAAAAAAAGCCCAGTAAAAAATGTGTAGTCTTTGAGTGCCCTTGTAGTTTTAAATTTGTGGATGTGGCTTCATTTTCTGCTGTCTTGTATCAAGATTGAATGCAATAGTTTCCAGCGCTCATAATATTGACCTATGTTTATACAGGTGTGGCTTTTAAATAGGGGTGCACTGGATTAATTAAGAATATGGGCTATTCATTAGTGATCATTTCTCAATGTTCCAAGTCCTCTGAGGCCAAGACCAACAGGAGACCATGTATAACACTGCACTAAATTCTGCTATGTATGGAACAAAAACACATTTCACTTAATAATGTGAATGAGATGAATGAATGAGAACAAAGAGAAACTTCAGACTTGGTTTTCCTTAAATGATAATTCAAGGCTGCATGTGATGTTAATTGTATACACAAAGAATTATCCCTTGTTGGTTTCAGGATGATTGCCATCTGGCTGCTGTGGTTTGCCCACCTGGTAGAGCAGACTCTAACACGGGGCGGCTGTCTGTAAACAGCGCACTCAGACGTAACTGAGCGGGTTATTTTACCACAGTCTAATAAAGTGACTGGCTCATATACAGACTGATGAATGGGCCCAGGGCGAACGGGCCGACGGTGCTGAAGGGAAAAGTGATGTTTGTGGTGGCGGCACCGTGCATCACAGATTACACTGAGGTAAACAGATTAAATGCTAGAGTTCACTGAAGAGGGCACACAATAAAATGATGACCAATAGATCTAGGTTGAGCAACAGAACTACAGTATATCATATAGATACAGATTATTTTGTCAACCCAATGGCATGATCCAGGTCATTATATGTAGACATTATTACAAAACTAAAAGTTTTTTATTGTCCAAACCAAGATCAGTGCACAATTGATATGAAAAAACGGAACTCAACATTCCTCATTTAAAAAAATGCTGACCAAATTGCTGTTAATGATGAGCCACAATCTATTTTTGATTCTTTAAAATGATTCTCTAAACATTTAATACCAAAAAGCATTCTAAACATATAGAAAAATACCTGATATATATATATATATATTTTAAAGAAAATCTTCTAGCTTTTCTAGCTTAATAGCCCTAGTTTACATTCACTAAGCAGCTTGTTTAAGCCCACCTTAAAATATTGAGTTTTCCAAAATAATGGTGGACACTACATTTACTTCAATGTAATCTAGTGTGCAATTTAAATACCATCATAATCTGTCTTTATCAGTAAAACATGTCCCTGACCTTGAAACACTTGTGTGTGTTATTTTTCAATGGACACAATCTTTTCTGTTGTCAAATATTTTCTTTTACTTTCCTCAGACAGCATTTGGGAAAATGACAGCAAGACTAAGACTAAGAAAATCAAAAAGTTGTTGCTCCTAATTTACTGTCTTTGACATTGACTTTCTGAGGTCTGTTGTAAGGGGCATGCCTTTAAGCTCTCTTTTGGCCTTTTGCTAGTGTTTACTTAGAGAGAAGGGCAGGATTGCTGATGATAAAGGTGGCTTTGGTCAAGTTGCTGCTACCAGAGCATGAGGTCGGCCTCTGATGTCCCCTCAAATCTGTCCAAAGGGAGTCCGGTAGGAAGAGGATGCACGGATGACCAGCAGAAACACACGGCTGAGCGGCAGTGATCCATCACACTACTTCCTGTTTCTGACTCTTCAAAGCTTCCCACAATCCTCCTCCTCTTAGCTGAAGTTTATATGTGTTTCGGTATAATATAACACTGACTCATCAATACAATTGTAAGCCATTTATAAAACATTATGAAGAAAGATGTAATACAAGGTTTCAGCAAAGTTTTTGGACTTCTTTTACCTCAAATGGTTTGTGTTCCAAAACTTTTCCCTTTCCATTGTAAATGCTAATTGGTTTTATGCTATACAATAAAACAGAAGTTATGAAGGGCAGTATCCCAAATAATAAATGTCTCAGATAATAAAACATTTATAATAAATGGGTCTCAGGTGGTAGAACATTCTATAATTATTAGGGCTGGGCAACGATTAAAATGTTTAATTGCGATTAATCGCACAATGTTCTGTGATTAATCGCGATTAATCGCATTATACACAAAATTTAATAATGAATTCAAAATTAGTGTACTGCATACATTTTTAAAGAACTGCTATATGAACAAAAGTACAATAACATTTGGTTTGCACTTTAAACAACACTTTAAACAAATAATGTGCTTTTTACAGCAGTTAAAACATTTCTTGTAAATCTGAACTTAAACATTAATGTAATCAAATTAAATATTAAAACCAAAAATATTTGCCACTGACAGGGCATTAATATTTTGTTTAGTTTGTTATAGAAAAACAAGTTATGTCCAGAGCTTCAATCATAACATTATAACAATATAAACAATATAAATGTCATTACAGTCAGAGCATGTGAATGCAGTTCCTGCGCGCTTCACACACCCTCTCCCTTTCACTTGCCAAACTCAAGGGTGTATGGGTAATGTAGTCTCTGCTCTTGGTGGGACGAATTAGGAAGCGTGCATTGTGAAGGGCGCTCTGGAAAGCGGCAGAGCAGGCAAAGGATTAAAACCTCTATTAAAACAGATGTCGCTAAAAGCACGTTCTGGGCGCACGGAGAAGTGGCGGTACTGAGTACAGGCGCGTACCGGCCCACTTAAAGCACTGGATGAGGGCGGCTCATACGTGCAGTCATTCGTTGCGATCCTAAGAATGTTCTTCAGACCGACATCTTTCACTAATTAATTCATTAATGCGTTAACGCGATAAAAAGGCGTTAACTTGCCCAGCCCTAATAATTATATATGGTGGTTTGATTCCTGCTCTCCCCAGTTCATACTGTTGTTGTGTCCTTGGGCAAGACACTTAATCCACCTTGCCTCCAGTGTCTGTGGCACATGTGTATGAATGTGTGTGCGCTTAATGTAAAGTGCTTTGAGTGCCATGTAGGTGGAAAAGTGTTATATAAAATCCATGCCATTTACCATTTACTACTGCAAGAGATCTGAAAAGAGAGATCAAAAAATCTGGTTCAAGACCAAATTTAGAAAATTCCAAACATATCAAGTCAGTGACATTGATACAATTCTAGGTTTTCAAATTATACCTTTGAACAGACTTTGTTGCTGGAAACTAACAAGCAATTAGTGTCAAAAGTACCGTATTCAGTGGCAAACGCCAACCGCAAGTGTATGATCTTCTAGAAATGTGATATAAAAGTATACATAATATGATGCTGAGCTACAGTTGGCCTACAAAGAAACGGGATCATCAATAAAACTCTGTACAATCTTGTCCAACATGTACAAACACACCTGCCCCAGCCACAAAGACATGTCCCTGTCCTGACCCCATTTATTTGAACCACAATCCTCTGAGGGCTTTCCCTGTAGTGTGAACAGAGAGACAAACATGCGGATGAAATGTCACAAAAAAGACGAAAGAGAGGTAGTTACAGCAGAAAGATATCTCCTTTGGGGGGTTTTGTTGTCAACCGCCAAAAGGGAGGAACTAGATTCCTATCTGCGCTGCAGGGTGAGATGAGGAGGTGGTGGGGGACTGTCACATGTCACACAAGAAGAACAAGCTTTACCTTGTGGGAACAATGTTGGATTGACAACGGGCTATTTACATGTAATGATTTACACACACACTCTCAGTATTTAACCAAGCCACGGGGCAATGTCTCAGAGTATTGCGTGGCTCTCCGGCTGCCAACAGCCCTTGTGTCATGTGAACTGAATTTGACCTGACGTGCTGCTGATGTTTTTACTGTTACGCCTCCAAGTGTCACGGCAGCTAGAGATGTCAGCGTGGGGTTTGGTGCAGTAAAGTAACACGAGTTCCTTGTGCCAAGACTGGAGACATCCCAAAACTCACAGTGGTGCTTTTTATTTTATGTGGTAAAATGATGACAGATTTAAGGTTTGAGATTCAAAGAGGCTCGATTGTAAATAGACACCGTATCAACTCTGGATTATGACACTCATCCCAATTGCACGATTCCATAACATCAGCCCCCTGTTTATGATCTGTTTTTACAATGAAACTAGCTAAAACAAAGTTTTACAATTACAATGTTTAAAAATGTTATGGGTGAAAATGGAAACTTCACCTGGCTAATGACATGAATGGCAAGTGCATCAGTTCTTAGAGTATGTTCACACTTTTAGTCCGCTTCATTATCCAATCATTCATCCATCTTCTTCCACTTATTTGGGGCCGGGTCGCAGGGGCAGCAGTCTAAACAGAGACGTCCAGACTTCCCCCTCCCCAGACACTTCCTCCAACTCTTCCAATGTGTCCTAGGTCTTATCCAGGGTCTCCTCCCGATGGGAGGTACCAGGAACAACTTCCGGGAAAGGCATTCCGGGGGCATCCGGAACAAATGCCCGAGCCACCTCAGCTGGCTCCTCTCGATGTGGAGAAACTACTTTGAGCTCCTCCCAAGTGATCAAGCTCCTCACCCTATCTCACCCACATTTGACCTCTTCTCATTTTATTTTGTTGGACAATATAGTTTTGGTTCATTTTCTTTTTTGTCACGAATTTATGACGCTCTTCCTGTTTGAGCGTCTATGGTCCATGTGAGGTTCACACCTGAATTGGACCATACCAGTGTTCACTTGGAAGCGCTCCAAGACCTTTGTTTTGAAGGGTATCACAGTGCACGTGTGCACTGAGATTTATCTGGAGCGTTTATATTTATCCAGAAGAAACCGCACCGGAGTCTGTTTAAAATCGCACCAAACACGGCAAGTGTGAACACACCCTTAATGACCGTTTGGGTTCAGTTGAGGTGTATATTATTAAGGTGTGGAGTGCGCAGAGGGAAAGGAATGTTAGTAGCTGCATCATAGCAAAAGGTCATAGGATTGATCCATTGGCAGGTTGTCTTTGCCTGGAGTGTGGAGTTAGCACTTTTTTCTGCTACCATCACCACTGTTATCAATAATCCAAAGACGTGTATGTACTGGTAAATTTGTAACGCCACTGGTTTAGAGCTCGATGGACCTTTAAAGGATATGTGGTAGAACAATTCATTATTTTTTTTTATTTTTTTTTTCATTCATTTTCTACCGCTTAGTCCCGTTAGGGGTCGCGGGTGACTGGAGCCTATCCCAGCAGCTTTGGGCCTGAGGCGGGGTACACCCTGGACAGTGGCCAGTTAGTCGCAGGGCTGACATTTAGAGACAGACAGTGACAGACAACCATTCACTCTCACATTCATTCACTAGGGACACTTTAGATTTGCCAATTAACCTGTACATGCATGTGTTTGGACGGTGGGAGGAAGCCGGAGTACCCGGAGAGAACCCACTGTAACACGTGGAGGACATGCAGACTCCTCACAGAAAGACCGGAGTCGGCCGAGAGAATGTTTGGGTCGGCCGGGTTTTGAACTCACGACCTTCTTGCTGTGAGGCAGGAGTGCTAACCACTCTGCCACGTGCACCCCTGGTGGTAGAACAAGAACAAATTATTTTATTTTAGTTTAACTATAATTGTATTTAATTTTTTTGTATTTTATGTAGAAGAATCATGGGCCAAGATACTCTGACGATGAGTCTGAGCATTTAAAACCTTTGAGATTGACATCACCTGGTCTATCCAGACGATGATTGAGAACAATCCAAGACACTGTCAGGTCCTAGCTCGCCAAAGGGGGCAGTACAAGGTATTAACTCTGCAGGGTGCCCAAACTTTTGCAGACACCATTCTTTTGTTTTCTGTTATTTTGAAAGTGTAAATGATGGAAATAAAAACTTTTTTTGACTTATTATAACATTTACATTTACATTTATTCATTTAGCTGACGCTTTTATCCAAAGCGACTTACATTGTTCTAATGTAATTACCAGTGTTACAGCCACTGGAGGCAAGGTGGGTTAAGTGTCTTACCCAAGGACACAACGACAGTATGAACTGTGGGGAGAGCGGGAATCAAACCACCTACCTTCCGGTTGAAGGACGACCGCTCTACCCACTGAGCTACTGCCGCTACTACATATAAGGATGTCTAATCTGTCATTTGATGCCTTTTGGAGATTTTTCCATCTTTTCTTGGCGTCTTTATGCACATTAATAACATTTTTTACCTGGGGTGCCCAAACTTTCGATCCCCACTGTAACCCACCTTGCCTCCAGTGGTGTTCCAGCTGTAACACTGGTGAATGGAAGCTTTGTGTCTGCTAAATGACTAAATGACTAAATGACTAAATGACAATTTGACGTGACGTGCAATACTTAGTCATGCATCTCAAAAAGAGTTTGTGGAGTTTAAAGTGAGTAGAAAGCACACTGGGAACAAAGCTTCACATTATGTAGCTAGTGATGCTAACAGCCTGTAAAGTGAACTTTATAATATTGTTGTGTTGTCTATATACATAATAATCATTCCAACTCTATAAAAAGAAGTTGAAGAGGTCTGTTGTAAGTTAATGACAAGCTGTCACTTCAGCATGTATCTCATATACAGTATGTATTTCCCTTCCACTCGTCATGTTAGCGTCCTGACACTATACACACCCAGGTGACTGTGTGTTTTGGGCTGTGTGATTCAGAGCAGTGCGGGCTGACCCCATTAGAGGGACAGGAAAAGGGAGGGGGGGGTGTTGTTGGCTCGGCTGTGGCCCGGGCTGCTTGCTCGCAGGATAATTTACGGCCCCTTCATCCTGGCGGAATGTGTTTGTAGCCAGACGTAATGGGGGCCATCCATTCTCCCTGTCAGCATTGGGAAACACGTTTTTAGCCGGCTATGGGAGGAAATGTTTGACACAGAGAGGGCAAAGCTGATTCTATGCACGGTGGCTTGCAACTACAGAGGACTTTGGTGTTAGCCGGAATACAAGTTTATGAAAGATGCTGTTTGTTTTGAGCAGTTCTCCTTATGAATGTAGCCGTTTATAGCGCCATAATCGCGAGCACTGCAGTGTACAGTAAATTTAGAAGAGGCATTAGGTCGTTTTATTGCTGTCATCAAAGGCATAGTATTTCCAACCGGCTGCAATGGGCTGTCGTCAGGATATCACTCTACTATAGTTCATGCAACCCCAGTCTCCAAGAGTTTTCATTACATTTGCACGTATTGTAACATTTCTATATTAAATGAAACCATATTTATCTAAGTTTCAACAAAACCTCTACATCATCTATCTATCTGTAAAAGTAAAGTTTTAAACTGTGTTTTTTTTTGTAATTTATTGCCTTGTAGTTAATACACTATTTTGGCTATTACGGGTATTTACTGTTGCCATTTCACTGTAAAAAATATTTCAAGATTTTTAAACAATTTTAATAAATAACAATGTAAATAAATTTGTAATCACAATTTACTTAAGCAGCTTTCTAAAAACATCACATAGAAATATAAATTTGGCAGTTGGATTTACAAGAAACAGAGGCAGATCCTTGCACAATAAGCTGACAGCAGGAAGTTATACACGTTATATTTCTTCCATGGCAACAAAGCCCTGTGTGAATCGAATTTGGCAGAGATGAAACAGCTGGTGTCTGACAAAGCCTTGAGAGCAACCTGACAGAAAACAGCTGCATGAAAAGCTGGAGGCAGGAAGGACAATTTTGGTAAAAGAGAAAAAGTCTGAATAGGACAGGAAACCTCTGGGGGGAAGCACTGAGACTAAATCTCTTGTCCTTGGCTTTGTTTTGAAGTCACTTGGAGGCGGCTGTGGGAAGTTCTCAAGTGTTGGAAGTCAGTGGATCACACTTGATGTTGTTCTTTGTTCAGATTGTCAGTCTCATGAGAATAAACAGCAGAAACACACAACGGCTTTGTCTCCAAAATGGCCACTTGGAATCACCAGCGTATTGTTTGGCTTAGAAGAGGCAAGAAATAATAACATTTAATCACATTGTTTTGATGCAAAAGTTTGTAGAACCAGAAGTTAACTGTCAGTTCTGTTGTATTCTATAAAATGATATTGTGCTCAATTGTATTGAATGGACACTAATGCCTAAGTCGTCTCTCTCTCTCTCTGTAGACAGCAAATACATTGGTTGTAATTTAAGAAGCAAGAGCTGTACAGCACCGACTCCAGCTAAGACAGCCATGGCTAATAAATACTAGCTTAGCTTTTCAAAATACTTACAGATTTTTATTGCCATATTCCTTCTTTACAGAATATAGCAAGAACAAAACATGCTTAGTTTGAAAAAACATTGGTAGTTAGGTGGTTTTCTGTTCACTTCTCGTTTTCGTACTATTGTCCTGTCAGAATGCAATGTTTAGCTTCATCCTTGTGAAAAATGGACCACAATAATGGAACCATTTGCTGAGTTTCCAAAGTACTACGATGAGTTTCAACAGAAACTGACCTCCATTGGAGGAAAAACAAAAAAACGCAGGTATTGACAATCTCAATAACCACAGAGACAACTATAGTAGTAGTAACAGATTATCTTGAATATAATTAAAGATAGTCTTTAATAACCAAGATTTGGGGTATGTTTCTGTAGCAATCATGCTAGCAGGAGGCAGCAAGCTCTCAATCATATGACGGTAAATTGGCTTGGTTATTCATTACAATATCTACCCAGAAACAGAGTAGTCTCATTCTAAAGCTAGACCTTGATAAAAGTGAAAGAGTGTCCGAATAAAGACACTAAGACCAGAATTAAAACTGTAATACTGTGTTTGGTTCTTTGAATGGGTGGAATGTTGTAGTATAGGCTCCGAAACTACTCGAAACAATCCATGGCCAACTGGGTCCACTCTTAGTTACTGTCAATGGCACTGACGCATTGACCTTCACAGAGAGCTGTGGGAAAGGGAGGGGCCCACAGGAGCGGGGCAAATAAATCAAAGACCTGTACACTACCTGTGCGATGGGTGTGTTCATGCATTTGTATATGCTGCAGTGTGATGTGTAGGTGGCTTTCCACTTTAATTAATTTCCTGTCCCCTGTCTGTGGGAGCTCCTCCTCTTTGTGTCGAGCGCCGGATTGTGACTCTTGTTAGCTGCACAGCGAGCGGCGAAGTGACTGCGCCTGACAATATAATTTACATTGTCTGTAGAGAGCCATCGGAGCGCAGCCGCCTTATTTATGCCACATTAGGGGATTTGCCTGCTGCCGTCTCCAGCTCCAATCAATCAGATGGCTGTTTTCCAATGCGGCTTTATTGGAACATGCCCTTGAGAGCGCTGAGTAACAGGGATGTGTCTGTGCCTCAGAGTGCAACAGTACAGTGTGCACTTTTCTAAAGAGAGTAGGGGATGTCAGTGTGTTTTCATCATAGACAGTAAAAAGATAGTGGATTGTGCCACCTATATAGCAACAGGTTTCTGAAGACATACCATATTGTCAGTTAGTATTAGTATTCAATAGTATTTATTGTCTGTGAAGATGGGCCTGCATGATACTGAGAAAACCTAAGATATTTGCATGTTCCCTTTGACAGAAAAAGTTTAATTAAATTTAGATACGGCTCTGGATACGGCTCTCCCACTGGTCAAAACTGGGGCTAAATCAGAACTGAAGACCTAAAACAAGAACTCAATCACAGCAAAATCAGAACCAGGGACTAAATTTAGAATGTGAATTTTTTATTTGGTTAGTTAGATTTAATTGTTCTGAATGGAAGTAGTTTTGAAAGAAGTAAATATCTGCATGAAAAACCATAATATTATTGTGATACAAGCAGCTGCTTGCAATACAAATAGTGCAAATGATGAGCATGGTTTAAGTCACTACAGCTTACACTGTCAAACACATGGGATTTACTTTCCAGCTATCGCTTCAGAAAAGAACGATAACTATCAGGCCATGTATATATTAGAGTATCTGTAAAGTAGTGACTTTTCTGATGTGCCAGGACGTCTTGACCAGAGTGCCCGCATGAGAAAGCCTAAAATCTCCTTCTTTGGCTATCAGGCCTTGTGCTATTGACTTATCTCTGTGTATGACAGTCCCACATTACAGTCAAGCTACTTCTCTGTGTGCATTTCACTGGATAGCTGTCTGAATAAGTGAGTTAGATGCAAAGTGACATGGACACCCACTCGCAGTACAAGCGTGGCACTGGGCTCAGTGTGGAGGAATATGCATGGGAGAGCTCTGGCAGGGGAACAGTGTAATGAACGACACCAAGGAGCTCATTTTTCACACAGGATACAAAATGTCGGCTCTGGAAAGACATGTTGGAGCTGCGAGGCAGCAACACATGAGGCTCCAAGTGCTGCTCATTAATCATAAGGCCAGGAGTGGAGCGAGGGGACCATATCCATCTGCAGCACACTTATGAGTATTATAAACGCGCTGTGCAGCTGGTTGACTGAGAGAGTAAACAGCAGAGCAGTGCACTGCAGAGTGTGCCCTTACAAGGACACCGAGCCTCCAGCACCTGTTAGGACAATGTAAGGTTGGAGTAATCACCTGCACTGTGCGCTCCTGCAGCACATACACCATTGTTTTAGTCAACATTTAGAACAGAAACTTTCACAATGACAAAACTTGTTTTTATATATTGTTAAAGTACTGTTGTAAGTCTTTTTTTATGAATTATAAAATACAATAACATATTGAATAGTTGGTCAGACATCCCATAATATCCAGTGTTTAATATAAAGAGGGTTAGATATGTCAGTTATAGAAGTTAGTTACCTTGGCCAGCCACTTCTGTTCTACACAAAGAATTTGTCTGGTCCCTTGCAATTTGATTTGGACCTCCAGGAGGCACAACAAATGGATGCAGAATAAACCTCCTCTGAATGCTATTGGATACACACACAACCAATCAGAATTCAGGAGGCAGTGCCAACATATGTATGACTGCCTCTGAATCGGCACAATTTGAAAAACATATAACCACTCAGTATCATTAACGGTTATGATTGGTCAAGTTCTATTGAGCACTGTAGAAGCTGGGTTCAAGACCAACTTCACTTCACTAAGAAAGTAAGTATAAGAGTTTTTTATTACTGACAAAAACTTACAGTGTTGTTTTTTACTCTCATTGCTCAATATTATCATAATCATATTATCATAACTATTGATAAAACTAAGAATTGTCATTCATTTTTAAGGGTGCTATAAATATGGATGCATCCATGTTTTTTAATTACATGTATTCTCTGTCCTACTCCGACTTTAAACAGTATGTCATTGAAAGTAAAATACTCAACATTGTATTTGATGTCAGGGTACATTACTGTAGTTTTTCACAATGTGTTAAATGGCACAGTCCCCCCCCCCACCACTAGATGCCACTAAATCCAATTCAAAACAACAAAAAAAAACTGTTATAAAAATGTTACTGATTTCCTAAACCTTTTAACAGACTTTTACTCCCTGCACGTTGCAAGGAAAGGAAGCGATAAAAATATAAACTCATTGAAATTGTTGTCATCTTTAATTGCATTAAAAAACACAGATGATACCCGAACTGCAGTTCAGCAGTTGCCCACTGCCCCATACACAAATCTCAGACTGCCTGGATGCTCTAAAACCCCAACCAAATGCAGTCAGCCCTACCTTGCCCTATGCATAATGCTGGGACATGGGGTAATTTCATCAACTGAGGCTGCTTCCTTGCTGTAAACAGACAATAACAAAGTGTGGTGTAGGAGCCAGGCTGCTGCGTCAGTGTGCAGCTAATGACTGTTCAGGGCTGAGTAGAGAGGGGGGTCCGGTGATGAATTAGGCTGGAGTGAACTTTACACCCTGCCCTGAGCTACAGGACGGAGAGAGGCCTGACAAGGCCGATCACCCTGATGGAGAGGCTTAGCAACTCACGGCAGCTGTTTGGTCTCCTCTGCTTCATCTTTTCAAAATCATGTCTCCTCCTTTTGTACATCTTGTAAACCTGCAACGAGAAACTCACGGTTAACATTGAAAAATGTACTTGCTAAGCAAAATAAAGCTGCTGCATACACAAGCACGTATACTAATCATTACAGACAGGATGGATGGATCAGTTCAGGCTCTACTGCACACGATCAACACTCGTACACCTGCACACTGCCTGCTTCTACAAACAAGGCTCACAGGCAAACATTCAAGATGGCATCTACTTAAGGCATATTCCTGCTAAAACATTTTCAATAAGTAAACTCATAATGGCATATTAAGTTTAATGAAGGCTGTTGTATATACTCTCAAGGATAATGCTAGCTACCCCTGCCTCTTTGGTCCCCTACGGAGCGCAGAGTGGAACAGTTGTCACAGCCTTTTATTCAGAGGGACAGGCGGAGCGTCTGAACTGGCTGCTGTGGATGTGTAGAGGTGATGATGCTGCACCAGGGCGAGGCCTGTGGAGAGAAGGGCAAACACTGCGGGGCATTTATGTGCACTACCAGCATCCGGACAAGGAGAACTCACTGTGGTGATGCTTTGTTTGTGGTGACCTACATTGTACCTTTCCTGCTCAAAAGACAAGCTTTCTGTCACGTGTTCCTCACAAACGTCCGCTAGACGTGAAGGGAATTCCATAATAAGCTTCGGCAAGACTTTAGTGAAACAAAATAGAAATAAATAGATGGTGATCATCCTGAGCTGTTCCTCTCACGTTTATTAATAAAAATGCCAGAACTGAGTGGATTATTGCTACTCTTTTTCACTTTAACAAGAAAGCTAGTTCTGTATGTACTAAAGTCAGCAATTTCAGTTTCACATTTAAACAGCTTATTACACAGCATTGGACAAACCTGTGCCTCTTGCTTGTTTTATTCATTTAGTTTTGCAAGAATTCATCTGTAAAAGTGGACCATTATAGACTTAAATGGTCCAAGAGCGAGTTGCCAGAGGAGAACAGCTCCTTTGAACTGCACACATCACATTTGAAGGAAACACGGTAGCAATTAGTTTAACCAGTAATAATAAAAGCCACCCTTCAAACCAAAAATATATTTTCTCAAGTTTAAAATGTTCTTTTAAAAAAGTCCCCAAAGAAGTTTCCAGAGAATCCATTTAAATTGTTGCAACAGCAAGGGTTGCTGAATATTAACAATAGTTAGGTACTTCCATCTTTGTTTCTCTTTGCTTTTCACAGTTTTGAAACCATGCATTTATTAGTCCAACCTCATGCTATTTACATATCTATACTCTTATTAGGGTTTTACCATTTATCGTCTTCCAAAACCTGTTAGCGTATGTCCAATCCCCAACTGTCTGACTTTGCTAAACGCATGTCAAACATTGCTGGTAATCCATGAGTGATATGAAAACATCCATCACTCTTAATGGGAAAAGTCTAACATGAGAAACAAGGCTCATTTGTCATATTGAAATAAGCAGCTGACATGACTTTGGCCACAATAGTGTTTGTTATAATAGTGACTGAGAAATCCATGCCCTGACAAGACTAATGATTACTCGGCTCACGTCTGCTTACAAATCCCAGCAATGTCTCAGACGGTCGAGGCCTCATTACCAGCCCCAATCATCTGACATTAATGAAGATTTCGAAATAAAAAAGTTTGATCCAAGCGCTCTGCTCCAGCGTGTTTCTATCTGTTGCATTGATTTAAATCTGATGCTTGAAAAACATTAATTAATACTGATAATAAAAGTGTCACAGATTGTTGAAATCAACAAGTTCTTTCTTTTTTCTCAGGCTGCCCCGGGTTTCCTCAGACTTCAACACTCGCCACGCTACAACAACATCTCTTTAATGACGGGAAATGTATATGTAACTCTGCTTCACATGATTTATGACTAGATTCCTTATAATAAGCAACCTAATTACAGCGGCTATTAAAATTACATGCAGCCAAACCAATTAAGTTGTCTGGCTCTGGGAGTGAGTTTCCTGTGGGGGCATTTAAGGTTCTTCAGCAGTTAAAAGAGCACCAAGCGTTTATGGAGATACATGCGGATCATAACCGCTGAGCATGTCAAACTGTGAAAACGCAAGTGATCGGGTTTGTTTTTGTGCGGGAACCTTGGCTTTCCCGACAGAAACGCTGACTGAGCCTTCATACAGTGAAGCAGTGCAGGGAAAGGAATAGGAGTGTATATATTAGGGCAGTATGGTCAAGTCTAGATTAGCATATTACTTGAATCAGCGTTAAAGAATACAAATCACTTCAAAATTTCCAGAGAGAAGAAACTCTTTTTGTCCAGATGCAACAATCCATTCAAGACTTTCTGCGGCGTTCACAAAGTGGTTGTCACAAAGCTTCATTTGCGATCTGAAGTAGTGGAGTAGTAGAAGCAGCAGAAGAGTGTATCCAAATGTGAAACGTGTAGTGACCACTTTGTCAAAGATAACTTGTATTTTGTGAATTCGAACATTTTGTTGCTGTGTGGTGGAGGAAGAGATAATTGCTTATGTGAATTCTTAAAGTCAGTTGAGAACTTGTCTTTTTTTTAGCTCAGTACAGCTTTTCCTCTAACTCTGTCATAGCGACTGTTTACTTCCTGCCCTCCATGTGATTTTCTGAGTCATGTGACTGCAAACAAACTTTAAAGATTTTAGAAACCATAATCCTGAAAAGGATTTTACCTAATGGACTCCAATCTACAAAGAAAAGTCTGGTGTAGAGCTGACAGGACACCTAAAACGTCCAAAAGGGTTGGGTTGTGTAGTTTGACTTTGACTTTTATTTTATGATGTCCCCACACTATCACACCTTCAAGTCCATCGGTCAAAACTGATGGAACACAGCGGCCGCTAAAACAGAGACCACATGAGCAAGGGCTATTAGGGTGTCTGCTCTATGGGTCGCAAAACACTGAAATAAACCTGGAAGCCCAAAACGTTTTAGAGTGTTGAAAAATCAATGGCAGCCATTACTTATCCTGCATCCTGGTCTAACAATACATCGATGATCACAGGCAGCTAGACCCAGCAGCTAACAATCACCGGTTACTCGCAGCACTAACTAACCCAAAAGGAGACATCACTAGATTCTTCCATGTTGTAATGTCTATGCCGTCTGTTTTCTTCAACTCGGTTTTTCCTCCCACAAACTAACAGAAATTGACTTTAGTCATTTTAAGAGGTGTTAAATGGGCCGTATTATCTGCATGTGTGTAATTACAAGTGTTTCTAGTAAAGGGTATGTTTTTTGGCAAAATCTTGGCAAATTGGAAACACTTATTTCAAGGCTTTATTACATTTTGTAGTGGAAATTCATTTTTCATTTGTGGCTCCAAATGAAAGGGATGTGCTTTCTGTAAGGACCATAAAAACAAATGACTCCACTTCAGGCATGATCAGAGAATCTACACAAACAAAGTTCTTTCTGCTTTTAGACTTCATTGTTTTCTAATTGTTACCATTTCGCTCTGTAACGTAGCATGTTTAAGACGACCCTCCAGTAAAACGTTTAGGCTAGCTGCCTTCTATTGTGAAGTCATTAGCCCCTTCACTCAACTAATATGTGTTTTATTAACAAATTAACATGGTGACCTAACTTTAGAGGCTGAGTATCACAGGGCATGTAGCAGTCATGTCAGTCTTTCTCCACCATTTTGGCTCCGGGCCACGCGCTCTTTCATTCTGTCTGGGCGCTGTCCATCACCGGCCTGTCTTTTTTCACTCTTTGTGCTCTCCCAGCAAGCCACTACTGCTGAGGGGAAGAGAGAGTGCACAGTGAAGATAAAGCTATTCGGGACTGTCACAGTCTTCCATTCAGCGGCGAGGACTGGGCGGGGGAGCCGAACAAGAAAGAGGAGCGACGGAGGAGTGGATCGCTCTATCCATCACTTTAGCGCAAAGGACTGACACAACAAAAGATGGAGTGCTGGGAGAGGCCTTTCGGCTGCAAGGGGCCGCCGAACTCCAAACAATATTTTTTGGCGCCTGTCAGGCTGTCCAATAAAGGAGGCCGATATATGAACTATCTAGCAGTGATGTAATGCGGCTCATAAATCTGCTTTAATTACTCGGTGTGGGGACAGCCAGTGGGAGCCCGCGCCTAGATTTATGGCTTCTCCGCTTGGCATCTTAACGACTCTGTGCTTTTAATATCATTACCCTGTAATTTATTATGCTGCCACGGTGCACACCCAAACCTTCCGCATAACTCTTGTTTATTTATGTCCGTTTAAAGGCCACTTCAGTGACACGGGTATTTAGCACGTTTCAGCTGGGTTTTAATCATTTGTCCTAATGAGGCCATTATGCAGCGCTGTCCTCTGCCTGGCTCCGATGTGGCTTCACAGGTGGAGCCAGACCCTAGGAAACTGGCAAGGTGGCACTGCTCACTTGTGCTCGGTCATGGAGATTTAGCTGGAGTTCATTGTCCAATAAGGAAGTCCCATGTGTAGGTTCTGGTTTCAACCGGAATTGTAACCTTTCAAGAACATAAAAAAGATTTATGTTCTATATTGAAACATATTAAACTTCTGATTTAGCAGTTTATTGTGTTGTATTAGAAGAAATAACAGTTTGGCTGCTTGTATTTAAGATTGTGTCCTTTCCTACAGCTCATGACCATAGGAATGTAAATCGACCAGAAAATCAGGAACTTTCACTTTTCTACAACTGCCCATGGCAAACAAACTGAGTACTGCTGGAGGAGAAGAATGTAAGAAGCACACATTCTTGTGAAATTAATTTTTTATTTTTTTTTAGGTTTTTAAGTCACTATACCATTAGACTTAGCTGTTCATTTGCTGCAAAAAGAGTGTGAGGTGCAAAAATGCAATCTCAACTTCTGCCACAGTGTCACCAAAAGGTGTAAAGGTTATACACCCACCTTATAAAGTTTGGAAGATTACTTTTCATCCTATAACTGAAAAGCTCTTGATATCAGAATCATGCAAATGCCCTACTCTAGGCTACAAAACCTGGATTTTTACATCTCATCCACCACCCCAACTCAACAAATACCTAATTTTATAGAAGATGCTAAAACACTTGACTTTTCCAAACTGCACAAACAGAACACAATGTAGATGTGATCAGCCATGGCAGAACACCTGGCTATTGCTATCACCAGATCTGACAGAACAACAAATCAAATACACATTAGTGCCACTCTCTTGATGGCCAAGTCAAGCTTTTAATGGCATTTGGCAGTGAGTGTTTTCATCCAGAGAGAGTCACATAAGCCACATCTCTTATATCTTTGTCCTCCTGTCCACAGACCCCCAAAACCCCTGCCATTCCCCTTCATTGTGCCATTCATTTCCTGCAATTCACCTCTTATTACCCTTCCACTTTCACTTTTCTCTATTCACTCCGTCCCTCCCACCAATTTATCTTCGGCCTCTTGTGGAGAATGAGCACTCAGGTTGTGTTGGGGGGTAATATATGGGCTTGGAGTGAGGACAGGCTCTCTGCTGCCATGTCATGCTAATAGCTTCCAGATCAGGCTCCATATTACACCCAGGCGCTACCCCGTCTCGCCCGTCTCCCTCATGCTAGTTGCTAAATGCCTGCGCTACTGCCGCTGACAGTGACATATTAGTTTTGCGTTCCCCTGCAATCTGATACCTCAGAGTTTGCCACCGTACTAAAGATTTGATTAATGTTGTTCCATTTGGAGCCTGTAATTGGCTGCGACTGGAGCGCAGGATAATCAGGCATTCCTATTCAGAGCCAGCACGGGGGGGAAAGTGGGTAGAAGGGGCAGCAATGCTAACGAGCGAGCTAGTTAATTAAGCCTGCAGCACAGTGGTGACAGTTACTGATGACTCCAATGACATGCCGCCCCATCCAGTCCTTCTTCTTTCGTTTCCTTCACTGAGACACCTCCCACCAACAAGCACAAATGTATAGAGACACTATTCGTGCACAGCAGCTTAAAACTCTCAGGTACAAAGAATGTAACCGAAAAAAAAGAAGATAATGAATGACTGGATGAATTTTGACATTGAAATATGTATTACTTAGTTTGGTTGGGAAGTGGATGGCTCAATAAATCTAGGACTTATGGGAATCCATTTTGAAATGCTCCAAGCAAAGTATTTGCGTTCGAACAAAACTCGTCCGGTGTTACTAATGAGGTCTGGGTGTGTTACTGCTCTGATTGGATAAAACTAACCTCTTAAAAGTACCTGCCCTTTAGCAAACACTTTGAACGGGAGCCCTTTATATCTGATATCTAGAACTTATCATTACAGTGAACCTTACAGGTACATACCATTACCACTTTTAGATATACAGTTGTGCTCATAAGAATTTGTAATTCTTTTGGCTGTTTTTAGAGAATATGAATAATAAACACAAAATCCTTTCTTTCACTCATAGTTAGTGTGTGAAGCCATCATAATGAAACAGAAACCACCCAAATGACCCTGATCAAAAGTTGACATACCCCAGTTCTTAATACTGTGTATAGCCACCTTTAACGTCAATGACAGCTTGAAGTCTTTTGTGGTTGAGGCTCTTTGGACTCATCACTACAAATGACTTTGTTCCAGACGTTTTGAGGCTTGTCTCTGTGCTGTTTGGCGTAGTGTAAGCGGGATGCTTTGTGGCATTTGCGTAGTAATTACTTGGATATCTTTTTAGATCCCTTTCCTGTTTTATAAAGTTCAATTACCTTTTCCCGTAGATCCTTTGACAATTCTTTTGCTTTTCCCATGACTCAGACAGAAACGTCAGTGCAGCACTGGATGAATGATGCAAGGGTCTGTCAGGACCAGAAACTCACTGACCTTTTATACACACACACTTATTACAAGCAAACAGATCATAGGTGAGGACGGTTACCTTTAGTAGCCATTCAAACCTGTTCGTGTCAACTTGTGTTCATGTTATCAGGCCAAAATCACCAGGGTATGTAAACTTTTGATCAGGGTCATTTGGGTACTTTTTGTTGTCATTAAAATTTAAAAAGAGTAAACACAGTTTAACAATAAATGGCTTGACACTTGGAGGTTTTGTGTAATATTCTCTGGAAAAACTTATGAGCACAACTGTAATGCATAAAGTGTTTTGGTTATAGTATTGTTAACTTCAATATTAACTTCATCCAATGTAACATAATCCAAACCAGGTTGGTTGTGTGTCCTTTTATATAAAGGAGAACCACACCTTGAATTACGTGTTCTTCATGTAAGTGAGTTATTTTGTGATAGTTAGATAGAACAGTATTTAATTAACTTATGTATATGCTATTTTAGTTATTTTTTTTTGCATAGTTTAATTTTTTTATTAAATTAATGTGTGATACTCTACTGTAGCCCTGCTATTGCAAAAATGCAATTTCCCACTGTGGGACAAATAAAGGTTTTCTTATTTCTTCAAGAACATTGATATTGTGTATTAGTAATTTGCAGAACATATACTTACAAACCTTTTGCACTAGTGACCACCAAAAAGGTCTGTGTGGCATTTAAACACCACATGAACTGAAGCAGTATAGGCTCTGGGGGAAAATGGTTCTAGTAGTTTTGTTTTGTAATTACTGCAGAAAGACAAAATGTGTTACTTTCATCTGTTCTTGTTTTATTATTTATTAGGGACCCCGGCTCGTGAGGTAATAACCACACTGGTTTATGGAGCACAATCTACCATAGAAGCATGACTTTACATCACTTTGACAAAGTGCTGAGTGCCACGAAACTGCACGGCTGCGGTGGGATAAGAGGAGAGGAGACAACAAGTAAATAAAAATACATTATTCATGCCTCGCTTTAAAACTTGTATAAACTTTAAAGGTGCCCTGGGGAGTTTGCTTCGACACAAAGTTTTTACTTCAGGTGGCGGTATCCCTAAAGTCTTACAATCATATTCAGAGCTCACTGATTTCAGTTAGTGTAGATCCATTCTTTATACACATTTAAATTGTTGTTCACATAAATTGCAGAAGCGATTCTTGTGAACCTGGGGGCCCGAGGCTAGAGCTATCCATGGGCCCCAATATACACACGGGCTGAGGATACATAAGGCATATTAGTCATTAAACCATGCACATAGATTATTTTATAAACTAAGTCAATGTTTTTTTTAAATAAATGTTATCGGCTGTTTTGGGGCCCTCTATCCATTTGTAGGCTGAAGCATTTATCTTGTAGGCCTACCCCGATGCAACACCTTTACAAACTATGCTCTAGCTGCAGAAAGGCAAAAAAATCTGGTTAAAGGACAAAATTTGAAACAAAAAAGCAAATAAAGCGTGAAATGTTGAGCAGTGCTAACTTAGTTTTAAAAAGAATAATTTGCATGAACCAACAACACATCTTAAGCAATAAATCATCAGCTGGTCACAGTGGATGAATTGAAGAACATTATTAATATTTACAATACTATGATAGCTGTTGATTAATTAAGCAAACGGCAAAAAGCAGAAAGCTTTGGAAGCAAGTGCAAGCCAATAGAATGAATTTGACAAGGACCACATTGTGATGGCTTGACATGTAGGTCAGAGTCTCCAAAATTAAAGCATTTGTGGGCTGTTGCCAGTCTGCAGTGATGTGTACTAAAAGTCATGCTAGAAAAAGCAGAACAATTTTAAATATACAGTATAAACAAGATAAACTAGTCTGATTCAGAATGTTTTAAACTAAAAAAGTAGGATCTGCAATTAACACTTTGGATCTGATACCAGCACTCTCCAGAGTCCAGTGGAATCCAGGCCTCAGCACCAAGATGTTAAGGCTGAGCAGTGAATATAGCTATATATAGCTATACCATTGCTCTCGGCATTTTGGTCAGTATTTTCTACCTCCAGACCGGGAATTCATAATGTCTGTGGTAACAATACAGAACCATTTCAAAACATGATCAGTCACTAACAGAATACTGAGTTCTGCCTTTCCTTTTGCAAACTGAAAAGCCCAACTAGCAAACATTTACCACAGACAGACCTGTGCCTCCAATTTTACAGACTTTTTAAGTTATCGCTTTTGGGTTTCTTTTTGCCAACCACAATGGCCACATAAACAAAAACGTAAGGTGACAGAAAGCTCTATATTAATGATTTTAAATGAGGTACACAAGGGCATTTTATAACCTGACTGCAGTTAATGTAGTTCTTTACGTAACGACTGTGGTGCATCCGTTTGAAGTTGCTCAACAAGATAATATGCAGAGATAACCTATTCATCATTCATCAACAAGACAGATTTGTAATTACATTAGGATTGAGATGTCATCTTTGTGACTAAGAAGTCAACATGTCAATCTTAATAACACTTAATAATACAGCAGAAAATGAATGCCCCCTCCTGGCTGTCTTGAGTTCCTGCAAATTAATGAGTTGCTTTACTTCTAAACGCATTGAATGCTGTTAAAAGGGACTGTTTCAGTAAAATACTTGTAAGCCGATCATCACGTATTGGTGACAGCTTATTTTGCTGGTGGCTGTCAATGAACTGTAAAACAACAATTAAATGAGTGTGGGATTCATCATGTTGGTGTCATGGCCTTGTCTCTGGGAATAACTCTCCGACACAGGATACCTTCCCCTGACAGACCATCCATCAGTCTGTCACTCAGTCAGACTGGATTTCTCTATTAAACAGCAACCTTGGAGACACAGCACAATATTTGTTACATATTTGTCTTGTCACTGTCACTTGGCGTTTGTAAATGACATTTGCGTTTGGGGATTGAGCTGTAGTGTCAAAGTCAACCTTGACTCGTCTTAACCTTGAACTTAAAGAATTGCTTTATCATTGTTGTGTTGGATATATTTATCTCCATAATTACTCCTCCAGATATTTCTGTACATCAGAACACTATCACCAAAAGGGATTTGAGTGACAAGATCCTTCTTAGTTTGAGTTATAGCCTCTTTATGCTTTATTGGGTGAAATAGGTGGAAATTTCTCACTCCAATATTTAAGCTACATCATCTTTATGCCCCATTTATGCTCCATGAGCAACAAAGCAAAAAGGTTTTGAGGTAAACCCTCAAAGGAAGTTAAAAAACATGACCAGTGTGTGGGGCAACATATTATGTAAAAGCCATGATTTGGGAAAAGCACTAGTTGAAACTGAAAAGTACATTGCTAATTTGCATAAATACCCTACTCTGTGGGGAAACTCATTTCAGCCGCTTGTATCGGAGATCTTGTTCTAAAACCTTAGATTATGGCCCACACCTCATGATAGACCCCAAGATACTTGAACTCCTCCACTTGAGGCAGGATCTCTCCACCAACCTGAAGGGGACAAGTTACCCTTTTCCGACTATGAACCATGGTCTCAGACTTCATCTGCAAATCATCTGCAAAAAGCAGAGACGAGATCCTGTGGTCCCCAAACCAGACTCCCTCCGGCCCCTGGCTGCGCCTAGAAATCCTGTCCATAAAGATAATGAACACGACCGGTGACAAAAGGCAGCCCTGCCGGAGTCCAACATGCACTGGGAACAGGTCTGACTTACTGCCGGCAATGCGAACCAAGCTCCTGTTCCGGTCGTACAGGGACCGGACAGCCCTTAGGAAAGGGCCCCGGACCCCATACTCCCAGAGCACCCCCCACAGGGCACCGCGAGGGACACAGTTGAATGCCTTCTCCAGATCCACAAAACACATGTGGACTGGTTGGGCAAACTCCCATAAACCCTCCAGCACCCTGGAGAGGGTATAGAGCTGGTCCAGTGTTCCACGACCGGGAACGAAAACCGCATTGTTCCTCCTGAATCCGAGGTTAAACTATCGGCCGAATTCTCCTCTCCAGTTCCCTGGCATAGACTTTCCTGGGAAGGCTGAGGAGTGTGATCACCCTGTAGTAAACACACCCTCCGGTCCCCCTTCTTAAAAAGAGGGACCACCAACCCGATCAGCCAGTCAAGATGTACTGTCCCCTACCCTCACGCAATGTTGCAGAGGCGTGTTTTGCCACCACAACCACCCAGGATCTGGTCAAAGCTCTGCCGGAGGTGGGAGTTGAAGCTCTCTGACGGGGACAAACATGCCAAACATTCCCAACAGACCCTTTGACCTTTGGCCTTTGACTGCTGCCCAATCCACTTTGCACTGGCCCCTTACGGTTCCTGCCGCAGGTGGTGGGCCCACGGGAGGTAGGCCCCACGTCGCTTGCATGTGAGTCCCAAATCCGGGCCTGGCACCAGGTTGGGGCCCTGGTTGCACCATACCGGGCTACGTCATGGCCCTTGATTTTATATTCTCCATAAAGGGTTTTATTTATGACCATGACTAGCTGGTTGTAAATATTTATACCTATCAAAAATACAATATCTTTTCTGGTGTTTTCTAGTTAAAGTATCAAATGCTGTGGTTGGTTGCCTTAGATACTCCACAAAGACAGCAGTACCAGATTTATACTTTATGCACCTTGGGGACCACAATAAAGGTTTGTGTTCTGTTTTGCTTGACTCTCACAAAAAACAGCCTTGCATAGTGCATGTCTCCAAATACGGTTGCTTCCTGAGGCCTGTTGTTGTTGGGCCTATGCGTGTTTATCTGCTCGTGAGTGGAGGTGTGAGGAAAGTGGTGATGACAGCAGATGGGGGCTGTGTTTGGAGAGAGATTTGACTTTACACCCGGTAAGAGTGCGCTGTTTTGTCTACACGCCAGTTCTGTCCTCGAGCTGCCACCAAGTCGACTAATGACAAGACAAATACCAGGTTCATTGTGTTTCTGTCACTACCTGAGAGCAACAAGGTAAGTGGAAAGTTCATTGACAATAAACCAGAGGGGACCTAGTTAGTCATGACTAGCTGGTTACAATTGACTTTCAGACAAAGAATATCAGTATCAGTATACAGTATGTGATACAATATTCTTTACAATTTTAATTCTGGTCTGAATGATTAATTTTCAAAACGTTTTTTGAGGTCCAGGTGTAGGTGGCAATAAATAATGAGACCAATGAATCATAACAAAGCTGCAGGTTTAAACTCTCTTCTTTCAAGCTTGTAATTTGTATAACCTATTAAATTTTAAAGACAGGTTGCTCTGATATGACTGTGCTTAGTTGGTGTCTAAATGGTGAAAATGCACAAGCACTTCACAAACTTCTGTAGTTTGTTTAGGCTATTACTATTAGCTGCTAGTAACTGTTTGCTTTGCAACCATTGGGTTCTACTTACCTTGCAGAGCAGCTGGATTCTTGTGAGATTTGTGAACTCACAGATATTCATCTTGCCTCTCTAAAGTATATGAACTATGGTAACTATGGTTCAGCAAGAAGTGACTCTTCCTGGCTAAAAAAAATCCTGGCTAAACCAAATGAAACTAGTTAGAATCTGTTTTATAAGAACTTGAGAGTATTTTGTCAGTAAAAATAGAGCAAAATCTGTAGTGGAGTTTGTAACTGTACACAGTGATTGGTTGTATTGTCTTTAGAAGCGCTCTTGCTATGTTTTAATAGCAAGAGTACCAATCTTATAAATAAAAAGTATTTTTCTGCCTTTTTCAAAATGCTTTCTTTGTTGTTCCTTCTTATTTTGTGCAACAGAACCCTTTGTGAGGACCAGCAGATTTCTTTATATAACAAACCAACAGATTTATTTTTACCCCCAATTTAAACCAACTCAACGATGGTGCGGAACGGCATCACAAGCGCTAACGTCCTTGGTGGAAATTTATGTTTTTAAGCAGACATGAGTTAAGATTTACAACAAACAAGCAAAGAGGCTTTAATAATAATAATAATAATAATAATAATAATAATTCATTGCTTTAATGTAGCGCTTTAAAAAAAACACTTGCTTGATAATTTTACACAAGAGACAAGACAATAACAAAGAAATAAAGACAGAAACTATTGGAGGCGAGAGGCAATCTGAAAAGGGTGGGTTTTGAGCAGTTTATGTGTGAAGTGAGTCTGATATGAAGAATGTCGTGTTAAAAGTAAAAGTCCTCTCTGAACTCTACTCTACCTGCCTCTACCAAACACTTCGACCTTCAGCCCTAGGAGTGTTAGTGACTGATGACAACAAACAGAGAGAAACAGCATGTGCGGCCCGAGACACAGAGCAGAGGAGGGCGACAGGGGGCGGAGAGCTGTGATTCATGGGACGGGGGTCCTCTTGAACTGACGCTGGCCTGAGATTCACCCTGTGATCCCTCGCTGACCCCAGACCGATCATTAAGAAACCTCCACTGGCCACAGGTTAAAGACTAAAGCAAACTCAGCCTAAGAGTTTCAGATCCTTTGATGCTGGTATTTTAATTGTTTGTTTATTTTTCCCCATTGGAAAGTAAATGGATTAGGAAAAAGCGTTCTGTATGTGGCCTTAAAGTGGCCCAGTGGAAGCTAACGTCAAATATACATGACCATTCAAACATAGTAACTTACTAGAAGGAATTGCCATTTGTAATTTAGACATAATTTTTAATAGGACAAAACCTGTAGAAACAGGCACGCTACTTTATCCTGTTCAAAAACCGGTGCACTTTATGAGGCCCTAACATAAACTCTACAGGGAGGTCTGTTTCAAAAAGGTCTGTCGCAAAAGCCACTAGGCAAATTAGGGCTAGTTCAAAAAAACTCAGGACATCCCATCCCTTGAAAAAGAAGCTGATTTATGAAGCAAGTGGTCCCACTTTATGGAGAGGTCTGGAGTGAGGATAGTAAACATTGACATAAATCTCTGGGGACTTTTCCTCAATTGCACGTCTCACTTGTAGTTTTTCCCTTGAGAGGCAGCACACAAAATATCCCGTAAACAAAGCCACATGTGCCATTTACTGAGAAACTCTGCTACGTGTTGATATGTGAAGTGACTGATTTGTGGCTGTGGTGGCAGTGAAGTTTATTTGAGACGTCTTTATATACTGATCCTCAATATTTCAGGGTTAGAATTATAGGGCTACACATTGAGGGAAATTTACTGATGAATGCCTGAAACAACTCAAATATACAGTATAAACCAGATGTAAGATTTACTTACTTGTTTTTGTAACATTTGGCCCAAAAAGTGTGTTACTGCTTGCTGCGGTTATACATAAAATCTACATAATGCAACTCTTTCTAGAAAAAAAAAGTTTATATTGCATTTTATTTTCAAACTATAGCTTATATTATAAAGGTTAAAAGATACTTCAGTAAAGCGGTAAAATGCTTTTATGAAAAGAAAACTAAGAAATACATGTTTGAGAGGATTTCACTTGCGTCAATTGGCCTACACGGCGAAATTTTAAGGGTACACACAAGCTACTGTATTTGATTCATGTTTATCTTAGTGTTATTGGCTATTCATCAATGGCTTACATTGGCCTATATAACTCCAGTAAAATGGAGCCCTGACTTCAACAGGAGACTCAAGGTACCCTCCATCATTCCACACCAAAACCTCACCAGTCATATGTGATATTATATTGTGCAGTACCCCCATTTGTTTTCCTCTCATTTTACATAAAGTCTGAAAACTTAAAAGTGATGTTAAATACTCTGTCATTACGGAGGAGTCAAGGCCCTACGTTTGTAAGGAGTGCATGAGTCCAGTGAAAGGCAGTAAATCTGGGTTTACTTTCCATTGTCTTAAAATGTGTTGATGGTTTTTAGTGTGTTGATCCTCACACTCAGGACCAGAACACACTCAGGACCAGAACACACTCAGTACCAGAACACACTCAGTACCAGGACACACTATGGACACACTCAGGACCAGAACACACTTAGGACATAACACACTTATAACCAGGGACTTATAACCAGGACGCACTCAGGACTACGACACACTGAGGACCAGAACACACTCAGGACCAGAACAGACTCAAGACCAGGACGCACTCAGGAAGGAGACTCAAGGTACCCTCCATCATTCCACACCAAAACCTCACCAGTCATATGTGATATTATATTGTGCAGTACCCCCATTTGTTTTCCTCTCATTTTACATAAAGTCTGAAAACTTAAAAGTGATCTTAAATACTCTGTCATTACGGAGGAGTCAAGGCCCTACGTTTGTAAGGAGTGCATGAGTCCAGTGAAAGGCAGTAAATCTGGGTTTACTTTCCATTGTCTTAAAATGTGTTGATGGTTTTTAGTGTGTTGATCCTCACACTCAGGACCAGAACACACTCAGTACCAGGACACACTATGGACACACTCAGGACCAGAACACACTTAGGACATAACACACTTATAACCAGGAAGCACTTATAACCAGGACGCACTCAGGACTACGACACACTGAGGACCAGAACACACTCAGGACCAGAACAGACTCAAGACCAGGACGCACTCAGGACCAGAACACACTCAGGACCAGGACACACTCAGGACCAGGACACACTCAGGACCAGAACACACTCAGGACCAGGACACACTCAGGACCAGAACACACTCAGGACCAGGACACACTCAGGACCAGAACACACTCAGGACCAGGACACACTCAGGACCAGAACACACTCAGGACCAGGACACACTCAGGACCAGGACACACTCATGACCAGAACACACTCAGTACCAGGACACACTATGGACACACTCAGGACACTGTCAGGACACACTCAGTACCAGGACACACTATGGACACACTCAGGACCAGAACATACTTAGGACATAACACACTTATAACCAGGAAGCACTTATAACCAGGACGCACTCAGGACTACGACACACTGAGGACCAGAACACACTCAGGACCAGAACAGACTCAAGACCAGGACGCACTCAGGACCAAGACACACTCAGGACACACTCAGGACCAGGACACATTCAGGACCAGGATGCACTCTGGACGCACTCAGGACAAGGACACACTCAGGATACACTAAGGACACACTCAGGACACACTCAAGACAAACTCAGGACCAGGAAACACTCAGGACCAAGACACACTCAGGACCAGGACACATCCAGGACCATGATGCACTCTGGATGCACTCAGGACAAGGACACACTCAGGATACACTAAGGACACACTCAAGACAAACTCAGGACCAGGACATACTCAGGACACTGTCAGGACACACTTAGGACCAGGACACATTCAGGACCAGGATGCACTCTGGACGCACTCAGGACAAGGACACACTCAGGATACACTAAGGACACACTCAGGACACACTCAAGACAAACTCAGGACCAGGAAACACTCAGGACCAGGACACATCCAGGACCAGGATGCACTCTGGATGCACTCAGGACCAGGACACACTCAGGACACACTAAGGACACACTCAAGACACACTCAGGACCAAGACACACTCAGGACACATTCAGGACACACTCTGGATGCACTCAGGACCAGGACACACTCAGGACACACTAAGGACACACTCAAGACACACTCAGGACCAAGACACACTCAGGACACATTCAGGACACACTCTGGACGCACACAGGACCAGGACACACTAAGGACACACTCAGGACACACTCAGGACCAGGACACGCTCAGGACCAAGACACACTCAGGACACACTCAGGAAACACTCAGGACCAGGACACACTCAGGACCAAGACACACTCAGGACCAGGGCGCACTCAGGACCAAGACACACTTAGGACACACTCAGGACCAGGGCATACTCAGGACCAGGACGCACTTAAGACCGGGACACACTCAGGACAAGGACGCACTCAGGACATACTCAGGACCAGGACGCACTTAAGACCAGGAGACACTAAGGACCAGGACGCACTTAAGACCAGGATACACTCAGAACACACTCAGGAGACCCCCTTAAGACCAGGACGCACTCAAAACCAGGGCGCACTCAAGACACACTCAGGACCAGGACACACTCAGGACACACTCAGGACATATTAAGGACCAGGACGCACTTAGGACCAGGGCGCACTCAGGACACACTCTGGACCACGACGCACTTAGGACACACTTAGGTTTAGGGCGCACTCAGGAGTAGGACACACTCAGGACAGACTTAGGACCAGGGAGCACTCAGGACCAGGACACACTCAGGACATACTCAGGACCAGAACGCACCTAGGACCAGGGCGCACTCAGGACACACAGGACCAGGACGCACTTAGGACACTCTTAGGTTTAGGGCGCACTCAGGAGTAGGACACACTCAGGACAGACTTAGGACCAGGGAGCACTCAGAACACTCTTAGGACACACTCAATACCAGGACGCACTCAGGACCAGGACACACTCAGGACACACTCAGCACACACTCAGGACCAGGACACACTCAGCACACAATCAGGACCAGGACACACTCAGGACCAGGACACACTCAGCACACAATCAGGACCAGGACACACTCAGGACCAGGACACACTCAGCACACAATCAGGACCAGGACACACTCAGGACCAGGACACACTCAGCACACAATCAGGACCAGGACACACTCAGGACACACTTAGCACACACTTAGGACCAAGCCGCACTCAGGACCAGGATGCACTCAGGACACACTCAAGACCAGAACACACTCAGGACACACTTAGGACCAGGACACACTCAGGACACACTTAAGACCAGGACACACTCAGGACACACTCAGGACCAGGACACACTCAGGACCTGAAGCAAATGATGAACCCTTAGTCAGTGGACAAACATTTTCCAAAAATGAAAGAGGATGAAGAAGAAGCATTGGAAAAATGTCACAATCTCTGGAGCGACATGATGAATATAAGGTTGGTTGACTTAAGACATGGTTAAAAAAAAATGTTTTTAAAGATTGTTTGTACACGCATGTCCCTTGTGTTTCAGCAAAGGATCATGCTTACAACAAAGAATAGAAAGCAACAGGCAATGCGCATCCAAAGCTCAACTTGAGGCTAGTTTTGAGCTACCACACTCAAATTGTGGAGGCATGGCGGCACAAACCTTTCACCAGTGTTGGGCAGTAGTAACAATACAAGTCGCAACGCTACAAGCTGAAATACATTCCTCAGTAGCATGGTGGTAGCTTCGCTGTTTTTAGTTTTTAAATTTATTTAAAAAGTAGTGCAATTTTAATTACAAAAACATTTTCCTGTGGAACAAACATCACCGGAAAGTCCGTAGCCATAGGTCTGCATTTTTTATAAATATCTGCATTAACTACAGTTTATAAAGACACTGCTCTAGAGCCACAGCGTCTTATACCCAACTTTTATTGTTCACTTTTGATGTTTGCTGCAGTAAAACACCACTTTGCGCACATTTGTTTTCATTTGTGAGAAACAAAAGTTCAGCTTCGTGGCTCATTTGCATAAATCCACAGCAACATTCACTATGTGTCATTAACACTGATAAATTTATGGAAAGGACGTGTCTTTGGTGGATTATTTGGCCAGACCAAGACCGGACCAAGACCAGCCAGGACTATAGGCTGATTACAGCTGTTCATTTGTTTTGTTATGTAGGCTTTTGAAAAGGCTACATGCACACATTTGCTCAAAAAATAAATTCTACAGATGGAACTAATGCTGACAGATAATATGAAAATAAATGCTGCCTTTGATTTGAACAACATTTGAAATTTTAAATAAACAGTGTAACTGAACATTGGAATGCAGTTAATTCAAAATAAAAATAACAACAAAAAATAGGTTAAATTTAGTATGTAATAAACTACTTACTAAATTTAAACACCTCAGCTTAGCTTGCTACATTTCTCTGGGGGGTAGCTTTAGTGAAGTTTCATTTAACGTAGAGTAACTGCAGCTTAGATTAGCTTAGACACTATATTTTCCAAATAGCTTGCCCAACACTGCTCTTCACACGTAGCGAACAAAATAAAAACATGAAAAATGGTTGAGGCTACTGTCTCCAGTGTTGAAAGTGAAGAGGATAAACAGCCCTGGCCTCATTTCACTCACACACAGGCCTACTGTAGGTACTGTAGGATTGGTTTAAAAAGTTTTATGTTGTAAATAAAAAAATAAATAAAATATTAAGCATTATGATCAAACAGTCTTTTAACCAAATACTTTTTAAGGATCAATACAATACAAAAACAGCCTCCACCCGAAGCGCTAGGAATGTACTATGTCACAATATTCTAATGAGCATATTTGTAATAATTCATAAATGATAGGCTGCGTATACTGAATGATAGTGACAAATATATACATTCACGTTATATATTCCAGATGTATTTAAAATCTATATGTTTTCTGCCTGGTCTTTGAAATAACTCGTTCTCAAAAGCTCATAACATTTTGGTTGATGACTCGCTAGAAATGTTGTAACAAATACATTTAATGGTCAACACAGCATGTAATATTGTATTTTTACACAAAAAAGCAGCGTAATGTCCGCCATCTTTTTTTATATTGCCGCAATAAATTACGTAACAATGTCTGAAATTTTGAGTTGTTTTTGTGAAACGGATACGTTTTGCCATCTGGACCTGTACTGACCAACGTAGCTTTTACACATTTTGGTGTGAGACTGGGTTGGTCAGTGAAATTTAAATGCCTGCTAGGATCACTGGCTACTTAGTCTAACATTATTAGTTACTGCCAAGTTGGTTTCAAGCTTATTGATATAAAATTAAGAATATTGATAGCGCCGCTTTATTTTCAGTCCTTGTTCTGCTGTTTACACATTTTTGTTGCACCCCTGACAGCAAATCAGAAAAGAATATTTAATCAGACCACTGTGTCTTTGACTTGGAGTTAAGTCAATTATAGAGCCAAATATAGCCATATATATATATATATATATATATATATATATATATATATATATATATATATATATATATATTTATTTATTTAATATTAAATAGTATAAAATATTGTCTCAAGAGAACCAGGATGTGACAGTGGGTCACAAGCTGAAATAAGGGCTGGCTCCAAGAGGACTTCTATGAGACCCTTGTTCAAATCTACTGTTACAGTGCCGTTATTGTACTCAGGTCACATAGGGCTTTGGAAAATTTAGCACAAATTTAATTGGCTGCTAGTAACACTGGCCACATAGGCTAACTCTTTTTTAAATACAGCTAACAAAACAGCTAACAAGCGCTTTGAGGGCCTACTACAGTAGGTGGAAAAGCGCTATATAAAAATAAAGATTATTATTATTATTATAACTTTGTATTTTCCAGAATTCAAGCCTTTTTACAAATGTAATGCTTAATAAATTCAGTTGGGACTAAACATTGATCAAGTTCTTTGTCTCTGTGTTGTACAGATGGGAATGTATAAGCAGTAGTTGAATAATATAATCATGGTCAATAATTGTAATCAAGTGTAATGGGAGATCAGTACATAATTTGTAGGCTAAAGTAGTAACAACAAATAAAGAAATGTTGTTATGATATAAGTCTAAAGTAACAAGGATCTGACATCTCATGCAGTCGTGAGGGCTGGCTCCAATACGGACTATTGTAGACTTTCATTAAACTGTAACTGTGTACCCAGGCCACACAGGACTTTATAAAGTTAAGTTGCACCCTATCAGCCAATCAGAGAAGAGTATTTCACCAGGCCACAATATAGTTACTTTTAACAATGACTGTAACTCTTGCCCCACTAGCTAACTTTGACTTAATAGCTAATTAGAGAAGTATCTGCTTTGGCTGTAGTAGTCACACCTACTGGCCTGGCATGGATACTCCATTGTTTTCTATCACTCTTGTTTAACCAATGTGAATGTGTATTCTCTTTAAAGCAAGGACACTATTGTTTAGTAGAGTTATCTTCATTGGCGGAACTCGGGAACAACTGGCCCAAGCACAGGCATTGTTCTCTTAAACGACTTGATGTCAACCAAACCAAGACTGGTTTGCTTTGACACTTAAAACTGGACTTGTAGTAAATTTAAGTTTGTGAGACAGACGGTGAAGTATAAAGAGGAGGAGACTGGATAGACTGGATGAATAGACCTTGATCACTTGTCTCCTTGCCTTCCTGCCAGTTTGCCTGCCGGGCTGTGGCTCTGCACTGTGTCCACCCTCTATAATTACACTTTACGACTAGCTTCACAGTAAATGCTACATAAATCTTCTGACACCCCTCAATTACTCCCCCCTGCCTTAACAAACACACCCCTTATCATGCAAACATCGTAATCCCTGCCCGCAATTTCCTCCCTTTATTGGCAGTCACTTCTGATTTAATGGTGCTTTGATGATAGTGTAGTAAAATGCTACATGGGGTGAGATGGGTCCGGATTGTGCGCTGGTGGTGTACTTGTCAGCTTCACTGTCAGTGTGTTTGCCGACAGAAACCAGACCTCACTAAGTTTTTTGGGGTTGGCATCCATCAATAGAGGCCTGTGCAGTGAAGTGGAGCCTGTGAAGCCGCGCTGTTTTTCTGTTTTCAATCACTGTAAACAGCCGTCCCCTGTTGCTTCTCTGGCACCAAAGTCACATAAAGGAATCCTAACTCCAGAGGACAGACAGTTTTATAACCATCATCGTTCCTGGCATGTCCCTGGGCTTTCTTTAGCTGTGTGTTGCTGTGCAGGGGTCACATGAGGTGAGAGTGCTCCTCTGGCCAATCAGGATGAAGGGGTGGGGTTTTGAAGAGTAAACAAGGAAGAAAAACCCTCCCTGATACACTGTTGATGGGTTTTGTTTCTGATTCAAACTGCTTTAATAACATGATTCAGCCACAGTAACTTCATTATACTTAAGGTTAAATATCCTCTACTCTTAATTGAATTGAATTAGATTTAAAATAGCCTAATATTACAACAACAGTTCCCTCAGAGGACTTTTCTCTTTCTGTTTATGTCAGCATGGAGAATACAAGTAAGTAAGGCATTTTACATTTTATTTGCAACTATATAACTTATAGTAAATAAACAAAAAGTAACATACAGTAAACATGCATTCATTTTCTTCTGTGTAGTCCCGTTAGGGGTTACCGGGTATAAATACAGTAAACATGTTGTTATAATATATTGTTGCTAATTCATCTCAAGTATTAATGTTAAATAATCAAGTAAATCTTATCGCAAACACAGGTAAATGGTGTACTTTAATAATTGCATTATGTGTTTTCTACATACCAGATCTGGAAAAACAAAGCATATGTAGACCTTAAAGGACTAAGTGACTCCCTGAACAGGAACACTCTGTGGCTGCTTCTTGTGGATGTTTCTAAAGTACATTAACATTTTCTAAGAATTCTACAACAACACTGTATGTAGGGTCAGGTCTGAGGTCAGACTGCTCAGTCTGTTTCATACCACTTCAGGAGTCTGACAGAACTGTGTCACTGCACCAACCTTTTCAATGTAAAAGGCTGCTATCCCATTCTTGGAACCAATTTCCAGTGTATTTTGCAGTCTTGCACATCACAGATGATTTAGTACTCGTTGTCATGCTTCTGAACACCACCACCATGGTAGAAAAAGTCAACACTATCTTAGGCCATAAGAAACAGTGAGTAGGTGGAAGTAGTTCAGAGTTGATGTTTCTAGACTCCAAAATCTCAATAATCATTTTCAGCTGGTCTGTCGTGCCTTTGACCCGCTTGTTATTTAAACTGTGAGGTAGTGGGCAAATTCAAACCAACTTTGCATTTTTAACCCCAGCTTTGTTCAGGACCTCATTTATGGCTGAGGCACATGGGCAGGGTATTTCATCACCATCATTAATTAATGTTTTATGTAAGTAAAGGGAAATGTTTTTGGTGGCAGGTGCTTCATGTACTGACTCTAGAAGTACTAAGTACAGCAACTAAGAAAACATTTCAACTAACTTTATTCTCAGATCCCACTTAAAAATATTGTATTTTGAATTAGATAAACACAGACTAAAAAGTTTCTCCAACCTAAACCAGCTGCTCTGCATTGTACTTTTAGGAGACAGCACAGAGCGCCTTCCAGTCACTGCTGACATAAGGTAAGCTTAAGCTACCTTGTTAAGGTAAGTAGAGAGAACCCCGAAGCAGAGACTATGATGGCACAGTTCAAAGTATTTATTTTGAGCAAAAGCAGGTTTGCAGTGGTGACAGGGAGCTGGCTGGCAGGCTGGTAGCACAAGTGGTCCAGCAAAAGTGAGGCTCTGAGCAAAACACAAGAAAAATGTAATAAACAGGAATCCAAAGAGTTTCTTAGAGCGCAGGTAAAACACAGTTTAGCACTACCATAGAGACGGAATTGTCTTGTTAGGGCTACTTCAGCCTACAGTCTTGGCGTGAGAGCCAGGCCTTTGTGGGCAAGTGATTACCGTGATAGAACCCAGGTGTGTTTATTTATATTTAACAAAATATATTTTCCATCGATATTTGCCATATATAGACATTATGATCTGGATGATTGAGAACCTTAACAGACAATTTACCAAATGTGCCATTGTGTTTCTTCTAACCTCTCTGAATTAATACCCAAGAGAAAGATATTAAAATATACACTATATTAATGGATTGATTTATATTGCGCTATCCATTATCCATTCACTCCATTCTCACACACTGGTGGTGGTATGGTCTCTGACTACCAACAAACATACACACACATTCATACACCAGTGCGGTGGAACTAGAGGCAAGGTGGGTTTAGTGTCTTGCCTAAGGAAACAGTGACAGTTCTGGGGAGAGCAGGATTCAAACCACCAACCTTCCTTTTATAGGATTTCTACTCTACTTGTCAAATTATTGATGTGGAAGAACGTTTTGGGATTCATTCAATTTTCTTTTTTTCAGAATTTAATATGCAACTAAATTTGGGTAATGAAGATTCACCGATTCACCTAAACATGCATGTTTTTTGACAGTGTGTAGAAACTGGAGTGGCCTTAGAGAACCCTCAGGGGTGGACATGTAGCCTCCTGGGTAAGATCCCACCATCTTATATGATGCGGCCCTCTGTACACCCTTTATAAATAAAATATGTTTAAGCAAATCAGACTCCTGTGGCTATGATATGATGCTTTGTGTACTTATGAAATCAATGTACTAATCATTTTATTGGCTGTTGGTTGAACTCAGGAACTGGTGTTAAGACTAAATGCTCACATCCAAGGGACTCTCACATGATGGTAAGAGTGATTACTGCTTACCCGCCCAGCCTTTATGATCGTTCACTCATCTCTGTTAATCTATAGCTGCTACACAAAAGCCAAATCACCTGAATGGAGGCAGTATTGAAGGAGAGAATAATGGGGGAGTATTATGAGGCTATAGTGGCGCTCACCAGAGGAAAGTGGGTTGAACCATCTGTCATCACCGCAGACTATTTAAAGACAGACAGGTTTGTTCATCGGCTTTTTCTGTCACACTTCTGTCATCGTCCATCACCCACAAGCGGGTCACAGGGTCAGCAGGGGATTACCTCATTTATCAGCATCTGTCTTTATTTAAGTGTCTTCACTAAATTCATAACCTGGTGTTATATTGTACATCTGGCTTTTTGCCTTTTATTTTATATTTTTTTTTTACAAGGGGAAAGTGTTATAAAGTCTGCAGCTCAGTGAGAATCAAAAGCTGGTGTTTGTAATAAAACTGTGGATAATGACCTCGCCAAGTCTAACAATGTGTGGATATGCACTGTACTCTAAATTAGCAATTAAAGTGAAATATGCATCGTAAGTAATAGAGCATGAATATATAAAAGGAGCAATAAAATGTTAATCATGCAGAGCAGACTTGTATACAAGTCAAATTAGGTCAATAATACTGGCTTAAATGAGCTGTTGAGTCTATAATACAATAAATCTTGACATGATCACTAGGAAGCAAAATAAAATGAGCCCAATTGCAGTTTTAAATGTGCAGCAAATTCCACTATAACATTTTTTTATTAAATACAGATTATTTTCAACCAGCCATGTTTTTTCAATCTATAAAAAAGAGGATTGTCTTAGACCTTTATATAAATGACATCATCAAAAGCTACATGCCCACTGTGGCAAGAAAAGAAGTGGTTATTTATATTAGCACTTAACTTTCTAAATTAGGCACTTTAGGGGTAGTGTTGAATTATCATTATACTGATTGACTTTAGTTCTACTCAAGTATGTTGGCAGATGGAGTGAGTAAGTAGCTGATGCTATCATTTCATTGTTCAAATACGTGTGGTCAGTTGGCATGAAACTCATACACTACTAGGGTCTGTCTATAGTGTCCTATTGAGCGGGGCATAAAGAAAACAAAATCTGACATTGTATATAAAAATATATTGATAATCAAAGTATTGACATAAAAATGTTTCTTGAGAATAATGGTTTTTTTAATTTAATTGAAAAAAGTATTCTTGGATGTTTCTTGTTTTCCATTTGTTCCATCAAGTGTCAATGAATGTCTCGATAAATACAATATTACTTACCGTAGTTCAAGCCCTCTTTTGTTTTTAATTGTAGCTCCAATGCTCAGATGAGCATCCTCACATCTCCGTGAAGGAGTTGGCTCATTTGTTTGTTAGCTTTGTGTTAGCGCCATCAAGCTAATAGATTGCCACCCCCGCTGTTCCCCCACCGTAAACTTTAAAAGGCAGCTTTTGGATAAAGCTTTATTTATTTTATTTTAAATGTGACAAACATTATTTTCTTTTAAGCCATTTGAAATGCATTGAAACAAACAAAGGTACATTTCAATGATAATGGATGTAGTGCACTACTATATCGTTTATCAATTTTCTTATTTATTTAATAGCCTTTTAGTCTCAGGTATTTTTATATATTTTTGCATTTAGAACATTACATACGTATAATGTAAAATGGAAATGCCATTACAATGCTGATGGATGTGCAATCAAGAATAACTACATGTTATTTCAAACAGAAAATCTTATCTGTTATATCTGTTTATTTGATCCGTGTTGCTGACTTTTAAAAATCTGCAGTTACGCAATTTTTTAAATAATCAATTAATCAAACCAAATAATAGATAATTCGAGTAAAATAATCGATAGCTGCAGCACTAATCCTTACTATTGAAGCTCATCTAAATAAATGAACATAATGCATTATATGTAATATCTGAGTTTCCAGCGTTATAATACTCACTGCCTTGATGAAGTATAAAAATTCCATTCCACTCAGATTTCAGATCAGAAACTGCAGTCGGCTCTAAAGCTGCTCTGCTGTCCCGTGGTGTAATGTGTGTGTTGTAAACAGCAGCGTGCCACCATATTGTCTGGCAACAGATCATATTTTAGCATGTTAACACACCATCTGTTTATCCTCATAAGCATTCATTACACATAAATGAGTACACACAGCAGGCTGCTACATCAGAGAGCGGCAGCAAACACGCGTTCTGCCACAGAAGACAAACACTCTCGTATCGATGTACACACAGGCCTGCATCAGAGAGGCATATACACACTGTTCTCACTTTAAACTGCAAACTTCTGTTGTGCTTCAGCTATTTGATTATTCAACAATCAGAGACCTGAACACTCAATTTTTGAAAATGGCTCCAGAGTCTAATTATTTTCAAACAGCATCTGTGTGTGTTTATTTTTTGTTATCTCACAGCTCCTTTTGTGGTTTGTTTTCAGCTGAATACAAATGCACAAAATCAAATGGATAAAGCCATTGTGGTGTGTTTGTATGGCAGAATCCTCAAAAGCAATATTTCAAAAGCATCTGTTTTGCAGCATATTTCTTTTTACAGTTATTATTCAGTATAAATGGGTATAGGTTAACGTTTTATTTTATTAACAGGCCCCTAAATCTCATGACTCCAGTCACAAAACACAAAAACATCTCATTAATAAAGAATTCAAGAAAAAACAAGATATTGTATTTGAGTGTATGTTCCAATGTCAATAATATACTATGTTTTGTCTTTTGTTTTGTGGGAAATGTTACAACTTCAAATACCATTCTGACAATCTTCATCCATATTTAAAATGTGTTAAGTATGTTGTTATTGGTGTTTGACAATTAGTAGTCAAATTAGTCATGCCCAAATGAACTATTGAGTTTCCTCAAATTGTTCAAATGATATAATTGGCAAAAATACTTTTATTTTTAATTTTATATTTTATTCTTTCCTGCTCGGAAAACATGGAAATAAACTCAAATTCCAGAAATATACAACTTCCATTGGAAAATAAATACTTGGGATCCAACTCCTATTACACATCCATGGAACAATTGCCATATTAATACCAAACATACGGTTAATAAACACTGTTTAATTTTATCTTTGGCAGAACACTCCCTTTTTCTCATTTCAAGCTATAAATACAAGGTGAGGTGAAGTCAAATCTACCATACAGAGCGCAAAGTGCATGAAGTGTCTTTTTCTATATTAAACTATGTATTTCAATGTTTTGAATTGCTATATTTTAATTTCCAGAAATTTTCCAAAAATACAAAAGCACATCTGTAATTTTTAAAACGCTTTTATTTTACTTATCCACTTATTCTGTAAACATCATGCAGATAAATGTGGGAGCTAGAATTGGCATAAATAAGCATGAGTTCATTGTTTTCCTGATTGTTTTAGTGTCCGATTGGCTCCATCCTTCACTGGCCGTATCTTCTCTGTGTCTTTTATTTCCAGCCTTTGTTTTGGACTGTGGCTATAGCAGAGGATGCACTCTAGCGGGCTAATGATCGCCTCTGCCTGGCTTATTGACCACAGGCATGATGGATCTGAGGATCCCTCTGATTATTGGGTCATTAATCAAGCCTGGATTACCCTATCAATGGAGCTGCCACTGACCGGCCCAGTCCAGAGATGGATGACGCAGTGCAAGAAGAAGGAGGAGGAGGAGGAGGCACTGGGCTCAAATCCAGAATTAGGCCTGTCCACAGTGCAAAAGAAGTGAGGTTGTGTTTCTGTGTAACAGTTTATTGTATTTTTGAACAAGCTTGAAAGAAACGTGAATGTAATATAATACTGACATTATTGGTAATGTTGTCAATGTTGTCAATGTAATGTATGGCTTACAAGTGTAAGCCATAGGAAGGGGTTAATCATTGTTATGTTTAGTAGCGCACACTACAGCACGTTCACATTTCATATGATTTAATGACAAAATGTCACACACAACTGCTTGCAAATACAACTTCAGACATGACTGAAAAAATACAGTATATATATATATGCACACATATAAAGCTTGCTATTAATTAATAATCAATAATGAATGTAGCTGATACTGTATATGTCCGATCAGAACATTGCTCTGCTCAGCTGCAGTGATTAGTTTGAAAAAGTTTGGCTGATCTTGAGAAACAGCTCTAATGATTTATCTCATCCTGCACAAAAAAATACAGATTACAAAAAAGACCAGATACACCCTGCTTTCCCTGGAGAAGACACAGGATGTGGCTAGAAACAAATTACGCATCTATCACCACAACCACTCACGGTATTACCATAGGTGGATTTTTGGGTGTCTGGCTGCTGAAATAAGTCACTACATCGATGGACAAATAGTTTGGAGTCACCTTTGCTAATTGTGTTCATATGGTGCTGGCAAATAATAAGTAATTATGCTTAGGTGCTGTAAAATGAATATAGCAACTGAATTGTGGTGAATCAAAGCTTTCCCAAATGAGGTACAGCATGTCCATGTTCCCAGAAGTTTAGCCGTGGCAATTTGTGCACACACCCCTGAGTGTCAGTGAAACACACTTAGAGGTGCACAGATACAGAGCAATAGTGATGGGCTTTTTCTCATTGAGGGCGAAAGTAAACTTCACGTGAGAAGATGCACATGTGTGATACGCAGGACACAAAGGCGACTACAGTCCACTGTTCCAGCTGCAGCACCCCCCTGACACCAGCGTAGAAGATACTGAGAGAAAATAATTAGGCCTATGGTGTTATTCCGCGAGCCACATCTGTGCCATTTCTGCCTCTAGTTCAGAGAAGGCAGCACGAATCTGAAAATAATCAACCAATCAGATCATTTGTAGCTTGCTGTTAGCAAGTTGTTTCTGTGCAAAACGCCCAGAGATAAACATTTAAAAGTACATGGCGGTAAATGTAGTAAGCTAGCATTAGCTGGATGTTTGTGTGCCAGAAATTTAATGTGATGTTAGCGATGAATTTAAAAGACATTGGCGTTTTTAACAATTTTATAAGAGGACTGACTAAAAGGAGAGACTTAATTGCAAGCAAGTATGTTCAATCAGTGATTGGGACTGTGACCCTGGGTACAGGACGATGTGCTGAGTGCTTCTGATTTATTTTTTAATTGTGAAGCTGTGGTGTTAATGTGCTTTTCATTTATGTGGATCTGTTTCTGAGACACGAACATGCTTCTACAGTATGCTTGTTGTCTCTGCGGTGGCTCTCGTTTGCCCAGTCATCAACACTGAAGTCTGACTTGCCTCATAGAGCGAGCCCACGGATCTCAGTGCGCAGCCACGTTTTAAGGGCTTCACTTTAGCTGCTTCAGAGTAGAAAATACAGGTTTAACTTGTTCATCCTCAGTGTGATCTGATTTGTCTTTGAGCTACAAATGCGTAATGGAATTAAACTTTGTAAACATTGGCGATAACGTGAGTGGCTGTGTTGATAGATGCTTAATTTGTTTGTGGCCACAGTCCGTGGGGGAGGCAGGATGTATCAGGTCTAAATCGAGTAAATTTGAGAGATTTTGTGCAGAATGAGATAGATTATTAGAACTGTTTCTCAGGACCCAGCTGAATGACAGCAGCCACACTACACACTGCAGCTCAGTGTTGTTGACTGATTATAGCAGCTAATGTTCAGTTGGACATACAGTATACTTAAGTGCTCTGATGCTGGGCAGAGGAGAGCCGAGTTACTGCGGAGACACCGAGCATAGATGCTAATCAGTGCCTATCATTTCACAGTCTCAACCAGGACAGAAGCACTATTCTTGACAACATAGCATGTTTGCAAAGCCGGTAGCCTACCAGCAAATAAAACCCAGATACGCATAAATGAAATCAGCGCGTCAGGAAGCAGCCGTCAGAGCAGCGATCATCATGCCATCACCGTGACGGAGGACGAGGTTCGAAAGGCACTAAAACGAGTGAATGTAAGGAAAGCAGCTGGACCTGATGGGATTTCTGGCCGTGTTCTGCGGTCCTGCGCTGATCAGCTCGCTGGTTTGTTTACATCCATTTTTAATGAGTCTCTTGCCACATCGGTGGTTCCCACCCCATTCAAAAAATCGACCATCATCCCTGTACCAAAAAACAATAAACCCTCTTGTCTAAATGACTATCGTCCAGTCGCCTCACATCAATAGTCATGAAGGTCTTTGAGGACTGGTTAAAAACGTCATCTGCTCCTCCATCCCGGATACTTTGGACCCCTTCAGTTTGCTTATCGCCCTAACAGATCCACAGATGATGCCATCTCTCACATCCTGTACTCTTCTCTCACACACATTGACAGCAATAACAGGAACTATGTAAGACTGCTATTTATTGACTATAGCTCAGCTTTTAATACTATAGTCCCCATTAAGCTAGCTTCCAAACTCATAGACCTCGGACTGAATCCTTCACTTTGCAACTGGATCCTTGATTTCCTCACCGGCAGACCTCAAGTGGTGAAACTAGGCCAGTACACCTCCAGCTCCATCACACTGAACGTAGGAGCCCCACAGGGCTGTGTCCTGAGTCCCCTGCTCTACTCTCTCTACACACACGACTGCGTGTCCTCGCACAGCTCCACATCCATTATCAAATTCGCTGATGATACTGTGGTTCTGGGCCTCATTCACAACAACAATGAGACCGCATACTTGGATGAGGTAGAGAAATTAACATCATGGTGCCAGGACAACTGCCTCTCCTGAATGTGAGCAAAACAAAAGAACTGATTGTAGACTTCAGGAAGACGCAGCAGCAGCCCTACACTCCTCTTATGATAAGCGGGACCCCTGTGGAGAGGGTGAGTAGCTTCAAGTACCTTGGTGTAAACATCTCTGAGGACCTGACTTGGACTACTCACACTCAAACTCAGGTAAATAAAGCCAGGCAAAGACTGTACTATCTGCGACAGCTGAGGAAATTCAGGGTCTCACCAGCAATCCTGAAAACTTTCTATTCTGGAGCTATAGAAAGTATATTGACTCAATGTATCTCTGTGTGGTATGGGAACAGCTCCAGTCAAGACTGCAAAGCCCTGCAGAGAGTTGTGCGCTTAGCTGAGCGCATTTCAGGGTCTGCTCTCCCCTCTCTGCAGGTCATCTACCACAAACGCTGCAGAAGCAGAGCTGCAAAAATCACCAAAGACTCCACCCACCCCAGTAATCATATTTTCACTCTGCTGCCATCTGGTAAGCGCTACCGTAGCCTGATGGCAAAAACTGAGAGACTTAGGAGGAGTTTTTTCCCACAGGCCATCAGGCTCTTGAACTCTAAACCAGCTACCAGCTTGACACACTGACAGTGTCACTCTGTTTTGCTACAAACTGTTTTGCACATTTGCTTCCTGCACCTTCATGTGATTCTTAATATTTAAGACCACAGCTAAATGCATATATGCACACTGTACATCCCTGTACATTTTTTAATATTTTAAGTCTACAGTTTACATTCATGTACATTATTTGCGATCTAGATTTATTCCCACATTACACACTTTTTATATTTTTTAGATTTTATTCTTATATTTTTTATTGTTTACTTTTATCTCATTCTTACATAGCTACATTTATGTATATTTTCATCTGTGTGTTTTCCTAATAATTGCACTGTCCATGGAGCGGACCTGACTCACATTTCACTGCTGGTTATATATGCTGTATATAATTTTGTACGTGACGAATAAAAATCTTGAATCTTGAATCTTGAAATGAAAAGCACATTAACACTAAACAATAAATCAGTAGCACTCACCACTTGACACCAACATAATTGTCTTGTTGTGCCCAGGGTCACTGTCCTAATCACTGCCCAAAAATACTGTAGAAATCCATCTTATGTTGTCCCTTGGCTGACTGTGATTTAGTCTCTTCTTATAATAGTCTCAGTCTTCTCATAAAATCAATCAATATCTTCTTATATCCACTGCTAGCATCATATTGAATTTCCACCAAACATACTTACTAGCCAACGCCAACTATGTTTACTGCCAATCCTTCTAAAGGTTTAGCCCCTGCTACTGCTAATGTCACTGTAAAGCCTACGTACACTAGGCTACTGTACAGTGGGGATCGAAAGTTTGGGCACCCCAGGTAAAGAATTTTATTAATGTGCATAAAGACGCCAAGAAAAGATGGAAAAATCTCCAAAAGGCATCAAATGACAGATTAGACATCCTTATAATAAGTCAAAAAAAAAAGTTAGATTTATTTCCATCATTTACACTTTCAAAATAACAGAAAACAAAAAAAATGGTGTCTGCAAAAGTTTGGGCATCCTGCAGAGTTAATACCTTGTACTGCCCCCTTTGGCAAGTATCACAGCTTGTAAACGCTTTTTGTAACTAGCCAAGAGTCTTTCAATTCTTGTTTGAGGTATCTTTGCCCATTCTTCCGTACAAAAGTCTTCCAGTTCTTTGAGATTTCTGGGCTGTCTGTCACGCACTGCTCTTTTAAGGTCTATCCATAGATTTTCAATTATGTTGAGGTCAGGAGATTGTGAAGGCCATGGCAAAACCTTTAGTTTATGCCTCTTGATGTAATCCACCGTGGATTTTGAGGTGTGTTTAGGATCATTATCCATTTGTAGAAGCCATCCTCTCTTTAACTTCAGCTTTTTCACAGATGGCATCAAGTTAGCATCCAAAATTTGCTGAAATTTTATTGAATCCATTTTTCCTTCTACACGTGAAATGTTCCCTGTGCCACTGGCTGCAATACAACCCCAAAACATGATCGATCCACCCCCATACTTAACAGTTGGACAGAGGTTCTTTTCATTAAATTCTGTGCCCTTTCTTCTCCAAACATACCTTTACTCATTCCGGCCAAAAAGTTCTATTTTAACCTCATAGGTCCTCAGAACTTGTTTCCAAAATGCATCAGGCTTGTCTATAAGTTCATTTGCAAACTTCAAACGCTGATTTTTGTGTTGAGGACGTAGAAGAGGTTTTCTTCTGATGACTCTTCCATGAAGTCCATATTTGTACAAGTATCTCTTTACAGTGGAATAGTGTACCACAACTCCAGTGTCTGCCAGATCTTTCTGGAGGGATCGTGCAGTCAAACGTGGCTTTTGACTTACTTTTCTCACAATCCTGCGAGCCGTTCTGTCCGATATTTTTCTTGGTCTTCCAGATCTTGCTTTAACTTCCACTGTTCCTGATGACTGCCGTTTCTTAATTACATTCCGAACAGAGGATATTGGCCTCTGAAAACGCTTTGCTATCTTTTTATAGCCTTCTCCTGCTTTGTGAGCGTCAACTATTTTCAGTTTCAGTTTTCTAGACAACTGCTTAGAAGAACCCATGGTGCTGATTGTTGGGGCAAGGTCAGATGAGTCTGGGCATTTAAAACATATGAGATTGACATCACCTGGTCTATCCAGACGATGATTGAGAACAATCCAAGACACTGTCAGGTCCTAGCTTGCCAAAGGGGGCAGTACAAGGTATTAACTCTGCAGGATGCCCAAACTTTTGCAGACACCATTGTTTTGTTTTCTGTTATTTTGAAAGTGTAAATGATGGAAATAAAATCTAAGTTTTTTTGACTTATTATAAGGATGTCTAATCTGTCATTTGATGCCTTTTGGAGATTTTTCCATCTTTTCTTGGCGTCTTTATGCACATTAATAATTTTTTTTACCTGGGGTGCCCAAACTTTCGATCCCCACTGTATGTGCTTTGTTTGGACAAAATCCAGGCCTCTGGACTAATTTAATTTAGCCCTAATAGTGCTGATACCAAGTGGGCGGGTCTTACACCTGTCAGTCAGTACAAGTACAAAGTTGAACAGTGCTGTGCAGTTCTTGTTGTTTGTCCATGAGGTTTTACAGCCAGTTTAGACATGAATAGCCTTTATTGTGATGCTACTAAGTCATCTTTTTCTCTTGTTTTATAATGTCCCATTGTTGTCTATTAATGGTGCCAGTAAACCTGGGCTGAGTTAGTGTTTTAGCGATCACAGAGAAGTTTAGCCTGGGAAAGTGTGTGTCCGGGTCCCGCTGTGTCGACACACTGTGATTATACACGAGCCACATGTCTTGGAGGGCCAATACATCATGGTGCCGCTGACACGCTGCGTGGCTTCTCGCTCTGTTATCACTGCCAGCCTCTGCAAAGCTGTGGCCAGGCCTGGGAATATAAAGGCAATGCTCTAAAGAATTTGGTCAAGATACAATAAAACAAGGAATTTCTATGCATCGTTTGTGGATTTGGGCTGATAGTAAAGCCATAAATACCAAAAATACTGCTAAACCTATCTCGTTGACCAAGTACTGGGAATAAGTTATATTTTTGGTGACGGCACACATTTTAATGCTGCAAAGATGGATTTATACCAGTTTAAAATTGAGTGAAATATCATTCCATTCTTCAAAGGAATAGGAAACTATTAATTTAGGAACTATGGCCACACACATACTTCTAAACTCCTGAATTAAGAAAATGCATGTTTTAATATTGATATATTGCCTTGCCTTCATAAACTATCATGCAAGTGAAGCCTACAGAGATATGAATATGGATTGATTCTTCATCAAATGATGTAAAAAAAAAACTGTGTTGATTATGAACTGAGCCACTTACTTCTATCTTCTACCCATTCACTAACAGCACACAGATCTTAGTTTTAGCCAAAATTCACTTATTAAAGTTGTATCTTTGATGAATTCCGAGTGTACATTGACAAACTATTGTGTTACACTATGCTTTTGTCTTTGTCCAACATATTATATGATTTCAGAGACTTGTAGCATGTACCCTTATGAAGCGCTCATTGCTTCTATTTTAAAAAAGCATCTGTGGCCAATGAATCCTACCCAGACACTGATATTAATCATATGAAGACGATGGGCTGTCATTTCAATAAAAAAACATTTTGTTAATGCACAATTTGCAATATTTGGTGGCTAAGGCTAATTCGGCCATTATAAATGTATTTTCAAAACTTGCACCACAAAAAACATCCGCAACTTTTGTTTCTAAACAGTTGAACAGTGTAGCCTATATTAATTAGGATTTGTATGTGCAAAAGAAATCTTTTTTATTAGTTATTATTCTGCTAGCTTTGTTTTGATCAAGCCTCTCTCATGGAACATCTTAAACGGTCCTCGTGTAAGGGCGCCGCCATACGGCGATATACCTCCGTCCACCAGAAGGCAGGCTCCAAAAGCGGAAATATAAGGAGAAACCCAATGGCAACTTTACAAGTGTAAAAATCATGTTTACAGCCTGGTACAAAAGATGGCTCCAGTCTCTAGAGCTAAGTTTTTACTACGTGACAACTCTGGGGGGAATTTTTAAATAATATGTCCGTTTATGCTATCTGAAACTATTGTTTTACTGTGGAGTAAAAGCCGAAAAGCCAAGATATAATTTTATTGCCCTGTCACAACGACAATGAATCGGTGAATAGGGGACCAATGGGCGGATTACATCCATTTTTATTTACAATCTATGGTTTTGATCAAGAGTCTTTGGAGTAGCTAATAGATTAGCCTACATGTAACAGTTTTACATAATGAGGATACAAAAATAAGGAAACAGAATCCCTTTACAGTACATGTAGAAAGATTATATAGGCTAATGAGATTACAGGTACATTACGTCAAAGTATGAGTTAATGTAATCGACTCTGTAGCAGCTGAAGCTAACTACAGTTAGTTTCCTTTCTACACTGTTCTTTTTTTTTAGCATGTTTTTATTTCAACACAACTTTACGTAGCAAAGTTGTTAGCATTACCAACCACCATGCTAACCTACGTTACATACAACATGAAACACACATTATCATTCATCATTATGAAAATAGATTTCCCATCACTTTGTCACTTCCAAAGGTGAATTAGCTACGATTTGACTAAAAACACTCATAACTCATTCTGCTAAACCATGTCAGACTTTGTGGGGCTAGCTGTTACTAATTGGGCGCCTTTTTCCCTGGAGAAATTGGGAAAGTAGTTTCTCAGTAGAGAGTATTGATAGGCCTCTGTCTAATGGTTCCCTTTGTGTCAGTTCCATGTTTGTCTCTTTGTAGGGCCTGCAGTGAGAGACGGACTTGTACAGCACCATTAAGGACGAACACTGCGATGATCAATGACCTGCGAGACTGGACACGGATCAGATATCGATAGCTTTAGTGCACTCACTCACACTCACTCACTGAAATAGGCAGCGGTTTATCATTTCATTTATCATTTATTACAAAGAACTGACAGGCTCCGGGTTGAGGAAGCATAAGCCGCGCACATTGGTTGTTCGAATTCAGCTAGTTTAGGAAAAAAGAAAGAACAGAGGTGATTAGGAGAAAGATGGATTCCCTTCTTCTACCCATTCAAGATGAATCTTTAACTAAACAGTTTTTATTTCTATGTCAAGACTAGGGGTGGGCGATAATAAAAATTTTGATATCAATCTGATGCCAGGTAAAAACAGGGCTAGTATTGCCGATACCAATACTTAGACCTATACTTTCTTTTTCTTTATTCTCTCTGGGGCTTTTATATCTTTATGTAAATTTGTTGAGTTGCTACAGTAGCTTTTCTGCAGACATCAGAGGCAGCAGTTTCTTTGTCCGTTCACTCTAAAGTAGCTCCGAATGGCGCACCTTTTTCCTTTCCCCCATCACAAGGACACTAGCTTGGTTGAAAGACAGCGGTGAGCGGCTCCGTCCGGCCCCCGCTCCAGCTGTGAGGGGGTGGAGGGAGAGGGGCAAAGTGAGCCTGAGCAGAGTGAGAGAGGAGCTCATAAGGACATACAAACTCAGCGAGGAAAATTCAAGTAATTTGAGGAGAAAAAAAAATCTATATCATTACATTAGTATTGATCTGATACTGATACTTACTTTGGTATCGATACTATCAATATTTAGATTGATCTGCCCACCCAAAGTCAAGACACCAAGCAGTAGAAACTACACATATTCAGATTACTGGAAACTGATGTTTTCTTTTTTAATTTGAGAATAACTTAACATCTTGTAAGAGGAGTCCTCTGTGAAATAATGAAAGCTTAAGACATTATCTATGCTTTACTCTCGAGGATTTAAATCAATGATAATATTCCGCACATACCGCAAAAGAGAGGTCCCAAGTTGGGACGCTCCCATTGGCTGTTAGTTTCTCAACATTGACTCAATGACTGCCGATAAAACAAAGAATGTGTCTATTTCAGCACTGTATACACAGAAATAGAACCAGAAAGCCAGAAAACATAAATAGATAACAGTGAAGCAAAGTTAAATGCAGATAAATATTGTCAATACATTTACACAGTGTTTAATGATATTTATAGGATCACATTGGTCTGTCACATTGCTTGATGTAACATTAATATTTAAATCCGCCACTTGATGAAAGCATTTTGCCCGTATACACATTTGGTACACTATCTGTAGTTCTCTATAAAGTTCTGATTTTGCGCATAGTAAAGATGGTTTTTTTTCTTTCTATTTTACCCTCAGTGCTTTGATGAAGTTGTTTGTGTACCCAACTTTAAAGGCGTTCACACATACTTTTTCCTCTTACATACACAACATTTCCACAAAAAAAAAACTTTTCCCTAAACATCCCCAGTGTGTGTAGTTCCTTTGATGAGGCACTCCCAGTTCTGCTCACAGAGATTACATTTCAAAAGCATCAAAAATACACCAGACACCACTGCTGGGATAATCAATCACCTCAGCCAAGAAACCGAGCCGCAGATAAAGACAGAGCGGGAGATCGGTAAAGAAAGAAGTGGAGTGGAGGGAAGGGCTGAAAGGAGGGGCGACTAAAATACATATAGTCGGGAGTGTGGCCTGTCTGCACTGGGGAATTGGAGTCATAAATCACACAGCCTGTCACAAACGCTGCTGCGTAGCCAGAAAACACGGAGGTGGAGGGTTGGGGAGGGGTCCGAGTCATTCATACACACACTGCCTGAATGCAATTTCCCTGAATGTCAGGCCGAGATGTGAGGTAGAGCAGATAAGACGTCCCTGTCCACGTTGCTGTCCTCGACCCCAGGACGCGAGTCTCCAAGCCAGATCTCATTATGTCGACATGATAGAATTTGCTCTGTGTGTAACCTCATTATCCTCACCGTAAGATAAGGGGCTGTAATTGCTCACAGCTACAACAGCCGTGATGCAGAGACGCTGGTCAGAGGGGGTGTCAGTGTGTGTCACTGCTGGATGTATTGCTCCAGAGCAGGTAGACATCTTTCTAACTGGTGATACTACCACAAAAACTCATGTAAAAACAGGATGTGGCACCAGCAGTGTTGATAAGAGAATTCAGTGTTATAGTCGTATTGCTACTTCATAGAGTTCAGGTGCAGTGACTGAGACATTACCTGTGGATACAACCTGAATAAGTACTCAGTTAGCTCACTACATTTAGATTGATGTTTCAGTAGCTGTTAGTTGAGTTCTTTCTTTATCAAATGTTTTGTATCTGTGGCTACAAGCTAGTTTAAATCAGCAGTCCCCAAGCATGTGAGCACAACAATAAAAACATAGGACATGGCAAACACACAACGGAGTTATTAAAACACTACTAAAACTATCATTTTTAATTGGTCAAGTACAGTGTGTTTCCTTGATATGGTAAATCACACAAACATATTCTTAAACTGCATATTATTCTAGTGACTTTCATGATGTTTTTACATTTGACATTTTTGGTGCAGTTAAAACAAACTCAACAAACTGTTGTTGCATGTACACAGCCACCCAATCAAACCAAAAACTGTAAGAGCGTAACAGAATGCAGTGCAGAAATGACATGACTTGTGAAAGACCATCTGTTACTGTCTGAATAAAACAAAATAAGCAGGAATATGGATCAGGTTAAATGCCTTTAATTATTAATATTAATATTTAGTGCAGGTCAAGTTTACAGTGTGAGGCATGGGCAGATCTTTCAAAATCCCCAACAAACATCCAGAAGCTATTGACACTTGCTTGTTAATTATATTTAACCACAAATATCAGAGTCTACTGCCCCATAATGGACTACCACTCAGTGAATAAGACGAGCACAATCCAACCTCTGACCTCCAAACCAGAAGTGAGGCATGCTGAGAAGTCCAGACATCCTGGAAGTATGTCATCCGTCAGCAGCATTTATTCAGCTGGAAGCTAAAGCCGGTAATACATACAGTCATTCTGGTAAGAATAGCAGTCCTGTGGTCAAGCCGGTCTAAAGTGAGAAGTACGTGCCTCATCTTGGTCCACACATCCATCCATCGACCACCCACACAACGACTATCTGGAAGTGTCTCCGATGCTTCTTGCCAAACGTAGCATGGAAAGGTTAGCTTTATGAGCCTGTGGGCAGCAGAAGAGAAGAGGGGAAATGTAGATGATTTGTTGGGTGAGTGTAATAGAGACAGATGATCCGTCTTTGGTCGGTGTGCTGTTGAATCAGCTCTGCCACGCAGTCCTCTGGTCTGGCTCACACTCCATGGTATTTCTGCTGTAAAGCTGAGCATCTTATAGAACTCTACTGCAGCCCATGTCTTACCCAACCTGAAGTATTCTGAGCACATCGACATCGTGTGACTAAAATCATCTTCTCTTTGCTTCATGGGAACAGTGTTAAAACTGGACAGGAGCATGTAAAAACAACATCTAATGAAAGCCTCAAACTAAATGTAGCTGTCCAAACTTCAGAGTATGAATCCACATGAAATTTATAGTGTTTTTACTTTGCGGTATTTCTGGAAAAACCCAAACACTTATGAATACAGAATAATGGAGGCAGTGGCAGCTAGTGGTTATATTAGGCGGTGGGATCACAAATGTATTGCTTATACTGATAGCTAGTCCCCACTATAGTAACATTATATACAGTATAATAAGAATGCCGAGCAATACTGTTCTTAATCAAATAAAACTAAAAAGTACCCTTGAGGATCTGATGCCAAACAAACTATTTTTCATTTCCTCATAAAACTTCAGAAATTACGGCTAAATAATATTATTCAATAGATAGAGCAACATTTTTATCATGCCAGCAAGGAAAAGATGGCAAAACTAATGGTTATCCCAGAAGAGAGACTGTAAACAGAAGGAGGGAGAGATATTAAGCTTTCTTTAATCATTACATTCAGCTGCCAGTGGCAATCTGCCGAGTTATCAAATTGAAAACACTTTGGAGAAATTCTAAGAGTTGCTGCTGAGTTTACTGAACACCAAACTAGACCAGTGTGTCTAATGATGTGGCAGTACTGGGCGGGTTTTAGGTTGAAAGACGTAGAGACAGTTTTACTGTTACAAATGCAAACGCTGCTCTGATTGGATAAAACTGCATTTGATAAATCCAATCACCAGCCAGGTATTCATTTAAAGAACCTGCCCCTTTTGTGCTGCTTTCAATGGTAGGCCTGCCAGTTGGTGCTGTGGAGCAGACTATGTTCTGTGGAGTAGTTCTATCTGGCAGAGTCAGGTTAGAGAAATACAGGATTATACAAAAAATTTTGCTTTTCTTCTTCATGTTCAAATAGTCTTTTGGTTTTGGAGATAGCAAGCTTTTTTCTGTTTTTATTTGGAAGGTTATCTTCCACTTGGCTCAAGGACGAAGCCATTGAAATGCAGAGCGTGTCATTTTGACTGAGAACTGAATATGTGTTTAACAATTACGCCAAACCCTCGACCTGAGCTCTTGATGCCCACTTTAATGGAGGATAATAGATTCTTAAATGGCAAATTAATTCATAAAACACAATTATCAGAGAGTATTAGCACACTTGAGCTGACACATCTTATTGCACGCTGCTAAAGCTAATAGTCTAAGCTCTGTGAAATCCTCATAATGATTGTTTGATTCAAATACAACACTGGTATTTAGTTTATACCGTGACTGTTTTAACAACAAACATCTCAGTTGACTGGAAAGTGTGTCATACGTATATAGCGGCCCGTGACACCTACAGGGGGCATTCTTTCGCCTAATTAAGGATGCTTTAGAGATGCAACACAGTCCAGCAACATTATAATCACAGCGAAATGCCTCAAAGCTATTACTGTAATAAAGGAGCATTTACATAATCATCTATTACTGAGGAGAATGGAAACTAAACCCATTGTCCATTGCGTGACCAAACTTAAGTGAATGCCATTTTAAATGTATTCTGTAACTTTATAAATGAGGACAGTGAGTGGTTTATAATGAGCAGATGTGGGGTTGTGGGAAGAGCCTGTGTGGCCCAGGCTCTTTGGGTAAAAATGGGCTGACTCATGGCTTTACTCCTTCATACATAATATTTCACATACACTAAGCTTTGTTCACTTTCAGTAGAACCCATGGGACCTGAGTAACTTGACTGAATAATGCTTCACTTCAGTCATCTTGTCAGATATTTGTACACTCTAAATTATCTATTGTTAAGCTCCAGGTCTTCATAATACCGACTGTATTTCATAGAGCTAAAAATACAAAAAAAACTAAAAGGACAGAGGCAGACAAGAGCAGCTTGTCCTAGAAAGAAAATGGGTACCATATGAACAGGTGATGCGTCATCATACAGGTGTTCCTCCTGTTACTGTCACACTGTACGATTTTTATACCATTATTATGTCACACTGTGTGACTTGTGTCAGTTATGGCAGTCTGGCTGTCTGCTGCATGTCACACTGAGATGAGGGATGATGAATGCGGCACATGAGCTTCTTGTTCTACTCTATATAAAGAGCAGGTGATACATAGTGTGGAGTTACAGTCTTTTGATCATGTCAAATTTGGCAAATAAAGAATATCTTTGCTGCACCAGTATTGGACTCCTTTATTAGAAAATAGAGTTTGGGAAAAGAGGGGAAAAAAACTTGTTCAATTAGCATACAATTGTTTCAGCAAGCTAACTATTGTGTGGCAATACCTGGATTCTCTACGATGTCAGATATTTATACTTGATAATATTTGGTTGTGATGTTGGTCATCTTTGGTTCTGTCACAGTGTGCAATGTTCAACCACAACAAGTGATTTGCCATGACTACTGTAACTCATTGCTTGTTGGTGATAAAATGTCAGCGTTTGATAAGGGCTTTATAGGTAATCAATTAATAGTGAATTTTCTTATATTACTTTTTAATTTATGGATTTGAGGAGTCCTTACGTTCTTGTAAAAGAGATAGAAAGGTTAAGAGATAAATATAGAAATAAAAGTGCAAAAAACAGACTTTCTTGTGTGTCTCTTAATACATCCACAAGTGCTACATAATGATTTGTAATCTTGTGTTGTGGTGTCCTTTGCAGTGATATATCTGTGTGTGTGAATCGTAGGAGGACACTGTGTTTGGACATAGCTGAGCGGTCCCATCAGAGTGAGTGGCAGTCGGACAGGCCAGCTGCTGTCCCGCTGCCGCCCGGAGGAGGACAGGACCATGACAACAGAGTGTGTGTGTGTGTTTGGGAGCGTGCTGCATGCCTGAGATTTGAAGTCACTGTGTCGCTGTCATCTCTTTTGTGAAAGTCGCACATTCTGCTGCTCTTTGTCAATGCCTCTTACCGAGGGAGGCTTTGACAGGCTGTGAATGGCCATCCCCGCTGTGCAGATGTGGCCTGCCGCGTCAAGTCAGAGCCTTATTAGTGTCAGCGCCTCCCAACACAAGGGCCTCACCATGTGTTCCTATCATCACGACTTTTCTATTTTTACTGATTAGTCATAGAGCACAAGCACAGGATATCCACAGGGGATAACTAGTTAAATGTACTCTATGACATTTACTTAACATTTTTCAAATACTGTATGTGTAGGAGTGCATTTTCTAATATATTTTTACATCAGGTTTGATGTTACAATTGACTACATTTATTGATTCAGCTTTCTACCACTTCATCCTGTCCCAGTGTTTGCGGCGGACTACATCCTAGACCAGGGGTGCTCACACTTTTTCAGCACGCGATATACCTATACTACCTTGAGATCGACGGGTAGATCGCGAACGACGTATTGAGCACCCTTGAGCACAGGGCTAGCACTAGAGTAACGCACACTGACAAACAACTTTGCACTCTCACATTGTTATTTTTTTTACTATTCCTATATATAATTGTCAGCTGCCACCACCAGGGGGCATTATGCATTATAAAGCTATAACTGAAAAAAAAAACGGCTATTACGCTTGACTGTATGGAAGGGGTCTGGGCAATCTTCAGCCTGACTGAAATTGCACCAAAAGGGGCAGTACTTTGCGGTGCGCCTCTACTCTTGTTCTACACTGATTGGACAACAATATTTAACAATATTTAACATTATAAAAATCATTGAAAATGCAGCTCCACTACAGCTCTGAGTGGCAGTTATTACAGAAGAAAAAATAAATTATTTTGTTTGGCGGTGCCTAATTGCCATTATTACCAGCCGCCCTTGCAATAGAATCATTAGATTAATAGCCTTGTACTCCCTCCACTATGAGTAATGTGAAGAAATTGACTAATCTGCCTACCACTAAGTGGTAAGTGGGACACCAACAAAGTGGTGTCCCAATAATCAAGGGTTAGGGGTATGTTAGAAAATATAAAAGATAGAGCCTAAGTATCTAAAGCTGCATTTCCTTGATGGATACGGTACGGTCAGTATGAGACGTTTGGTACTGGTAACCCCTTCAGTTTCCACTCTACTGGGTCCAGAAGAGCGGTGCCTGCTACATAAACAATGACGTCACTGAAGTGTCACAAAACACTTATCTCTATTTGAAATATAAAAAGTATTTTAAAGCAAACTTGGATGCATTGTTGATGATTGTAAAGAAGGGATAAATCTTTGTGGTTAGCAGCGAGAGGCTGCAAGTGTAGCTGATGCAGGAAATATTAGACTTCTGGTTTATTTCCAGCTTTCTGAACATCAAATTCATAGAGCTGCATCAATTTCCTATAATTTAGGGACTCAATATTTGAAGCAATTTTTGCGTGTGCCGTGTGACAATAAATACAATGTTTCATTTTTTCCTCTCCCAGATTTTCAGGCCAAATTAACCTTTAGTTCAACAAACTCTTCCTGAAAAAAAAGAGCTGAATTAAGTCAAATAGGTCCCGGGCACATTTTAGTGTTCCCCCACAAATAAAGCCCTGACTTCCACTCAACTGCTGCAAACTCATGACTCACAATATACTGTACATCTTTTATCGTCTGTAAAAGCTGTGGGGAATGTTCTGGTAATTTGTCGAGATATGTGCCCATGGAGTCACTAGAAGTTACGCAGAGGAGTGTCTGGCCAGTTCGACACACAAGGGTTGTACCTGTTGCAATGTAAGACAACCAAACTTACTTTGAGGCAAAATATTTGAAGAATTTACAGGCTATGGATTTTAGGTTAACAAGCCACATAGTGTTGCTTTAAACAGATTGGAGTTGTGTGGTCAAACAAAGAGTGGGCACGTATGTTTGTGTGCGAGTCAAATGCCACCCCCGTCCCCCTCCCACAGAAGTCCCGCCTCCATCCTTTTAAAGGCTGACAGTGATTAATGATCCTCAGCTGTCAGGTACATTACTCACATTACTGCCCCTTTCTCTAAACTCCTCAAAGTGTGGGGTTTAATGAGAGGACACCGCGAGACGGAAAAGTCCGAGCCAAAGATTAAGAGACTCTCTCCCTCCTGTGCCTCAGAAAGGGGAGGCTGAGGGAGACCTTTCACAAGCCCCGGCGTTGAGTAGAATAATACCACTAATGAAAGTCAAGGAGCGCGAGCGTGATCGAGAATATATTCACTGTGCCGGCCGTGTGAGCGTGAGCCATGAATGTGCCATGAATGTGCCATGTGAAGGCGTTTGAGAGAGACCAGACATCCTCCAGCCCTCAACCCCCCGCCGCAGCCCGATGATGGATGACGACGAATGAGAAGTTTCCTCTCCTGAACGGCCAACTGCGGCAGGCTGCTGTCAGAGCCCTGGCCATCTGCTTTCCATTGCAGGGGCCGAAGAGGGGGCTTGAATTTGGGGTCTGGCGTTGGCCGCACTGGCAGCAGAACACACTGTCGGCATTAGAGGGGGCTAAAGAAGAATGACAGCACTGCTAAATGTCACATACATGAGCAAATTACAGTGGGTAGGTCTGTATAACTTCTCTCTGAAGGTCCGGCTGCTGCTTGTCCAGATGTAAACAGAGCTTTCAGAGAGATCTTTAAAACCGCTTGTTTTGGTTTTTTTTGTGTGTAAATGAGCATGCGTATAACAACATAAACCTTATGTTGTGACTGAGGATGTTGGATTTTTGCAAGCCTAAAAAGCTTGCTGTTTGTGTCATATGTCATTGTAAAATGTTAAACAACATTTCAACCCCATTCCCTGTCCAAACACACTGAAAAAGCAGATCATTCTGAATGCTGTTCACTTGCACTGCAGTGTTGTTTAATCTTCTAAGTAACTGGAAAAAACGTGAGCATATGCAGTGGTGCCAAGTGGCTGGAGTGTAGTGGACACGTACCACAGTACCTTACACTACAACCACTAACCTTTCTACTCCCATTTCCATTACACCCCTTGTTCCGATAGTGTCAGCCTCTGACAATAGTATCATTAATTCAAATGCAAGTTGTCCACTTTCTAAACAGTGTAGAGTTACACAAAGTAGTTGTGGCAGTAAAAACAACATGGCATTGCTGTGATTGGACAAAGTTGTTGTAACTCACTGCTGAGTTATCCAATCACTTCCAGGTACCTGACCTTTGCAGACGCTTTTTAAGAAAGCCCTACTTGACGCTTCTATGTACATAGGGCCAGCCAGGTTAGTGGTCTAATATAGTCTGCTAATGAGTTGTTTTAGGCATATATAATAATATAACTTCTCTGCCATTTATTCTAGAAACCTCCAAATGGACTGAATGATCAATGAAGTATCCGTCAGATTGAGTTTTGAATGATAAAGTTACATGAATTCAACAATGTTTAAAGGGTCAAAAAGACCCCTGGTGGTTCTAGTGTGAAGCCCACTGACAATTTCATATTTTGTTCCACTTTTCTATCCAAACAAGTTAAGTATGGGACAATTCTTGTGTAAAAAGTTCATAATTTCCTATTTTAGAAGAAACCTTACATAAAATAACCTTAGTCATTTAGCAGATGCTTACATTAAGGTTCCAATTACCAGTGTTACAGCTGGAACACCACTGGAGGCAAGGTGGGTTAAGTGTCTTGCCCAAGGACACAACAACAGTATGAACTGTGGGGAGAGCGAGAATCGAACCACCTACCTTCCGGTTGAAGGACGACCGCTCTACCACTGAGCCACTGATTGAAACTATATAAATAAAAATAGTATTAGTATTATTTATATGCTAGTGTAGCACTTACTCACATCAATGGTCATCACAAAGGTTTATTTTAGCTATGACAGGGTCCACTGACTTACAGAAAGCCCATACACCTTTACTGTGAGAAACCCACTTAAACAAGAAATGCACCCAGACCACATGTCTGTACGGTAACCAAGCCAAGTTGAGTCAAGACATTTAAACAAACTCTCTGAATGGGGGTTTTAACAGCGCCAAGTCAACACTCGTATGTCAGCTCTGATTTATTAAGCCACAGCCTCTTACAGTCACCAGATGAGGAAGATCACTGAGAAAATAAAAGGTTAGCTCTCTCCAAGAATGAGCCATGTCCTCAAAAGTGCAATAAATCTACTGCAACATAATGCCACCCGTGTTCTACTTTATATCTTTTAAACGTTATTGGATTAAGATTTTCATTTGTCTTCTACTGATGCCATAAGTCACTGATGCATGTCGAAGAGTAAAAGAAGGACAAAGACTAAGATTTAAGGACATACAACCACAAAGAACATCTAATTCTGTTCTTTAGAAATGATTTATTCAACTGAACATGACATTTTCTCCTTGGCTTTTAAGAGAAAGGCAAAGATATGTTTTAAACAAGAAATGGCTAAGAACAAGTGGTTACAGAATGGTGTCGCATAAAACTAATTTTTGTCTTAAAATGTTAGTGTTTAACAGAACTAGATTTCCATTCGAAAGATACAAGTCAGGTCTGTTTGAAACACTTTTAGAGGTGGTTCCATTATCAAGGGCTCCCAAAATAGTGTCCATGCTTCCATCACCTTTCCACTGGGGAACCTAAACCAGTGTATGGTTACAAAAAATGGGATGTGTTGAAGATGTGTTTTTACTGTTTTATCAAAACCAGTTACAAGAACCATATTTTCAAGTGCCTTCCATAAAAGGCCCCACATTGACAGAGCACAAAAAGGAATATGCACTTCTCAAGAATGTAAATATAAATTGGTCTGAGAGATTGGACTACATGCTGCTACATTTGTCATACTAAGGTAGAGTATAATGTAATGACTAATGGCAGATGCAGATATTCTGCCGAGTCATCTGCAGTGGTATTTTTCTGATGAGAACGCTCCCAGGTGTTTGCCGCTCTCCACAATAGCCATCCATCACCGTCTCTTAGTGTCTTCATTCACGACTGTCTTTCGTCTCTCCCACATACATCCTCTCTTCTGTCTGACTACTCTTCTCTTTATTCTAAATCTCACCCACTCCCTCCCCTGCTCAGATTTTCAAAAAGCATGTGGGCTTCTCACTTCCTCTTTGTTTTGTTCCTTTGAGGTAATAGGTGCAGTAAGCAGAGAAGGCTGTGATTCATGTCTCGAGCTTAAGTCTGGAAAAGTCAGGAGAATTTTCTATCAAACCCTACAGACAAGTAAAAAAATATGAGTCAGTCACTAATATTAACAATTGGAAATATGTCCAAATCATCTCTTTATGCACACTAAGATTAAGACTTAACCTGTTTCTCATTTGAGAATACTTGAACAGCAAAGATAGGCTTTCACACAGGCTGTCTCATTTGGTGTGTGTTTTTTTCTTGTTTCCCTCAAGGTTTGTCTACTTTGACCATCTTCCCATTTGTGTAACGGTGTTGTACAAGCGTGTTCCTTCACTCAGATGCATCGATCAGGGCCTACACTGTCGGAGGAAAGAGGTGGGGGTATGCATTGATGAGGAGGTAAATGAAGTGACTGGCAGGATTAATGGAACACTGACCCGAGGGAGTAATAAGTGTTGGTGCCTGTCTCTGGGTGTGTTCGTCCCCGGGTCTGAAGCAGCAGAGTGCGGACCCAACTGCAGAGTGTAATACACAATGTGGACTGTGTTATAAGGCCTCATCCATCCACTCGACAGGACAATGGGACAACACACACAATACTCAGCACTGCACCCCATTGTTAAGACAGTCAGAGGGAGGGACACTTAAATATTGTAACTGAAAAAGACTGAGCCTCCAGCACAAGCCTATAATATAGTGAGATTATTATCAGAACCAAGGTTAACATCCATTCAAATATATGCCTTAATTAACAATAACCCCTTTTATGCTCCTTTATGTAATTTTGTGTTTTAGAGACACAGTTGTCTTTTATGTTGCCATCTGTTCTGTAGAAAAGCCAACCATATTGACATATTATGTACATACATGCCTCATGAGCCCCTCACAAAAAGCGCGTGGCTAATTTGCATAAATGTGTCTCATCAAACATACCCAATTTATGTGCATATACTGCGGCAAGTACATTCACCAATGTCATTGATTTTTGATTTAGCACTGAGTTGGACCATTTGTGTTTAGGCCATCTTTAAGGGTCTTGAGACCACTCAACATGAGGTGGGTTCGCACCGTCCAACTTTAGTTAAACTGATATAAATGGTTGGTCCTATTGATGGAAGCTGTTCAGTGGGAGGGACCAACTTTACCTCACTAAAAAAGGGTCTGGCCAGGCTACACAGTTATCACATTAGTAATCTTTTCACCAGAAATGGGCTAGCTCAAGTGGCTTAGTTCACTAAACCACTGTATGTATTGGCTTTGACGGCAAGCTAGCTCTTCAGTGCTTATAGACCTTGAATGAATCATTACTTACACAATGGAAATTCCTCTAGAGTCTACTGTCCTGTGTTGTATATTTTTGTTTTGTTCTTTAATCATATTGTAATAGCTAGTAATAGTATTGATTAATTTGTCTTCATGGTTTTATTTGACAGTTTTTCTAATGTATTCTTTAATAAGGCAATAATCTGTGTATCCAAATAGTATGTTAACGTATGAGTGGAGTTGTTTTTGTGGTTCAGAAGTTTACTTTTTTGAATACAGTAACGATTGAGTTTCATTTAAGTAGCTGTCAGAAAACCCTTCATAAGATGGATGACGTTAGGTCAGAGGCTGCCGTGTGTTTTCCACTCGAGTCCAACAACAACAAGAGATAAACTCAGCTCGTGCCGCTCTCTGACTATTTACTCAAACCAAGATCTCGAAGTTCCTTACAGTCAAAACAGCCATAGTCCAATCCCAACAAAATCCAGGAGACGATTGGATCAGATAACATTCCAGTTTGGTGCTGCCAGACTCCAGTTCCACCCTAAAGGACACTTTATGAATATGTATTGCGTGTATTCATAAAGGATTAAGATCTGCCCTTTGGTTCTTTGCCACCTCCTTGTCTTCCTCCCTCACTCCATCTCTTTCTCAGCTGTTTAAATATTGTCCTTCTATTTATACAGAGCTTGGGGAAATATTTACCCTGGGCCAGTGAAGCAGGCTGGATATGAATGGGCATCATCTCAGCTTGTCAAATTAGGCACTGCTCGTTGCCTGCTAATGTCTTTGTAATTGGAAAAGCTGGCAGTGCGGCCGGGGCGGACCCCTGCCGCCGTCACGTGTTGTCGCAGAAACAGTCAAAATGGAAAAGTTTTATTGACACAGACATCCACAAAGTCCAACAGTGTCATCATTCAGCTTTTCTCACTCATTTTGTGGGACTATGCAAATAAATATTTTACTAGTGAGGTCTATATTTAGACTATTTTGAAAATGAATGACAAAGAAATGGTAGAAACCTCAGGAAAGCCACAGAGCCACTTACAAACACAAAATGTCACAACAGATGAAATATAATGATTTATTGATTGTTTAAAAGGACATGCATTTCAGTGTATTCATCCAAGTGTATGAATAAGGCAATGTGAATAAAGGAAACTAATAGGATTAAGAATGATGAAGCTAATGTCCAGTTAAACTAAGTCCAGTGGCTACAGCAAAGATAAGTATGCACTCACCTCCAGCCCAGCTCCTCCTTTTGTTGCACTTCTGAATGAATCATGTCACATGAGTCATCATCAGTTCTTGCCTCTTGCCAAAGGTCTTAAAAAGTTACAGAACAGTCAGTCTCCCTGTTTATGCTTCTTTCCTTGATAATGGATGACATTTCTCTTGAGATATTCTGTCTAGCAGAGTCTTGTGTGCCATTAAAGCTCAACAGGTAACACAACATAAAGGTGGACTACTGACTTCTTTTATGGCCATCCTGGTGTTCTTAGAAAGCATCTAGTGAGACCTACAATGTACATCCCACACATGCTCTATACATTATATACATACAACAAGGCAAAAGTGTAACAATGCAAAAGTGGAGTCAGATGAGATAAGTCGGCCCTACATCATCAATTATCCATAACGCCAAGCTGTGTTGTTTTTGCCTGAGCCTTCTTGATCTCAATTAGGATGAGGTGAGACAGGAATCGCTCACAACAAAAAGGTGCCACAAATAATGAGGCTAAACTTTTATTGTATTAGTTCAGTTGTAGATAAGTTCAGTTATTCAATGAGCCTGACTACATTAGGTTTGAGCATGCTAAATGTATTAGCCTAAAGCAGTCTTGTGTAACTGTATTAGACATAGCAGTATGTAAATGATGTATGTTCAAATGTGTTTTATGTCAGTATGAGTCAGAAACACTACGCTACCCTGGTGTGAATGACAAACACACAAGGCACAGAAACATAACTCAAGGATGCCTGAGTTCCATGAATAATTCACAGCTGACAACTGAAATACAAGAATGCAAGCTCCAGAGGAAATCAAGCTCAAGCGGCTGTTTACTTGTGGAAGTGGTTAACGGCATCGCGTAAAGCAGAGCTAATGGAGAGCCACATTTCTTACTGAGTAGGCCCCCGCTGCAGACAAGGACATGGGCTTTCGAAAATGAGAAGCGCAGGGCAGGAATGGGAGAGGGAAGAAAAGCCGCCGCCGCCGCGCTGATATCGATCTTCTGCCAAAGAGATTGATAGAGCAATAAGGAGCTGAGGAGAGGAGAGGCGGACAGGGCAAGGTGAGAAACGCACCAGGGCTGAGGATGAATGGACAGCAGCAAGAGTGATGGACAGCGAGCGAAAAAGAAGCCGAGAACAAGGGAGGTGCTGTTGATAAAGTAGCATCGCAACTGACATCATTTGCAGGGTGAAAGATCAGGTGTCGGCTCCTAATTAGGTCAAGGAGAGCCGGGCGATGGGTGATGGATGAATCAGAGCAGAGACACAGAGATGATTGGATTTTATGTGAACGGGGGAGCTGAGTGTTAGCTATAGCCCAGACACTAAAGGTGACCCCCAGCCGACTAATGGCGCAATACATATTCTTTAATGAAGTCGGAGGCAAAGTGCCGTCACATTTAACCATCAGCAGAGAGGTCCGTGCGTGGTGAGGGTATGTGGTATGGTTTCAAAAGGTGTTTAAATATTCAAGAGTCATATGAATTTACTTAATCTGCACTTTGTTACTGTAAAGGAAAACACCTGAATGACTGCCATGCGTCTTTAAGTTGACGCTAGATTGTCTTTAAGCTCCTCCCACTTTGCTTAGCTTCCTGATGGGACAGATTTGGTCGTGATTGGACATCCACTAGAGCAATATACAGTATATAATACAGAATATATGTCTCCTTCACCAGATTCCAGATGCCCCCTGGGAGATGTTTCAGGCAAACCTAGAAAACACTGGAGGCAGTATGTCTTTAGTCTGGCCAAAACCTTGGTATTTCTGTGGTTCAACTGGAGAAAGTGTTTGGGGAGACTGAAGTCCCCATTCTAAAAGGCAAAATAGCCTAATCTTTCAAATAACAAATAGCGTGGGATAACGTAGTTGCTGTCAACTCACCTACAAACATGACCATGAAGTTTACCATCCATAAAATAGAACTCGGGTCATGTTAAAATATCTTGTTTTTTAGCCATTAAAAAGACAGTACAAGTGACAAATAAGAATGGTTCCAGACTCCACTGGATGCATGACTGGGGCATGGATGTTTTGAATCCTATGACTTTTCTAAAAGTTTAAATCTTGAGCACAATCTTTCTTGCATAACATTAGGATAGCAGACAACTTGCAGATCATCATGAAACAATTGTATAGTAAAAACTATTTCTCATGTCCCTACTATTGCTTTCCATCTTTTAAGTAAAGCAGATTTGGCATACAAATGTATATTCAGCTTTAACAAAAGGCCATTAATGGGTAAGATCTGGGGTTTTGCATTCCACGTTTCAGTATCTCTGCTTTCACCAAAAACCTATCTAGAATTAGATCTTGAGTTCAAAAGGTTGGGCTACCACTGCCTTAGATGGTTTACAAGCCCAAACTATAATTCATATAGTAGCAGCCCTGAATTAGCACCTCATTTATGAAAAGAGGTTTTCTTTGAGAGAGAAACTCCTGTGTTCTTGGCCCTAAACCAGACAGTAGAGTGTGACAGACGAGGCAAAGGCCAATGTGTATGTGTGTAGTTGATATATATGAGAGTGAGGGACCAGCAAAGCCATCAGTCAAGACCAAGGCCTAATGGAGAGTCTCTGGCAGACCACTGCTGATAAATGACCAGACCATGACATACACACATACACACACAGTCATCAGATAACAGTACTAATGCCTGACCTCACTCACTGCATGTCCTTCACAGCAACACAAGGGATGGGAAAGAAAGAAAGAAAGAAAGAAAGAAAGAAAGAAAGAAAGAAAGAAAGAAAGAAAGAAAGAAAGAAAGAAAGAAAGAAAGAAAGAAAGAAAGACATTTGTGTGTGTGTGTGTGTGTGGGTGTTGTGTGTTGTGTTATGTTATGTTATGAGGTCTGTGTGTTGTGTGGGTTACTTGCATGTCTGCTGATATGATCTCAATTTCCTTTTCCCTAGATTGTCAAGAGCCATCAACATCACCAAGGATCCTTCACTTATGGAACATACAATAACACATGTATTCAGGTGTGAAGACCATGCTGACCAAGAGCAGAAGGTATAGCCCAAAACAAGACTAATCTTTCAGAGATCAACACTAAAGAATGAAGGAAAGATCTAAAATTTAAACAGTCCTACCAAGTGTTCAGTAGTGTTTGGTGTAATCCATGCAATACAAGCTGTTTTGGTGAAGCATGGCTTTTGAAGGAGTCTACTGTAATACATTTTCAATAGACAAAGGGGCATTAGGTCATCAGAAATCTTCTGCATAAACAAGATGATTTTGGCCAAAGCAACTGACTGACTGTATGTGCTATCAGTGAGTAGGTAGGCTATAGAACATTAGCAGGAAGCTTGATATTGTGCTGCTTACTTTGTAGGATATTTAGGGTGACCATTAGGGTGACCATGTGTCCCTTTTGAATGGGGACTTTCACACACTCTGTCCCATGTCCCAACAAATATCTGTAAAAACACTATTATCTTGAACAGACCAGTTTTTGTTTTGTATTTACTGTCAATATAAAACAATGAAATTTCAAATGGAGAACATATTTGTCCAAGTTTAGATGTCTTATGGTCACCCTAACCTTTAGTGTACACCAGCTGTAGGATACAAGCTACAGGCTCTGGATAATTTGAATGTTCTGCTGGACTTGTACAGAACATATGGATTTATGCAGATAGTTTTAGGACCTGATCATTCTCATCAAAGTTTATTAAATGTAGAAAATCTGCCAGAAAAGATTTGCATGTGCATTCCAAAAACCATACATAAGACATACATTTTGGTAATACATGTTGTCTTTAAGACATTGGCATTATGCAAAGGCATTTTAGGTCAAGTAAAGAAATATACAGTCTGAGGATTATGCAAAAATGAGGGCTATAGCTTGTTAGTATTCTTCCTCCATCTGCTAATGGTAAACAACACAGTAGCAAATACACTACTATTGACTGTTTAACATAAACAAGATGACAAGAATATTTTGTGTGTCATATTGTGTGCCACCAGCAAGTGTCAATTTAGTAATTTATTTGTTGTACTCACATGAAAGAATGGAAAAAAGCACTGATCTTGTTGCTGCGTGTATCTTTTTTAATGGTGTGGCTTGTGTTATTGATTATATTTGTACAGAAACAGATTTACATAGAGTTAAAAAAAATAATGTTATAGTCTTGACACTTTATGATGAAAAATGTATTATGTGTCCAATTTCTAGGTAAGACTTTTTTTTAAAAAGTGAATTATTTGTCTGTGGTGGCCCAACACTAATGCACAGATATGTAGGTGATGCAGGCTATATGTGCTTACACAGTCAATTGCACTAATGCACTCGTGTGCGAGTTTGATCAAGAGTGACAGTCACAAAAACACACCTGCAGCAGACGATGAAGCCACATGTGTTTCATGTTGGTGCGGGCCGGCGTACACAGCCGGCCTTCACTCTTCATTATTCTCCATCGGAATGAGATGCTCTGAGACATTAAGGTAATGTTACAGGCCAATAAAGTATTTAAAGCTCCCCAGGTGCCTGTACAGGGGGCTACAGGGCGGGTTAAGGACACAGGGGGGTATTTTGTTTTGAAAGTAACTTTTTTCATCAAATTTCAAAAGATGATGTGTATTTTAGTCAATTTGACATGCAAGATGTCACAAAGCATCATTATTGTCAAAGCTAAAGTACAGTATGTGTAGGCTTTTCTAACAGGGCCAAGGGGGCGGTCCTAATCCATTTCTGATAATGCATTTTGGTCTGGCTATAGGGTTTGAGAATGTGTCACCATACTGTGCATTTTGCAGCACATTGTTTACGTATAGCTTGCTCCTATTTCATACTTTCATACTTAATTACAGATGTGCCATTGGACAAAAAAACACCATGGAAAAATCACTGTGACATCATCATTTATGTTGATCTAGATTCTACTGCTACTAATAAAACAAGTGCAGGGACATGGTGTATTTCTGTTTCTGGCAATAACTAAATTACATTCCATAAAAAATACATAATTTAACATAAGTAGCACTGTATAATAAAAATGTGTCTTGAATTAAGTGACATTTTCACATACTGTCAAAAACATAAGGCTTTTAATAAAGAGAGTGTATAGTTCTATTAAATAGATCTTGTATTAATTAAAGTACTTAAAGTAATTAAAGTCTGCAATATGTATGCATTAATCAATAAGTATTACTTTAGTTATATTTAACCTTCTGGACAACCGTATATGCATCATAAAGAAAATGTTTAGTCACAGAAGCATTTCTACAGTCTCACAGTCTTTAACTAAAGTCTCTTTTGCCGTTGTAAATCAAACTGAATAATCCAACGTTTCCTTTGTTTTTATTTATATTATTCACATGTTGTTGACATTAGCTGTAATGTTAAGCTCCAGCTGCGTCCGTGCTGTCCCTGTAGCATAAACCTAACGCTGTTGAAACTTCAGCGTAAAGTCAGCTTATGTCTTCCACGTTTCACTGAGTGGTTAAATGTAATACAACAATTTTTTCGAGCTTGCCAGCACGTTCAATTCTTAACACAATCATTCATTCACAACTACTATTGTTATATCGCTCCACTTACACGCTCCAGCTTGGTTTGGTTGGTCTGATCACACAAAATTAAATTCCAAGCCCTGTACCGTTTGGATCAATTCATTTTGCATTTTTTAAAACCAAAGAAAACCTCCAAACCTGTATGTGAACCTAATGTGATAATATGAGAACAGGACCATTCACAAAACAATGTATTTTTTACAGATTTTCACCCATATGGTTTCAATCATAACAAACTTCATTTCACAGCTCTGAGTATTCCCCACATTTTTCCAAATTAACCTTTAATCTAAACTCATTGCAGAGGAAGACATCAGCCGTCAACATAAGAAATACTGTGCTTTCAACTTAAATGGCTGCAGACACATTAGGAATGGATCTTGCTTTTGTGGACAATGGATATAGTCTCGCTTCATTGATTTCTCACCAGCTTTTATTGCACTCCATCGACGGCTAATGCCCCTAAGATCCTGCCGCAGTCTGAATTATTCAACAGAAGTGTTTTGTTTTTGTGTCAAGGCCGCCGGGGTAATTCTAGATCGGCGATATTTGATGATCTGCAGCACGAGTAAAATGCCTATTCTTTGGAGAGTGACTTTTTTTCAATGGCCCTGGGTTTGATGTGCTGTCGGCTGATACGGGCCCATCCATATCAGGTTTTAGAAAAGGGCCGTGACAGTGATATTTAGCGTCTGGCTGCATTCCAATAATGTCCAATGCGGCTTCGAGGCTTTTCATTTCAGAACGGGACAGACAGGTGGAATGAGACGGAACAGGAGATGAGCGACTTCACGGTATCGCAGGGGATTAAAAGAGGCATTGATGGAATAGCTCCACAGTGAAAACAATAGCCCAAGGAAGAGAGAGGAGGTGATGTGAGGGGGACAAAAATGGAGACTTTGGGGTAGGTCGAAAAGCAGAGGTGGCCTTTAACCAGTTATATGTAGTTCTAAATAGCATTCTGAATGAATTGTAATACTTTTATTGACTGGAAGCAACACTTTGTCACTTTTTATAAAGGTTTTTGGTTTGTTAGCCTTCAATTGTAAATGCTGCACCTGGCCTTACAGCACTAAGGACACATTCACACCTGCACTGTTTGGTCTGGACTTTTCAGACTTCTCTGTTTGGTCCGAAGCAAATCTTCAGGTGTGAAAGCTCCAATGGTCCGTGGTTCGGACCAAACACCTGCTCCTTGGTCTGGGTCTGGCCCAAACTGAACCATGGTCTGGTTTGTTTGTAGTGTAAAAGAGCAATAGTTTTGGACTTTCGGACAAAATGCAAGAAGTCACAGTCAAAGACAAAGAAGAGCAAACGGAAGAGGGAAACTCAGTCAGGGAAAGTCCAATAGTTCGCTTTTAGAAACTGTAGTGTGAAACCAAAATTTACGGAATCTAACGAATACCGCGTAACAATTTGTGAGTTCGCAGTGCGGACCTTGGTGCGGACTTTCAGATGGGAAAAAGCCCTAAGTAACATGCACTCTACCAGATTGTGAAAACAAATTAACACAATTTTTCACACAACTTATATACAGTAGATTCCTTTGGAGACACAACTGTCTCGTCTGTGGTTGCAGCATTGCTGTTTACATGCATTTAGCCCCAAACGCAAAGATTCTGTTGCAGTTTGCAATGTTGTTCTCACGCCACAAAAATGCAAACTGTTGACTCCAGCCGGTGGAATTTAATTTCTTTGTTTATGACAACAGTGACAACGGCATCCTCATTGGAAACAATGACGTCTTGGGGAGCTATTGGCTGCTGACTACAGAGACCACAGTAAGTAGAACAATGGTAAAATACTGTGTTTATGTGCTTATGTTAGTAATGTATGCTTCTAATCGTGCTTCAGAGTTTATCTGCATTGGACCAAAACCTGCCAGGGTTAAAAAGTGATATAAAAAGGGGTAGCTAGCTGCACCAATATTTCATCTTGTGTGTAATGATGGTATGGGTAGTTGTTGCAGGGTTTACAGTGCCTCGACTGGCCTGGCAGACTACAGTGTATCAAAAGCTCAGCTTATCATTGGGAATGCTGATTGTTTTAATTACACATGTAACAGCTCCTACCATTAGCTCTAACTGTTGTTGCAATTAATCAAAAGTAGCTCAGTGCCTGGTTACTTCGGGTTTGTCTGGCTCAGGTCATTACCCAGTGTCATTCCCTTCTCTCACCCTGTTTCCTGTCATTTTTAGTGGGGTATGTCCATAGAAACAAATGTAGCCTGTTGATAAATTGAATCAGATAAAGTTTAAGAATGGATTAGTTGGAAACAAGTAATATAATAAAGTCAAAGCTGCAGTTTAGGTCATAGAAAATACTAACCCCAATTTACACGAAACCATTGCGTTGCATTACTGCAGCGTCGTGTCTCACGCTTGTGAATCACTTTCAATTTTAGTTTTATCTGACAATTCACATCGGCAGCATCTCGACGCCATGCTATTGATAGGTTGGAATTCTATTTTTTGCAAGCTACACTAGAAATGCACCAATTTTCAAAATAAGCTTCTTTCTCTAAGCTACTCTATCAAAATAAAAGCTCACTAAAACATAGCGGTAATGTAAATAACGCGCTTTTGGTAGTTTGTGTTTTCTGATCACAGAGCGAGCTCAATTGTAGCAAAAACAACCGTAAATATGCCATAACTTTTCATTTAAACTAAAGGATAAAAAATACAATATAGTGCAACAAACATAATATGGGAGTAGATAATGTAGCTTCGCATTTTGAAGAAGCCAGAACATCAGAAAAAAATGGATGAAGTGGGAAAAAGAGAAGGAGATCCACACGCAGAGCAGTAGCAGCAACACTGACGCTTTTGGTGTAAATTGACGCTTTTAAAGCAGACACTCACGCAATGCTCTTGAGACGCTTTCGGTGTAAATTGGGGGAAAGATCAATCCATAGATTTTCTGAAATATAAACTAACTATATGCTCATGTCGAGAAAACCTAGTTTGAAGATTTTAGCTGATGTCTTTGAGAATAAAACTAGAATAAAAATATTAATAGAACAAGTTTAACTTAAGTACAAAGTTTGTCCAGTCTACCAACCACTGCTACAAAGGAAAATCAAACAATTCCACTGAGGACCAGACAACAGAAGAGGAGCAATATAAAATGCAGCAAGAGGAAGGCGGATCCGCAGAGAGTGAAGGAGACGAGAGGACAAAAGTGCGTTGGTTAAGATTCAGGGCAGGCGGTGGTGCGGGGCTATCATTACCATACATCAGGACAATAAATGAGGCTTTCAGCGGGCCGTAATAAGAGTTTGATAAATCATCAGGGCCAGAATTAACTAGACGTCAAAACAATGTGAGGGCCCTGACGGATGGCAGAGGAGGGGCCGATGGCACAGATTAGTCGAGCTGGAAGTGAAGGAGCGCCAAGCCAAGGAGGGAGTGGGGTAGGAGGGGAGTCATAACAGAGGGGAGGGCGGGTGAGGGGGGCAAGGACGGGAGCGGGCAGACTGTTAATCAGAGGAATGTGATAGGGCTGGCTCTGTGGAGCAAAGTTTGTGTAAAGAAGACATGTCTTTGTGAACTGAACTCTGACCTAAAAGATACAGAAGTAAGATGGATTGATATGTGATGAAAAGTGTATCATAGACAGCCTCATGGTGCTGGCAGTTTCCCCAGTGGCCTTTTGTGGTATTGCAACCAAAAAACTCATCTATGCTTGATAAATATGTCTGAGACAATAAGGTGTAAAAAAGCAAGAGGGGTTTAAATGTTGAATGGGTTTTTGCTTTTAAAGCTGACTAAGCCAAATAATGAGCTCACCAATAGTGACGCGTTTCAATATGCTTTTCTTTATTTTCTTTTTGGGATATATTGCTGACTAAGCAGATGTTTCCAGTGCTGGAATAGCAAGTTTCCTGTTATATTTTCCACTGGCACTGATTTTAGACCAACAGCCAATGGGAGTGGGCCTTTTCCCAATGGTACCAGTCTCACAGTCTCCTGTGTACACGAACATGGGATGGACCACAGCTTGTTGTCTCATATTTTTAAATCCTTGATAATAAAGCAGGGATGGACGCCTTAGTGGCTCAGCTGGTGTTGCTCATACCACACACTTGAGATCGGGATCGATTACAGCTCGGGTCATTTGCCCAATGTCACTCCTTTCTCTAACTCCCGGTGCCCTGTCTATCTGACTATCAAATAAAAGCAATAAATGCAAAATGAAAATGCTAATCTTAATAAAGCAGAGTCAAGGATTTTTTTTTTACACAGATCATATTTATTGCAGTATTATCTGATTACCTATTGTAAAAATGTCTCTGGAGATTCTAAGTCAGCCAGGTCATAATCCAAGAAAATGTATCTGGACATAAAGTTAAAGCTAACCATTTATCCATGGCTATCCAATTGCTAAAGTCTATATCAGGAAAGACTGTCCCACCCTGTGGAAATGACTCAGTGCCATGTCTCTCTACAAACAGTATACGTTAATTGGACCATCAAACAGCTCTTCATGATTTTGAGATAGAATATGAACAGCATTCTCAAGTAACCTTTATCTTCACTGTGTTCATCCCAAGACATAATCTACCAAGCTACAGTACATTCACCCTGCCTCCAGTGTGTGTGACTGTGGTAAACAAATATAAGAATGTGTGTGAGCCATTCCTTAATTACAAAACATACACTAAACATAGGCCATGTTGTCACTGCAATTGTCTGTTGCATATACTGTTTGTATGTAAGTTTGGGCACTGGCCATACATTTGTATTATACAAACTGGGAAAAGATTTCTGTCAGAGTTGTAATACAATATAATATCATTGACAACATTAGGGTACATCAAATTTTAACAATTTTTCACTCCATTAAACAATGACAAACCTACTTTGAATTGGGCAAACAGCACAAGAAATACTGTGCATTTATCTTTAATAGCTCAAGACACATTAGGAGTGGATCTGGCTTTTACACAGCAAAATCATTAGGATAAGGATATACTTCTTGTTTAGTTTTAAGACTTTTCCAGTGTCTATAGGACCACTCTGGAAAAGTTGTAGCATAAGTATTTACCAAGGAGCTGTACAGGCTGTAACATGAACAGAATTAGTTTGACCCATCCTGGGGATCTTTGTTTGGACATCTGGAGTGTCACATAAGACGATCGGTTCCATCCTGGGGATCTTTGTTTGGACATCTGGAGTGTCACATAAGACGATCGGTTCCATCCTGGGAAGTAGAACTGCTCACACACAACAACAACTACCGACAGGCAAAATAATGCTAGTTAATGGTCCAGAGAAATAACTGTTACAATACACCAGTCTGAAAAGTCTGAGCTAATTCATTTAAATTAACTGCTTACGTGTGTTGATCAGTTAGAGCACATTGTACCACCTTAAGACAGACAAGAGGACTTCAACAGAACACATGCAAAAAGTCTGTAAAATCTGCACAGGGCATCTCTAACTTATATCATTTTATACGTATGTCAAAAACTCAGAAATCAGACTGGATATGTTAAAAGTGCTGCAGTGAGCATGCTCTAAAGGCCAGGACTTTTCATTGAAAATAACCAGCAGCCATCTTTGAATCAAGAGCCTGACTGTAAAAGGTTAGTGGGTTTCTAGCTGTTTGCATGAGTCTTCTGTGAGCCCGTGAGTGAGTGTGTGTGCGTGCATGTCAAGCTCTCAGCGCCCCGCAGCTAATCCTGTTAGTTATCATGATGAGAGGTTAGTGCTCTGCAGCTACTGTCCCGCCTCGCCTCTCTCCCCTCCGTGGCACCCCCACTGGGTAGCTTTAATTGCCAGGCTCTGACCTTTTGCCGAGCAGTGGTGACAAGGCCTGTCTGTGGCGGTGGGAGGTGGTAGAGGCTCGATTAGCTTTGACAGCGGAGCAGGGCGAGGGTGGGAGGGAGGAGGGAGGGTTAGTCGAGCCCCAGCGTCGGCTAATTGGAGCCCCTTGTCCTCAAAGCGATGGGCGAGAAAGCAGTGCAGTCTGGGACACAGCTATGGATAAGTGTGTCTACAGTATGATGGCAATAGGGAGAGACAAATCCACTTAAACTGAAAAGACATTGTGCAGGTTGTAATACCATGTCTCATAAATTTGAGAGGTTTGTGGATAGTAGAATATTCTAGATGACAAATTATTATGTTTACTTTACTTTACTTTACTTTACTTTACTACCGATATGTGTACATGAAAAATTAGATGAGTAACAGTATAAAATACTCTATATGGTTTTGAAATGGCAAAAAAAAAATTGTTAAAGATAGGAAAGCAACAACAGGGCTTTGTGTTATATAGATAAGACCATTTATAAACTTAAAGGTGCAGTGTGTTGAATTTTCCACCTGAAACCCCTCCTTTTTACAGCCTGTATGGTAGCCCTGCAGGGACTTGTCAATTAACAAACCCAATGCTAAACAAAATTAATGTGCGCTCAAAAAGAAACATTTTTGTGATTCTCTTCCTGCAGTGCTCAGTTTATTTTCAATGGAGAGTTAATGTAGGGCTATTTGAAGTTGTCTCTCCTACTTCATTGTGCTTTCACCAAGTTGAAATATTAGGATTACGGTTCACAGACCAACTCTATTTTTAGTTAGTAGAATATTTTCTTGTATGTTTAACATAGAAAAACACTATATTACTTACTGTTAACATATTAACAGTAATCCGCAGTTCTTCTAAGCAGACCAAGTCACTCTTATGCTGACTTCAACTCCTGGTAATATACTGTTATTTCACAATTTATACTGTCGTTGTGTCCTTGGGCAAGACACTTCTCCCACCTTGTCTCCAGTGTCTGTGGCACTGGTGTATGAATGTGTGAGAATGTTTGGAGGTTGGAGAGTCCATAGGCACAAAATGGCTGCCACGTCTCCGCCACCAGTGTGAGACTGTGGAGTGAATAAATAATGGACTCTGTAAAGTGCTTTGAGAGCCTTGAAAAGCACTATATAAATCAAATCAATTATTATTAGTAATATTATTCAAGATAAAAAGATGTAGACATACAGACACAGATTTATCAAGTTTTGCTTAATATTTTTGATTTTTCAGATTTAATGCAAGTTTTGATAACTCAAACAGGCGCTCATTTTCCAACTTAAAAATCATTTTCTGAGTTTCCGTGGAGCAGATGAAAGCAGTATGAATGTTGTTTTTACAAGATAGTCAAAAGTAAAGAGTGCTGTTTTTTGGGAATAATGTCATTAATGACACAGTTTAAACAGTTTTTGTGTATCATGAGTTTCAACTGTATACTACACAGTTTTATTACAGTACACCTTTGAAATTTTAATCAAAATGTTTTTTGTCTTTCCTCCACTTCGAAAAACAAAACCACTAACTTAACCACACTGGAATACAAACAGAAAATTTACATTGGGATATAAACTCTGGTGTTCTTTCTAGGTTTCGTGACTAAACTGGAAAGTCCTCGGTTTTGGGTATTCCCCCAAACTTGAAATCTGTCAACTCATAAAAGGCCCATTTAGGTCAAAAAGAGGAAAAATGTGTCCTGTAATTTTCTGGCATGTAAGTTTACATGTGTAAAATAATGTTTTTGTCCTGTTGATTTCTTTATCTGTTAGTAAACGCGGGCAAACACTCAGACGTGTAAACCTAACTCATCTGTCTGTTTGGGTAAGCCGCTATAACTGCGCCTGTCTGCACAATCTGCCTGTTGGTGTGTGTGGCCTCAGAAACACTAAGTGGAATAGACAGTTAGATTGAACCCAACGAGGCACAATTACCAGGTGACGCTGAGGAGATAATGTTGTCCCAGTCTAACTCCCCCCATGGCCTGCACCTCTGCCAGTTCACACTCATCCGACTGCACTTCTCTTTGTGGCCTAAAGGCAGGAATTAAACAGTCTCTCCACAGTCACAGGACAAACTACCTGCAGCCAGAGACCACCCAGTTTTTATGAGCTGCTTTTTGACCATCCTGAGACGAGAGCTCTGTAAATTTGTTTATATTTAGAAGTAAGTTATAAATCTCTCAGTTGTAGCAAAAAACAATGTGCATTTATTTCAGTTTGTTGAAACTTTGCTGTCAACAGATGTAACAGTAAGGCATTTTGATTGAGCATAATTTAGGAAAACAGCTAGTGGTACTGAGAGACAGGGACAGAGGCACTCAGATGCCAATCAACAGCAACCAGCTTGGCTTATTAATTGAGTTAAATATAAACAAGAACTTTATGTAGAAAAACAGAACTATTTGTAACTTTACATTTTACTAGGTTCATAAGAATGTTGTCAATGTATTAATGTGTCTCTTTCCTGCCTCTCTTGAGCAGCTACAATGTGCAAAACAAGTTTGACACTGCTTTGATGATCAAACCATGAACAACAGGAGTACGTTTCAGCACAGACTCCATAAAAATGGCAAGTGACCAAAAAGGCTACTGTCCACATAGTTTTGGTGACATTTTCACAAGTGACTGCAGCCTGTGACATTACACAACAAAGGCACAAGTGTTCGAGTGGATAAGAAATACTGTTGGTCCGAGTAGAGCCATCCTAATGTGGCAGACCAGACACATATGCATGCACATACCACCTTTTCATGCAGATTTTACTGAGCTTTAAATGTTCATTCATAAATGAATAATTTTCATAAAATACAAGGCAAATTTGAAGCAGAATTTAAAAAGTTTGCCAAAAAATCTGAAATATGTTACTTTGAATTAACTGTTGGGAATTTAATATACTTTGCATGACAGCCTGAGAAATTTGTGTGTGGATAACTACAATTAGCTCTTTTGTCTTATTAAAATCTTACAGTTGTGCTCATAAGTTCACATACCCTTTAGCCTAATAACATGCACAGGTGTCAACGTTTGTTTGTAATCAGTGTGTGTGTATAAAAGGTCAGTGAGTTTCTGGGCTCTTGACAGACCCTTGCATCTTTCAACGAGTGCTGCACTGATGTGTCTGTATTCTGAGTCATGAGAAAAGCAAAACAATTGTCGAAGGATCTGTGGGAAAAGGTAATAGCACTCAACAATCTGTAATAATAAAGTGGAAAATGAGGGATTTTGTTGAAACTAAACCATGGTCAGGAAAATTGTTCAGAATGCAAAGACAAAAACACAAATAACTTCAGCTGAAATACAAGACACTGAAAAAAGTGTTGTTTCAAGATGCACAATAAGGAGGCACTTGAAGAAAAATGGACTGCAAGTCATTACTACGCAAATGCCACAAATCATCCCGCTAACAATACGTGAAACAGCACAGAGAAAAGCCTCAAAACATCTGGAACAAAGTCATTTGGACTTGAAAGTGAAGGTTCTGGACTCAGTCTCCTGACCTCAATATCATTGAGCCACTCTGGGAGATCTCAAACGTGCAGTTAATGCAAGACAGCCCAAGACTTTACAGGAACTGGAGGCTTTTTGCCAAAAAGAATGGGCAGCTTTACCATCTGAGAAAATAAAGAGCTTCATCCACAACTACCACAAAAGACTTCAAGCTGTCATTGATGTTAAAGGTGGTAATACACAGAATTAAGAACTGGGGTCATTTGGGTAGTTTCTGTTGTCATTATGATTTAAAAAGAGTAAACACAGTGGTTTGACAATTAATGGTTTCACACTGCACAATTTAGAGGAGCCTTTTATTGTGGCCAGCCTTAGGCAGAATCTTGATAGGCCACACCTGTGACACAGATTTGTACAGATTTGTGAATAATATTTGAGAGAAATAGGCCTTTTGTGAACATAGAAAAGGTCTGAGATGGTTCAGCTCATAAAAATGGGAGCAAAGACAAGTGACTGCAACAAGTGTTGCATTAAAAAAATCAGTATATTTTCCTGCTGTTTTCTGTTAATTTTATATTTATTTTTAGTTTGCTCAGATAACCCTTTACTGATATGTATTGAAAGGTAGTGGTCTGCAAAACCAAAAACATGAGTCTGGTATGATGTCTGTTCAGTCTTCACGTTAAAGAGTATACAGAAAAACAGTTTCCATTTAACGTTATGTGCATTAACCTTTTTAGTAGAAAATAAGTTTTAAAATAATTTTTTTTGCAAATAAAGCATAATTTTAAAAACTTTAATCTGATTGGGGAAACTAATGTCAACCACAATCTAAAAAATTCAAGAACAATGGTATGTCTGTCTAAGTTCAGTATATATCTCTTTTTTTTAAATCTATGCTGCCATTGTAAGCTGAACCTGTGAGGTTCATAGCCCGGATCATAGTGTGGTGCATCAAAGACGTGTGCAGCAGTGGAGCAGTGTAAAAAACAGACTTCACTGCTCTTGCTGCCAAGACCCTGTTCAAATTCAGTTGGCATTTCTTCCTGGTTTGTGAGACTTAATACTCTGAGGAGGACCGGCAAAGTGGATGACAGACAGAAAGGAAATGAGGTGTAACCCGGACACAAACTCAAAATGTCACAATCATATGTCATCTGCAAACTAAACCTGGGCTGAACCCGGGAGCCGCAACCACAGCCTTCAAATCTAATAGAACTCTGTGAGGAGAAAATAGTACAATTTAATTCATGTAAGGTCCACCGACCCCAGCTGCTGCTAATATTGAACTAACTACAACCACACTCTGAATCTTAATGCTGCTAAGTGTAGACGGCCTGGCGGAGAGCAATATTAGGTTTGAAACGTTGCCTTTGTAAAGCTTCATTTTGCAGCTCAGTTTTAAAGGTGTATATACTTTTTCATATATATATATATATATATATATATATATATACAGTTTATATCATGCAGGTGAATTCTTGGTTCAAAATAAGGACAAAGTGAATCACACACTGTTGAAGTATATGCAACTTGCAAATCAAGGACTGTGCTAACTGCTGTCTAATTCCAGCATTAGAACTAAACTTAAAGGGTCATTACTTATTCACATTTATTGCATGAGTGAAAGTTTTATTTTTAGTGGATATTTATTGCTAACCTTGTGATTTTGGAGCTAGTGACGCTGTTGAGGACAGCTTCTGAAGGACCAAGGATATATAAACCAGACAAAAATGAACACTCGAAAGGCGTCAGTTAGCACCAGAGCTAGCCCGACCGAAATGCCACAAGCAAGTCAACAGCTAACGCCACCAGTTGACACTCCGGCTAATTTTACATCCCTCCAAGATAATAAAAAAAAGACCTGGGAAGATGGACCCCACTCCCTTTATCATTACTGGGCAGAGTGTCTATGGTTGGGATAAATGGGCTTCTTGGATTGTTTTACCCGTTACAAATTATCCCTTTGTTACTTTGATTCTTTTGGTCCCTTTAACTGTGTTGAGCCGTTTTTGTTTGTTCACTGTTTTTTTATGTTCTGGTCATGTGTTGTTTATTTTCTTTTTTTGTCTTGTTTAAGAAAAGTATAATTAGTTTTTTTAATAAAAAAAAAGATATTGAAAAAAGAAAATGCGTTTGCTAAGAGCAGGTACTTTAAATGAATAACTGGATTTATCATCTGTAAGTAACCTTAGTGTTATCCAATCAACGCAACGCCGTGTTTTTTATGCAGAATGTAGCCTAAAATTGTACTCAAGTAAGAGTAGGTTTCTTCAAACAAATTTTACTCGAGTAGAAGCAAAAAGTAGTCATCCAAAACATTACTCAAGTAAGAAAAAAAAAGTATTTGGTTAAAAAACTACTCAAGTACTGAGTAACTTTTTAATAATGTCAGATTTTTTTTTTCACAACATAAAACTTTTTAAACCAATCCTACAGTACCTACAGTAGGCCTGTGTGTGAGTGAAAATGAGGCCAGGGCTGTTCATTCTTTTCACTTTCAACACTGGAGACAGTAGCCTCAACCATTTTTCATGTTTTTAATGCGTCCGCTACGTGTGAAGAGCAGTGTTGGGCAAGCTATTTGGAAAATAATTTGAGCTAAGCTACCAGTTACTCTACGTTAAATGAAACTTCACTAAAGCTACCCCCCAGAGAAATGTAGCAAGCTAAGCTACAGCATCAGGGCAAAAGTAGTTTACCAAATTTAACCTATTTATTGGTTATTATTTTTATATTGAACAAACTGTATTCAAAGTCAGTGCTTCCAATGTTCACTTAAACTGTTTATTTAAAATTACACATGTTCAAAGCAAAGGCAGCATTTTTTTCATATTATCTGTCAGCACTGGTTCCATCTTTAGAATTTATTTTTTGAGCAAATGTGGGCATGTAGCCTTTTCAAAAGCCTACATAACAAGACAAACCAACAGCAACAGGTCCAACAGCTGTCCTGGTCCTGGTCTGGCATTAATGGGCATTAAATGACACATGGTGAATGTCGTTGTAGATTTATGCAAATGAGCCACACAATGTTTTGTTTCTCACAAATGTAAACAAACGTGTGCAAAGCAGTGTTTTATTGCAGCAAACATCAACAGTGAACAATAAAAGCCACGTATAAGATGCTGTGGCTCTAGAGCAGTGTCTTTATAAACTGTGGTTTATGCAAATATTTATAAAAGATGCAGACCTACAGCTACGGACCTTCCGGTGTTGTATGTTCCGGTACAGGAAAAATGTGACTTGGGCGGATGCTACTGTACTACTTAATAAATAAAAGAGCTTCCAAAAAACTATTTGATTCAGAAAACAGTGTGGATACTGCCCAACACTGAAGAGTTTGTGCCGCTGTGCCTCCATGGTGGTCATGTGACTGCATGGCTACGTCTGATTGGTGAAACACAGTCATGTGGTAGATCCATTGGAGGCAAAAAATAAAGCATAGAATGTGTAAAATATTCTATAGCTACAGTGTAGCCCAATGTAACTGAGTAAGTGTAGCTTTATTGTTTCACAAATCTACTCACGTAAAAGTAAAAAGTATTGTGCAGTAAAACTAAATGTACTAGAAGAAATCTTTTTCAAAAAGTTACTTATGTAAATGTAACAGAGTAAATGTAACTCGTCACTACCCACCTTTGTGTTTATGTTAGTAATGTTAAAGATGTGAAACTGTGCGTTTCTGTGCTATGCACAGTTTGACTGACTCTGACTGACTCTGCTGTGAGCACATTCTGGAGACTTGGCACAAAGGCAACCCACACGGTGAGGGGATGAACTGAAGCAGGTTTGAAAAAGAACTCTTTGATCTGCGTTTGATATCGTTTCATTTCATTTTATTTCTCTCAAAAAAACAATACATTTTATTTGGGTATAATCATTAAGCAAAAGTATTGTTTTAAATAGAAAGTTTATTTTTTAGAATTTGGATTAATATTTATAAAAGTAAAGTGGTTCATTCTGTGCATGAGTGTCCGAAGCCCCTGCACGTTCACTGGAGCGCAGTGGCACTGGCTCTGCGTCACGGTCCTGTTGTGGAGCGCGGTGTAAAGTGAAGCAGAGCACCTGATGAATCAGAGGCTGCATTTATAAAATAACTATTAGACCTGATCCTGAGCAGCTCCTACAAATGCTCCATTCAGGGCTCTTTCTTTATTTTTAAACACTGTGTCAAATTGCAGCTCAATACGACTCTCCTCTCATTACGCACAACACTCTCACACACCTCGGCCACTGGGCCTACGCACTTAGTAAAGATCCTACAGCAAACACTGTGTAGGATCTTTATTAAGTGCGTAGGCCCAGTGTGTGAGAATGTCGGCCCCTGGTCTTGACTATGTCTCAATCTCTCAGTGTATCTCAGAACACTTGGGTCTTATGTCATGGTCTTAGTCAGTTTGTGGTCATTTTGGATATTACCTTTGTGCCCACAATTCACTTCAAACTGACTCTTTAAATTGAACTAACTGAGCCACCAGTACATCCTGCCAAAGTCATCTAATCTAAATGTTCTGCAGGGGAGTCGCTGTCCAAAAGCTAATTGACTCTTGTATCTTGTAGTCCTCTGACTGCTGTGTTGGTAATATTAACTAACCCTTTATGGCAGAGTGTCAAGTCTCTGACTGACAAACAGTAGTGTAATGACAACCATCTGGCGCAGTAATGAAGGCAGCAGTGGGAATGAGATGTTTTAATTAATGAAAGCCACTCCATTAGCTTTGATGAGTGGCTTATCAGCTCCGACTCATTATGCAAATGGAATTAAGATTGCTGAGCGGCCTGCGTCATTAACAACCCCGACTTTTGGGGGGGTTTTGTTCAAAGTGACATCTTTTGACCAAAGCTGACCGAAAAGTCACTGGGCCTGAAACTGACTGCTACATTTTAGGAAACACACACATTAACACAGTATGCATAAACCCAATTAGCTACACTAGTCTGTTTCATTTGTCATTTGTCAGTCCTTTTTCTCTTCACATATACCATGTCAGAAGTCTTCAAATTAGATTTCATCAATTAACATAAAGTCGACATCTAATTGTGAGTTTCAAAAGCAGCCCTAAGACCAAGAGATGTGTAATTCAGAGGTCTAAAACATATTTTATATTGTAAATATGTCTGCCCATTGATTTGACAAAGCAGAAGACTAACAAGGCCATTCCAGAAAGTAACCATTGAAGTGGCTGAAACACATTCTAAAAGCCCACCTTTAGAATAGCTACTCAGTTGTAGACTTAAGCAGAGCTTACTTATATTATCAGACTCTAGATCAGTGTTTGTCAAATTCTTCACACAAAGTACCACCTCAGAAAATATTTGTCCACTAAATACAGAGGTCTAAGCTTATTTATTTACTGTTACCTACATAAGTACCCATGTAATGTACCTATGAATATAATGAATTGACTTATGACTATGATTATTATGCCGTGCTGCTATAAAGTGACAATTTTTCTATATATATGTATATTATACTTGACTTTTGAAATCACATTTTCAATCCCTCAACTTCCAAACAATCCAAATAGTTATTGATATATACTGTATACTATATAAGTATTATATAGGACAGCTACAGCGAAAACGGATAGATACTCTCATGGCTGACTGTACAACGAATCTTGTTAATGTACACTTTATTACTATTGACAGGAACTTTTAACTTATTTATTATTATTATTATTATTATTATTATTATTATTATTATTATTATTTTTATTATTATTTTTATTATTATTATTAATTGCTGAATGTGTATTGTTATCTTACCTCTTGCAAATAGTGATTGAGTCAGTTTGAATGTGTGTAATGAAATGAAACTGGACTAGAGTAAACAGTAAACACAGTTGTTTTACAATAAATGGCTTCACCCAACCACCAGCCATGAGTGAAAAAAATGTTTTTTTGTTATTATTCATAACAGAAAAAAAAAAGAAAAAAAAGATTTACCTCTTGTGTATGTGTGCCTGTGTTCGTCTCTGTGTGTCATCTGGGGGGACTGGGGTCTGTCTTTGACCCTGTAGCCATTAATCTCACTTGCTGTCAGAGTAATGGACACTGATGGACAGGAGCGTGTTTGTTCACTCACACAGCAGTGCCGCTGACAGCCTCACACACACACATAGAGCACATGCAGAGACGCACAAAGATCTCAGTTACTTATTCACAGCAGCAGACGACCACTCACTCAATAATCCACGAGCTTTATGCTGATGAACAAACTGACTGTGGACGTGTATTTTGGGGTGTTGTCTCCCATTGGCTGGTCACTCTTGGTATTTTTTGTTTAGATTTTGTGATGTCTTTAATTTGATCATTTCACTAAATATTCATTCATCATTTCATTTAATAACACATGGTGGCAGTGTTGTGTGAAATCTCCAAAGAGTGAACCTTGCAGAACTCTGAATTACAATCAAAACCTGTTTATGTTGTGAGGTAAGGAGTCTCATACGCCAATTAAAGTAAAGTAATAATTCCACTGGCTACAAATAAGTTCTTAGGGCTAAAGATCCTCCCATGTGAGCAGGACTGAGGGTGAAAGGATCATAGCGCAGGTTTAGCTCAAAACTCCATCTAGTGGTGTTAGGAGAGCACTTTAGAAACATACAGAACACAGACTGTCTGAGAAACCAGCAGACTGTCGGGGAGCATTCGTTTGGGTTGTGTGAAAATGGAGCAAACAGTTAATATAAATGTTTTGTGTGTTGGTACTATTAGGTGTCTCCCTCTACTGTTCACTCAGAGCACTTTTGAAGTGGCTCACTACTCGTACTAATTAGAAAGCACTTTTTGACTCTTTTGATAAATCTTTTTCATACACTCAGCATTGCTTTTTCACACAGTCTGTTGATGGGGTGATAGAGATAGAGAATAGTCAGTACATTTTACCAACCACAAAATGTAGAAATTGTATGCAGTTTGAAATGCTGGGAATAAATTGGAGGCAATTTTATGGCAGCCTCTCACACTTCTGCAAAGGAGGATTACTCTTTTCTTTGCTTTTATGTTTCATATAGAAATGCAACTTGTTTGTCACTTCAGAGTTACCCATAGCAAATGGTGTCTTACCAACACATCCCATACCAGTAAATGGTCTCACAAGACCTCTGCACTTGTTTGGTCTGCCCCAGAGTTCAACTGAGAGTTCACACCACACACACCAGAAGGACCAATCTTTTCAAGCAGACCAAACAACTACTACAAATGAAAAACCTAATTTGAACATGCCTCTATGTTTTGTCCTATACCATTGAGTGCCCCCTCTACTGGTCACTCAGCGCACTGTTGATGAGACTTGCCACCGGGCCTCTTTAATCTCCCACGGGTTTTCTCCTAGTCTCCAGAAAACATCTGCATGTTACATTTCCAGAGTCACAGCGATGTTAGCAACAAAACACCCCCCCTCCTCCGCCGCTCAACCTCAGCGCTTTGTCCAGCCAGCCGCTCGCTTCCTCCACATTTCAGAGCAATTACTCCATGTTGATTTAGCTGTCATTGGGGGCATGTGTTGAGTGTGATTTATAGAGCGCCCGGCTGGTGCCAGTTGACTTGCGATAAATTGCACAATATTCAGAAAGGCTCATTTGCTTAGCGCTACATTAGGGGGTCGATGATTGCTACACAAAGCCATGTAAATGAGTTCTGAGAGGGGCCCCATCACTCAACATGTCATGTAGGCAATCCCATTATTATTTATGACTGGAGCGGGCCGTGTTTCCTCACAGGCTGGGGCCGTGTGCAGCGGTGACAGCTTTGCCATGACACATGCAGTGATATAGTTCGTATCTGTGAGCTAACGGGTAAGGAGCCAGACTGTCTGTGCTGGATCTGCTGCTGGCTGGAGATAAAGAGATGGTGATGATTGTTCATATGGAGATAAAGAGATGACTAAAATCTTCAGACTTTTTTTCTTAGCTGGGACTATTTTGAGTGGCTTCTGTCTTTTTTTATTTGCAACTTACCATTTCCACTGGGGAGTCGGTGAAGTATGTAAATGACTTGTTGTTGTGTAGTTTTACAAATTTTGTATATCCAATTTTCAAACCACTAATCTAGGATTTATAAAATAGCTTCGTTTTGAAGATCTTTTCCACAAAACATTTCACCAGACTCTATTACAGCTGCATTACCCGAGATTTTCTCCCTTCACAGCCCCACACCCAAACAGCATGGCAACCTTTCAGGCTTTAATATTTACAGGATTCACCCATTTTGCCCCAGCAAAAAGGCATTACATGAAACTAAAGTTTAGAGTTAACCCTAATTTATAGCTTCAACAACAACAACAAACATTTAGAACTAAGAAAGAAAAAGAGTTAGCTCTTATTGCACATGTCTGAAACAAATCCAGAGTGATTGGATGTTACCTGCCAAAACAAAAATCCACTCTTACTTATCAGGTTGATGGATGATAATGTCAAGAAGATATACAGTGGTGGCCAAAATTATTAGAACACCTGACAGATCTCATACTGTTCATGAAGCATGCTCTGAGCAAACAAATATCAAGTGAGTCGGACACAAGTGAGTCCTACTGTTTTTATCCACTTTTTAATATTTGGTCTGTCCACCTTTTGCAACAGTTACAGCAGCATATCTCTCTGACATCAGGTCAGTATTTTTCCTGAGAACTTCAATACTAATGTTCTCCCAGGGATTCTTCTGTGACGAACATGATTGTGACACTGACAATTGGTGATTCCAAAAGAAATGTTTTGTTTTTAAAACAATCTCTGTAGTCAGCAGCAACGACAGTAGGTGACGCTTTAAAAAACTAATTGTATAAGCTGTACTTAAATGCCGATGTAGAATATGCAAGCATCATTAAACAAACTAATCATTAAATGTTCATTTGATCTTCCACAAGAGTTTACATTTGTTTTCTTATTCTCAGACCAATGTTTTTGAGTGTTTTACATTGACATGTTTCAACTGCTAAATCTTCTGCAGTCTTCCTCAGAAGAGTCACAGCTGATTTATACAGACTGCGCCCCCTGTAGTTGGACTTAGGACAGTGTCCCAGATGTGAGACAGTATATACGCCCCCTTGTCCCTGTTCATCGTTCTTGTTTCTGGATCTAGATCGTCTCCTCTGTTGTTATTCCTGTCACTTCTTGTTCCTACAGCTGCACAGACTGGACAAACTGAGCACTGCTGAAGGACAAGCACATTCTTGCATAAAAGCTTAAAACATTTATGTTGTCATTTGACCGATTTCAAATGGAATTGTTCTCAAGCAACAGCATGTCCTTGCCGGGCTACCTTAGAGTAGTCTGTGAATGAAATATGTAGTTTGCCACTAAATGCATTTAACTTATCTGATATTAGAGACTTGTCTGAACTAGGCCAGTCGTCCCAGACCTGACGAAATATAAAATTGTGTTTTTGTGGAAACCTGTGGAAGCTTTTATTGTACAGCACCATACTAGATGGTGCAATAAAAAATGTCCCTGCCTGGCCTGTATTCACTCACTTAACAAGTCGAAGTCGTCCCCAAACAAAAGCCTCTCAGAGCACAGACAATGGAGCAGATCAGTGCAGTTCATCGTGTTGATTCGCTCTTATCTCGGTCGTGTCAGGGCCAGTGAGCAGCAGAGCCGCTCCGGGCCCCACAGTATTTGGCCTTTTTCATGGTCGCTCAGACATGTCATAACAGTGCTACTTACATCCAGCGCTGTCAAACATGTCAGCTCTCCAAAGCATAACAAAGATAACAGAGGCCCTGCTCTCACATCCATCGCTCAGCAGCTACATCACTCTGTGTGGATGTGTTGACATTACCACTGAGTGTTATTTGATCAAAACGTGGATCTAAGTGTCTGGGTGATTAGGTGTAATCTGCTTTTCCAACACTGTGGATCTGTTCTGTGCAGCTGGAGGAGGAGGGTCTATGAGGCTTACAACACCGTGTAGGCTGATGTTTTTTTTACATTAAATGTATACATCTGCTTGTAAATGCCAAATATAGTGAATTATATATAATGCATCATCAGTGTTGACTTCTTTTGTGACACTTTCTTTTTTGTTTTGTTTTTTGGATGCTTGTTTGGGACTTCAGTGAGAACTTGTTAGTCTTGTAGTACACAAGACCCGTCTTTGTCTTGAGACCAGTTTTCAGAAAATCTTTTACAGGGCTCAGCCTCACCTTGTTACTATGGCTTATCTCGGTCTCGGACAAAGAGAGCATTTCTTTGTAAAACTTTTTCCTCTTGTTTAAAAGTTATCCTTCTAAATTTGCCTTATTCACAAAATGCAAACAACTTCATAAATTTGGACTTGTCTAAGACTGGATTTTATATCTTCCAACGCTTCATCCACTGGTTTTGACTCCATCTTGATCCGTAAAAGTCTTTCTTGATACATATTGTTGTGTTGGTTAGTATTGTCTTTACTATAACAATAGATTAAAATACCTTATAAAGGAAAATTGCAACTATACTTTATTCTTAGTTGGGGACATATATGCTGTCATAGGCAACACGCTGTGCCTGGAGTATGCTTCTAAGTTGTCTGTAGGTAGTATTTAATTTCAAACCAGGTAGTCATCGAAGTTCAATCTTGAGGATGTAGTCTTGGAACTTTCTGGTGTTGGGGCATAGTCATATTGTTTGAACTCGAGTATCCTGATCCTATCTCGTACTTTATGTGTGATTACCCTTCATAATAGAAACAGTTTGTTTAGCATAAGTACATTTACTGGTTTAAGAGTAAAATATTGAATTTAATTGTAAAAATGGGTTGTGCATGAACTTTTATCTTAAGTGAGATACATGAACTTCTGCACTCACCAGCTTTAATTTGATGAATTCAGACAACAAGAAGTGCACAAACAGAACTCCTGCTGCTGATATTGTGACTCCTTAAACGCACCCCTTCACTGTAGCCCGACAGGACCAGACACTCTTGAGGGGCTTGGCCTTTCAATGCCCCGGGAGCAAGCGGCAACCTAGCAGCATGTAGTTACCCTGCACTGTTAGCATGTCAGCTCAGTTCAACTTAGGCCATGGCAAAAGATGCATGTTGTTACAAAAGTTAACTTCTCTGTTACGGTCAACACTGGATCCCGATGCAGACATAACAATCGGAGATATTGTAACTCAATAGAGCAGACACTTGGTTGATTGTAAACTGTAATGCCAAATACATAGCCGTAAAACTGTATCTGTCAACAGCAACATTAGCTTGTTATTAACATCAGAGGAAACTCAAGACGCACAGAGTTTCTGAAAATAGAAGAGAAGATCAGGTTTGCGGCGCACACTGATGACTGACATTGGCTGGTGGGAAGGCCTGCTGCTGTTAATATGCCTAAAGGGATATTTTTTAAGAGTGGTTCTACAAACCCATGTTTCCACTGAGCTGTGCATTGTGTGTCAGTTGTACACCGGGCGAACACATTTGACATAAGGCTTCATAAAAACAAAACAGTCCTGCATGAACCTTTTCCAGAAGTAAGAGAGGCCTGCTATGTCCAACTGTTACTAAATCAATCCAGTCATGGATTCTTCAGAGATCAGCCCTACTTTCAGTCTCCCCGACTCTACAACCGTGACCATGACAAGAAAGTGCCTCGCTCTGTGCACTTTTTTTTGGAGCTGTTCACATAAAAACTGAGCAAAATTATTAAAGACATGTACTGTTCTCTGTATTTACACGCATGATACTATTGCTCAAATGTCAATGGCTTGAGGGTTAGTGCTCCTGCCTCCCAGCCGTGAGTTCAATCTGAGGGCTGGCCGACACACAGGCTTTCTGTGTGGAGTCTGCACTGAGACAAACCCACTATGTTACTGCGGGTTCGGCTCACCGTCCAAAGACATGCATGTGTAGGTGAATTGTTGAATCTAAATTGTCCACAGTGAATGAATGTGAGAGCAAATAGTTGTCAGTGTCTCGCTCTAGCCTTGCAACTAACTGGCCATTGTCCAGGATCAACCCTGCCTCAGGCCCAACATCACTGGGATTGACTCTAGTCCCATGCAACCTCTAACAGGAACAAGTGGAAGGAGGTGGAAGAGTGAATGTATTTGTTTGTAAGGGGTAAAAAGTGAGCATTAATTTGCCAAACACATGCTACACTTGTGCCTCGAGTCCATAATGTGCACACACATACTGCAATCATGGGGCTATGTATAGTTTCACAGCTTTATAAATGAGGCCCCAGGTACTTCATGCTCTGCAGTGTTGTTTCCGTCTCACATGGTCTCTGTTTTAACTAAATGTAACTGTAGCCTGACTACATCATAGTACACCTTTACCTTTGCCTGGACGGTGCACTGGTCGGCCTTAAATTCACTAAAATATGCCCCACCCTTCCTTCATTGGAGCCTGGCAGTAATGTGGGAGTGATTGAGGAGGCCTGTATGAGGAGGCTGACAGAGCTCATCTCAGGCCCATGATGCATTGCTTCCCCGGGCCTCCCTGCTGCCCCATTACTCCCTGATTAATTGGCCCTGCTTAAGTCAATAACTCATCTGGGTAAAAAACAAAAAGAAGCAGTGGAAAGAGAAGAAGAGGAGGCAGTGAAGGACACAAGAGAAGAAAACAGAAGAATGAATGAGTGGAAATCTTAACAAAGCATCAAAGCGCTCAGCATTACACTTATCAATCATAGGTTGCACTAATTAATGTCATCTACTTTAAAAGAACACCACCTCAGGGTCAAAGGTCAGAATGTCTAATCATCAGTAGCCTTTATCATTAGCCTTTCACTGGTGCGACCTGGTTTAAAAAGGACAGTTTAGAGTTTGTAAAGGTTTTATTAATGGTTAGTTGTAGTAATACATCTATACATATACCCAAACAAGCAAGTGTTTAAGGTTTCTTATGTTGGCAAAGTTCATATCTGGGATATGTACTTTATGACTACTTTTCCTGTACGTTACATTTCACTGCATGTAGTCAAAGGGCTCCATAAAGTTCTGATTATACTTTTGACTCAGTTGAGTGTAAACAATTACATTAATTACATAGTTTCTGTGTTTTTCCGCTGCCAGATTTTCCTCTATTATATGCAGAATTAGAAACAAATAGCTTTGAACTTAAGTTGTCTTTTGACTGGATACCTACAGTGGCTTAGAAAGCTTAACCTCGAGATTTAGTTTACAAACTCACCAAAATCAACATTCACCTTGCCCTAGCAAACTATTCACGGCCTGAACCCTGGCCTTACCGGCCTCTTGTGGCCAATGAGGTGGAAGCACTAAAAGGTCTGGGCGTGTTTTAGGTTTAAAGATGTAGCGATCCTTGAGCTATTCATTTAAAGTACTTGCCCTTTTGTGAAGGCTTTCAACAGAGGCCCTCCAGATGGTACTGTGGGGCAGGTCTATCTGGTAGAGTCAGGTTAGAGAAAACCCACCACACTGTAAACTAAGAAATGCAAATATACTGTACAAAGTACAAAATTTAGAAAACCTCTTTGTTAGTTTCACAATTTCAAACTCACTCAGGAAACTCATACAGGAACTTACCATTTGTGTAATTGTAAGCTTATTGTGTTCAAAGAAATACTGGTCTACAATCATGTGGGTCCCACAAAAACTAAATTTGTCATGTGTTTTTGCATATTTTGTGACCTTTAGCAGCCTGTTGGATTGTGTCGGTTTGTAGCATGTGCTTTCAAGGCAAATCTCACACACTTTGGGTCATGACAAGCTCCAGATACAGGCGTTCCTCCTGTATCTGCTGGTGTCCGGATACAGGAGGTGTTCAGAGAGCTGTTTTCTGGGCATGTCCCACCTGGAGGAGGCCCTGAGGAATACCTAGGACACGTTGGAGGGACTATGTCTCTCGGCTGGCCTGGGACCGCCTCAGTATTCGCCTCAATATAAGAGTTGGGGGAAGTGTCCGGGAAGAGGGAAGTCTGGGCATTTCGGCTTAGACTGCTGCCCACACAACCCGTGCATAAGCAGTATTAGATATTTCAAACTTTTTTAACAAATAAAAAACTGAAAAATTGGGTGTGCAAAATTATTCAACACGCCCAATTTTTCAGTTTTTTATTTGTTTATTAAGTTTGAAATATCCAATAAATTTTGTTCCACATCATGATTGTGTCCCACTTGTTGTTGATTCTACACAAAAAATTACAGTTTCATATCTTTATGTTTGAAGCCTGAAATGTGGCAAAAGGTCGCAAAGTTCAAGGGGGCCGAATACTTTCACAGGGCACTGTACATCTCTCACTATTACAGATGTGTTGATATATAATTTTTGTACAGATTGTAGTATTACTTGTTAAGTTAAATGCACAGTATAATAAAGTCAGTGCTTGTGTGACTGGAGGATCTGTATTCATGCACACTCACACGTAGACTTGGCCCGTATGACAGATACCACCCAGGATCCTCGACACTAGTCATGTCTGATGTGATCTCAGCTGAGGTGGCCTGTGCCTGTGCGGGAGGTGGGCTGTTTGTGTTGTGTCTTGGTCAGAGGAAATCAAACACTTCACTGCACTTCACACACAAATATGGCATACCAGTGACCAGAACCTTATCTGGACTCACAAATGCACACTTTAACTTAAGAACAAGATACCGTGATGAGTGCTAGTGAAATTAAACAATTTGAAAATACACCAAACTCCACAGATGGACTTTGTGTTATGGATTTTATTTTGCAATGATGGCTTCTTTCAGCGGCCAGTCTTGATTTACAGATCTGATAACACTGATTTCAAACACTACACAATGTAACTATTTTTTTGTTGTTAATAACTTTGCTCAAACCATATTCAGTCAACCAACTCAGCTTCTTTGTACCAAAACAGGAAAAAAAACCTGCATGTAACTGCTGCTGCAGTGACGTGTGGTGAGGTTTGTGTCCGAGTCAGATTTAACAATATACATACACTCAATAAAGGAGCAGTGTAATCCTTCTTTCTTTCTTTCGGCTTGTACACTGACAACTGGTCATGTTTCAGATCTCATTTTATCATTTCTTTATACACACAAGGAAGGTGAAATGTTTTTTTTATTTTATCTTATAGTGTAGCTCATAGCCTATGCTTTGTAAACACTCATTGGGAACGCTTGCTTAAAAGATATAAAACATAAACATAGTCTTACTGTGTAAATGGAGTTTTTTGTCTTTTCTGTTGTAAATGTCCTCTATAGCTTCTTTTAGTTTTACAAAATCTTGTCGTCTCAGAGCAGTAAATACAAAAGGACTGCTGCAATGCACTTGACAGCTGATTTTTGAGCAGAACAAGCATTAATCAGTGATGTCAAAAGGCGGGATGGGATTTTGACTGACAGGTGTGCCAGGTGTCCAAATCCTATTTTAGGCTGGTTAAAATCATAACTGATTGAACACAGCATTACTTCCCAGCATTGGGTAATTTGCCAACTAAAGCCCTACTACACGACAACTAACATATCCCTCCACCACCGGGTTTAGAGACACAGTAGCATGCAGTCCTGTTGGTTCAAAGAAGGTATTATAAACACAATAAAGCTTCTTGGTCTAGTTTATAATCCAGTATAGCTTTATTATTGCCTTCAGCACAGTCATGATTATGAAGTAGTTAGAACAAATCACATTTATCTGTGAACCAAGGCCCCAGGTCTGGCCTTTCCCCTCCAGACCTGCCTCTAGGCAAACACAGCTGCTGCACTGGCTTCATGTGAAATGTATATCCTCCTCCGTCAGAGTGACACTCGTGGTGTCTCCCTCAGCCTGAGTGACTTATCTGACTTCTATTGGAAGCACATTTACAAATATTGCCTTGACGTGTGTCAGTCAGAGGCTTTAGCAGCTGCGTGTCACTTGGTAATCCTCCTTGTCACAAGGTTGTTACACTGGAGTAAAATATCCACTTAACATGCTGTCCATCAGTTTTATCTCCTCCATAAGTCCGCTCTGTCTTTTCCTGTCTGTCTCTGTCTGTCACAACCAAAGTTCAAATATTCTCAATGACATATTTTTTCTTGAGTAAAACGTAATACTGGTTTCTCTATATTATTATTAAAGCATGCCATTTTTTGTCAAAAATCTGTCTGACCCTGTGCCCTATCCTTAGCAAAAGTGAAACCCAGGTTTATTCTGGTGCTTTTGAATGAACTCTAGCAACCAATCATATCAACTTGTTGTGATTGGCTGAGAGTTGCTCACTCTGTAACGTCCCCCCCATAAACAAGGAGGTAAAATGGTCAAATATACAGACATGGAAAAGTGGTTAAAAGACAACAGTCACATACTCAACCTTTAAGAGGGCTATAAGTATGGAATTGTGGGTATATCCATTATTTTTATATATACAATATATTCTATACTTTAGTCTATATTATAGTTATGCTTAAGGCCCAATCCCAATTCACTAACTTAGCCCTACCCCTTGGCCCTCCTTTGGGGTGAATGCATTAGCTAATAAGTTTAAACAGTTCTGAAGATACAAGACTGTGTACTGTCGATGTGACGCCAATGTTACCACCTACCAAAGCAGCGGGGATAGGCTCCAGCCCTCTGTGACCTGTAAAGAGAAAGTGTTGGAGTATTTCACTTTATCACATATCATTTAATAACTCAGCTTGTGCATGTATGATGACACTCTAAACCATCTGACCTATGTGGCCCACAATAAAAGCAGAAGCCCGATGAGGGATCACCAACCATGCCATATTGAAGACTTTTATGCCCTGGTGTTAAACCGACACCACCCATTCAGAGAGTTCATCTTTAGAGATGTACAAAAATATAAAAGCCATGTCAGTCTATGACAGGCCTCCTCGTGATTTATAAGGACTGCTGCAAAGCCAAAACCGAAGTTCGTCTGGAGGAATATGCAAAATGCTTTCATATATTCTCTCAAAAATCTGTTTCTGTGTTTGCCTCTGGGGCCAGATATGAGTTGAGAAAGAGGAAAGAGAGGAAAAGGCAAAGTTTAAGAATTTATAACACTAGGGTTCACAGACAGACAATGCAGATCAGGAAATGTCATTTAGAGCTTTTAACTAAGTCTGTTGCTCACATTCTATTGTATTGCTAATCCCAGTGTACAGTCAATTCAAAACAGTAACAGTAGTGCTTCCTGCAGTCCACCTTGTCAGCATATTTACTGCAAACATGAATGTTTTCTTCCAGGTTCCTAAGATTCGACGGCAGTGTGCAATATGAAGTTCTCAAGAGTTGTTTTTTTACTCCTCCATTTTACCACAGGTTTTTGAGTGGAAAGGCTATCCAACGTTTTCTTAAGAATATTGAACTCCTCATTTCTTCAGTGCAGTCACTTTATGAAATGCAAGTAGTTAAAACACTGCTGTTGAAATAGTACAGATTGTGTTAATATATTTATATTTTTAATTCACAGATTTAATGATAACTATAAATTGTTTTAGTGATTTATTATGATAACTATAATAAATAATTGCAAAGACGGAGTAGAAGAAAACTACTGGAACTAGTGGGTAAAAGTTAACTTTCTTAACAATTGTATTTGTACTATAAATTAAATTTCAATCTAACAATCTTTTTTTTTTTCAGTGCATATTAGGCCTTCATGATCATTAATGAAGCATTTTACATCAGAGAGTCTCCATAGAGAGAAATTATTTGAGAAAGTTGTAACGTAGCCTTAATGATTTATACTGATTAATCACACAGTAGAAAGTAAACTTCTAGCTATCAATTGTACGGTTGGCTTATACACAGTCAAATGAACTCTCTCTACATATGATAAATGAAGTGGAGGTAAAGTTTACATCTGAAGTGGCACAGTAAAAACAGCTGTAAGCTGTGGAGAACACATGTAAATAGATCTGAAAATAACTAGCTATGATGGCTACATGCACAAACTGATAGATGACAGATTGAAAAGCAAGGTTTTCATTCCCTTTATTTTACACTCCATGGTCCTGACTCAAAAAAGGGTTTTACAAATGTAGCCACTCTCCAGACTTATAAAGCCAAAAGAGACAGCTGTAAAGATTATCTAAAGTGATTTACTGTATCTCCTCAGTCATTGTGCTGACATGGACAAATGCCACATAAAGCCGTGATGCCAGTCTGTGCGTGCTTTAAATGACTGCCAGTAAGTGCCGTTGCCTCTGTGTGTACGTGAGAGAGAGAAGAGAGAAAAGAATTAGTTTATTTCTTTAGGACAGCGTACATTAAGCCGGAGAGGAGATGCTTGTACCAGATTATATCTTAACAGCTAAGTTCCATCTGTAGTCCTATATTGTACATGTTTTTGGGAAACCAGAGCACCCGGAGGAAACCCTACGCAGACACAGGAGAACATGCAAACTCCACACAGAAAGGCCCTGCCCTGGACCCTGGACCTTCTTGCTGTGAGGCCGGAGTGCTAACCACCGTTGGAGTGTACACTGACAGGAAGTGGAGCTGAGAGAGTTGATTGTGCCCTCGGATAACCACTGAGTGACGCGGGGAGAATGAAGCTGGCTGGATATTGGAGCGATGGGGGTTTGTTGTTTTGGCCCCAGGCAGACTGAAAGACGTGTTTTGGCATGTGGCCCTTAACTCTCTTAATCCAACTTGATCTGACGGTGTGACTCTGCCAAACACCTACTGTATGTGTCAATTTACTAGCACAGGCACAAACATAGGCCAAACAAAGTGGGACAAACTAAGATGGTCCTATTTCTAAATAAAACATGACATAAATAAAAAGTGACATTCATTTTCCTATTTAACCTTTGTAAGTTGTGTATTGTACTGTGCTGTCAACAACAGTTCACTCATCTTCTGGTGTATGTATCAATAAAAGTATTCTTGTGCACAGATAGTGAACTAGCTGTTATCCAGTTGACAGAGTTGACTGACAGCTTTGGGGGATGTTCAGACTTGTAGTGCACTTTATTTAGTTCACACCAAAACAGAAAATGATCCATTGTTCAATAAGCAAAAAGGCCCTGGACCATCAAGCATTTACAACTGGCATGGTACAAGGCATTTCCCCAGAAACACACTAGACGGTGCTGTTGGTCCAAAAGCTAATGAGGTATTGACCTCCTAAATGCTCAACATTGCTCTCTGTTTATTTTATTTTGTTGATGAGCAATATTGTTTTGGTTCCTTTTTTTCTGCTTTTGGGAAAGCTTAAAATTTTTGTTGCTCATTTAAGTCTTTCTGTTTGGGCTCGTTTGGATGTCTGTGGTCCACCCGTGGTTCACATTTTAAACTAACTGTACTAAAAGAAGTCTTGGGCCATGTTTAGTGTGCACTGAGGTTTGTATGGCCACATTCTATCCAAGTACACCACACCAGTTTGTTTTAGCTGCACCAAACACAACTAGACTATAAAAATTACAAATTCCACCAATGCAAACTGCAAGTTTAAACTGTTCATTATGATCTATATTAAGTATTTCCAACACTAAAAATCTCCCCTTAAAACACGTCTGTCAGTCAATCAGTATTTGTTAAATTTGCCGGAAAGAGATTTTAGTGCGACATGTCCAAATGTAGACAGATGAGCAGACTCCTCCTGCGTGTCCACATCAGGTAATAAAATAGTGATGTTGATTTGAAACTTGCCAACATCTTTTTAAAGCGCAGTGGGACGTGTGACAGAGTAAATCTCAGTCTGTCAGGCCTGTTGAGTCGGGAACATTTATCATATCAGACTGGCTCAGATCCACTTTAAATAAAACGCCAACACTGGCTCTGCTTGTTGGCCAGCCTTTCTGTTAGTCCTACTCAAACCTTACCCACTGTGCCAACTGCAGAGCTGCCACCTAGTTTATAACTTTGACAGCTTTCCTTTGCACTTGTACACAGTCTGTGCCGTAAGTCAGATTCCTGGCACGTGTGAATAGACTTGCAGCTGATTTTGTGGAGTGTGAGTGAGACAGACATGACTGATTTATAGGCAGAATGTCAAACACAAGCTGAAAAAAGTAGGGCCCAATAAAGATGAGACTGTGCTCTCAGGTAAACTCAGCTGCAGCGTTGTCGTGGTGTTGACAGGTGCAGAGTGCAGCAGACAGGTTGGAGGAGGTTGAGTGCTGAGTGACACCAATTGGATCTGTCCATTGATTTAACAGACAGTAGAAATGAATAGACCAAAGGTTCAGGGACTGACTGAATGTCTTCTTCTGCAGAGGTTAGTGTTGGCTACAATCAAAAACACTAGGATGTTGTTTACATCCCAATGGTGGTCTTTCTGAAAACAGCAATCCTGTTGCATTTTGTTTGTTTAAACTGGAACATAGCAATAGCAGACACTCAGTCTTCCCTTTACCCAGACACTTCCTCCAGCTCTTCAGTGGAGATACAGAGAGAAGTGAGGCATCCAAAACGCATCCCTGTGCCACCTCAGCTGACTCCTCTTGATGTAGAAGAGCAGTGGATTGTTTGTATGTAAATTATTATTACACATAAAGTGGACTGATTATATTATTACACAAAGCATAGTTAATGTGGGTCCACTATTTCTATTGTGTTTTACTGCGTCACAATCATTTGTTTTGGGTGGACAGCTAGTGGCAGTTATGTTGCCACTGAAAACTACATACTGCACCTTTAAGACAATGCAGACTGTAATTTATTAAATTCATCTGTTAGAAAGTTTAACCCATTTTTCTGTCTAATTGCTACAGAGTTTTTCTGTGTAAACCATGCACAACAGTGTCAGCGACATTACTTAAACATTCACCAACTATTACTTGTTGACTAGAAAAACTACAAACTCCACCATTAGAAAATGCAAACAGCAATCTAAACTCTTCTATATTTTGGAAGTGTTTTCAATATAAAAAATATCCTTTTATTTGTCAGTATTTGTTGAAATTGCCAGAAAGAGATTTTCATGAAAATATTGGTAGTGTTGCTGCCAAAAACAGTTAAATCTGTTGGAAGGAGTTTATCTTGGTTGTTTAAATTGCCCAAAAGAGTAAAAGTGAGATTTTAGTGAAAGACTGTTTAAATTTAGGCAGATAAGATCGAAAGGTCGAACGTTACAATTATCAGTAAAAGTACATGAGTTAAGAAAAGCACAATGCAAATAATAACAATGAAGACCAACCTGGATAAAGTGTGCAAGTAGCCAGATATGATCTTTCTGGGTCTAGAGTTGACTTATATTAATGGGAGTGGATCTCTCCTTCTGTGTTTTTTCCTGGTGTGTTTCTTGTTCCCCATGGCTTTTCTATTATAGTACCAGATCTACCAGTTCAGTTGACATCACAGTCCATTGGTCCACTATTTGTACAGTCTGTGCCTGTGACGCTCAGTTCAAAACAAAGTCATCTAAGAAAAAGGCCTATGTAGGACAAAGCTAACCCCTCTTAACTTTAGCTCTGTCTGCAATGCTCTCCCATCTGACTTAACTCTTCACTCATCACCACTGACACTAAAAGAGAGAGCTCCTTGGATCAAAGACGGCCCGTCACGTCCTCCTCCCTTTCCCCAAAACCCATCCCAAAGCTAAACTGAGTGCTGTATATATCGCCTGCCAAGTTCCTCGACTTGAAGCTGGTGTTTATGTACTTTGTCACTCAGGAAAATGAGATGTGTAAATCCAAATGTCAGCGGACAAGAGGAGCTTTCTGACAGCGCTGTGCATCATGCTTTGGAGTTTTTTTTTTTTTATTCCTTCAGGACTTTTTCTTTACTCAGTGTTGGGCTGTTGGGTGAAGGGCTGACATCATCATGGCAGACAGAGGCAGAAAGAGGATAGTACTAATAGGAACAAAACAATAATGGATGGACTAATTATGGATAATAAACAGCCACATTGTTATGGCCATCTAATGATATTATGTCTCTAGATGTCATGGGATATAGCACCAAGATGTTAGCATTTGCCCTACCTCATCTGAACTGTTTAATGCTTAAGTAGATACAACCACACAGAGGCTTTAGAAAAAGAAATAAAAGATAAAGTACTGAGATTGAGTTGAGATTTTTAGACTTAACTTTATTGAGCCACAAGAGAAATTGCTTATAATAATTGCAACCACTCAGAGCTAGAGGTTTATGGTAAGCTCTAAACTTTGGCAGCTCTGCACTTGGTCTTACACATTGTTATCTCTTCATTGTGAGCATAATAAGCCTATATAAGCTGTATTTTATGAACATACAAATTTATTTTCTCTGTGAGCTGTCATCATTACTACTACGCAAACTGTAGTATATAAAAGACAGCCTTTATCTTTGAAGGATATATGTTGGAGTCAGATGGTGAGGCAAAAAGTTATCAAGGCAAGGCAATTTTATTTATATAGCACAATTCATACACTGGGTAACTCAAAGTGCTTTACAGGAATAAAAGACAATTTACAAGATTTAGAAACATTTAAGAAACTTAAGACATTTACATTTAGTCATTTAGCAGACGCTTTTATCCAAAGCGACTTACAAGTGAGGAAAACAATGGAAGCAATTTTAACAACACAAGGTACAAAAGGCATAAGTGCACAAAAACTAGTCAGTTTAAAACAAGCGCAGTATACAAAGCTAAGGATAAGATTTTTTTTTTAAGAAAGAAATTTGATAGAAAGGAAGTAGAACTCAGTGTTTGTCAGTCAGGTGTTGACGGAAGAGATGTGTTTTCAGGCGTTTTTTAAAGATGGCTACAGAATCTGCTGATCTTGTAGCAGCACCAATGTGGAACAGATCCAGACAAAGTACGTGAGAGTGATTTTTTTAAGAAAAATTAAAAACAGAGTGCAGGTAAAAAAACACTTTAAGTTGTAATGTAGGCGGAGCTAAAGAGGAAGGTTTTTAACTTCCCCTTGAACATTGTTAAAGTTGAGGCTGTTCCAGGTTTTTGCTGCATGAAACTTAAACGCTGCTTCACCTTGTTTAGTTCTAACTCTGGGCACGAGCAGAAGGCCTGTCCCAGATGTTCTCAGAGTCCGAGGAGGTTCATAAGCAACTAGCATGTCAGAAATATATTCTGGTGCTAAACCATTAAGAGACTTGTAAACCAGCAGTGCTGTTTTAAAGTCTATTCTCTGAGCAACAGGAAGCCAGTGCAGAGATTTTAAAACTGGACTGATGTCGTTGTACTTCCTGGTTTTGATTAGAACCCGAGCAGCCGCGTTCTGAATAAACTACAGCTGTCTTAACCCTTGTTTTGAGAGTTGGAAAAGACTCATTGAATCACAAAACTGGTTGAATGAATGATGTAATAATACTGACAAGATAACGTCAGTATATAGCAATTTTCAGGGCTCTCAAAGCGCTTTACAGAGTCCATTATTCATTCACTCCACAGTCACACACTGGTGGTGGAGACGTGGTAGCCATTTTGCTGACCATGTATTATTTTCAGTTGGCTGCAGGTCTGTTTCCTCATTGAACACAAACGGTGACATGAGGCCATTGACTGCAAGTCTCTAAATGGATTTGGATGTTAACTCAGCAGACGAGCTTGAGGAAGCGAAACGATGTGTTCTTGCTGCATCAGATTTTGTGCTTGTGCAAAAACAGTGTGCAGACTGTGTTATTTTAGTAAATAATTGTTAAAATGATAAAAGGTTTACTGTATAGGTTATATGTCATAAACTTCCATGTGATTTTAGTGAGGGGCCCCTTTGCATTTTTGCAGTCGCACTAAAGGTAAAGCATTGGTGTCTTGTTTTTATACATAATTCCCATTAAATCTTTAAACATTTGTAGACAGTTTTATTTTAATACATGTTAACATTGTCATATAAATATACTTGAAACATGAATTAGGTAACAGGTTAAAAAAGGAAATTATCAAAAATGTTCATGTTTAATATAGACTAAAGTGTTGTTCAAAATAATAGCAGTACAATGTGACTAACCACGCTTCAATGCACGCTCTTAAGGCTCTGCAATTGGGCAATTAGTTCAAAGGGTGTGTTAAAAAAAATAGCAGTTTCTGTTGTTGACTGTACAAATTTACTCTCATCAGTCACAAAATGTTCCTCCATTTCTCTTTAGGCCAGTTGATGTGTTCTTTGGCAAATTGTAACCTCTTCTGCACATGCCTTTTTTTAACAGAGGGACTTTGCGGTGGATTCTTGAAAATAGATTAGCTTATTAGCTTGTTCTTCTGAACAATGTCTTAAACGACCCATTTTCCTCAGGCTTTCAAAAGCATGTTCAACAAGTGCTGGTGGCTTCATCCTTAAATAGGGGCCACCTGATTCACACCTGTTTTTTCACAAAATTGATGAACTCAGTGATTGAATGTCACACTGCTATTTTTTGAACACACCCCTTTCAACTAAATGCCCAATTGCACAGCCTTAAGAGCGTGTTTATCATGAATGCTGGGTCTTGTTTGTTTTCTGAGAATCTACTGCACCTACTGGTAACTTGTTTGCCACTTAGCAATAAAAAATATACTAAAAAACCTGGATTATTCTTGTTAGTCACATTGTACTGCTATTTGACTTATTCACTCAGCTGCCAGAAAACAGGTTGACCAAAAAGGGTTTTATTTGGGACTGGGCAAACAACTATCCTTGGGCCAAAAAAAATTGCGACACTGTTTTCTAATTCTGATTATATCTATAAAAATAAGCTGCAGTATAATATAAATTTGAATAAAACAAAAGTTTTGGGATAATTTAAAAAGCCAAAAGAAATGGGATATTTGTAGGAAAACAAATCTAATGAATTATATTCTGTTTAAAGAACGTTACCAAACAGAGTTTTCTACAAAATTGTATTTATCTAGAAAGTAGTTTGTAGTGTCTTAAATAACTTAAATAAAATAAAAATCCCAAATACATATTTATAGGCAGCAATATAAGACCACTGCTATACAAGAACCATAATACTTGGCTACTTGAGCTCAGTTTTTTCAACATGAAAGGTCAACGTTTTTCATCTTCAGATGGATTTTTTTATTTAATAGTCTTAATATAGGTACAAAGGTTTATGGGCCTCAGATCTACGTATACAGTTGATTGCGGTGAATGGTTAAAAGGCATGTCAAGAATGTACTGCATTTTGGTCCATTTTGTCTAGTGACCATTCACTACTTTCAGTGGTTCACTGTGGGAAACACTGAGTGCACTACATTTGAGTTATTACAAAATAGCATAATCATTATATATTAACAGCCTTGATCCTATTGATGCGCTTTTCACTACAACACTACTTGTGAGTGGTTAAAAGTGTTATTACTCACTTGAGCCTGTAGTGTGCAAACAGTTTGTATTTTTTCTTGATGTTCAGATGTGTGTGTGTGCGTTTGTGTGTGCGTTTGTGTGTGCGTTTGTGTGTGCGTTTGTGTGTGTGTGTGTGTGTGCGTTTGTGTGTGCGTTTGTGCGTGTGTGCGTGTGTTGTGACAGAATGCCTTAATTATGGATTAATTGTGTCATTAGCGGGTTTCTGCTGCTGGCACCACATTGGGCCTGTCAAGGTTAATTACTGGAACATGTTTATTTGCTGTCAGCCACCGCTGCAAGCTGTCACTGGACCAGAAAACACAGACAAACACTCACCCAGGCCACTCACTCAAACAATTCACAGGACACCTCTGGCCCTCTCTTATACCAGACTTTCCTCAGCCATTTTGTTTATGCAGTCACTGGCTACGTTCACACTACAGAGAAAAAGTTCCCTCATTTTACACAGTGGTATAAATTTTTTTTATCTGACTTTCACGATTGAACTTTTAGGTCTGAGTTTAGTTTCTGACCATGCCATCCCACAGTTATCTATGCCGCGTTAAACATTGCATGAATGCATTGCCAATATTTTGTCCCTTTTTTTGTTTGTTTTTCTCTCAATTCTCATTTAATAACCTTGATAATAAACCCTAGATGACATCTTCACGCCTATTTAATTTTTTCACAGATTTATATTACAATTTGCTTTTAGATGATTAAACAGATATACAAAGAAGAAAATAACTTTTTTTTAAAAGATTGATAATAAAAAGTGTGGGCCAGCCGACTGTGATTGGTTGTTTCAACAAGGAGAGAGGGTCTAACTTATTTACTGCTGTGACTGGTTTCTTTTTGCTGTTCAACTTTTAAATATTATACACTATGTTTGCTAACATTTATTTGCTAAATCAAAGACAAGCAGTGAATGTTGAGATGCTGTTTTTACTAAATATTAAAAGACAGAGGTTTGGTTGAGCAGCCTACCACAACATTTCTCCTAAAGCTTTACGAGCCTTGGGTTAGTTGAGACATTATTCAGTGGGTAACGCAAGTGACAGCATAAGCCCATGTTGTTATAAGAAGAAGAGGAGATAAACTCTCAAGAGATAAACAAAACCAGAGTGTGTCTTAGGATTTTTTTCACAATGGCGTGCTCTGAACACACAGAAAGGGCTTCCTACTGACATGTCCATTGCCAGATTTCTGCTGAACAGGTAACTGTTCATTTTTGGTGAAAATATTTGATTTTAGGGAGCTTTACCAAACTGCCTGTTGCTTTACAGGCAGTTTGGTAAAGCTATGAGTAGTGATGTGCTGTTCGCGAACGAGCCGGCTCTTGGAGCCGATTCTTTATTGCAAACGAGAAGAGCCAGCTCCTGTCAGAAAGAACCAAATCTTCAGCCACAGGCAGGGGCGGGACTATATTTGGACTGGTATACATGCAGCCAATCAGCCATGGGAGGACAGACTAGGATCATACCACTACACGCGCTCCTAACATTGCAAGTGTAGTGAATCAGTTCAAGTACACAGAGCGACAGAGAGAGGCGGATTTCAAAGCAAGCACGTTCAAAGTTAACAAATGAGCAATAAACATAAAAAAGGAGCATCTGACTGCATTTCAAAAATATTTGTAAACAGAATGCTGTGTTCAATTGTTCTGTTAAACGTTTTATTAAAATGTTAAATAATAGTAACTGTACTTTTTTCTAAAAATAAGGTTTTTATGAAAACATTGAGTAAAAGAATTGCTTGCCGGCGCAAGAAAACATTCACAATTGCAAAAATTGATAAAATTAAAGACTGAGCGATACTAACTTATGGGAGTCAAAAGTCCTTTTAAGGGAGCCGAGCCAAAAGAGCCAAATTGTTGAGAAGAGACGGTAGCTACAAGTAACAGTGGGAATACTGTCCAGCAGTGAGTCTTACAGTGAGACCAGTAACGTGACACAGCAAATGTCAGCAGTGTAGAAACACTCGTGGTCCAATGCTTGTGCATGAGATGGAGGCGTTCACTCGCTCATTTCAAAAACTCAGTTGTTTTCCTCTGTAACACCTTAAAAATAAATAATTATAAATTGTCTGTCCTTAAACTACACACACACAACACATTAAAAGAGTCTTTTAAAGTGTGATGGAACAAGGTTTACAACAACCAATCACAGCAGACCATCTGTCCGAACTCACCTTTGGTTAATGCTTGAATTTTCTTCACTTAGTTAAATGTTCCCAACCAGTTATATATAGCGAAAAAAGTAAACTGAAAGTAACACTGCAGTGAGTAAAGTACTTTTATAGAAGTGGTCAAACAAGATGCTGTAATAGATAATGTTGGTCTAAAGTAAATTAAAGCAACAGAGTCTAAATCTAACTCAGTTTGCCCTATTTGTTTAGATAAAAGTGTCATTAAAAGTAGCTTACGGCAGATCTGGAAGATGTTTGTACTAGTGTGCCACCTCTGGCGTTAGCGGTACTGTATCCAGTGGTGTGCGTGTTCACTGTGTGCACGCTTGTTCGAGCACAAACAACTGAAGAATAATCTGCCCGTTTTCAGTGCACTGAGGCTTGTCTCCTTCCTCTGTTCGCATGATTCATTTTCTACTTTCTACATTCTACGTTTGCGTTGCTTAGTTTAGTTATGGCGGCAAATCAGAAAGTGAGAACCACGCACGCGCATTACGTCTGCTGAAACAGCGCAGGAGTTTTGATCGCACAACCTTCACATTTAATTGACTGTACAGGTTTACAGAAACAACCGCGGCAAATTCATTCTGAACATCAGGCTGTTGCTGATGTATGTATGGGATAAAAATGTAGTTTGAACCATTGAAACTTCTGTAACGCACCTTTAAATATACAGTATATTAAGGATGTCCCAATGCCACTGTTGAGGACAGGTATGAGCACTTACTATTGAGTGTACTGACATGAGTACTTACAAACCATACATTGATTTTGGTGCCATGTTGATTTACAGCTCTTTCATCAGACCCCTTGTATTTAAAGAGACATAGTTTTCATGCTTCGTGTTTTTTTATGAGAGTATTTTTTGCAGTTTGCTCTACTTTTGTAATCTTTAGGGGGAACAGAAATGTAGCTACACTTACCATCTACACTTTTGCCATCCCTCAAACCTGCCTATGAATTGTCGTCTTACATTGTCTTTTCTAAATACTCCTCTTGGCCAGATGCAGACAGTAGTCAAGATGAATGTAAGCTGTCAGACTATCAACATAAGACAGCCACAATGTAAGACTGAAAATAAAGCAGAACGGAGAACAAACAGAGCAGTCCAAATAAGAAAAAGAGAGGCATGGCTGTGATTGATTTCAGCTGTAATGTGCACTAACTCATCTCCTGACATCTCTCTCTACAACAGACTCGCCGTCCATTAAAGTCCAGTCGGGTCTTGGCTGAGCAGCTGCGAAGAGACAGGCCATTTATCAGGCTGTCCGCTCCCACTGCCTGTTATTTTAGTCGGTCAGGGGGCCGTGCTGTCAAACCCCTGAAACTCAAGCAGAAGTGAACAATGTACTGTATTAAAAAAGGGAAACACAGATGTGGATATTTAACTTGTGATGAGAAAAGATGAGAAAAGCAAATGTGTAATTCAGATTTAATGAAAGTGACGGTAAATAAATGTTTCATATGTGCTCTCAAACGCAGCCCCGGGTGTGCTGTCATATTGACTGATAGGCTGCTTGACATTGAGCAAAGTGACAGCAAAGCTACAGAGCTGCGCCACTGCGCTGTGTACAAACGCGGAGCAAGGGCGCCATCTAATGCACAAAAAGGCAAACACAGGCTCTGGCTCGTACAAATAAGTAAGAGGTTGTGCTTAAATGTGTATTGTTTAGGCTTCAGACAACACGAGTCAAAACAACTTGAAAAGTTAAAATAAAAAGGTCAATTTGGATCCCAAGGTATTTTTTAAACATATAATCCCCACCCACAGAGCCTCCTTTTAGAACTCTGAAATCGGTTCTCCACTTACTTCCTGGAAGCGCCCCTGAACGTCCATATTTTCAATATTGTCTTATTTTTATAAATATAAATGATTGGATCAAAATAACACTTTTTGCATTTGGAAATTAGGGAGCAATTCTACAACACTAACCTACACGGTCAGTGTAATTTGGGATTTTATTTTCAGAAACGGGTATTGAATATCAAAGAATTTGTTGTTAAATGATTTCTGTTGTAGAATCCAAAAAACAACATTAAAATACCAGCCGTTTTTCTTTTTTTTATTGCCAAGTGAAAAAGAGACAATTTAAAATATTTCTTACTTTTCATTTTTTCTACTTGGAATATCAAAACAAAGTATAATCATTAAGTGACAGGGTAGTAGAGTTTTTTTTTCTAAAACCGGATGTGGTCATATAGCGTCAAATGCAGTTCCTGCTGTTTGTCGGTGGCTGGCTATTCAACAGAACACTGGTGTTACACCGAGACCTGTAGGTGTGTTTCAGATGAACTACGCCTCCATAGATTGTATAATAATTAGTACGCCTCGCATGGATCGTAGACGAGAGCAGGCGGCCGCAGCAGTGGGCGGGAAAAACGTGTGCCTTCAGTCGGACAGTTCATCGTGGTTTGGCTCAGATCACGCAGCCTATCGTTCAAACTACAAATCTCGTGTGTGTTGAGACTATTTGCTCAATAAAACTACATTTTATTAACGCACTTCTGCTTCAAAACCTGTGTTCAACACACCATTGACTGAAAGTATTAATAACACAGCTGATTATACAATTTTAATTGTTAAATTGACTTTGACAGCATTAAGTTTGAAATAAGACAAATCCATCTAATTAAGTTGATTTTAATGTGTTCTCATATTGTTCATGTATTTAATAAAAGTAAAGTTTTCACCGGTTTGTAGACTGCTATTTGTCTAGAATAGATTAACATGAATAAAAAGTGTGGGTGTGGAGGAAAGGGTTGCAGTGAAGTATTAGCACCAATGACTGTATAATATATGGACGTTTTCCACCCATTGCTCCCCTTTTCACCAATATTGTCATTATGACAGGGTAATAAAATGGCAGTTACAACCGGGCTTTTACAGCATAGTAAAACAATAGTTTTTAGATAACATAAACGGACTTATTAATCAAAAATCTCCGTCCCTCGGCGGCAACTCGGACACAAAACTAACGGCGACAATCGTATCTGCGCAGTACTGGCTCATCTCGAACGCACCCAATATGATATACCGGGATCTGTGACTCCAGGGAGCACCATTGCAGATTTCATTGTCTGTTTAATTAAATATTATGCAGTCTGATTGATTTAAACATAATTATTTGTTCATATTGTAGCATTTTAATATTGGTCTCACTGTATTTTATTATTGACAGTGACTATTATCAGTATATATGACCAAGCTGTAGCTTTGCAATATCTGATCTAAACATTGAAATCATTGTTCTATAATTGTTTTCACAGGTTTTCATTAACTACCCACTGATAGGGTTAGGGTTTAGGTTCCTGTTCTGGGGTAGAGAATCCCGCCTCCCTGCAGTCACAGATGTTAATGGAACACCTGTTAGGCATTCTTTGAAGGTAATTTTTGCACGCTATCATTTTTTTCTTTGTGGCTTTGCACCTGCTATGCCACGCTGACCTTGCACAAGGAGTGATTATTTTCATCAGTACAAAAAATTAAATAGAAAAAACGGCAACCGAGTGGCCTTGTCATACTACCATTTTTCTATGTGCTTGTAGCCCTTTATTTTAAACTAGCTGCCTGTCCAAAAAAAAAAAAAAAAAGTCTACTATTGGATAATTACTGCATGGATCATGTTTCGGCTATATAGAGTAAAATATGTTTATCGGTTTCAGAAGGGTCAAATTATTGGCGTCAAGCAAAGGAACCATTTGAAGAGATAGCTGAAACTACATGGGTTAAGAACTGTAACGCACTCAAGGGACAGCTTTGTCAGTGAGGCTAATCGGGAAAAAAAACTTAAATTTGCAGGGAGCATAAAGATTGGACTCTGGAGCATTGGAAGAAGGTCATGTGGTCTGATGAGTCCAGACCTATTTCAGAGAGATGGGTATCAGAGATGGGTAAGAAGAGAGGCAGATTAAGTGATGACTTTTTGGGGCCACAGTGTTTTATCGTGCAATGTGGACTCATAAACCAACTACCTGTCTGTCTGAATTTTATATATTACAGGTTTATGACAAAATGACACCTGTCCTTTAAATACAGTAGATAAATAAATACATTCTACACTTTCCGTGAACAATGTGTAAATCAGACAAAAGAGATGAATCCAACATGTTTATGTGCATTAGCATTTTAATTGGACAAAGCAAGAAAACATTGATTACAGTAGCAGAGTCATCAGTTCTCAGGGCTAACACCTTTTCTCTAAACAAAAGGGTTTGAAAATTGTTTGTAGGCACTGCCTAATTAAAAAGAGTATCTTGTCAGCTAAAAGAAACCAGCTCTATAAGGCAACAGTTACATTGTAGGCCTCCTCATTTCTCCATCAAAAAGAGCAAGTGTACAGATTGAATCCATTCAGAGTTCTGATATAAAATACTGGCGTTTCAAGATAGATATTTAAAAAAACATCACAAGTGTCAAACAAGTTTGCCCTTTCACATCTGAATTATGTTGAATTTTAAGTATGCACTGCATGGCAATGCTGTTTAATCCCTGCATGGAAGAATTGTGTTTGCCAGTGTCACGTGAATAGTGCCACCCTGCTATGTACACGGTCGTAGTTAACTGTTGAGTAATCAAAACAAAAAGAGCAAGCACCCACAGTTAACAGTAGCATTTACATACATTGTTCAAATAAATGGTTATTTACATGTGGCAAAAGGTTTGAGGCTGTTCGAAAGATATGGAGAAAAGGAATGCAAAAAGAAAAACTCTTGGTTTTCTAATTTGTCCATGTACAAGAGAGAAAACTGTGCAATATTCACCTGCCCTTACAGAGAAACAGCAGTGGCAACAATCCCTGCAATTGGTTTAGATCCAAGAGAAAATGAGTAGAAATTAAGGATTTTCCATTTCTCCATGATAACTAAGGTCAAGGTTAATGACTCAGTATCAGAGCCAAAACAAAGATGTAAATATGGAAGCAATTTGTAAAACCTGAAAAAAAATGTTTTTTTGTCTATTACAGATAATTTACAGTTAACTTAAAAATGGTAAGAGCCCTGTTTGGGGGCAGTCTTGCCTATACCACAAAAGGGTGTGTAGATACCTGTGTGGGTAAAATCCGAGTCCCTCAAGCCCCATGAAATACCATATACAAGTCTTACAGATGTCCCAATAGGATCCACATCTCCGAAAAAAAGTCCTGCCACAAATGGAGGCTGTGGTAGTACACAACCCTGCGGGACACCTTACAGCCAATAAGAGGCCGACGGTTGACAAATCTCTCCCCACCCTCGCCCGCTTTTATCAGTGAGTGGGGTATCCTGCGGCTCCCATACCGGGCTGGTTGGCTAGCATACTCCCATTCAGTCCCTGTGTAGGCTCCATAACCCCACCGTTACTGATGGCGCTCATGCCTGTCCACCCAGCATTGGCCGGTAAGTGACTGCAAAAAGTAAAAGAAACAAGAGAGACAGAAAAAGCCAGCAAGTTAGAAAAGACAAGGCGATAGTGAGGCGAGGGGACGCTTCATATTAGCTATAAAAAGTCTAGAGACAGAGGTTACAGCGAGTGAAAATGACAGGCGAACAGTTATGAGAGGAAGCGTCAAGCAGGGGGCTTTAGGCAGAGGTGCACAATAACTGACGCATGCATGTTTGGAGTTAGATTATGGAGAAACTAGAATTTGAACTTGCTCCATTTGATTGGCCAGGTATATAAAAGCATGAATGAAGGCAAATATATACCATTAAGGGGTTCACAGTTTAAATTTGTAATTGAATATTTATCGTCATACTAATAATTTGTAAAGGGATATTCCGATCTTTTACATTTTCTCTTAAGGTGCGGTGCTGGCATGGTGGAGGGTGAAAGGTTCCTGTTCAGATGCCACAAAGTGAGGTAGCAAAAGGCGTGACAGGTGAGATGGAATGAAACCGATGAAGTATAAATGGGATAGTTCTACCTTATGCAAAAATGGATATGGTAAAAACTAAATACATTCAACCTGTTTAGAACAATGTTTGCATGGGATTGAAGTGGTTTCACAGGATAGGGACAGGTTGATGTGGTTTAAATTGGACTTTAAGTTAAATTGTTAGAAGTTGTTATATTTCCAAACTATTTCAGTACAGCGTGACTTGGATGGACTGAATAAGACTGTTCACAAACATGCAGTTGTCTCATTAAATTGTGCAGCCTTAGTGCAGCCATTGAGGGGGCTTACGGTAAGTCATTAGATTAAACGTGGGTGGACAAGCAGACAAAAACGCATTCAGGCTAAAGCAAGGCAAGCTAAATATTCAAGATCCACCCCCCTCCCTCCCGTTCAGCTGACGACAGTGTACATTAACAAGCCTTAAGTTAAACCACACTACTCACAGCGTCTAAAATACTTCAAACATTTATCCACATTAACAGCTGGTGGAATACTGTCAAATCTTGCACAATAATGGGGTTTTATAGTTTATTTTATTGACTTGGCTGTCCACTTCAAAGCTTCCGATACCAACAAATGGTGGTTGCACTGATACAGCAACAAATCATATCTTTAGGCACATGTAAAACTAGGAAAAGGAAATCACAATGTAAAGGGCATGGACAATACAAAACAAACACCCTTAAATTATGAAGGGACTTCACTCTCACCTTAAGTTGGACTTGGCTTTGATCTTTAAACATTTGTTTTGTTCAGTCAATTTGGTCAACTAAGTTTCAATTCACAAAAAGGGAAGCTTTATGCCATTAGTAACAAGTGTTTCAACAGATTAAGTTTTTAAAAAGTATTATATGCAGGATTTTTACCCCATCTTATTTGACACGTATGGTCTTCTTGATCAATGTAGTGAATATGTAAATGGTACATTTTTAAGTGTGAGGCTCTAAGCCAATAACAGCTCACAGAAAACACTAAACAAAAAACACACAACAGGAAGTTAATTCAAATCCCAGAGTAAACCTGGATTTGACCTAACCACTGAATGATTAACAGTGATGGTGGGACATGGTTATTTACAAACATTCGTCTAGGAATCCTGCGTATTATGTCTTAAAGCCTAGAGATTGAACTTTGTGCCGTTTTATAAAGATATGGTTTGAAATCCTTCGTTTACGGCTAATGCCTGTCCATAGAGAGTCAACAAAACAAACTGTCTTCTTGAAGATGAGCGAGGTTTGAAGGATGAGATGGTTTTGGTTTCAGTTGACAGGGCTGAGCTCATTGCCCGGTCTCAAAAGGGGTGGGGGAAGGGGGCTCTGGAGTTTGAAGGAGGTGGTGGTGAATGGGAGCCCTGTGCGCGTCGTGCTACTTACTTAAAGCCCTGCTGGTTCCAGGCCTGGCTGTAAACGCCGTATGTGGGGACCTGCCACCCGTTGGGGACGTACTGGCTGATCTGGGGCCCGTTGCCGTACCACTGGCCCCACTGGCCGTAGGGCTGGGCTGCCGCGAAGCCCATCTTGTTTTGCTGGAAATACAGAAGAGTAAACTTGGTGTAACTTTTGAATATACAGTGTTTAGAGCAGGTGTGCACAGTGTATAAGACTGCTTAACCCTATAAAACCATTTGTATCATATATGCTACTTGAGTTTCTGAGACCTCTAATTTATCAACAAACGCCCAGTGTATCATATTTGATACAAAACATATCTCAGAAACAAAATGATATTTACAAAGTATTTTTTTCCCCCTAAAATTTTTAATAAACCTCTCGGTTTCAAAAAATTAGAATTTTCTGGCCATTTTCTGATGTGTCAGGCTTTACAGGGTTAAGCAAGGTTCCCACTGGCATTTCCAGAATTTTTTTTGACAATTGAAGAAAGACATTTCTCTTCAACAATCATAATTTAAACAAATTTTATTCAACAAATTTTAAACATTCTTTGGGGTTTATATGTGGCCATCACCTGGAATCATTTTGACCGTTCCCATTTGCTTCTTTTTAAACTACAGCAGCTTCAGAGGGTCAAAAATCAAACTTAATATTCCCAAGAACTTTACAAAGTATACTATATAATTAATTCCACAAGATGATAATAAATTTGTTGATAATTTATATGACTGGAAAATGATGCTAGGAGAAATAAGTGAACTTGGAAAGCAGCTCTACAATTAGGACAACATAAACTACGCATTACTATGACCAATATAGAGTAGTCTCATCCCATAATTTGTATCTTGTAATACAATACAGATATTTTGCAGATGGGGATACATCCCCAAGCCCTATTTAGTATACAGTTTTAACATTTGGGTCAGTGTAGTCCGTTCATAAATAGAGAATACACTGCAGATGTTGTTTTTACCTGGGGCACAGGCATCTGTTGCATGGAGTTCATCATGTCTGGGGTCTCTTTACCCCAGTAGCATTTCACTATGTGACCCTCTATAGAAGTGCCATTGACTGACACAATGGCATGGGCTGCTGACTCGTGGGAATTAAACCTGGACAAAAACAGAGAGCACAAAAAATGCTGTATCACACTATGAAACATATGAAAATATGAAATAAGATTTTGTAAATATGCAATAGAATTTTGTAAATGTATTTTCACACTAATGAATTAAAAAAATGCCACAAAAGTTACAATGACAAATGTATAATCAGCAACTGATTAGAGTCACACTTTGTGTGACATTTCTTCATACCTGATAAATGAATAGCCTTTGTCAGGGAAAACTCTAATTTCCATGATTTGTCCGAAGGTACCGAAGGTCTGTCTCATCAGTTGCTCTAAAAACAAACAGGTAGTAATTATATATACGGTCTTAAAAAGGCTCAACAAACATGGCATCTTTTCCATCTAATAATATTGTTAAAAAATTTAGAGACTGAATAACATGCTCTAAACTCAATTTTAATGCTTATCTTTATGCAAAACTCACCTAAGACACCTAAGACCAACTCTTTCAAAATAAGATGCAGAATTTGAATCATCCTATCCATTGCGTTTCATAAACATTCTTTATAGAAGCATCTACTTAAGTGGGGGTTGCATTTATATAACCATAATGTATACAATAAAATGTAACACCTTAACTCAGACCACTGAAATAACCATTAATCTAAAGTTGCTGCTGACCTGTGAGTCCCGAGCTGACACCGCCGCAATACACAGTGCAGTTACTGGGACTGGACTGGCACATTACGTCGTCAAAGCTTAGGTGCTTGGAGTTAGCTGAAAATTTGATTATTTCACAGTTAATAAAGAAAAAAAAAAAACACAGCAAAACAAAATTATGAGGACGTACTTTCATGGCTGCTCTTTGGCGCAGGAGGCTTCCTTGTGGCCCAGTTAGTCCGGATTGGTCTGCCTCCTAACCACTGCCCGCCCATGTGCTGGATGGCGTTCTCTGCATCCTGGGAGAAGAAAAAAAACGCATCAGTGTAGTGACATAAATTAAATATGCGACAGAACATACAAGTTACACAAATTCTTATTAAAATCATACTATGTTGGTAAAACACTACCACTAACAGAGGGGTTAAATCCTGAGAGCATAGTATCTTACCCATTTGTTGAAGAATGACACAAAGCCATAGCCTTTAGATTTCCCTGTGGCCATGTCCTTCACAACACGAGCATCTCTGTGGACAAAAAGTGTGCCACAACACAAGTCAAGTCTTATTTTAGCTTGGGTGTTATCTTTTTGTGTTGTCTTATGTTGTTATGTTATGTTATGTTAATGTTTGATTCTTTATTTGGAGTTTCAAAACACTTTTTTCATATTTTGTTATGAATTGTAGCCAATTAAAAATGTTCCTTCGTTAAATCCTAGATTAAGAAAAATAAATGCCTTCCACTTACGATATCCTGCCAAAGGGGCCAAAGGCGGCTTTGACATCTTCTGTAGTTATTTCTGGGCTGAGGTCCCCAACAAAAACATGAAAGTGATCTGTAATAGAAAAAAATATAATTAAAATAATTGTCGATCTAATTGATAATACATATCAATCTGATCTACTGGCAAATATTCAGGCCTGACCATTCCAAAGTGCTACCAATGGATAAAGTACGGCAAGTACTCACTACTCGTGTCTTTCTTCTGGCTTGTTGGCGTCGTGGCCCAGTTCACTTTGACCTCCTGAAGAATAACGGAGAAAGAACGGGAAAAGGTGGGGTATATTTATATTATTTACTGGAACATTCTTGACGTTACACTGTACGAGCTGCACTGAATTAACTGTATTATTAGAGCTACATTTTTGCAAAGTTCAACTGCAGAACTCACTTTGTAGTGGGCATCTGGATATTGTCTTTTTGTAAGCTTAATATAACTTTACCAAGAAAATTGTCAATTATGACCCTTTAAGAGACTCAAGCATTTGAAATGAGTTCACGTTTGGGACCAAAACTGTTTATTGTTGGGATTGGTTTGGTTCTTGTCAACTTGAACAAAAATGGTCATTAAAAAAGACAGTTGCTTAGTACAGTAAAAAGGTTTTAAGAGTTTGTCCAGCTATGTTTCCCTTTACCTCACTACAAAACATTAAATATGTTTTTGCAGCTCTTCCCATACCCAAAGCCCACCCGCCCCCACTCACCCTGTAGATACGATAGCTTACCTTACCCAATATTTTCCTCCCATTCATTGCTGCCAATGAGGCAGCAGCATGTCTGTGTTCGTAGAACTCAACAAAGCAGTATGGGTCATTTCCTGTGGGCTGTTAATGGGAAAACAAAAATGTTCAGGGCTGAAATGGTAATTAACACTGAAGAACTGACAAGATATGCGTCTTCTATTACAGCGCATGAAGAGCAATTTAGAGAGAGATGAAAAAGCAAGCAAAAAGCTAATCAAAACGTGGGAATGAGAACATTAAAGCAGCCCTCCCAGTTTCTAAATCAAATCTAGACAATTGTTCATAGAAAATAGACACCAAATCACCCATCATACTCACATCAACAATCATTTTGCAGCTCTTGCAGGGTCCGATCTGTGTGAAAACTTGAAGAATGAGGGGCTCTGTGACATCCCTGGACAGATTTCCCACATATCTGAAAACAAGGAAACAGAGGTGTCTTAATGCGCCTTTGTCAAACAGGAAGTAGCACGCAAACAAAGGCTAACTCACCCGGTTAGCTTTTACCCACAACAATTTTAATTTCCCATATATTTATAACATTAACCATGTAGATCAATACAGGTGTAAACAATGACATTTGGATTCAATCCACTCGTGTGTGGTCATATCTAACTAGAGGGGTCCCGGGCCCGTCTACAGCGTTGACGTGGCTGCTCTGCGAGCTTGTTAGCAAGCCAAAGATAGTGCTAGCCGGTTACAAGGGCCTGAGGCGTTGTGGAAACAGAATTTTAGTTCCAGTGTTAAACCACATTAACCTGGCTATATGCTGTTATATTAAAAAAACACCGCTTAGTAAAAGAAAATATCCTGTCGTAAATGGTGATTTGTTTATTAAAACACAGTAGCCGCTTCCAAACGAGCGCTAACAATAGTTAGCATTAAGTAGTAGCTACTTTTTTATTTAACACCTAATATGTAGATACATAAAAATAGTATCATACTCAGAGCAGTCATTGCTTTATTTTAATATAAAATACTCTTGTTGTAAAAGTAGATAATTGGCAATATTGCTGTAAACTGTTTATTAAATAGAAACAGCAGATTCTATAATTATGCTAACTAAAGCTAGCATTGGTGAGCACTCGCTTCATTTTCCCGTTCTATATATACACACACATAGCGCTGATAGCATTTACGTGATAATTGTATTATTTAAAACAGCTAAAATCCACCATTCGTAAATACATGTGGTAAAAAAGCAATGACGGAGTGTCTGCTGTTTGAGGAGTCCCGGTTTTTCATTGAAACAACAACGTGGATACATTAGCGCCGCGCCGTTCAACAACAATGTTCCCTTCGCAGAACATGGACAGAGCCATTGATACTCACAAGGTTTTGGGCTGATCATCCTCCATCGTCAAGCTTCAGTGGTTACGTGCTGGGAGCTCTTTAATCCAAATACATAAAACTAGTTGAAGCTGGACAGAAAAAACAGAAGCCGTTTTACAGGTCGGTGTGGTCAGAGCTGCTCATACAGACAGAGACAGCCCCAGTCTGATGCAAACAATAGGAAGTTGAAGATGGCGGAGGAGCGGCGTCAGCAGCGTCAACCTGCGGCGAAATGTGGTCAAATCAAAGCGCTCTTTCCACCCACACATAAAGATTCACCTCCAAAATTGTGGTATAGGCCCAATTTAGTACTGTAAACTCAGGATTAGCCGTTTTAAAATAAAAAAAAAAAACAGTATTGGTCTTGTTTAAAAGAGCAACTGACAACTAGATGCGCCAGGCAGGAATAATGGCATGTCGACCATTATACACAATGAAAATATTTGAGTTGTTGAAAATCACAACACATTTCATTGTCTGATTCTACGATTTAATGATTTTCAAGGATGCTGGACGTTTAACTAAGCGATATCAAAACACGTGCGCCGCCCGGGAATCGAACCCGGGTCGCAAGAATGGGAATCTTGCATGATACCACTACACCAGCGGCGCAGTTAACGCACTATAATGTAATGGGACTTCTTAATGTCGGACAAATACAATCCACACAATTTGTGACAGACCATTGTGTCAGACCCGCACTCTCAGGCCCATTGTTTGTTTGCTGTTCGGAATACCGCACAGGACTTATCCAATGTTCATTAAACCACATAAAATGTACATAATTTTATGTAATTTTACTATTTGTAAAGTCTACATTTATATACATTTTTAAGCGTGGTAACAAACAAAATACTGAAATACAAAATACTGGCAAAAAATCCACTATCACTTAGTTAAACGGCAAAAAAAAAACATGGATTGACAGCTCATTTTGTCACAAACTATCGTTACATATATCACATAAACCATTCGTATCTCGGAGTAGCCTACACCTCAGAGCTATCACGGGGAATAAAAAAACTTTTCGTTTGATGAAAATAAATTAATGTTACTCAAGTTTCGGCTGAAGTCCGTCACCATCACGCTACAAGGATGTTCATGATTTTATCGATTAGATGGCGCTGTCGCGAAAAACAAGGGGCCTGAGAGTCTGGCTGGATCTCATTTCTCTAAATGTGCAAACTCGATTCCTCCACTCCCTTCCTCTCCTCGTGTCTTAGTCCCGCCCACAGAGGAGCCACAGAGAGGAGAGGAGAGTAGGAGGAGGAAAGCTAAATTAAGCGTAACGGGACATCTCCCCCTCCTCAGGAGCGTCACCTGCAGCGACGTCCATTTTTGACATTTACAAATGGATCTGCAGCAAAGTCTCAAATTACCTTCAGAATTTAAATTTAATGTGATTTAAATGTTTGCCAAAAATATCTGTTACATTAAAAAAAATACATTGATAAAAGAAAATATTTTCTCTTTATTTATACAAATATAAGGGCATCAAGAAGGCACATTTAGAGAAATTAGATCCACTCCACACTCAAAAAAATGCTGGGTTGTTTCTGTAAACAAATTGTTGGGTCAAAAAGTTGGGTTGTTTGGGGTACTGTAAACACATTATTGGGTTGCTCATGCTGGGTAAAATGATTTGTAACGGGTCATTCATAAATAAACAGTTGGTTGGGTTATTTTGACCCAGCAACTGGTTTATTACTTTTTCATTCTGGAACTTTCTGGATTCTTCACTTCTGACTGGAGGAGCACTGAGCGGGCAGTGTTTTATGGTAAGTTAATATGAATGTTTACCTATATTTTTAATAAGTTGTGGTAACAGCAAGCTAATTTCACTGTTCAACATACAGTCTTTGATATGGAAGTGTGAGGGGTAACGTATTTATTCTGTGAAACATTAAATAGACACTGCTAGCCTGCTAGCTAGCTAGGTTAGATTTTTGACAAAATGCAGCATCCTTAAATCCTTAGTTGTAAACCAGCTAGCCTATATATGCAGCCTTTTGAAATATGCTGTTTAAATTGTAAATTAATCACGTAATTATTATCGTATTCATTGTGGACATTGCGTATTTAAAAGTGAGGAAAGCGTTTTGAATGAAATCCATAGGTCTACAAGCGCAGTAAGTTAGTCCCTCACAGGGCTCATACGCAAATCGGAAATAGCGATTGAGTTGTGTGTGGAAAGTCTGCTGTATTTTAGAAATATGAATTGTTATATACAGCATACTATATAAATGTTAATGCAACTTTATGTATTTTTGTCAAATTGTTTAGCTGCTAAAGAGGAGACAGCTTTGAAGGTCCTGCCAACTCTGCTTCCCCATCCATCTACAGGAGAGGAGGAAAGGTCTTCAGACCCACCACAGAGGAGGCCCACATCCATCTACAGGAGAGGAGGAAAGGTCTTCAGACCCACCACAGAGGAGGCCCACATCCATCTACAGGAGAGGAGGAAAGGTCTTCAGACCCACCACAGAGGAGGCCCAGAAGTCATTTATTGACATGCAACCTGTAAGTTTTGCTTTAGTGTTTCTACTTCAATAAGGGTGGATGTTTGCACTGTTTGATATGCTTGATAACTATGAAAGTAATTCAGGGTTACAATATTGATAATTTACAATATTTATAATTGGCCCATTTTTTTTGTGTGTGTTCAAAATTTACAAATAGTATATAATGAGTGAGTACATCATGAATCCATTTTCCAAATCGTGTCATTAAACCAATCATAAAATGTACATAATTTTATGTAATTTTACTATTTGTAAAGTCATACATTTATATACATTTTTAAAATGCGTGGTAACAAACAAAAGTACTGAAATACAAAATACTGGCAAAAATCCACTATCACTTAGTTAAACGGCAAAAAAAACATGGATTATATTGCAGCTCTAAGTTTTGTAATCACAGGTTGGGACCAACATGTTGAATATTTAAACCATGAGATGACTGGAGCATTGCTGCACATTACACCACATGAGCTATCACGGAGACATCACAGACTTTTCGTTTGATGAAAATAAATTAATGTTACGCCACGCCATTGAGACTGAGTCTTTGTTGGAGGCGGTTGATCTTTGCTTTAAAGAATGTATTCAATATTGTATACAAACAAAGTATTAAAGAAATGTATTGTTTTTAAAGAAATAATATGTTTTAAATTAAATGAGATTGAAATCACATATACATGGCCTCTCTGGTTTATTGTATTACAGAGACAATAATTATTTTACATTAAGTAATATAAAATATATTTGTAACTAATGTATAAAGGCAGTGAGACAGGAAATAACCTATTTATTTTATTAAATAATAACTATTTATTTGACTAAACTATTACCTAGCAAGAAGGTTAAATTTAATGGTTTCAAATGAATGACCCAGTAATATGGGCTAAACAGTAAAACCCAGCACTTGATCAAAGAAAATATGTTCTGTCCAATAGTGACCCAGCAGCGTGGTTAAGGTTGGGTTATTTTTTAACCCAGCAGTTTTAAGAGTGCAGGACTGTCCCTCGCTGCTCTGTGAAGCAGGGAGGGGAGCCGGAGAAGGCATTCTGAGAGGAGGCATAAGCGAGGATACACTGGAGTATCCCGGTCAAGTCAAACTCCCAGCAAACTCCTAGCGGCGATTAAAACCCCGCCCACTCCATGCGCCTTAAGGTCTTGCAGCAGCTCCATCCAGTTGTAAATGTCATAAATGGACATCGCTGCAGGTGACGCTCTTAAGGAGCCATCATCCCACTCCCCTTACAGACTCTCCTCTCATCCCCCACCATCCCACTACCCTCATAGACTCTCCTCTACCCCCACCATCCCACTACCCTCATAGACTCTCCTCTCATCCCCACCATGCCACTCCCTCACAGACTCTCCTCTCACCCCCACCATCCCACTCCCTTACAGACTCTCCTCTCATCCCCACCATCCCACTACCCTCATAGACTCTTCTACCCCCACCATCCCACTCCCCTCACAGACTCTCCTCTCGTCCCCCACCATCCCACTACCCTCATAGACTCTCCTCTCATCCCCACCATCCCACTCCCCTCACAGACTCTCCTCTCATCCCCACCATCCCACTCCCCTCACAGACTCTCCTCTCATCCCCCACCATCCCACTACCCTCACAGACTCTCCTCCCACCCCCACCATCCCACTACCCTCATAGACTCTTCTACCCCCACCATCCCACTCCCTCACAGACTCTCCTCTCATCCCCACCATCCCACTACCCTCATAGACTCTTCTACCCCCACCATCCCACTACCCTCATAGACTCTCCTCTCACCCCCACCATCCCACTACCCTCATAGACTCTTCTACCCCCACCATCCCACTCCCTCACAGACTCTCCTCTCACCCCCACCATCCCACTACCCTCACAGACTCTTCTACCCCCACCATCCCACTCCCCTCACAGACTCTCCTCTCATCCCCCACCATCCCACTACCCTCACAGACTCTCCTCTCATCCCCCACCATCCCACTCCCCTCACAGACTCTCCTCTCACCCCCGCCATCCCACTACCCTCATAGACTCTTCTACCCCCACCATCCCACTCCCCTCACAGACTTCTCCTCTCATCCCCACCATCCCACTACCCTTACACTACTGCACCTTAGCTACCAACTGTTCATACAGTACCAACTGTTTACATTTCACATCATACTTAATTGCACTGTCCATGCTCATTGCACAACCTTAAAGCTACTGCTTACCTTAAGCTAACATACAATTGTGTACATCTACCTGTAAAATTCTGTTTATAGTTGGAGACATCTGTATATTACATTTACATTTATAGTACATATTCACCTGTAAATGCTGTTTATAGAAAGAGACACCTGTAATTATATTTATGGCACACACTCACCTGTTATTGTAATAACCATCTGTATATTTATATTCATTGTACATATTACCTGTAAATCCTGTACATCTCCATATCCTGCACATATCCTGCACGTATGCAACCATTGTATATATCCTGCACTTGCTGCTATTGCACTTCTGGTTAGACCTAAACTGCATTTCGTTGCCTTGTACCTGTACTTGTGTAATGACAATAAAGTTGAATCTAATCTAATCTAATCTAAGGAAAGAGATGTCCCATTGCGCTTAATTCATCTCTCCTCCTTCTTCTCTCCTCTCTCCTCTCTGTGGCTCCTCTGTGGGCAGGAAGATGAGGAGAGGAAGGGCGGCTGAATCCAAAATCGGTTATAAGCTTATGAAATGTCCTAACTCCTTTGGATTGACACTGTGTTTTGAAACCTAAAACAAAAGAGTTGCACCCTAGAACAACAAACACAGAACCTGAATGGAGCAATAACCACTTTGCACCTGAATGGAGCAGTGTCACTAACGACTCTCCTTAGCCTTAACAACTCTCACATCAGGAGTCACACTTCCCTTTCAGAGCCAACGACCATGAGACCAGAACAGCCTGGTCCCTCAGGTTTGGTTTCAGGGGAAACTCCTCCCACTAGAGATATGAGCTCAGCTCTCCCACCAGTTGATCTCAGAATTGATAAAGTCTCTTGGAATTAGAGACAAAACGTCTTCACCTTAAAAACTGAGTCCAGATGCTTTTACTTCAACCTTTTTTTCAAGATGTCCTGGATGACTGAGAACCTTCACAGACACTTTACATTTCTGTTAAAAATAAAACTGTGATTTCTCAAATATATCATATTTGTTTAAATATCTGTCTTTCATTTGCAAGTCTTGTACATTAAGGCTTCAGTATTTGAGTGATGCTCATTTTTACACTAAAATAAAGCCTCATTACTATCTTACTATCCTGGACCAGAACCAGTCTGGGTTCAAGAGCGGACATTCCACCGAAACTGCACTGCTCTCAGTTATCAAAGCCCTGAGACTGGCAAAGGCAACATCCAAGTCATCTGTTTTTATCTTACTGGATCTGTCTGCTGCTTTTGACACTGTTAATCATCACATCCTCTTGTCTTCTCTCAGTGTGTTCGGTGTCTCTGGAATGACGTTGCAATGGTTCAAGTCTTACCTCTCGGATAGGTCATTAGGAGTATCCTGGAGAAACGAGGTCTCTGAGTCCCAACACAGGCCACAGGGCTCAGTGCCTGGACCGCTACTCTTTTCCATATACATGACATTCCTTGGCTCTGTCCTTCATAAGCATGGCTTTTCCTATCACTGCTGCAGATGACACTCAACTCCACTTGTCATTTTAACCTGACGATCCGACGGTCTCTGCTCGCGTCTCGGCATGTCTGAGTGACATCTCACTTTGGATGAAGGACCATCACCTGCAGCTGAACCTTGCAAAAACAGAACTGCTTGTGATTCCGGCCAACCCAGGGACATGCCATAACCTTTCCATTCAACTAGGCCCATCAACCATTACATCGTGTGGGGGTGGTAATTAATGATTAGCTAAACTTCACAAGTCATGTCGCCAGCACCACCTGGTCCTATAGATTCATCTTCTACAACATTAGGAAAATTAGACCTTTCCTATCAGAGCACTCTACGCAAATCCTAGTCCAGGCTCTTGTCTTGTCCAAACTGGATTATTGCAATGCTCTACTGACTGGACTCCCGCCTGCACAACCAAACCTCTGCAGCTGATCCAGAATGCAGCGGCAAGAGTGGTCTTTAATGAACCAAAGAGAGCGCACGTAACTCCTCTATTCATTAGGCTACACTGGCTCCCGGTTGACGCCCGCATCAAGTTCAAAGCTATGCTCTTGGCCTACAAGACCACCTCTGGTTCTGCACCCCCATATCTCCACTCACTAATACAGACCTACGTTCCTACCAGATCCCTGCGCTCTGCAAATGAACAACGTCTGGTGGTACCGTCCCAAAAAGGAAAAAAAATCACTCTCAAGTACTTTGTCTGGATCTGTTCCACATTGGTGGAATGATCTACCTGCTGCTACAAGATCAGCAGATTCTGTAGCCATCTTTAAAAAATGCCTGAAAACACATCTTGTCCGTCAACACCTAATTGACAAACACTGAATTCTACTTCCTTTCTATCTATTCCTTCTTCTAAGAAAAAAATAAATAACTTTTCTTTATCCTTCGCTTTGTATACTGTGCTGGGTTTTAACTGACTAGTTTTTGGTGCACTTGTGCTTTTTGCTACCTTGTGTTGTTAAAATTGCTTCCATTGTTTGCCTTATTTATTTGTAAGTCGCTTTGGATAAAAGTGTCTGCTAAATGACTAAATGCTAATTTAATTTAAATGTAATAAAATTGTAATATTTAAAGTGGCATTGCGTAACTTTCAGAAAAACCTAACAGTTACTGACACCAGTGGTCGTTAGGGGAACTGCAGTCAATGTCCTGCTTGCTCTTGCTGGTGTGCCCTCATACGTGCAGGACTGGGTAATTGGAGCAACAGACAGCCAGATACAGCTGTTCACAGGCATGACTTTGACATTTACAGAGAAGGTAAGAAAAGTTACATTTCTGCAAGTTTATTGTTTGACAGTTTGACAACAATATTTGACTCTAGTGCTGACACAGCAGTAAAGAGAACTCCTGAGACATGGGAGATATAAGAGTGACTAATGTTTTATAAAGCGTTGTTCAACACAATAAGGCAGTTAGAGCTAACACTAACTTTGTATGATATGTTATCAACTGAATGTAAAACGGCTAAAGTTAGTGAACTTATATCAGACAGGATATTTAATTTTGTTGAGTCTTTGCCCAAATGTTGGAGCACTTCATTTTTTTATGGTCAACTAATGTCTAAACAGCTGCACTGTTCCTTAACCAACTTGTGTAACACATCAGTGACAAGCTCCACAGTAACAAGATTATGACTGAGTAGAGGAGTTTTGCTTGTTTCTATGAACCATAACTGAACTAAATTAGTTTTACATTAGGTTGAGACAACATAAATGTAACCTTGCTGTATCATTTCAGCTCATCATTGTTTATTTCATCGTTAGTGTCATTCAGAATACCTCCAAAATTAAGTTTAGCACAATAAGATGACAGATATGTTTTCTATTAAAATGTTTTCTTCTCAGGACTCCAGCTCAGGAGAGTTTCAAGCTCCTGTGGAGGAGAGCTCTGACAGTGACTCAAGAAGGAGGAGAGCAGGAGCTGGAGCTGTCAGTGAGGAGGGCAGACTGAGGGGGGCTTAGCTGCTGCCAGGACAACAGAGGCAGGTAGGTTATCTCCAGATGGTTGTAACTCGTCTGCCAGGGTTTTTTCTGGATGTGACGGAGAACAGACGAGCCACACAAGGACCAGTTGAAGCAAACAGGGATCATGGTGCACCTGCCTGAACTGCAGAGTCATGCAAACAGAACTAAAAAACAAAGGCTGCCAACAGGGTGTCTTTGGCCACCTTTACTGTGGACACGTTAGTGCTGTAATAATAACAAAACATTATTATTAGTATTATGTTGTTTCATTGTGTTGGTAATGTTGCATAAATATTTCCTATTCACACATTCAGCTCTGGCATATACTAACAAAACAAACTTCAGTGAGTAAAATAATGTTTTATACTCTCACCAAAAGAAAAGACACTTGTCCACATCCTTTAGACACGTCTGTTGAGTACAGTCTGTGACAGAGCCTCGTGCTGCAGAACCTGATGGTATGACCTCTTTGTCAGAGCTTCCCACATCCAGAGGAGCATGCTGGCATCTACAGAGGGCCCACACATGCTCACTAATGATGTGGTGCAGTACACCTCACCATCATGCCCTGAAATATATTAAATTTACTACAGTTCTATTGTATGTCGTACTTTGGATCACAACTGAGAGATAAATGGATGTGATATTCACTATATTTACTATTAACAGACCAATAAATACAACGAGACAACCATTGCCAGAAATGTGACAGAGTTAGCATTAGATGGGCTGTGATAACAATTACATCCTATATTACATTCTGGCTACATTTATAAAGTTGTCATGGCTCACGTTATCTCTGGTGAAGCTTATTGAACAAACGAGCCAACGGAAGTAGCAAAGAGAAGAGTCCCTGGCAAAGTGTAACCCCAAAATACCACAGAGTTAGCATTAGCTGCTTTTATAAAGACATTAGAAAAAATAATTTGAAAAGCCAAGACAGTATCAGATTCATAAACCTCTGAAATCAGGGTCATAATTCACTTCATAGAATTCACTAGCAAGTAACTTGTAATGAGTTGTTCCTGTTAGTTTTTTTAACATCCATGTTTTACAAGCACGCTATCATTATTTAGCATTAGACAACTGAAAACAAAACACCACACTATATTATATATGGTCTGTAATGATGTCTTATTTTTTCAATAAAAAAAGCAAGCTCAAGGTCTGTTTTTATCCCCAAAGTAGCAAGATAGCAGCAGTACTCTCCACTCTGTCTATGTTCACGCCTCCTTACTTAGTGGGACTTGCTCAATAAAACATTGTTGTTTTTTTTGGTTTGTTTTTTGAGTCTGTGTCTGGAATGCGCTAGAGGCCAGTTGTTTTTCTGTTGCTCGCAGAGTCTCTCTCAAGACAAACGCTGTCAAAACGCTGGCAAAAACTCGCTGTCATAGAGGTATAGCCGCTATTCCGCGCTTTTTGGCTTTTACTCCATAGTAAAACAATAGTTTTTAGATAGCATAAACGGACATGTTAATAACCCCCAAGAGTTGTCACGTAGTAAAAACTTAGCTCTAGAGACTGGAGCCATCTTTTGTACCAGGCTGTAAACATGAATTTTATACCATTGGGTTTCTCATTATATTTCCGCTTTTGGAGCCTGCCCTCTGGTGGACGGTGGTATATCGCTGTATTTCGCTGTAAAATCGCCGTATGGCGGCGCCCTTACACGATGACCATTTTAGAGGTTCCATGGGAGAGGCTTGGGTAAACCGTATATAAATTAATAAAAAAAATATTTTAAAAAAGTGAAGTTGGATTGTGAAAACACCACTGAAGCTCCTTTCCATTATCAATAAGGAAACTCCAAAAGTCCCTCCCACAGTTTTGCCACTTTTTTTTTTCTCTAAATAAAATATTTTATTTTATATTTGTTTTTTTTTATAAGTTCTGTTATTAGATGGATAATTAAATGTGTGTGTACCAGAAATGGGACCAAGTCACACATGTGCAAGTCTCAAGTAAGTCTCAAGTCTGAACCTTCAAGTCTCAGGGGCTGTCCACACGGAGACACAAATCACTGTATCCATATACATTTTGTATCGTATTGGCCTTTCGTCCACACGGATCCGGTGTTTTTGGAGACTGAATCCGCTATTTTTTGAAACAGGGTTCTAAAGTGGATAAATCTTTCGACAACACCTTTGCGACACCCTTGCGGTGTCGTGTGTACAGCCAATCCGTATATTTTGTGAAAACGATGATGTCATCGCATCACGTGTCGGCCTCACACACGTAACAGCAACAAATAATAATGGCGGACTACATGATTGAGTTCGCTGCAGAAGCTACTAAGCTTTATTACAGCAAAATCTATTGCTTCTATGCAGTTGTGGTGAGCAACAAGCGATAATGGACAACACCATACGCCACATGCTCTTAGATCCACCGCGAAGAGAACCAGGAGAGCAACCTGGAGAAAATGAATGAGAGAGAATTTCCGCATGTCCAAAGCACTCAGAACTCAGTCCGTATATTGAAGAGCAAACAACAAACATGAGGGCACCAATTACTACACTCTAAATAAATGACTGCAACAATTTGAGAACTTGTTTTTATTAGAAAATAAATATTTAGGTCTTCGTCTTCTTCTGCAGCGCGCAAGGTTATGCGCATGCTCAAAGTCTTCTTCTCCGTGTATAGTGTATATCTGTGGCAGAATTACAGCGCCCCATACTGGTCTGCATTATATACTACATCGTTTTCAGCCGGTCGTGTGTACGCAGATATTTTCTTGAGACGACGCCGTCTCAAGATCGGATAGGGGATGCACTGGCTTCGTGTGGACATAGGCTCAAGTAAGTCCCAAGTATTTTTTTCCTGGGCAAGTCAATTCAAGTCAAGTCACAGGCTAAGTCCTACACAAAGGAGGTCCATGCAACCCTCTCGGCCATCACTGATTCAGTGGCACCCCTCAGGACAAAGCCCAGACCAACCAGACGACCTACACCATGGTATAACGAGGAAACCCAGGCTTTAAAACAGGCCTGTAGGAGTTTTGAACGCATATGGCGCAAGTCAAAAACTAATCTAAATGATCAAAAGTGGTGTTTGTGTGTAAACACCTATAAGCACGCCCTCAGCACTGCAAAGACGGCCTATTTCTCATCTCTAATCAGAGAAAACCGGCATAACCCCAGGTTTCTCTTCGGGACAGTTGCAAAACTAATCCAACCAAAAACAACTGAAGACTCCTCTCCCTTTAGTGCACAAGACTTTTTAGATTTCTTTAAACATAAAATTGAAGATATCAGGGATAATATTTTGGTTTTGTCTTCCTCAGCTCCGGGTCCCATTCACTTGGATCCACTGACCTCTCGTCTCTCAGTCCTAGATCCTGTATCCCTTGATGAGCTGACAAAGGTGGTTTCTTCATGTAAAGCAACTACGTGCCTTCTGGATATTCTGCCAGCAAAACAGCAGTTAAAGAACTGTGACCCTATGTAGGGCAAATTATGTTAAACATTATAAACTTGTCCCTGTCTACTGGCACCGTTCCTTCCCTCTTCAAACAGGCTGTGGTCAAACCCCTGCTCAAAAAACCTACTCTGGATCCTGGATGCCTAAATAATTTCCGTCCTGTCTCCAATTTACCTTTTCTATCTAAAGTCCACAAAAAAGTTGTGTTAAAACAACTTACTCTATATCTATCGGAAAATGACCTCCTCGAGCCGTTTCAGTTTGTATTTAGGGCCTCTTATTCCACTGAAACAGCTTTAGTTAAAGTGACTAACGATCTCCTCCTTCAGATGGACGAGGACTCATCGGCTCTACTGTTATTGCTAGATCTCAGCGCTGCATTTGATACGATCGATCATGCAGTGCTAATCAACAGACTAAAGAATGTGTTTGGCATCTCTGGCCCATTTTAACTACATTAAAATGTCATTCCACTAAGTTCAGAGAGCTAAAACCTAAATATAAAGTGACTTTGTTGGAATCTGGTGTCTTATTGGTATTAAATTAACAAAAAAGCAGTAATATCAAAAGCCACAAGATGGTTATACTCAATGGCTGCATATTGGCCACTGTATAAAACAAATTTGACCTCATAAATTCTTGACTATCACAAGTTAAAATTGTAATTTAAAAAAATATATGTGTTAGGTGAGACTGTACAAAGATGCCAAAAAATGTAGTTATTTATTTATTTTGCGCACAAAAACTATTCTCGTCGCTTCATAAAATGTTTGTAGAACCACTGTAGGGAGATGGGCTTTGTAACAACATCTTTAGTGCCTTTTATGGATTTTGAGAGAGAAAATAACATTGATGTCAATGAAGGACTGTCTGAGCCATCGGATTTCAACAAAACTATCTTCATCTGTGTCGAACGACAGAATTTTCATTTTTGGGTGAACTGGCTAACTCTTTGTTATTGTAGAACCGAGTAATTTTTCTGTGTGTGTGTTCAGGTGGTAAACTTAAGAATATAAGCTAAATCTCGTACCACTCAATGGAAGTATTTTTTCAAAATAAATCAAACTTATTGTGCCCATATTTGTCCCCAACACGGTATGAGGGTTAATGGCTAGTGGCTACATTATCTATTATTACATTAGCTAACTACCAACTAACTAGAGACATTAACACATTGACAAGCACTTACTGGGCAGAATAGCTCTTCAAATGACGGACGAAAGGAGGCTGTCGTCTGGCTGTCTGTGATTTGAATGTTGCATGTCTTGCAATGCGCTGTTCGTTTTTTGCCATCTTGGGAATAATTGTTGAAGCCGAAAGCGATGACCCTCGGTACCCCTCCGGCTGAGATGGTGGTGTGATATCTGATCTAAGTGAGCGTGGTGTGCGTAAGGTACGAGAGGGCATGACTGATGATAGTATTGTGATCAAGTCATGACAAAGCTATTCTCAACCTGCGCTCCAGCTGGATCAACTTTATTTTTAAAATAATTTATATATTTCAATTAAAACTGAAAACATGATGTGATTAACACTCAAGTCATTCAAGTCATTGTGTCTCAAGTCAAGTCCCGAGTCTTTAACTTCCAAGTCTCAAGTATTTTATTTTTTGTCAAGTCAAGTCCCAAGTCATAAAAATAGCGACTCGAGTCGACTCGAGTCCAAGTCCCCATCTCTGGTGTGTACTATGATTTAAAATGCAATGTTAAGCAAATAAAAAAATCTAAAATTAAAAACCAAACAAGATTATTTTTTATAATTACAGTCAAATGATAATGAGAGTCTGAAACTGGCTCATAAAAGGACAGAATCATTTGTGGAGCTGAATAGTTGAATAGTACTAACATTACTGAAATATACTTCATTTATTTAAGTTGTGTTTATTTTTTGTAAAAGGAGAGCAGTTGAACATATGTAAGTGCCTTGAAAGCCTATAGCAACATCAGCTGACATGAACTGTGATAAAATCTCACTAATGCAAAATTAAACTACACAGTTTATTGGTCAAATGTTTAAAAAAAAATTTCTGTGAACACAGCAAATGTACACTCATATTTAAACTGAAAATTATCTTCTTTAAGCTGCACTTCCTCTTCTTTTTTTTCAAAACCCCTGTGGCGTATTGTAGGTAGGGAAAGGCAATGGAGAATCCACTGATGCATTCTTGGTATTTTGGCCAAACGGAGGGCTCAGTCCTTAGAAGGAGGTGGGGTTTGCCAACAGGCCTTTGCCAACAGGCCTTTGCCCTCTCCCGTTGAGATCTGAAGAATACAAACATTACAAACAAACGTAGAAACATTTCTGAAGCAGTCCTGCCCAGTCACAGGCACAGATGTAGAAGCAGGCCTCAGGTCAGCTCCATATAGTGACAGAAGCCTAATGAGATTTATGCATACCATACTTTAAATTGGTGCCTTTAGTTGGTTTGTTTGTTGATCTTATAGATTATGTGCATGAATTTAGCAGGTGACACATAAGTAGCCCATGGAGGGGCAGAGTCTCAGGTGAGGGATAGACTCATGTCAGTTAATATAACATATGCTATGGTAATATTAATCAATTATATATTTTGATCTGCTTCCTGATTCTGAAGAGTGCAGACCTCCTCTGTTTGCTCATGCCAGCTTTACTTTTCTTTCTAGTTATCTCCACATTTAGCCAATGATTTTATGATCAACTTTTTTTACATTACTTTTTACTTTCTTTTAACTGGAATTTTATGTTTTTACTTATTTTTTACTTTTTAAACAACACGTTGGACCCGCCGAGTGACTGGAGCCTTGGTGCCTATTTTTTTTAACATGTCTGGGGTAAAAACAACTCTTTCTGCCAAAACTGTTGGACATATCAACAGGAAATCAGTGTGCTACAAACAAAGATTTTTGCTTTGGAATCTGAAAGAGGACTCCAGGAGATGATCCTGATCACACAATGTGGTAAGACTGTGAATTTAAACTTGGATGATACAGTGTCATTCCCAAAACTGAGCAAAGCAAAGGGATTTAAACAAAATGATGCCACCTGGCATAAACATGGTGCCCAGCCAAAGCAGCACTGGATCTGAAAAAAGAATGCTGACATCACAAGAGCATATGTAGCATCACCAGACATTCAGCTAAAAAACAGATTCCAACCACTGACTGAGCTAAAGATGAATGAACCAGAAAACTCTGCTGTAAATGAAAAACATGGAGTAAATAATACCTATTCTATGAAAAACAGGAGACATGAATCTGTGAAAAAGCACCAGGCAAACAGTGACAGAGAATCTATGACAAAGGTGAAGGACAGAGATATCCTGCTGCTTGAAGACGGTGCTGTCAGAGACATAAACAACAGTAGATTTGCTACATGCAGCTTTCCAAGTGCTACAGTCACTGATATAACAGCACTCCTCCCCCAAGTCATGTCCAAACACACAGGGATTAAACAGCTGATGTTACACGTGGGTGCAGTTGACACCAGGAAGGGGGAATCAGAAGTTTTAAAAAAAGGATTTCTCCAGGCTTTTAGATAAACTTGAAAACCTGGAAGTGCAATCCTTTATCAGTGGACCACTCCCAAACATCGACAGAAGGATCAGTAATGTTATGGCCAATGGCCCAGGAACCGGAAGACTCCAACGCAAACCCCACGGACACAGGCAAAGAGTAAAAATAAAGTTTATTTGGTCCGATGGTATAAAAACAAAATACAAGAACCAGGGAAAAAACCAAGGCGGGTCCGAGCAAACAATCCAGGAATAAAATATCAGAACAAATCAGATTTGGAAAAATAATAGAACCTCCACAGAAAACAAAGACTACGTTGGCTCAGACACAATGAAACACAATACAGACTCACGGTAACAGACACGACGACCTGGCAAAGAGCAGTGGAACAAACAGGTATAAATAGACAAAGACAACAAGGAACAGGTGAAACACATCAGGGATGCAATCACACAGGAGGGAAAAACACAAGGCAGGAAGTCAATAACCAAACACAGACAGGGTCAAGACATTTCAATATAAAACCAAACTCTAATACAAGCTAAACAAAATCAAATACACAACCAAACTGAAAATCAGACAATAAAGAAACCACTAATATACTAAAAAGAACCATAACATCAAACGAAACAGACTACATAAACATGAATCCTGACAAGTAAATTCAGTCGGCTGCTTGCATTGAATACATGGCTGTCCAAGGCCTGTGAGACAAGAGGAGTACACTTCATTGATAACTTCAACTTGTTTTGGCGACATGACGACCTGTTCAAATGAAGGGCCCACATCTAAACAGGGGAGGGGTCAGGAGGCTAACGGATTCATTGCATTCCCTAAGACACCTAAATGGTTCTGGACGCCTTCTTGAACAAAGGGTCCTCAGCCACTGAATGAAAAAAGCCTCTCTAGCCAAAGATCCTCCTCTGACCATGACCCCCTGTTGTTGTCAAGGAATTAAACAAAACCTTGCTAGTTCTGTGCAGCCTCGTGACTTTGATTGGTTGTTTTGATAGACTTGTGTTTGTTGCGCCAAATCAGCAACCTTGCACGCTCACTGTGCCCCACGGCGTAAAACAGCAGCCAAACAAAGCAAACTCCCACACAACACAAGTGTCTGTGGCCTGTGCACTGTGTGTGTCTTAGACAAGGTCAGCGAGATCTGTTAAAACTGAAACCCGCATTAGAAGGTCTCATTTATGAAGGATCAAGTCAAAGGTAAAAGCTCTCACTGCAGTTTTAGGTCTGTATGTGTTGTCTCTGCTACACAGTCTCTTTCTTGTGGACAAGTGAAAAGTAGCTAAGTAGTAGTAGTAGTAGTAGTAGAAAAGTAGAGCTCATAAACACAGAGAATATTCATAAATATAAACCACGTTTTGAATGATGGTCTCCAGATTAAAGCGCGTGCAGGTGTTTTTCTTCCTTTTGCAGCGGTGTTCTATGCTCCTTCTATTGTTCTAGTGAGTTAACCTGCTTAAGACTGTGGTTACATTTCTCACTTTTAAGTCCTGACCTCAGAGAGGGGCCACTTTCCTTAACTAGAAATATTTATTAATTTATTAATTTATTAATTTATTAATTTATTAATTTATTAATTTATTAATTTATTAATTTATTATAATAATAATATTTATTAAAGGGCCCCTGCAAACATGCTACTGACAACGTAGAGGGAGGGTTTTCTAAACAATGTTTGGCCTTGATACTTTCTGTTTTAAATCCTTTGAGTCTGGAATTTTGGGGGCCAGTTAAATCATAAAATTATACTCCTAATTTTCTGACACAATGGCCAACTAAAAAAATATCTAAAATGCTCCAGAATTCAAGGAATTATATCAGTTTTTATTATAATTTTCTGGGTGAGGATCCCAGACCCTCCGGCTATAACGTCCAACATACTTGCATCTGACCACATGCCCAAAACTGTTAACATGTTTCTTTTGGTGACTTTTGCCTGCTTGGCTAATGAGGTGCTTAGCTCACCTTGCATTAGTCCCCCGTTTCACATCCCCCACACTTTTGAAAAGCTTGCTACGCCCCTGTATTCAGGGTGTGGACAAACATTACTCACATTTATCAGTTCTTTGTCATGCGATCTGGTGTAGTGTAGTCTGTGGATTGGGGGGGGGTTTGATTATTACATGCGTTTATGCTATCTAAAAACTATTGTTTTACTATGGAGTAAAAGCGGAAAGCCCGGATGTAACCGCCATTTAATTACCCTGTCGTAATGACAATATGGGTGAATAGGGGACCAATGGGCGGCTAACATCCATATTTTTACAATCTATGGTTGGGACGCATAAGTATTTGAAAGTTTTGTAGCCACCAGTTACTCTTTTGTTCCTTAGTAGTTCAATTTAAGTTTTATTCTGACCAGAAAACTATAACTCTGATCTGGCAACCGTGTCTGAATCTGAAGTGGTGAAGAAGGAGCCAGCAGCGCCGAGATCCAAAACTGGCAGTTGGCTTGCCAGTGCACAGGCCACAACCACAAGAGGGCGCATTTTTGGCTTGCCACTTTGTGGTTAGAAGTGGTTTTAAAAGTGGCAGGCCAAAAAAGCGCCCTCTGGTGGTTGTGGCCTGTGCACTGGCAAGCCATTCTTAAAAGTAAGACATGTTTGTGAACAAATGATGGAAGCTGTAAATCTTTAATTATGTGCCCATTTATAGAAACTAAGTGTTTGGTACATTACTGTTAGCCTAGCTACATAGCCAGACTGGTAAATTGAGGATCGAGTGATTTTTGGAGTTAGAATGAAAATTACCACCAACTATTTGTCATTCATGTTAATATAGTAATTTTTATGTTTTTAAACAATATGTTATTCACGTTTTAGGATAAATAAAGAAACATGACATGACACAACATTTAATCAGAGGTCAGGTCACTATATAAGATAAAGAAAAGTTATAAAATAAATAGAAAGCCCTAGATGGTGATTAGTTGCTCAATGTATTGATCTAAATTAATACGCTGTAACATTTATCCACAAATTTGCAGATAAACAAGTCAAAAAAAAGCATTCTAAAATCTGGCTGGACATTGAAGCGCCCCTGTTAGTAGTGGTCTGCACCTGTTAATCCTATACATAATACCTCACGTTTTAGACTGGACAGCATAGTTTTTAAGCCCCGTCTCCCGGGGCACTACAGTGTTTTCCACTCTTCCTGCCCCAATTGTGCTTGTTTTTGTTTTGTTTTTGTCAATGACCATCATAAAGCCAAAGCAGTGTACTTTGCTTTTAACTTTGGCAAAAGACTGTCTGTGTGTCACTCACATAGTGATTACGATAATATTAACCAATTGGAAAAGATCAACAGTGGTCCACATGTCTGTAACTCAATTCTGATTGGTCCATTTACATGCTTAAGCGTTGATAAGCATCCTTTTGGCAGCTTTCATAGTTTAAGGCTGTCATCAGCCAAAAAGAAAAAGGCCATTTACTAACGAGCTTAAGGAACAATACAACTGTTTGCTTTTAGGAAAGCACATTCAACAAATAAAATACTACTTGGCCTATTGCAATCACTTAATTGTTTGAGTGTTTACTGGTGGTATATTGATTTTGTGCAACATTTTCCAGTAAGTAATTTCCATTAAGGTGCTGTCTTCTGATTTGCATTTATAAAATTAAATTTTCATAGTTATGAGGTTTGAAAATGTGGTCACCCTAGGTGTACAGGCTGTGGCCGGACGCCCGGCTTATTTTTATAACGGCTAAAACCGTGGCAGGACTTTTCGCAGTGGCAAAATACTTGCATGTGCACAGGCCACAACCAACAGAGGGCGCTTTTTTGGCCGGTCAAGGTTTTAGCTCTTATGAAAACAGGCCATCCGTCCAGTCTGAAGCCTGTATCAGTAAATTATCCAGTGCAGACTACTACCAATGTCATTGTCCAACCAGATTTTAGAACACTTTTTATTGTGTTTAGCTGCAAATTCGTGTAAATAGGTTATCTTGTATTACTTTAGATCAGTTCGTTTATCAAAGTTTTCACCATCGAGGAGTTTATAATTATTTTTTAACAGTGTAAGATATTTAAATCTGAACCTAAGGCACTGGCCTTGTCAAAACGACAAACCCGAGAAGGGATGATTTATAGACTGTCTGTAGGACTACAGCCCAGAACAGCATCAATACATGGAGGTGTAAATAATGTCTTTGTCGCCCTCTTTTGGTGGATGTAGAGTAGTGTTTGAATCAAGTAGAGCACAGTGTGTGTAAATACTATGCCATTGAAAGATTTTTATTATAAAAACTGCATGACTAAACTATAGTTTAACTAAAGAAGCCATTGTATTTATAATAATCTTTTAGAATGTGACCTGACCTCTAATTAAAACCACATTAAACCACAATAGAATCTTGTTTTTCACTTCCTTATTTCTCCTAAAACGTGAATAGCATATTGTTTAAAAACGTAAAAATTACAATTTTAACATGAATGACAAATAATTGGTCCAGGCCGTTTTTACAAAAGTGGCCGGACGGCAAGACTGTTTTCGTAGAGGCTTAAAAGTGGCTTGCCAGTGCACAGGCCACAACCACCAGAGGGCGCCTTTTTGAAAGTGTGACTTTTAAAAGTAGTAAAGCCAAAAATGCGCCCTCTGGTGGTTGTGGCCTGTGCACTTGCAAGCCAACTGCCAGTGAGTGTGGGAAGGAGCAGTCCAATAGCCACAGCAGCTACATGCAATAATGGCTTCATCTTCAGGGTGTGAACATTATGTGCGTAGTTGTTTGTTAAAAGTAAGTCAACACTTTCAAGCACTTTTTAAACTGCCTTCGATTTTCCTTAAGTGAAAGCGCGGTTCTTGCTGTTTGCAATTGCTGCAACCACTGTAGCTAATACTAAGCTAAGCTAGGCAATGCTGCTGTCATTATTAATGTCAAGCAGCATGGGTTTTGTGTTCGTTGTTAATGTCAACAATAATGTATTTCAATTATTTTGCAGTTTGTTTCTGTAAAAATGTTTCAAGTTTTTCAGCTAATAAACGCGGATAACTTCTTGGTTCATTTAAAGCATGTCTTTTTTTTTTTAATGTTCTGTAGGCACCTTGCTGTGGCAAACTGTATGTCTGCAGACTGTGCCATGACGCAGAGGAAACCCACCAAATGGACAGGTTTAAAGTCACTGAAGTCCAGTGCTCTGAGTGTCACACAATACAGAAGGTAACAATGAAGCATCACCACAGCAGCTGCAACGCTTTTATCACAAATTGCATCCTTTGGTGATGACAGTTCTTTATTTTATAGACACAACAAACCTGTGAGCAGTGCAGTGTACAGTTTGGGGAATATTATTGTGATATCTGTCATTTGTTTGACAAAGATAAGAAGCAGTATCACTGTCAGCCATGTGGGATATGCAGGTAAACAGTAATGGTTCTGTAATATTAATGTAAAGGCATATAATAACATGTGACTCAAATGGTTATTATTACTCTTATGGTGACACATAAGGACAGAGATATGGTTTATTTGCTGCAAAGTTCATTTGTTTTTCATGCGTTTTCCATTGACTTTACCAAAACAATAAAAGTTATTGTTGTAATGCAAACTAATAAATCCCAGGCCCTACATTAAACAAGACGAGGGGGAGAGCATAGTCAAATACTTTACTGCTTTGTAGAGAATGTTCTTTGCCCTTTTCATGTTATATGCCCTTGTATTTGAATCCAATCATTGATTTGTAAGTTATACTGGCTTTTGTCCACTACAGGATTGGTCCCAGGGATCAGTATTTTCACTGTGATAAGTGCAATTTGTGTTTAACCCAAACTCTTCAAGGAAAGCACAAGGTAACTATCAGGTAACCAAAATGGCTCTGTTTGAAAAGTTACATATATGACATATCTATCCTTTTCTTTTTATTTTTTAGTGTGTTGAAAATGTCTCAAGGCAGAACTGTCCGGTTTGTATGGAGGTAAGTTCTATATAACAACAGAGCATTTGACAGTTGTAAAAAGTAAACGTTTGTACTTGTATACATTTGTTTGAAATGACAGGATATTCACACTTCAAGAATAGGAGCTCATGTTCTTACATGTGGTCACCTTCTACATAAGTAAGACGGTGTTTTATTGCACATCCTTGAGATTTCTTTTTTTGCCTTTTTTTCTATCTCAACTGTACTTGACATTTTGTCCATGCGTTTCTGCAGGACCTGCTATAGCGACATGATCAGAACTGGGTATGTCAAAGGTTTTGGTCTAAATGCTCACTAAATCAACAACGGTATTAATTCAGGATAATAATCAATACTTTCCAAATCCAGGCAACAACATTAAACTACGTGAACCAACATTAGGCATCACACATTTGATTGTTGTTTTGATACAGTATTTTTGTTATAGTGCGTATCGCTGCCCGTTATGCATGCACTCAGCCTGGGACATGCAGGCCCACTGGGAACAGATAGATCAAGATATTGCCCAGTCGCCAATGCCCTTGGAATACAGGGGTGCAACTGTTAAAGTGAGTTGGATAGTATAAGTATCTACATTATATCTTTTGTGGAGTTTACAGATATATTAATATCTAAACATTATGAAAAATTGCTTTAGTTCTCTCTTTGTCCTGCTCCAGGCTGTTGAGCTCTGACTGTATAATTATGTAAAATGGGTCTTTTTACTTCAGTCAGGGATAATAACAAATATTTTATTCTAATTCCCCAAAGAGAATGTGACTAATATTTTCCACACTCTGCTGTGGTGACTGCCTATAAGTGAGGGATAAATGCCAATTCAAATTAAAAACTACATTAAAATGCATATTTTAATGATGCACTAAACTCTTTAACATCTTTGTCAGTTTGACTTTGCTGTTTATTATGGAAATTAGCCGCAACGCAATATGCGCACAAGCCTAAAGAAGCCTGTGTCACTGCCAGAGTCTTAGGACACACAGCACACCAGAGATAAACTCTTATTTATCATATGTACATTTAATTTAAAGTTTGAAGGGGTGTGTCTTTGTTTGCATGTTATTATCAGCTGCTCACATCTATGTGACATCTCAGTGTCTTTGTCTCCAGATAATTTGTAATGACTGCCAGGCCCACTGCACAGTGTCCTTCCACGTGCTCGGGATGAAGTGCGGTAGCTGCGGGTCGTACAACACGGCGCAGGACGGAGGCCTTAATCAACAAAATCAAGATCAAGAGCAGCCAGATGCAAACGGCGACACTGAGCCCGAGTAACATTGTACTTCATCTGTGGCTACACTTTCACTAGATCCATACTAATGCATTTGTTATTTTAAAATGCAGTGTGTTGCGCCTTTTGGTGACATCTCCATAACCACCTACAGTAGCCACAGAGGGACATGTCGTGTATGAACAAATTCTGTACAAATGGGTCAGAGGAGTTTGGTTTAGCATTATAAACTCTTCCTGCAAGATTGTGTGGTTTAAAAAAAAAAAACAATGCACCTTGTCCCTCATCAGTAGTTTATGGACTCTGGGCTTAGTTTGTCTAACAAGTTATTAAATGCACTTTTAAATGCTGTTGTATAATGAGAAGTTATCAAAACAGTCTCTGTCCACATTTTGATTTTAGAAAAATACTGCTTGAGACTCATTTTTTTCACCAGTCAGAAGGTTTGGTAATGATGAAAGGGGTATATTTATATTAGTACAGACAATGCATTTTTCTAGATTTTCTACTGTCTCGTTCTGACATCTAGAGACAGACAACCATTCACTCTCACATTCATTCATTAGGGACACTTTAGAGTTGCCAATTAACCTGTACATGCATGTGTTTGGACGGTGGGAGGAAGCTGGAGTACCCGGAGAGAACCCACAGTAACACGTGAAAGTCAAGCAGGCTCCTCACAGAAAGACCGGAGTTGGCCGAGGATGTTTGAGTCGGTTGGGTTTTGAACTCGCGTCACGGCCTTCTTGCTGTGAGGCAGGAGTGCTAACCACTCTGCCACGTGCACCCCCAATTTCTAGATTACATTCTAAAATCCACATCTGGACTACAGCTTTAACTTGTGTGGTATAAAGTCAAAATATGTTCAGATACAAGAAGCTGCCAATTTTAGCACCATATTTTAAACCAAGGAGTGTCTTGTAAAGTGACACTTTAAACCAAAGCCAACTGTGGTTCTATTGTTTGTCTACTGATTAAATAGCTCTCTCTGCACATCGTAAACCGTCTTCTGCACACACAATGGTAAATGGAATATTTCAGCTGCTCGCTCCAAATGCTTGAAGTATGGACCTTTTTTTTTTTTAATCAAATCGAGGGATAATAATTCAACATGCACACAAATAAGTGTTCAAGCCATCTAAATAAACAGCGCTGTTTGTGTGACCTTGGCCAAGTGACTTTTTTTAGATCGATTCTGTACATGCGGTGCTTAATGTGTAAAACTGAAGGTGGAGGAATACAGAATATTTAGGGGAAGTATTCCCCCAGCATCAAGAAGGAATAAACAGCTAAAAAAAAAACATTTTGTTTCTAAATGAGGCCATTTTAACAAACTAATGGGCAATTTCTACAGGTGAGTTATTAATCAGAGTTAAAAATATAACTTTCATTTGAAGAAACCTCTCCTGGAAAAAAAAAAGATGCTGGATCCAGTCGAATAGGACCCAGGTCCCGATTTAGGAGGTGGTTAGCACTGGATACATACAAATGCACCATTTTTAATGGGTTTTATTCTTAAATTTGTTAAAAAGTGGTAAAATGTTTTGGTATAACCTTGTTTTAATAAATATTTCAACAGCTTTGTTATACTCTACCACTTTCATGTTCAAAAATTTACAGGGGGCTGGCACCTTTAAAGTTGTGCTGTAAACAATTTCACATCTACATTTTTTTTGGACAGATTTGTATTTGTAGTGGTCCATCTAGCTTAATTATACAGTCTGTTCAATTTGATTTGTTTGAAACTAGTCAGGAATTTGCTTTTTATTAGATTTTTACCACTCTGTAAAATCTTGTTTAATTCAGTTCTATTTGAAAAGTTAAAAGTTATTTTGAATTTTTTGTTTGTCTTCCTGACCCTGGTTTGGTTTCAACAGAACCCCTGCTGATTGGCATTTTTTTTATATCCCTTTCCTTTTATATACAGTTCAATTACTTTTTCCCTTGACAATTCCTTTGCTTTTGCAATGACTCAAAACAGCAATGACAGCACTGGATGAAAGATGCAAGGGTCTGTCAGGAGCCCAGAAACTCACTGACCTTTTATTCACACACACTGATTACAAACAAACAGATCTCAGGTGAGGATGGTTACCTTTAGTAGCCATTCAAACCTGTTTGTGTCACTTGTTCATGTTATCAGGCCAAAATCATCAGACTATGTAACCAGGTAGTTTCTGTTGTCATGGTTTAAAGAGTAAACAATTGTTTGACAAATGGCTTTACCCAACCACTAACTGAGTGAAAGAAAGGTGTTTTGTGTTATCATTCATATTATCTTAAAGAAAAATGGCCAATGCTCATGGCGATTGCTCATTAACAAATTGGTGACTGTCAGATAAGATTTAAACCAGCAGAGCGCTGATCCTCTAATGCTCTAACTCTAACTGGAAACTGGTCTATTGTGTCGAAGCTGCGCTGACATCTAAAAAGGACCAGGGGGCCTTATTTATAAAGTGCGCACGCCACGTTCCACGTAGCCCTACGCATACTCTGACCCAGACATACGCACATTCCGGAGGCACAAAGGTGACCCACAAGAGGGGATGAACTGAAGCAGGTTTAACAATGACTGATGTGTTTAATATCGTTTAATTTCTTTTATTTAAAAAACACATTTTATTTGGGTATAATCATTTAAGCAAAAGTAGTGTCCTTTATTTATATATAATTTGGCTTAACATTTATCAGAATAAAGTGGTTCATTGCGTGCACGAGCGTTCAAAGCCCCTGCACGTTCGCTGGAGCGCAGTGGCCCTGGCTCTGTGTCATGGAGCGCTGTGTAAAGTGAAACATGGCAGATCCTGATGAACCAGAAATAATTGTGAAATTATGAAATGATTGAAATAATTGTTCCTGAGCAGCCCCTAATACGCTTCAGGCCTGTCACTACGACTCTCCCCTCATACGCTGGACTCTTACACCCCCTGCATTCCAGACACGCTCCTCCCTCTCTCACCTGTACTACTGCACGTCTACTGAAAAAGGTAGGCCTATTTGTTTTGTTTTCAATATGTTTAAATAGTTTGAATTTGTTTAAATTTAATTTTATGTTTAAATTATCAAAGTGGAGTTCCAGTGTCACTGCAATCATTTTAATCTGAGAGCAGCCTTCACAGTAAAACACATCCACAGGTGGTAAGCCTGCTTGGACCGACTCGTGCCTCCCACTCACTTCCGGGTTTTTTTAGGTAAAACCCACTCATCAGCGGCTCATGTTTAGACAAATTTCATTCACAAATTCATTTCCACCCAGTTTGGTCTACAGCGGAAAAGCAGTCTAACAAATGTTTGATTGGGAACTTGACTGACACTGATCTCTGGGCCAATAGTGGGTCAGTCTTAGTTGTGGTTATTAGGAAACTGGTGTGATAGAATGAAGGGTGTGATTCTTTATACTGACAAACCATTTTATACTAGTCAAAAAAAAATTTGTGGTTAGCACTCCTGCCTCACAGCAAGAAGGTCGTGAGTTCAAAACCCTGCCGACTCCGGTCTTTCTGTGAGGAGTCTGCATGTCCTCCACGTGTTACCGTGGGTTCTCTCTGGGTACCCCGGCTTCCTCCCATCGTCCAAACACATGCGTATATAGGTTAATTGGCAACTCTAAAGTGTCCCTAGTGAATGAATGTGAGAGTGAATGGTTGTTTGTCACCATCTGTCTCTAAATGTTAACCCTGCGACTAACTGGCCACTGTGCAGGGTGTACCTCGCCTCAGGCCCAAAGCTGCTGGGATAGGCTCCAGTCACCCGCAACCCATAACGGGACTAAGCGGTAGAAAATGAATGAATTTGTGGTCTCTGATTTTGATTTAAAAAAAAAAAAAAAAGCCTGCCCATTTTACTCAAAGGATTGGTCTGGCAATGCGTGACAGATTTTCAATCCAAAAGGTGTCCGGAGGCAGTTCATTCTGCATCCTTGGTATTGCGCCTTAAAATTTAATTTTAATCAACATAGAACAGACCATTTGTATACAATAAAAAAAAATTTAAATTGCTGGCCACTTAATTCAATCCCGCTGCCGTCTTTGTTTTTTAAATTTTTATTTCCATAGAATATTTAAAAATTCTGCATAGTTGAAACAAAACTGACCTCCACAAAAGGATAACCATAATGACATAAGTACAGTAGTTAAACAAAAACACTTGAGCATGCACAGTATTGGGTATTTGAGGTTCAGTAGCTGTCTCCTCTGGGAGTGTTAAGCTGTGGGGGACCGTACTGGAACGTGAAGCAAACCGGGACACCAGGACCGACGGCGACTGGCACAGCGTTGACCACAGAGAAATGTGTAGGATTCCCCTTGACGTACAGCGGGAAAGGAGTGGCAGCTGGGAAGGAGTCCTGGTTTACGGAGACATCATTAGTTTGAGTTGTGGCAGTGACATCCACACCCGTGTCTGCTTCAGGAGGAAGCTGCGCACCGTCAAGATTTACAGAGTTGTGCGCAGGGTCAGTGTCGGGCATGTCCTGAGAGACATTGACGCCCAAGGGCTCGTCCGGGATTAGTTGTAAGACGTCAGTTTGGAGATCTGTGGAGGTTTGAGGGTCAAGGGGTTCAGATGGCAGCACAGACGGGTCAGGAGAGACAGACGGGACAGGAGAGACAGGCGGGTCAGGAGAGACAGACGGGTCAGGAGAGACAGGCGGGTCAGGAGAGACAGGCGGGTCAATGGTCGCAGGTGGTTCAGTTTGCTCTGTAATATTAGGCGCGTCTGTTAAGGTTTCAGTTATCTCTGTTGGCTCAGGCTCTTCAAGTTCTTCTTCATTTACATCCTCTTCAGACGAGTTGGATTCAGAGTCGGACTCATTTGCAGCTTCACTCAAAGAGACCTGCAAAAGAGAAAATGTTAACGTGGGGAGCATTTTTTGGTTCTACCCGAAACCTTTGGATCCCAATATAGTCTGTACACTGAAAGTTGTCATCTCAATACTAGTTTGTAGAAGTAAAAATAATTTTAATATTTTAAACACTACACATTTAAAACACTGAACTCTTTTCTTGTTAAAAGTGAGTAAAGAAATGGCCTACCATTCCGTTCAGAAGACCACATTTAGGTATTTGTATTTTTGTGAGTGCCATGTTCTAGGGTTGTATAAATGAGCAGCACAAAACAAAAGCAGAGAGCATAGACCCCGTTTTACAAAATACAAGTGATTAGAAATAATCTGTAGAAAACCTCATACATTTATGCACCCCCTTTTTATCTAATCAGAATTGGGAACTCTATTTAATCAGCTGTAAACCAGTGGCACATTTTACAGGAAATACTTTAATGCAATTACTTTCTATTACTGCTTTTACCAACTGACTCTTTTTTTTAAGCTACTCACCGGTTTAGAAATCACAGCAGTCACAAAGAATGCACAAATCCCAATCCAGACAAGAGTCACTGTTTTTTCTCCCATGTTTGTTCGCTGCAAGATAATACATTTGTAAACTGACCATTTAACAAGGAGCACAAATACATACTGGATAAATAAGAGATGTTTGACATACCTTATACACAGCGCTGTATTTTACTGTAGCCAATGCACAACTCAAGAGTCGAACAGAGATCCACAACTTTAATCCAACTTCGAAGCAGCACGTCTTTTATAAAGCCGCTGTGATGTATGGGTACAGGCCGCCAGCAATCCATCCAGTAACAAAGCCTTATTTAAAGGGTTCAGACACTCCGAAATTAGATGGCAATAAAATCGTTAGAGGATAATGGAATAGCACAGTAGTGTCTATTCAACAGAAATGTAAACATGCTCTTTGTGGCTTAGAGGAAACAATAGGAGGCATCTGGGTGAGTCTTTAAATACATCTCATTTAACCTCAGTCTCACGAAAGTCAAAAGAGAAGACATTGTTGCCCTAGTCACGGAGAGCTTTCACGTTTACTTTGGTATGTTTGACGTAGCCCACAAGATGTTGGTCCTGACAAGTCTGAATGCACTGAAGCAAAATGTGTTAGTTCTAAACAAGTTCAACTATAGATACTAAAAATTAAGTGTTCTTGAACCAGTTTTAAATCCCACTTTCTAATATAGGCCTTTGTCTCATACAGAGGCCTCAAAATTTTAACATGAGCTGCCAAGAGCACAACTATTTAATGATGGCACAAACATAACTGATTGTTGTGTTATGTCCACAGTCTGTAGTGTTAAGTATCTTTTTTTAAATGATCTTGGTGCATATCAAATTTCCCTTGTCCACTAGTAAATTTTGTTTTAATAAACTTTGAACACTTGTCATATTCAAAATATCCTTCAGATTCTGCCTTCGCCACCAAACACTTGGCCTTCAGAGTCTGATTTTTAATTGGGACTAGACTGGGATGCTGGTCACTACTCTAAATTAGAGTTTAACAAGTCGGATATTAAATACCAAGACCACATGAACGCTGCAGTCTGAGAGGAAAGCAGTCGACATAGTTTGATTTTTTTTTTCCTCATGCATATAAACTCAGGAAGTCAACTGTGAAGGCTTAATTGAACGGTGAGTAGTCACAGTAGGCTCTGCATTTCAGTTATACTGGTTTTAGCCAATTGGATATCATGTTTACATTATGGGTTTAATTAATCCATATTATCTTTCCGTTAAAAACACCAGCCATCTAACTTCAGTAAGATGACTTTTAAACAGTTCCAATAACTTCCATTTTGATAGGGCCAGTCTAGCTGAAATGATATTTGTGCTTACAAGCCAAAAAAATGCAACCAACATTTCACAATAAATTCTCCAATCCGTTTATTTAAAAAGCCTTCCCTTAAATCACCGGCAAGTCTACAGAAGACACCACTTCCTGAAAAAGAGAAAAATAAACAGTTATCCCACAAGTGTAGCCAGAGGTTTTGTGATTTAGTGTTTTTACTACAAGCATTTGTGACATCCACCTTTGGTTTGTCTGTCTCGGTCTGTGCACTGGGGGTGGTCTCTGCTTTGGTCTCGATTACCGTCAGACTAATATCTTTCACATCTGGCGGACTATTTCTGCAGGAAGGAAGCATGAGAAATATGTTTCAATAATAGTATGCATTTTTAACTCAACTACTGCATGCCATTTGATTTACTAGAAATTAAAGCAACACCATTAGCAACTGACAGTTACATAGTGGAGAATCTGTCAAACCAGGCGCAGTTTAACATTAAAAAGATGAAAAAGTATTATTCAAGTAAAGTGTCTGCAACTGCCCCGCTACAAACTCGTAGACTGCTAAGTCTCAATATGCATCTAAGGTGTGTGTTCATTTGATGATACAAGTGTCCGTTGTGTGCAATATCTGGTGAAGTCTTATTACACACTGTTCTTTTTTTATTAGCAGAATTGATCATTTAGTGACACCAATTGAGCCTTGTACAGTTTACTTGTACGTCTTGTTTGGTAGTATTTGTTCCCTTATTACCACCCTTATGCCCAATTCAAGGTTGTGGCAAGTTAACATTGACTAGCATTTATTCGATATATAATCCTGCTACGCAACTACAGAATAAATACAGTATAGTCTATGAATAAATGCTATAGTCATTCTAGAACTTTTCTATTTTTAAAAAATAGTTGGTCTCTGGATTCAAGTTGCATATCCAGGAGGCAGTACCAACAAACAAAATAAACTTGTTGGTGTAAATGGCTGTGAAGGGCAGCCATAGTCATTTTAAATTTGCATTTTTGTGGCAATAGGGAATTGGTTCACCTGCTTTGGTTATTCTTCTTCCTTCTAAAAACCACTGTCACCACAACGACTGCCACCAGTGTAACCAGGACCACTGCCCCATAGAGGAGGGGCTCCTGCAGAGTCTTCAGGAGGTGGTCCTGACAGGATTCCCCACTGTACAATGGTGAGCAAACACATGCAGTTTCTCCGTTGACCTCCACGCAGCGCCCCCTACTGCTGCACTGAGTCTCACTGCACTGCTCCATGTCCAGTATCCAGAGCTCCCCACTGGTGTTCAGGGTGGTGTTCAGGTTTTTGGACAGAGCAGGGAGAGACTGGACGACTGGAGGAGAGCTTAGGAGCTGAGTGGGACCTGGGACTTTAGCCGACGACCGCTGCTTCACAGTGACACCTAAGACAAGGGATTGGGTATCAAGTCTTTAGAATAAATTATAAATTGTAAATCTGTGGTTCATTGTGGCCAATGTCACATTTTCTTAAAAGGTTGTGCTGGTTTCTTAAGATAAACGTACGCAATAACCAATTCTTAGCTGTAACTGGATGAGAACTACACAAACTAAACTAAACAAATCTCTTAAAAACACGGGACGTGTGAAATAAAGGGATCTTGAGTGTGTGAAGATAAATTCTCAGTAACTCCTGTTGAAGACGTACAGTTTTCGTCAGAGTGGTCGGAGCAGTCCACCTGTTCGTTACAGAACTTCTCAGTGGGTTGACATGAGAGCTGGTCCAAACACAGCCTGCTGCCGATGGGACAGCGCTGTTCAGGAACACAGTGCGTGGCGTTCACTGGGATATGGTCATGAGCGCATTTACACACCCGCCCCCCTGGAGTGGCCAGGCACAGGTACTGACAGTAACCATTGTTTAATGAGCATCTGTTTGAACCTGTCAAAAGCAGAAAAAGAAATGATTAACTTCACACCTGAAGAGTCTGTAGAAATTTCAGCACGACCCCTGTCATTAATCATGAAAAGACCAACTCATCATGACATCGAGCTGATGTACCGGTCTGGCTGGATTTGCTGAACACCTTCAAGCTGACCACTTCTGTAGCCACTTCAAACCACAACTTGTTTTGCTGCTGTTCGTCTCTATACCACAGTCTAGTTTTATCTGAGGGAGAACACAAGACAGTCAGTCCGAACACAATCATTAGGTTAGGCTGATAAGAAAAACCCTATGACAACATTATTTGGTAGCTGTTCACAACGTTTTTTTTGTCAAGTTGCATTTAAAGTGTTTGAGATTGGACAGTATAGTGTAGTTACAGTGTTAGCGCCAGACAGCGCAGCTAACACAAACAAGGCCCTAGTACTTGACAAAGTATGCTCATTTGTTCCCATATGTACAGTCGTCCCCAACGAGCTTCAACTTGAAATAATGCAATGTCAAAAAGAGTCACATTTTCTGGCGTTTACTTGTCCAGGTAAGACTTTAAACCCTTACGTCTCTATGCGACTTTAACCACTCTGCTTCTGCCCAGGCCTCAGTGCTTCAGCGACACTCAAATTATCAACTAAAGCCAATACAATAACAATCTAGCTAGTATTCCGTTTCTGAATAGAAAGGTTTGAAGCCCTTTCCAGTCAGAAAGGCTTGTGTTGATTGTTCATTCTTTACCACCAAGGGTCATCCATAGCAGCATGTCATCGTTCAAAGCCACAGCAGCCAGGCCATTGCCAACCTTAAACTCAACGTATTTGAGTTTATCCAGCTGGACGGAGTTTATAGTTCCCAAACCTAAAAGCAATCAAAGATGAAGTCCTCAGCCATTTTTTATGCATTTTACACATACCTCAACAATTAGTGAAAACCCAGTATTTTGTAAAGGCCGTAAAGATAAACATTTTAATTTGCTCGAGTCAAAGCTCTCACCAGTATCAGCCCAGTAAACCGATTCACCGTTACTGGTGAAGACTAGTGATGTTGGTCTCACTGCATCTTCCACACCACTCTCCTCTCTGCTCCGTCCAAGCTAGAGCATTCGACAGTGGCCACAGTGTCACCGTCCTGTACGACCAGGTTGGTGAAACAAACCTGCCCTCTTGGAGGGTGCAGGGCTATGGACTCCACTCTGCCAATGCCCTCTTTTAAAACAACAGCGGTGTGTGCCTCTGTTGTGGAGGTCACCTGCAGTCTCTGCTGTTTGCTGCTGCTCCAAAAGATGTTTAAAGTGACCCAGTCCAGTGCCATGGCAGTAATGGTGTCATCCAAGACTTTGAGGAGCTGGCTGTGGGCGCTCAGGACACCGTCTTTCAGATTGAAGTAGCTGAGAGAGGTTGTGCCATCGTCTGTTACAAATAAGGACTCGTCTCGCAGGCTGTAGTCCATGATGGCTGCCTGGTTGATGCCTGGCAGTTGCCGGGCAACATGCTCGGGCCAGTCCTTCAGCCCTGACATTGTGTGTCTGGACTGTAGGTAGATCTACACACAGAATTATTATTTAGATTAAATGACATTCTGAAAAAAAAATTAAAGGTTTAAGTAAAAGCATCTCGACTCAGTTTTGAAAACTGTCCAGATGCTTTTCAAACTTTTTTTCAAGATGTCCTGGATGACTGAGAACCTTCAGACATGACACTCTACATTTATAATGTTTTAATGGGAGACATTTTGGCAATACAAATATAATTTTTTGAAATTGTAAGTGTGCATTTATATAGCGCTGTTTTGCACCCTTCTCAGGCACCCAAAGTGCTTCAATTTACCCCATTTACACACATTCACACCTTGTTGAAAATAACAAAGGTCTGTGAAGGTTCTCAGTCATCCAGGTCATCTTGAAGAAAAGGGAAAAGCAAAAGCATCTGGACTTTGTTTAAAGTTAAGTTTCATCTCTAATTCCAAGAGACTTTATCAATTCTGAGATCAGCTGTAAGAGCGCTGAGCTTATATCTCTAGAGGGAGGGGTTTGACCGGAAACTAACTGATGGTACTCGACTGTTCTGGTCTCATAGTTGTTGAAAGGACAGTGACTCCTGATGTAGTTAAAGGCTCAGGTAAGTCGTTAGTGAGTGCTCCATTCAGGTGTTCTAGAGTGAAACCGTTTTGATTTAGGTTTCAAAACAGTTGTAAATACTAGGCAACATGAATCTCAGAAGTAAACTGTACCCCAGAAGGTAAATGGAAAGAAGACCACCACATCTGCAAAGACTGGATACCCCACACACCTGACTCTTTACATTTTACCAATGAAAGCCTTCACATTGTAGAATAATGGGGCATAAGGAACTTTGTACATTTTTAAGTTGTCTTTAAATGGGCTCTCCGTTTTACTCTGAACCATAGCTATTTTCTAGCATAATGGCCAACATGTGTGCATAGCATTTGCATTATGTTAATACCTGAGTGACAGTTGAAGGTGAAAGCATCAGGAGGAAATCTGTATTGACCAGACTGGAGCAGGTCAAACCATCATCAGACAGTAAGAGCCCAGAGGGACATTTACACACTGCTTTGGGGCCCGGGGCCAACACGCACAAGTGGGAGCAGCCCTTCATCTCACAGGGATACTCTGCAGACATCTGCAGCAGTGGGTGGATTATCTGGCAACAATGTTCAGAGATTTAGTTGAGATTCATTCAGATGTACAGATGAATTACCAAACAGTTTCTTCACCTTCACTCCAAAAGGTTGTCTGGGCCGTTTGAGGAGAACATGGCGGTTTTTGCCAGTGAGTTTATGGGCTGTCTGCACCACTCTCCTCTTGGTGTCAGACCAGTACAGCATGTCGTTGAACACTGCCAGGGAGAACGGGTTGGTGGTCTCTTTCATCTGTAGGATCTGAACATGGAAACAGCATTTTACATAGTACTCCATGGAAAGTCAGGTGTAGTTTGCAAACCATGAGCACCAGCAATGTTACTTGCCTGAGAATACTCTAAAGTAAAATTATCAAGTTAGGTGTAATGTAGTTCAAAACACCTGTATCCCATTTGTGTTTCTTATACTTGAATATTAGACTTGAAATACTCTGATGAAAGGTTCTAAACTGTGGAGTATTTGTCTCACATAATTTAGACTGAGATTTGAACTGATAAACTATACTGTGACTACTTGGAAAAGTAGTAAAATAATCAAAATGGTAGAATTAAAAGCCAAGGAAGGAAAAAAATAAAAATAAAAAATTTGTTACATCCAACCACTGTGCAATTCCAGTCCTACCTGAATGTCTTCACCATCTAGCGTCGCAGATCCAATTGCTCTCAGTCTTTGGTCCGTCCAGTAGACTCTGTTTGAGATGGCGTCTATGGTCACCCCCACGGGCCAGCCAAGACTGGAGGTAACAACCGCCCTCCTCTCCGACCCGTCCATCCCGGCGCACTCAATCTTAACTACATTACCGATCTCCGTCCAGAACATCAACCTGATCATAAAAAGACTTAATATGGCGCTTTAAAACAGTATTTAAAAAATTATAAATCTATACACACCCCTTTTGTGGGAGCAGAGCCAGAGAGCGGGGCTGGTCTAGGTCTTCATCCAGAACAACAGTTAAGTCTGGTGACTTCACAGAAGCAGATGGGAGCGTAATGGCAAATATTTGACTGTTCACTCCATCTATCCAATACAGGTTCCTCCCCAGCCAGTCCACAGCCACAGAATCAGCTCGGACACCTGCCATAAAGATCAGTCACATGTGAATCATAGCCTAAAGTATACTCTGTTGCAATCTTCCAGTGTTTAATGTTTCGGAGAAAGGCCTTTTTAATATCCGTCATAAACCCCTTTATGGAGAATACTACATCAAGGACCGTTACGTCGCCTGGTATGGCGCAACCAGAACCCCACCCTGGAGCCAGGCCCAGGGTTGGGCTTGCATGCTTCCACTTCAATGCCTACGTGGGCAGTGACACCCACTACGTGGTTGTGGAGGCAAAAACTCAGGTCTGGGAGGAGTTCGGTGAGGCCATGAAGAAACAGTCCCCTGCCACTGTTTACAGTGGAGGTGGGAATCTGCTGATTTCAACTGGGGATATTGTTGGGTGGTGGAAGGAATACGTTGAGGATCTCCTCAACCCCACCAACACGTCTTTCACTGAGGAAGCAGAGGCTGAAGGCTCAGAGGTAGACTGGTCCATCACCCAAGCTTAAGTCACTGAAGTCCTGAGTACCTCATGTCTCTGGATGTTGTGGGGCGGTCTTGGTTGACACGTCTCTGCAACATCGTGTGGCGTTAGGGGACAGTACCTCTGGACTGGTGGTGTTCCCTCTTTTCAAGAAGGGGGACTGGAGGGTGTTCCAACTACAGAGGGATCCTCCCAGAAGAGCTGGAGGAAGGGTCTGGGTGACTCTGCCCCCGCAACCAGGCGCCAAATAAGTGGTAGAAGATTGATGAAATCCTTCATGATTTATAACATTGTTTCATCCATGTACAGTGGCAAGTACGTGAACCTTCTGGAATTTCATGTTTTCTGAATAAATTTGTTACAAGTGGGATCTGATCATTTAGGTCAAGGATATTGACAAAAGGTCAACCAGTTATTAATTGTACTAGCTCACTTTTTCCACTGTCATTTTTAATGTTGAGTGTGTTCAATAAAGATGATTTTATTTTGTGTAATTATTTTTAGACTCATTATGTTAATACCTTTGACTTAGAAGATAAGGTTACATTTTAAAAAGACAAATTTATTCAGAAAACCATGAAATCCCACCATGAAAGGTTAAACTTTCTTTCCACTGTATACACATTTTACCAACGATGCATGGTGCGTGCCTCTTTGTAATTACTATAATGCTCTGGTTAGGAACTTAAATTTCCCTAGAGATCATTAAAGTATCTAACCATCTAATTTTACCAACATGCAACCCATAATCCTAATTTAGGCAATGTGCGGTTTGTTTCATTTTGAAACATTGTTTCAACAAATAATGAATCTGTCCACATTAGCATTTTACCCGCACTGAATACACTGTAGTCATACTAAGATCAATAGAACATGCTTTGACATGTCAGTGTCTCCATTTTGCTAAACACTAGGATGCCAACTCTGCATTTTAAATTTACACCAGTAATACAAAGACAAGGAACTCTTAAGCGGAAAAAAGATTGAAAATCTTCTTACATTTTTTAAATAGGGTTGTAGGTGATACTTGTAAATTGTGTATTATAACTAGCAGTAGATTACTGCACACCAATAGCAGTTGATCCCACAATAACACCTGTTCAATGGAAAAATGTACTATAAGAATGCTTTACGTAGAGCACTTCTAAGCGGAAAGTTATTTGTTCAGTGAAGACTCGTTTTGTTAAAAATGTGCTTTTTCTTTAGCACCATAGACTGAACTGCCTCAGGGTCTGGCCAGTAAAAAAAAAAAAAAAAAAGTTTAAGTTACACTTTGTACCCCCATTGTTAAATTCACTTCCAGCACATTCAAAATCCACAAAGTGGCTTCAGTGCTAACCACTTTCAACACACCAGTTTAAAAATCCCACCTTTAATAAGAGTCCCTGTTGTCTTCTGATCCAGTGAAGACCACTTGATGCTCTCCGTGTCCAGACTGTCCCAGTAGACCCTCTGATCCCTCCAGTCATAGTCCAGAGACAGGATGGCTGCCTTGGCGGAGGAGGGCAGTACGTCCACACTACCACTGCGCAGGCCGAGCAAGAAGAGGTCATTCAGGATGGACGTCAACAGGAACGGTTCACCTAAAAATATAAACAAAATAAAAGAAATTGTATTACAAGTCTTAGTTTTGGTGTACATAAATAGAACAGTCCAATTAGAAAAGGAGCACTTGTAGAAAAATGATTGTGTAAAACTAGGCAAGAACTCTATTGCCAATTCAGACTGTTCAGAAGACATTACCAGTGATCTTGCAGTGTTGTCCGTCAGCCTCGATGATGTATCCCTGATGGCAGTCACATTTGTAGGAACCAGGACTGTTTTGACAGAGCTGGCTGCACATGCCTGGCCTCTGCTTTTCACATTCATCAATATCTGCACAGGTGACGTTGTCCTCTTGGAGTCTGTATCCTCTTGCACAGCCACACCGCTACGCAGACAATATAAAATGTTTTATTTAGCCAAAAATTATGCGTCATGTGCTTCTTCGGACAGAATATTAGTCTTACCCTTTCAATAATACTGCCGCAACTAAAAAATGTTTTGCCACATGCACAGAATAGCATTTATCACCAAAAACAATATGCAAACTGATATAAATGAATCCATTAATCTTGTGCATCGTGTGTCTTAAATGCATCAGTTTTGAGAAATACCAACTATAATTCAGACTAAGAAACAAAGACTCACTGCTCCCTGTGGTGTACTGAAGCAGATCTGGGAACAGCGGCGGTTGTCCTCATCTGTACATTTGACCTGGCAGCTTCCTTCTTCGTCCGAACCGTCAGCGCAGTCCTTAACGCCGTTACAAACCTGGTCAGGATTTAGGCACTCCAGACTGCCGCACTGAAACCGATGTGGGGAGCACTGTGCCATGTCACCTGGAAACAAGCAGGCAAGTATAAGACTCACAATAAGTTCAGTATTTTCTTATAAAAAGAGCCAAAGTACAATGGACTCCACCCCCAGTTGATCTGAAATGAATCGCCATTTTACAGAAGCATTTAAAGATTCTTTATGAGTCTGTTTAAATTTTCAACTGGTCAACATTTTTAAATTATGCTACTCACATTCAGTCTCATCAGTTCGTCACAGTCTTTCATGCCATCACACCTCCAGGATTCAGGGATGCACTTTGTCTTTGATTTACATGGCCACTGAAACTCTCCACAGGACACTTGAGTCACTGGGCAGTCCTGAGAAGAAAAAAATAAGGACAATAAAACTATCCAATCATTTTTGAAAACCTGTAAATCTTATTTTCAAGTTCCTACTTTCACTTTACGTTCTACACACGGACAAAATTGTTGGTACCCTTTGGTCAATGAAAGAAAACTCACAATGGTCACAGAAAAATCTTTATTCTGACAAAAGTAATAAATAAAAATTCTATGAATGTTAACCAATGAAAGTCAGACATTGCTTTTAAACCATGCTTCAACGGAATTATTTAAAAAAATAAACTCATGGAACAGGCCTGGACAAAATTGTTGGCACCCCTAACTTAATATTTTGTTGCACAACCTTTTGAGGCTATCACTGCAATCAGACGATTCCTGTAACTGTCAATGAGACTTGTGCACCTCTCAGCAGGTATTTTGGCCCACTCCTCATGAGCAAACTGCTCCAGTTGTTTCCGGTTTGAAGGGTGTCTTTTCCAGACGGCATGTTTCAGCTCCTTCCAAAGATGCTCAATAGGATTGAGGTCAGGGCTCATAGAAGGCCACTTTAGAATAGTCCAATGTTTTCCTCTTAACCATTCTTGGGTGTTTTTTACAATGTTTTGGGTCATTGTCCTGTTGCAAGACCCATGACCTGCGACTGAGACCAAGCTGTCTGACACTGGCCAGCACATTTCTCTCTAGAATCCCTTGATAGTCTTCAGATTTCATTGTGCCCTGCACAGATTCAAGACACCCTGTGCCAGATGCAGCAAAGCAGCCCCAGAACATAACAGAGCCTCCTCCATGTTTGACAGTAGGGACAGTGTTCTTTTCTTGATATGCTTCATTTTTCCGTCTGTGAACATAGAGCTGATGTGCCTTGGCAAAAAGTTCCATTTTTGTCTCATCTGTCCATAGGACATTCTCCCAGAAGCTTTGTGGCTTGTCAACATGTAGTTTGGCATATTCCAGTCTAGCTTTTTTATGATTTGTTTTCAACAATGGTGTCCTCCTTGGTCGTCTCCCATGTAGTCCACTTTGGCTAAAACAACGACGGATGGTGCGATCTGACACTGATGTTCCTTGAGCATGGAGTTCACCTTGGATCTCTTTAGAAGTCTTTCTGGGCTCTTTTGTTACCATTCGGATTATCCGTCTCTTTGATTTGTCATCAATTTTCCTCCTGCGGCCACATCCAGGGAGGTTGGCTACAGTTCCATGGATCTTAAATGCCTGTATAATATGTGCAACTGTAGTCACAGGAACATCTAGCTGCTTGGAGATGGTCTTATAGCCTTTACCCTTATCATGTTTGTCTATAATTTTCTTTCTATTCTCCTGCAACACCCCTTTCCTTTGCTTCCTCTGGTCCATGTTGAGTGTGGTACACACCATGTCACCAGACAACACAGTGACTACCTGAAGCCCTATAAATAGGCCCACTGACTGATTACAAGATTGTACACACCTGTGATGCTAATTAGTGCACACCTTGAATTAACATGTCCATTTGGTCACATTTACAGTCTTTTCTAGGGGTACCATCAATTTTGTCCAGGCCTGTTCCATGAGTTTATTTTTTTAAATAATTCCGTTGAAGCATGGTTAAAAAGCAATGTCTGACTTTCATTGGTTAACATTCATAAAATTTTTATTTATTATTACTTTTGTCAGAATAAAGTTTTTTCTGTGACCATTGTGAGTTTTTCTTTCATCGACCGAAGGGTACCAACATTTTTGTCCACGTGTGTCAATTACCAAAAAACATTTTAAGAAATTAAAAAAAAAAATCATAGTGTAGGAACATGTATAAAAGATGCATGTATGCGAATGTTGACATGTGCAGTTCATGCTCCTGTCTTTATATTTAAAGTAGGGATGTAATATTGCAATACCAAATTTAAAAATACTGTTGCAATTTTGATAAATCTCTTGAATGCATTTCAGTCTTTAAATGTAACTTGCATATTGCAACTCACCATTCTTTAGGCACATCGTGTTAAAACAAATGTTGGAATATAAATGCCTACTTTAGTTTACACCAACCCCCTCCCACCTTCTCATCAGTGCCATCCTTGCAGTCCTGGTCTCCGTCACAGATCCACTCCTGCACCAGACACTCTTTGCTCTGAGGACAGCGCTGCTTGGTCGTGCAGACGGGCGGCTTGGTGCATTTCTCCTCATCCGATTGGTCTGGACAGTCGGGATGGCCATCGCAGTGCATGGATGCTGTTAAGCACTGACCGCTGGTGCATTTAAACTCGCTGGTGCTGCATGACTCATCAGCTATTAAGACAATAGCCAAGGAAAATGTACAGTACAAAAATCAGTAATTTCGGATGTAATGGACATTTGCAATAGAGATTTGTGGTTTAAGGCCAGTAAAGAGATGGACAGCACATTTGTCATTTCCTAATATAGCATTGGTAACTCAAATATTTTTCTTCAGTATAAGACATACAATAAGGGTATCAACTTCCATCCTCATTTCAACATATTGATTAAAATAAGTTTATACATTAAATTCATAGACAAGAGTATTAGTAAAAAGGTACTTATTGCACTGCGTTTCAACCAAAAAATAATCAAAGCCTATGTTTTAAATCCCAAGGCAGAGCTACATTTATGTGTAAATTTCAGGCGTAACGCAACATACCACAGTTGGCCTCATCGCTGCCGTCCTTACAGTCTCTCTCCCCATCACACAGGAAGCTGATGGGCACACAGCGGCTACGACTGTCACAATGATGGGAGCAGCCTTCTATGAGATTTGAACACTCCCGCTCATCTGATCGGTCCTGACAGTGGGGCACTCCATCACACACCTGGCTCTGCTCAATGCACTTTTTTCCATGAGCACACTGGAACTGGCCTGCAGAACAAATAGTATTTTAATATTGTATCAGGTGGAGCAGGTATTCCATGACCCAAAGAACAGCACAAACTACAGTAACTAATCAAATAATTTTGACCGCATCACATTTATTGCATTCATTTTGGGATGTGTAGTTTTTATTAAGCCGCTGTGCATCAACGCAACTTCCTGAAGCTCCTTTCCTATATCAATAAGGAACCTCCTAACATCTTACTGTTGACCTTATGACGTAGCTCGCAAAAGTTTAAGTGGATCAGTGGTTAGGGACAGGAGCTATCATATAACCGGATTCAGCCTTTAATTTTATTTCTGTCGCACTATTGAGAAAATAGATCGTACGTCGCACCTTAGAGCCCTGTGGAGGAGAGTAAAGTCATGTGACTGACAAGATTAGTTCAGATGTTATGAAGTGAATATCTTAATGGAGACTAAAATATAAACTTAAGTGAAATAATTCACGTTCGGCCTATAGTCAATGCGTTTGAAGTGTATATTCTCAGTATTGTTGGGAATGAGGAAATGGATTGCCCAATTAGAGAGTTCCTGAGGACTGAGGCAAGTTCCCTTAGTAACTGACTCAGATTAACTCCTTCAGTGAAACTGAAAATCCAGGGTTTCCCTTTTTCCAGGGTTAACATACTCTGATTTTGGACTAAACCTGCTTCTTGAAACAGGGGCATTATGGAAACTGTTCAGGGTTTAACTTGGGAGAAAACCAATGGTGACACGTTCCACCACCTCTCAAATCAGGTTCCAGCACCCCCTGTGGCAATATACTGTAGTTACCTGTTGGACACTCTGATGAGCAGTCTTCCTCATCTGAGCCATCTCTGCAGTCTTCTTCTCCGTCACAAATGTGGCTATAGAGGACACACTCAGAGTTGTCTTTGCATGGCGTGGATGTCAAAGAGCATTTGAGCGTAGAAGAGGGAGAGGTGGGAACCGAAGCAGTGACTGCATCAATGTCTTCCTCCAAGTCCTCTGCTCAGTGCATAGATTGTATAATAATACAGTGACAAACGGGGAAAAAAAAAGTATACATGAAATGGAGAAAATTACTTAAAATAACTTGAGTAAAACTTTCACTTACCGCAGCTGGCCTCGTCGGTGCCGTCTAAGCAGTCGTTCTCGCCATCGCAGAGGAAATTTGCGGGTAAGCAGCGGCTCTTGTTGTCACAGTGGTGAACGCATTCGTCCTTCGTCGTTGTGCAGTGAAACTCATCGGAGCGGTCCCGGCACTGGGCTTCACCGTCACAGACCTGCTCCTTATCGATGCACTTCTTCCCGTGGGCACACTGGAACTGGTCTGCACAGAGGAGTTTCAAGTTAAGCCATGAAAGAGTCAAACTGGGCAACTCAAATGATAAGGTTTGCCATCATTACATCTGTATTTATGGGCCAGTCCAGCTCCAGATGTACACCTAGGTATTCTAGAAAGTTGGACACTATTTCAATATCTTCTCTGATAGTCTCAGTTTGAATTGGGGGTGTACCACTCTTACGTCAGTGTTTAGAATGAGGCTGTGGGATCATTTTGAAACACCGGCCAGAGTATTTCTGACAGGAGTTATTACGTCTTGTTCATTTGTGTGCTTTTTTACTTTGGTCTAATTTATAGCCTGTTAGTGTGGTTATAAAAAGACCTAAAAAATTCCAACACAGCATGATTTGAACTACAACAGTATACTTCAGTTAGTTCAGGACATTGTTCTTACCTTCAGCACAGTCCGCTGCACAGTTTTCTTCATCAGACCCATCTCTGCAGTCCAACTCTCCATCACACACATGGATGTAAAGGATACACTCGGAGCCATCGGTACAAGCCTTAGACCCTCTGCTGCACTTCAGAGGAGTGCTCCCAGATGAAACAACTGCGTGGACAGAGGTAAAAAGCAAAGTATGTAAAGAGTTTAGTGAGTAATGTTTTGTAGTTGAATTATTGGGGGAAATTCAATTGGAGCACTTTTAATTCACCTGTCCCAGCTTGTAACAGACCTGACAGATGTAAGAAGAGTAGACTAAGTAAATAAACAATACCCATTGCATCAAATAAAAATAAAACGAACCAAAAGCTGCCAGCTTTGTGCAACGGGGGTTTTTAAACAGCAAACAGGTGGGTCTAATGCACGTTAATTGATTCCCAAATGAGTGGGAGGGGCTAAAGGAAAGATTCCCGGTTTTTACATAAGTGGAAAACTACCAACTACACTCTTTCTCCGGGTTTTCCAGGCCGTGTGGAAATCCACAATAATACAAGACAAATATCTATAGCCATATGAAATCAAATAAGGAATATTAACGATTATAGTGGTTTCGCATCAATTTGTCTTGTCTAAACAACCACTAAAGCAAGAAAATGGTCACTTACATTGCTCCTACGTAAGCTAATGTAAGGCTGACTTTGCGTTTACATTCAAAAGCTAGTTAACTTAATACTTCTGTGAAACTGTAAAATAAAAGTAAAGGATTGTGAACGGCATTGGCCGAGTGGCCAGTGGTAAAACGTAAAATTGTCCAATGGTTGAAGGATGGGAGGGATTAAGAGGTCCTACGTAGCCAGCATGTTTGTTGTGCTGTTCCGATCAACCAAACCTACCTAACATAACTAGCTCCTGTAGCAACTTGAGAAGAACCGTCAAAATTTGCTGCGGTTCAAAACAGTTCTGGCACTTTTATAGTATTCACAGGATTGTCCACGTCCTTTCTGTGAAAAGGTGGATTTTCGGACTGTAAAACTGGGGTAACTATTAAAACGCCTCTGGCTTTTCTATTGACTTTTAATGATGTTTTTATGTCTGTAGCCTCATTAGCGCGAACCACTTCAGAAGTCTGAGATGCTAACACATTTCTGCACCTAAAACTCACAACCCCGGGTAAATAAAACGCCACCACCTACAGATTTGTTAAGCCTTTGCATGTATATAAGGTTTATTTACATCCTGGCATGAACAAATAAGCTGACGATCAAAGTAGCGCGAGTTCACTGTTGCGCATTGGAGGGTTTTCATGGATCACAACAAAAGATTTTGATATCAAGCTGAAGCTAACACAGTGAAGCTAACGGCGTTAGCTGCACTAGCCACTCGATGACCCCTCCTTGATTTGCCTCAATTGCACTTTAAATGATCAAATGTTTTTTATAGCTGACAGTTGGCTACCACCAGGCCAACAACACTGAAGTTGATGTGGTAAATTGACTTGAAATGCTTCCCACGGACAGCTTATTAGCCGGTGGTGTTCCAAAAAGCTATCGCCTGTCAAAAACTTTATTTAACATGTAAGAAGAGACTGGTAATAAAGGCTTTATAATGAAAAAATTTAAATTCGTTGTTGTAAGGTTTATGTCAGATGAGAAACATTTAAGGGTGTTTGGTATATTTATAAAGATATTTCCAGTGGTCCATATAACGGTATACATTTTAAGTCAGTAAAATACGTTTCTTTTCAATACACAAGTGCCAGTAAATTACAATTATCATCCTATGGTAAACAAATATAACATTCTAGACACACATCAATTATTTCTCCCTGTAAATGATTTTATCTCAGATTGTAATCCAACATGTAACTTTGTATACTCTTCTGTTATGGCAATTGTTTTTTTGGCACAATAGTGGCCTCTAAAACGAGTTGGTGTTATTGCTGGGGTGACTGTCACAAGATAATAATGGCTTTGAGAAATGTCTGACGACTCCCACTGTAATTTATCCATGACTCCTCTTGTTATCTTGTCATTGTTGAATGCCACTGTACAAGTTACCTTTCTGTGTAAACGTAATTTTGCACGCTAGTTAGCACATAGAAAATGTTTTAAATTGACCAGCTAAACAAATATTTCAGCCTGGAGCAGGCAGTGGTATCATATAATATTTCAACATACTCTATATATTGAAGTCATAACCCTTTATTGATGTTATTTGACTGTTGTTCAATATTAAGATGTTGTATAGAGATATAAGATGTTTTGCTTAACCTAACTTGTCTGTGACTCTTTCTCAAAGTGTCTTTGGACTTCATCCTGGTAACACTGGCTTCCACACTGTGAGCCACTGAGCAGTAGAGGGGCCCCTCCAAGCAAGGGCCCAAAACTGTAGCTCCACGTACCCTCTGAATGTGCGAGAGCTTGTTACGGCCTGGCCAGCAGCTAAGTCGAAATGTCCTCCATCTTGCCGTTTACCCCTCCTGTCGTCAAGAGACTTCTGGGCTGGAAAAAGTCGTCCAGCGGCCCGGGAGGCGCCGGCGGTGGGGAGCAGAACAGCCAGGAGGAGAAATGGTATGAGAAAGCAGTGAAGAGTTTAGTAAAGAAGCTGAAGAAGACAGGACAGCTGGATGAACTGGAGAAAGCGATCACCACGCAGAACTGCAACACAAAGTGTGTCACCATTCCCAGGTAAAACAAACGCATTTTTGAAGTTGGGTTTGGAAATATATATATATTTTTTAATTGAAATTGATGACAATGTTATTAGTTTAATATGGTTTGTAATATTGTAAGAAGAGAAGGACATGTTTCTATAGTGAGAAAAGATGTTGGCCTTGGATATACATAAATGCTGAATGGAAACATAGACTTAGTTTACAGAATACTTTCTGTTATTTCTGCAGGTAGCTCATTACTTCTTATGGCTTGAGAATTGGCACTAAACTTTATTATGTTAGTAGAGATACAATTTCAATCAGCTTTAATTATTGTATTAAGTGCCTCCTGCTTTTTAACTTGAAATTAAAGGCTTTAACTGTAAATTAAAAGGTACCAGAGTTTTCACTTAAGTAATCAGTTAGCCTTATTGCTCCCTGGTTCTTAATTTACTTTACCTTTTTAGAAGTTATTACAGTAGGAACATTTTAATGTTATACTAGATTCAAATTACAATATTGCTGAAGTTTGCTGTTACAAGAAAACGTAATTCAATTTAGCCTCAGCACTCATAAAAACTATCATTACTGTACATTGTATTGAAAAGATAATACGAAATATGTATGTACAAATACAAAATGTGAATGTGTGACAAAATAACATAACTGTAATAATTGTGTGGTGACACTGCAATTCTAAGACATTTTTGATACAATTTGCTGGGCTATTGTTCTTGCTCTGTGCTTTATTTATTGCAGTCTGTGATTTATCAGTGTTTGCAAAAGAATGCACCATTTTTTTCCCTTTTATCTGAAATCATTAATTGTCGTATGTTTTCTCTGTGCACAGCAATTGCTCTGAAATATGGGGACTGAGTACACCAAATACGATAGAGCAATGGGATACATCAGGACTTTACAGCTACCCTGACCAAACCAGGTAACTATCCTCAATTATTGGTGAAGATACTATAGTGTTATGTATACTTCTGTAATGTGTAATCACTCATTATCATCACTATGTTGAAGGTGACAGACTTGTTTTTTTTTTTCTTATTCTTTAAATCAACTCCAGATCTTTGGATGGGCGCCTACAGGTGTCCCATCGAAAGACCCTCCCCCATGTGATCTACTGCCGTTTGTGGCGATGGCCAGATCTCCACAGCCACCACGAGATGCGCGCCATCGAGGCCTGCGAGTATGCCTTCCACCTCAAGAAGGACGAGGTCTGCATCAACCCATACCACTACCAGAGGGTGGAGACCCCAGGTAAGAGGGTACTGTTCAAACACCCTGAGCCAAAAAGTACATACTTTACATATGTGGTGGATACATACTGAATTTATAGGCTTCAGATCCTTGCAGAAGATAAAATTGAAAGTGGCACAACTGGCTAGCAATACACATGGTGCAGACATGATTACTTTTAAAAATAAATGCACTTGTGAGACTACTTACTACTACTTAATTTGACACAAAGCACATTAGTCATTTTTTTTTTTTACTTTTTGTGCTGTAGTGCTGCCTGCTGTCCTTGTGCCAAGACACTCAGAAATCCTGACTGAGCTGCCACCTCTAGATGACTACACTCATTCCATACCCGAGAACACAAACTTTCCCGCAGGAATCGAACCTCCAAACAACTACATACCAGGTTAGTTTATCTAAACGCGTAGCAAACACAATCAGCTCAATGTGACACATAAGTAAATCTTTTGTATACAACATTTGTGCAGAAACGCCTCCACCAGGATACATCAGCGAGGATGGAGAGGCCAGTGATCAACAGATGAATCAAAGTATGGACACAGGTATCCTAGACTAGCACTTTCTCCTTTTCTCCTTGTCCTTGTTCCCCATCCTGGGCTGAGTAAAAATATGATCAGTTAATAATCTCTTGCTTTTGGATCAATTTGCTTTTATAAATCATTTGACACCCCCTTTTTTTTGCCTATAAACTACTTGGCTATGGAAAGTTGAGAAATAATCTAGTTCCGTTTTCTTTTCTTCAGGTTCTCCGGCAGAACTTTCCCCAAGCACTCTTTCTCCTGTCAATCATAGCATGGGTAAGAAAACATATCAATATTGGCTGCTGTGAACAAAATATCCTGAGTACCTTCTCTCTGCCGCAGACCTACAACCAGTAACTTACTCCGAGCCGGCTTTCTGGTGCTCGATAGCTTACTATGAGCTAAACCAGCGCGTGGGGGAAACGTTTCACGCGTCTCAACCATCGCTGACAGTGGATGGCTTCACGGATCCCTCAAACTCTGAGCGGTTCTGCCTCGGCTTGTTGTCCAACGTTAATAGGAACGCCACTGTGGAGATGACTCGGAGACACATAGGTAAGAGGTTTATTTAGAGATTTGATGCTGTTCAGTCTCATCTAAATCAGCGATTCAGTCTCATCTAAATCAGCTGAGGCTAGTGTTAAATGCGGTCAAATCTAAAGTTATGGTTTTCTCAAACAGAAAACAGCTACCCTCTCAGCTCCCTAAAATAAAAACAGCTGATGGAAAATAAATCCAAATGGTCTCTTCTTATAAGTATTTTTAGGCTTTGTTATTGATGAAAATTTGTCCTTTAAACAGCATATTGAGCATCTTGTACGTAAACTGAAGCTAAAGCTCAGTTTTCTTTTCAGAAATAAATTATGTTTCTCTGTTTATACAAGGAAACGTTTAATTTCTGCAACTTTTTTACCTTTATTGGATTACGGAGATCTTCTTTTTATGAATGCATCGGACCGTCTTTTAAAAAAGCTGGAAACGGTTTATCATTGTGCTTTACATTTTATGACTGGTTGTGGAAATCGTGTTCATCATTGTACACTGTATGCTGCAGCTGAGTTTCCGTCCTTGTATGTTCGCAGGTGGTCTCATTTGTTGACTTTCATTTATAAATGTATTCTTGGGCTCCTCCCACCTTACCTCTGCACATACATGTGTAAAAACGCTCTGCGTTCTCAGAAGAACTTACTGATGGTGGTTCCCAGAGTCAGAACAGAGTTGGGTAAGGCAGCATTTCAGTACACTGCCCCCTGTGCATGGAATGAACTGCAAAAGGACCTAAATCTTTCTGAACTTGTGACTTTGGGAGAATTTAAATCTATTCTAAAGAAGCGTGAACTCAATGAACTTGGAAAATGTAACTGTTTTTAAACTTGTACACATTGACTGTAAATATCATTTGTTTTTGTTGATGTCATGTATGTTTTAAATTGTATGTAAATGCTGTTGTCTTGGCCATGTCACTCTTGAAAAAGAGATTTTTAATCTCAATGAGTCTTTTTATCTGGTTAAATAAAATAAATAAAATAAATAAAAGAGAGCTTTAGTGTGTTTATACATAAATATTTAACATTGAGTGAATTATTGTTTTACAGGAAGAGGTGTTAGGCTTTACTACATCGGAGGGGAGGTATTTGCAGAGTGCCTGAGTGATAGCGCCATCTTTGTCCAAAGTCCAAACTGCAACCAGCGGTATGGTTGGCATCCAGCGACAGTGTGTAAAATCCCTCCAGGTAACGTTTAATTTTTTACTAAAATTAGATGACATTAGACAGAAACGTTATAAATTAACCCAAAGAAAATAGGGATGTACAATATTAACTTTCTGGCCACTATTTTCAGGTTGCAATTTAAAAATCTTTAACAACCAGGAATTTGCAGCTCTGTTGGCTCAGTCTGTTAATCAAGGCTTCGAGGCTGTCTACCAGCTCACCAGGATGTGCACCATCCGCATGAGCTTTGTCAAAGGCTGGGGAGCTGAGTACAGGTGAGCTCTGACACCAAAATTGCAAAAACAAGATATGCTTGTTAAATGAGTTTTTGATTTACTAGCCTAGCAACAACTATGCTGAAACTCAGTCCCTCAACTCCAGGGTGACTTATAAGCACATAATGTAGCTATTATCTGATAAGTGACCTTTTAGTTGTTTGCTGTAATTTACAATGCATTCTGGAAAAAGAATACTGAGAAGATATAATAAGAAGATGGAGGCTTAAAAGAGGAAGAAGCTTACTATACAGTAGTTATGTCCACTAGACTTTCAGATACCTTTTTAAAATATAGACAAATAGGGTTCTATAGGGACTAGGTGTGGTAGCAAAGTAAACTACAAAAACCACAAATACATGGTGTACCATTCTAATGTATATGATTAGGTGACGGAGGAGAAACCAAAAAGACACAAACTCACTATGTAACACAACTCTTCAGGCATTTGTATTGTTGAAGTTGGTGTTGTAATGAAGATTGAGTGAGACTATTCGGACACCGACTGGATATTTGAAACACCAAAATCCCTTTCTCTCAAATCCCTTGTTGAAGTGGCCAAATAAATAGATCAGTTTAAAGAGTTTAAAGATAATAATTAGAAAAAAGGCTTTGATATAAAAAAACAAAAAAAACAAATGTATCCAATTTACCCTAAGACTAAAGCATTTGAAGTGATTAAAGAGATACTGTCTTTTGGTTAGATTTTTCACAAGGTTATTATTAATTGTGTAAATTCAGACACAGGTGATTATTACAATCTTGTGAGTGTTTTCACGAATACAGCTTTGGGCGCTGAAGTAATTTTTCCTTATTTCCCCTACTGTTTAGGCTCCACTGTTTTGAAATAGAAACCTACAGACCACTGTTGGGTGAACCACATCAGAGGAACAGGTGGTTTTGACACTAATATTTACCTCTTTGCTCCACAGGCGGCAAACCGTCACAAGCACTCCATGCTGGATTGAGCTGCACTTAAATGGTCCTCTGCAGTGGCTGGACAAGGTTCTGACCCAGATGGGTTCGCCGTCTGCGCGCTGCTCCAGTATGTCCTAAACAGCTAGGGAACCACCCAAAGCCCCCAAAAAACGCAGTCCGTTACAAAGATGATAAAATTCTAGTCCTTTTATTGAGAATCATGTAAAACCCCACAGAGCGAAACTTCTGTAACATACAACAATAGTATTTGTGGCTCAGCTCCACACCCCTCTTTTAACAATTTTTACAAAAACAAAATAATAAAAACTCACCTACACCTTAGCACTCACTTAAACACACAGAAAATTTGGCACTTACCCATTTATGTCATGCACCTTGTTAAATTGCTTTCCCCCAAAATTCCTTCATATTAAATCTATTTGTGGTACAAATAAAATGTATATTTAGTCCAGGAAGTAGGGGGAATACCAAAAATATCTGTGAATAGTTTCTCAGTATTGAAGATTGCTTGTGTGAGTTAAACAGGCTTGAAAATAATGATTTGTTCCAACCATTGTCCTATAGTTTGAATTTCTTGGAAACTTGGCCCCATCTTTTTTTGTGAGGGATTTAGTTTGAAAAAACGATTGCCTTGGTTGCTGTGTTCTCCTTTTGAGGGAAAACGCCATGATGGGTTTATATAAAATTTGGTTGTGGAAAAGAATTTCACTCTTTGCCAGTACGGCTCCTTTTTAACGTAAAGTGTGTCGTTATAGGACATGCAGCTTAATGGACAAATAGGAATGTTAGTTTAAGAAATCCAAAAAAATGAATTGCAAACTCAGCCTGGCTGTAGTTAATTTCTCTCTGTCATTATATGGCACTCGTTGAGACCTTAGTTTAGTTGATTTTGCATTTCCCACTGAGAAGCCTTGTTCGGAAGCTAAAAACACGTTAGCCTGGCTTTGGGATGCACTGGGCAGGGACCAGAGATATCAGCTGTTGGTAGGAGTATTTTGGGTTTTATTTTTTCTCTTTTTGACACGACACTGGGGGCTCTTCACGGTGAAGTCTCACCGGGAGAAATTGAAGGTATCAACAAATTCATCTTGTTTATGTTTTAGCCTATATCCCCATTGTTTTGCTACTTTTTGTATTCTCATGTATTTTTATATATAAATATACTTAAAAGTTTTCTGTCGTTCACTTTTTATTATTAGAAGTACTATTTTAAAGACCACAGCTGTTTTTTTCAAAAATGGATGGGCAACGGAGCATGCCCTTGTTTCGCCCCAAACGGGTTTGGTTCGATTTCTTTTCCGGTCACTCTTGGTTTGGTTTAAGAAGATATCACTGCCCTATACGTGTAGCCTCCCTATGCTTTGTTTTCCCAAAGAAATAAGGTGCAGTTTAAAGGAGAAGTATGTGACAGTATTTGCATTGTTGGCATTGCATTCTGTCGTTAACCAAAGCTATAATGAAGAGTATTAGCTCATTTACCTCAAGCAAGTACGTATAATAAAATCAACCACTTACGGCTAACCTAACCTACTGAGCTAATAAACGTCCTTATGGCTACTGTTTAGTCAAATATAGCTGACTTGCTGCTAGTTTTCACGTTGCTTAATATCGTTTAAAGGTGCCATTTTAATGACGATACCTGATTGCTAAAGTGATTTTGAAATTGCACACCCCACACTCCTTTTTTTGAGCATGTGAACAGCTATGGAGCCCTGTCTGGACAAGCTGTTGTCTATGAACAAATTTACTAGAAAAAAGTTTTATTTTAGACTATTAACTCACTAAAGCTTTATTTTAATCAGCGTCCAATAAGAAACTTGTATAAAATTTAGTTTTGCTGTATCCAGCAACGTTTTAAACTACGCACCTTTAAACCTTACAAATGCACACACTTGTTTGGATAAGAGGAGACGATACCAGAAAATGCATTCTCCCGGACAGATGCTGGACACAAAACTGTATAAAGCTGTGTGTGTATAAATTACAAATACTGTACTTCTCCTTTAAAGTGCACAAAATGATAATAAACTGAGAATATATAATCCATTACTTTTTAAGGATCCTGTAGGCATGTTAAAGATTGTTGTGACAATGATTACATTCATCTCTTTTGCGATTATTTTTGAAGAACACGTGACCTCGTATAAAGCATTTTGGTGCTTGAACTTAAGCGGGTTAAGGTCGGCTCGAAGTAATTGGCTTTTTTTAATATTACACAAACCATGGGAGTATACCACTTATCTTCCATGAGAAAAAGTGAATGTGCCTGGCCTGCACACTGGGGACATTCAGTGTTAATGTGTGTATTGTATTTGTTCTGTCTATAAAAAAAATACAGTATGTACAACAAAGACTTCTTAGCTTAAACTCTGCCATTCTTGTCATTATGTGGCATGTCCCTCTGCGCTCCTCTTTTTGATGTAAATGTGTTTACCCTCATGGCACTAGTGATTGTACTCCAAGTGCACCTAGTGAGTTTGGATTTGGGAGGGGGAGGACTTGACCATGTGCGTGGGGTCCAGTGTTACATTGTTTTTGATCTTTGGCCTACAACATATGAATGTGAAGAAAATAAAAGCATTACAAAAGCTGACGTGGACCAGACGTACATATACATAACAGTAGTACAGTATGTGTGTATTTAATAGTAATCTTTTGCAAAGCAGTCCAGTACAGTAGATGTTGCAGTTGTTTTACCAGTAGAGGGCGGTATTGATAGAGCAGTTCCCTTTTTTTTCTGACTATAAGCTTCTCAGGCGTGTGGCATATTATGCAGACTTCATAAAACACTAATAAAGATTTTTATTCTCATGATTTTGTGTGTTTATTTATGGTGCAGTAAAATAACTTTTATTGTTTTTTCAATAATGTATATCATGCAAGAAATTAAGTGCTAAAAATGAAACATATCTATCAGACTAAAATTTTATTGCTTTGTATAGTCAATCTTTTTCTCACCTATATCTGTTTAATAAAAAAAAAATCATGATTTTAATAACTGATCATTCAAGTGCCCAGAAAGTTACACAAGTGTGTGACTGACCTCTGGGAAATGTGCAAGTTGTCCTGCAGTGAAGAGAGTTGACAATAATGAAATAAAAAAATGATTAATGTAAAAGTGAAGACTCCTATTGGGAATGTGGGGCAAGTGGATGGAAGATTACAACAGGTTATGTTGTACTTCTCTCGGTCTCTGCAAGACACTCTGACAAGAGCACTTTCCCCAGAATCCATGTTTTAACCATTCAAAATATCAAAGCAATTGAGCAAACTTCAACACATTTATTTGGAGACTTATTTTACAAACAACAAAAAACCCTGCAAGTTCTAAAATTAATTTAATGTAAGGTGATTATTATTACATCAATTTCATTAGTGCTTTTCCGCAAAGACGCATTACATTTCAATTATTCAATCACTCCACAGTGGCACACTGGTGGTAAGCTACATCTGTAGCCACAGCTGTTCTGGGGCAGACTGACAGAGGTGATACATGCTGGATTTCTAGACCTCTTTATTTACCTGTAAACTTTAGTTGCAACAGGGTCATACTTGTTTGGAGTATGATGAAGAAGAAGCTTGGATTCGATCTAAGAAAAGGTTTTTGAACTCTTTTAGTGCCAAACTCCAGAATAAGATTTTGGCTTGAGCACACACCAGTGGCCAATAATGTTTTTTGAGTTACTGTTGTGTTGACACTTTAACCAAATCTGCAAAAAATAATAATGAGCTGGAATTTAACAGGAGTTTAAATGATCTAGCAATCATCAATTTACCTTTCTCTGACAATCTTCTAAACAGTGGGATGTTAAGTTGATCTTAGATTTTCAGTTACTTCAGTAATCCAACAAATGTAGACTGTTAGCAGGTGGTACACCGAGGTCTGTGTCTGCAGATTGTATAATTATTATACAATCTATGGTCTGCAGGGTGCGCTGTTAAGCATTTCAGCCACAGAACATGTATGTGAAGGTTCTCAGTCATCCAGGTCATCTTGAAGAAAAACATTTAATAAGAAAATAAATTAGTCTGCGTACTTGTTGATTAAACATACGCTGAAAATGTGCGATGGTCCTGAGTGGAGTGGCTCTGCTCTAAGATCTTTGCAGGTCATACTCGCACACGTTCTGTTTGTCCTTTGACGGTCACCGTAAGCTACGTCAGAAGTAAACAGGCTAATTCGGAGCTAACCGCCGTGAAGGTGCCGTGAACATAAAAAAAAATAGAAAAAGAAACTTTAATTGTCTGTCCCAAGTAAAAACAGAAATTTGTCTTTGGACACGCTTCTTTAATTCACATCCACATCATGGCCTTTACTCTGTACTCTCTCATTCAGGCAGCGATTCTGTGCGTGAATGCCATCGCTGTACTTCACGAAGAAAGGTTTTTAAGTAAAAGTAAGTGATCTTTCGAATATTTAATGTTTATAACCATAATGTTTGCCAGCTACTTCAGCTGCTACTGAATAAGTGGTCATGTAAGTAATCATAAATCTACACCAATATACACTGGTGGCTAAAATTATTAGACTTGGTATATTTAAGAGGTTTATGTTGTTTTATTGACTTTGATGTTAAAATACCCATAAAACGAATAGAAAATCGAAAAGTCATCATTATGCTCTATATCAAATATAGAATAGAGCCGTCATAAGGACATTTAGATCATTTCCCTTACAAAAACAAGCTAGGTCTATTTCATTGTCAATATCACACAATTATGTTACTTCACAGAGGAAGCCCTGGGATAACATTAATGTTGAAGTTCCCAGGAAATAATTGACAGTATGCAAGAGAGATGTGCTGCTGTAGCTGCTGCAAAAGGTGGACACACCAAATATTTGTATTTATTGATTTATTTGGCAGGGACAATGTCAACATTTCTGTAAAATGCACCAGAGTTATCCTGTTTTTCTTTAACTTTAATATTAAACTTTAATATTAAAGTTAAAGGTGGATTAAAACAGTAGGACTCACTTCATTTGTTGTGCTCAGAGCATGCTTCATGAACATTATGAAATCAAATTAGGTTTTCCGGAGAATAAAAAGGTCAATATTTTCAGATCTGGTAGGTGTTCTAATAATTTTGGCCACCAATGTATAACTTGTTATAAATATATAAAAAAATATTAGCTTACATTAGAGTTTAATTTATTCCAATAATACTTACACAAACATGTAATAAAAGTGAGCTTTCCTATGTGTGCAGTTGGATGGGGAGTGGACCAAGTGGTCGGGGGCTTCGGGGATGAACCCGGCATCAAAACGCAGATGATGAACCTGGTCCGCTCCGTGAGGACAGTTATGAGAGGTGAGTGGTGCACGTCTCTGTTGTTTTGTTTGGGTTGAAGAATGCCAATAACTTCCGATCGAACATTAATTTGTGAGATGAGTTTTTAGTTCTTCTACTGAAATGAGGAATTCAAAATTACATTAAACGCCACATTGGCTGAAAAAAATAAATACTGACTGACTGACTTGTGGATGTCATGTCACAGTAATATTACTCTTTGAACACAACGTAGGGCTGGCCTCCCATACAACAACTGGTGCTGAAAAACAATATAAATATAAGAGTCTAAAAGGAAATAATATGCCACATAAGGTATTGATTGGTGGGTTCCCTGTTATGCCTTGGCAGCAATTTATGCAGAAATGTTCATTTAGGTTATTGCAGAATACTTCAATAGACAAAAATAGCTAGTCTAGTTAAATGTACATTGTATAAGGTATTACAGTTAAATCAAATTGAACTTCAAACAAAAGTGCTTTTATGAGGGTATGATGAGATTATTTAGGCTTTTAAAGCTCTATAGAAACTAGTAGAAGGAGGCATTAGGTCCTGTACTGCACAAACGCTGCCTGTTGCATGAGGTCATAGCAGGGCGAGCTGCTCTCATGTAACTCTCACCCCCCAAGTGTGACCCAGAAGTTGAGCCTAAATAAATAAATTTCAAATATATAATTAATGAATAAATATAATCAAAACTACATTAAATGTCTTGTTATGAAATAGGCTTATACAAAACTAAAATCCCAATCAGTGTGCAAGTTTGGCTCCCACAGTTTTCAGATTTGTATATCACTTTGGTGACTTGGACTCGACTTGGACCTTTCTTTAGTGACTCAGACTTGCAGTTCAACTAAAGATGACTCGACTTGGACTCAACTTGAAATTGTTGGGAAAACTTGGACTTGTATTTTGATTGATGATGACTCGAATCGACTAGTCTTTGGTGACTTGGACTTAGACACGGACTTGAACACGGAGGACTTGAAAGTGACTTGGACTCAAAAACTGGTGACTCGACTACAACACTGTGTTAGTGTTTTATAATAAGAAACAATTTTATAACTTCTGTATGTTATTTGCACACTTTGTATGCTACACTGCACCCTAGATTAGGACACCAAATACCTCATCTGTTGAAACCAGTTAGAACCAGCTGGTCACCGCTGGCTGGACACATTTTGGAAAACTACAGATACTGGGGCGTAAGGTGTGGCCAAAGGTTATGACTTTTAGGATATCGAGTTGACCAGAGACACAACATGTGGGCTGACCACTTCGTGTTGTGTACCAGCGCTGTACTTATACCTTTTTCTGAGTGGAATTAAACAGACAAACTTTACATTGGTTTTATAGTTTTTATTCTCGTAGTCTTAGCTGCAACACTTGTACCAAAAGAGCCGGGAGAAAGTGTTTACAGAGTAACGCCTGGCTGAAGGATAATACCCACTTTCGTTTCTAAGCAAGTGAAAATTAGTAACTGGAAACAATGGAAATATGGTAACAACAATGTATAAATGTTGTGTGACTGCCTTGTCTTTCTGTTGCAAATTTCTCCAACTCTCTGTTGTTGACTTTCTGATAAATCTACTAACAGTTAAGCAAACAACTACAAAAGTTGGCATTGTGCTTGCATGTTTTTTTGTTTGGCTTTGTTCTGATCATAATGAAAGTTACATTGGAGACTGACATATAAGGTATACAGGGGTGTCCCAAATTCTTCAATTTAACGTCTTTGGACCATTGTGCACATCACGCACTTTGTGATTTTTCATTAGATGCGCACTTCAAGGAAATGCATATGCGTATTGTAAGTATTGGGACAGGTCCTCAACTGAGCAGTGTTGCAGGTTTCAATTTGGAACCTGAACTATGAACAAAATTTATTTAGTTTTTTAATTTATTAAGCAAACTCATAAAAAGCAATAAATACAACATAGATAAATATAGTTTGTACAGACTTTATGGAAATAAATTGACATAGATAATTGTGTCTATCTCCTCAGTGCCTCTGATTGCTGTGAATTCAGTCTGCATTGTGCTGCTGCTGCTGTTTGGATGAAAGAAGACTTTGACAGAGGAACTGCTTGCATCTGGAGAATATTTTCATTGCCTCAGGACAACAAATCTACATTAAAAAGAATGTCATGTAGTCTTTTGTCTACAAAGTAATTGTGACAAACAACTTCCTATGTAAAGGAAGTACAATGATTAACAGTACAATTTGCCTTTAAAGAATAATACTGTTTTTACATCTTGGGCAATCCATTGAAAGCAGAATGTACTGTGGTCAGTTGTAACACTGAAGGTGATACACTGAAGTTAACTAAATGGTCTATGAAAATTTATGTTGAAAAATAAAGATTTCCTCTTTTTTGACCAAGTCTGTTTTTCACATTAACCCCAATACAATGATACGCAATGTTTGGTAACATTACTTTTCAAAGTAACTTGTCAGGTTACATTGTTACTGCGTACTCTCTGATAAAACGCGTTAGACATGGGTTATTGATATGTGTTATTGACATGTGACTTGTGTTATTAAAATCTGTGTAGGGCCTATGCTCCAGCTGTTTATGACAGGCTTTATTTTCTGTGCCATGAATAAAATTAATGAGGATAATGATGGAGCTTCATTCATTTATACTTTCAGTTTCACAACCTGTTTAGTGGGAACAGGAGTTTAACATGTAGGCTTTAACATGTTGCATGCTTTAGTTAAGTTCAATAGAGAACTATCACAGCAGCATAGGCAGCAACTGCAACAAACGGAGGAGAGTCAGACTAATCAGCCGCTTTGAGCAGAGGCCCTTATGAAAACAACAGGCAGCGCAGAGTTTTTTTATTTATCTGGGCTTGGGTACAAAGGAACCCTGGATCTTTGGCTCCTTGTTGAAGAATCAAACCCCAGTGGTGGCCATTATTATCCAAATGAGGAGCCTAAGTCCTATACTGTGACACCAAGATGTTGTTTTTCTATAGCTTACCTACGTATATTTTATACAATACTTTACTATATCGCTATACTTAAATTATACTGTTATAAAGCTGAGGGGTGACTTCAAAAATATTAGCACAGCAAGATTTTCATATATAAAATTGTCTATATTTATATTACACTAGTACTACACTATATTCTTTATGTAAACAGATAGTATGTAGTCTACATATTAACTGCCATAAAATAATAATTGGATAAGATATGGACGAAAGTGACATTAAGTGGCATTCAATTATGTTTGATTAATGCCAGACTCCAGCTTATACAATTCAAAATTATCCACCGTTTACATTATTCTTAAGACAAGGCTGAACACAATTGTTTCTTTCGTCTCACTAAAAAGTCATGTAAAACTAGTGAAGCCAGCAAAACATTGACATGTTGGAAAGAAATTTAATTATGTCAAAAGGGACATCAAGGTCTTAATTCTTACTACTTTCACTAACTTCATTCATTACCAAAAAAATATTTGTTATGGTTCTGTGGGGCTAAACCCTATCCCAGCAGCTTTAGCCATAAGATATAGTAAAAACTGGACAATGTATAGCATAAGTATATAATTAAAACTGTACAGTCAAACTATTGGTCAACATCATCAACTTTACCATTCTATTATTTATAATTATGATATCAATGGTAACTGGAAATAAAATGAGTGTACACTGTGGGCTTTAACAAAAACAATGTATTTATTTTTACAAATAATTCTGCAGCAGAGCAATTGGACTTAATAATTATAGTGCCACAAGTGGTGAAGATTCTAAGATATTGGTCTGGAGCTCAAAGTCTTTATTATTCTCTAACGCACATAGTTCTTTGGATATAATTTAAAAAGTTTCCTATCTTGCGTTGGTTCAAATCCATACTTCTCCAGCTGCTCTTTACTGAAAGAACCCTCTTCAAAGTCTTTTTGATCTGAGGAGCAACAGCCTCATTGAACAAGCTCTGTGCTGTGAGAGGGGACTCTGTTCCCTTTGGTGCGCGGTAGGACACATAGGGACGCAGTTTAAAACCCTCCAAGTTGGGGACCACAAACTCGGGAATCATAGCCCCCACGGACAGGAATTTGTTGCTGGAGAGTTTCATTCCCGTGGGCCGGGCTCCTCTGCCTTTATTGTGAGTCCTTGAGCCGCGTTTGCTGGTGAACTCTGACATCCGGTCCGCTCCTCTTACTAGACCTCTCATCAGCGTTGATAATACACCCATGATTTTCTCCTTAAAAGACAAAGAAACTGCATCAGGAAACACAAATCTGGATTGTTTGCTAATGTTTCAGCATCAAAATGACTCATTTTTCATCATTTCGAGGCAACGTGTTATGTGAAAAAAAATGTGCATTCACTTTCTTTAAGTCAGGTCTACCTAAGTGAGGTAGACAGTTTTATATTTAGACCCAAATACATCCAATTCCATTTTACAAATAACCTTATTTCCCTATTTAGCTGTAAAGGCTGAAAAGTTTCGATATAGAATAGAAAATAATTCAGCCATGTTACAGCATAAACAGAAGCTAATGAACCCCAAGTTTATGATGTAAAAATTTAGCTTAGGTTATCTGTGCCGTTGCATGGCTCCGTTGATACTAATATTTCCTATACAATGATTATTATTATAATTTCAGCTTGAAGATAAGGAAATGAATTATTGTAAACACTAACGGATTAGCTGGCGACTTCTTTATCTATAGCCTACAGTACGACGTGGTTGCAGCTCCATAGGTTATAGACTAGCTAACTAAGATAAAGCTCGCTTGTTTTTCAAGTCTTGCCAGGCACAGTACTTCCAACTTTATCACACATAAGGTAGCCCATTGGAATTTTGGTTTGTTTACAACTACATTAATGGTTTATTTGATATTGATAAAAATATATATACTGCTCTCACCTTGAGCAACCCGTGCTGCAAGTAATGAAAGTCACTTCCTAAAGAAGTGCACAGTGATTGGTTAAAATGTGTCAACGTCCACCAATCAAAATGCGACATACTCCCAGCGAACTGTCTCTGATTAGGATGTGTAAAGAAGTCAGAATTACCGGAAGTTGTAGCATTTCATCTTCAAAACAAGTAAAAAAAAAAACGCAATAAATTACACATTTGGTGACATATTTCTCATGTAACTATAAATATGAAAGTTATTATTACGTTTATAGATTACAAATCTATTTAATCAAGCTAAAATAACAGATGAGCTACTAAACAACAATCCTTATGCATTGTCAACAATAGTTTTACGTTGACCCTAGTGATGTAAGCTAATGGTTAGCTTATTGGTTCCTTGGACTTTACGCGCCATGTATACACAAAAAGTTTGACAAATAGAGGTATGTATTACATTCATTTGCTTGGTAAAGTTGAAAGAACTTGGATAGAATGCTAGGTTCTAATTTCTGTCATCATTTTCAGGCGCTAATGAAGAGAACGTTGTGTGTTTGTTCGCTGTAGTTTGAATGTTGATGTTCTGCAGCGGAATGAAAGCGGAGACCCCTTGGTCTGTCTACATAAGGTCACAAAATCGACGATTTATTTTAGTTCACCTTACTAAAGTTAACCTTGTCCGCTAAATACAACTGTTTACACTGGTCATTTTATTGCGTCTGCCTAAAGATTTAATAAAAAATAAAAAAACGATCGTGTTGTCCTTGCAGTTTGTTGACTAGAATTGCTTAAAGGTAGGGTATAGCCCACCAGCTCCCCTAAAAGGCAGCGATAAATTGTCCCCTGATTCAGCTTATTGCAGCTTTTAAATCTCTGCTTGACAACACTTAAACCCAACAAACACCATTTGGCTTCAATTGCCTTTATGCTGATAGTAATTGATTGTAAATAAAAGGAAGCTCAGTGGTTAAATGCGTAAATGCTTCTCCTGAGCTACACTGAGTTTGGATTGGTTTTGGTGCTTAAACACAAACTAAGACCATGAGACATGTGATCTTCCTGTCACAATTCTTAAAGCACATGATTAGTGCTGTTTACATTTATGCTTTGCTTAGGCTAAGCTAAGAGCGTGGGAGAGCCCTGCAGAGTGTCTGGTTACAAATATTGAGCTCTTGACCTCTTTTTCTTTCTTGTCTGTGATTAGGGGTGGGGCGACATAAGATCATGTCGCTCATCGCAATAAAAACAGTAAAAAATAATTGATTGTAGTAATTTTTTTTTATCATCGGTATAATCGTTTATCAAGATAATCACCAGCTGCTTTTTAATTTTTTCACCAGGCCATTTGACAGCAACGTAGAGAGGAAAACTTTTGGCTTGCCACTTTCAAAACTGGCATGCCCCAGTGCACTGGCCACAACCAACAGAGGGCGCTTTTTTGGCCGGCCACTTTTAAAAGTGGACGAACACTTTTATAACTGGCCGGTCAAGGTTTTAGCTCTTATGAAAACAGGCCATCCGTCCAGTCTGAAGCCTGTATCAGTAAATTATCCAGTGCAGACTACTACCAATGTCATTGTCCAACCAGATTTTAAAACACTCTGTATTGTGTTTAGCTGCAAATTCGTGTAAATATGTTATCTTGTATTACTTTAGATCAGTTCATTTATCAAAGTTTTCACCATCGAGGAGTTTTTAATTATTTTTTAACAGTGTAAGATATTTAAATCTAAACCTAAGGCACTGGCCTTGTCAAAACGACAAACCCGAGAAGGGATGATTTATAGACTGTCTGTAGGACTACAGCCCAGAACAGCATCAATACATGGAGGTGTAAATAATGTCTTTGTCGCCCTCTTTTGGTGGATGTAGAGTAGTGTTTGAATCAAGTAGAGCACAGTGTGTGTAAATACTATGCCATTGAAAGATTTTTATTATAAAACTGCATGACTAAACTATAAGGATCCATTGTATTTAAATATTTTCTTTTTGAAAGTGACTTGACCTCTGATTAAAACTGGGCTAAAGGGCTATGGGCTAAAACTATATTTGGACCGTCTTTGGGGTGGGGGGTCTGGGGGGCCCAACCACAGAACATGTTTTAGATGCAATATGTCTATCACTTTTAATTATTTGCTAAACTGCAAATGTCTATTCCAACTAAACCTAAGTGTGACCTTATCTTTTTAAAATATTTTTATTCTTAGATTTTTATTAGTATGTTTCTTGTTGTGTTTGTATGTATGTGTGCACTGGAAGGTTCAGCACCAAGAAAAATTCCTTGTGTGTGCACTTGGCAATAAAATTCTTTCTAAGTCTGATTTTGAAATTAAGTTTTCTCTAAATAAATGAGGCTAACGCAGAACAGACTATTGCTAAATTTTAAAGAATTGCCTAAATACAGTAAATACAGTCTGGGCATGGTGGGCAAGTGCCTAATTTCAAGCTCTGATTCATGTTATTTACACTTTCAACAAAGTGCAATTATGTTTAACCACAAAAAGTATTGTAGAGTGATTCCAGTAAGTTTTAGTGACATTTTCTAACTGCAAGCATAATTTCATAATTATTGTGATAATATTGTTAATTGCAATTATTGTGGCCAGGATAATTGTGACACAAAATTCTTAAATCTTTCCATGCCTATCTGTGATTTTTAACTAAGATTTTCTTCTCTGGGTCAGTTGTTTGTTTTTGTTCAGGTTTGAGCGGAAACCTGTGAGTGTGGCAGACAACTGGAGCTAATTGTTGGTTCTATTCAAAAGTAGAAAATTTGGGCTAAACACTTTAAAGGTTTAAAATGTAAACACCCTATATTTATCATGTTGTTTTTTTCAGGTATGGACAACAGTGAAGATGAGGAGAGCTGCAGTATATTACCAGTATGTTATTTCACAACACTTACATTATTGTTACAATGTATTTAGGTACGCAATAACTTTAGACAATATCTGGTAGCAACTAGTGGGCCAGGCCCATGGATGTATTATTAGACCAGAATCTTGAATGAGTAATGGCAACTGTTGATTTTCAATGGATGTTTCAAAAAGTCTTATGCAGGCCTTATAGGTGTACTATTGTCTACGCTCACAAGGTGTTATGTTTTACCAAACCGGGATAGAGTGTCATAAAACAATAAAACGTCACCTTTTAAGAATATTTAACAGAGTACAAAAACAATACCAAATCCATCAGTCAGCTGTACATTGGGGAAAGATCTTTCTGTGCTGCATGGGATTTTTTTTGCTGCAATAACTCTAGTGTCGACTGGTGAGAGTGGCAGCAGGGGATACGGGTACCCCATTCAGACATACTATTACATTACTATACATCTATCGACAGGTCCCAAAAAAAGTTGGTTGCAGTAATGCTTTTAGTAGGTTATTAAATGTGGGGTTTAAAAAAATCATGGAAAACATTTACGTTTAAATGTTCAGCTGTATTATGGAAGACTTACGACAAACGTGTAAATTCTTAATGCTATAGTAACAACAGTTAAACAAATATTACACTTTTCTTTTCTTCTTTTATTTACGGAACACTGCTTCGTCTTCTAATAGCATATTGTTTTAACCTTTTTTAATTAGTAGAAAACATGACAATAACACGTCACCCAGGCTTTATTATAAAGAATATTAAAGGTGTTACAGAGGATGTTATTGACGACTGAGAAACCTATGACTATTTTTTTAAATGAGTGCCCTCGCAAGAACAAAAGAAATCTGGCAACGGACGGGTCAGTAGTAATCCCTTTCTGTGTCTTTAGAGCACGCAATTTTGAAAAAGAATCCCCAAGACACACTGGTTTTGTTTAGCTCTTAAGACCTTTTTCACCTCTTCTCATATTCCCCAAAAGGAGATTTTCTTTGGCCACTACCTACTGCAGGTTGTTTCATTGCCAATTTGCCATGTCAGACCAGCGGAGCAACATAAAAGCTGGGGATAGCGCCAGAGCTACATAAACACACTGTCTACGCAAGCTCCAACTATTGGCTGATGTTTTTGTTTGGCCCCAACTCGTCCACAGATGATGTATATTAATATTTTTGGGCAGTTTCTAGTAATATTGCAAAAATGTATAAAACAACACATCCTCTGTAACACCTATTAATAGATGAGAATATTCAGTTTGTACCAGCAAGTTTTGACCAATCACATGTTAGCATGGACTATACAGTGCCTTGCGAAAGTATTCGGCCCCCTTGAACTTTGCGACCTTTTGCCACATTTCAGGCTTCAAACATAAAGATATGAAACTGTAATTTTTTGTGAAGAATCAACAACAAGTGGGACACAATCATGAAGTGGAACAAAATTTATTGGATATTTCAAACTTTTTTAACAAATAAAAAACTGAAAAATTGGACGTGCAAAATTATTCAGCCCCCTTAACTTAATACTTTGTAGCGCCACCTTTTGCTGCGATTACAGCTGTAAGTCGCTTGGGGTATGTCTCTATCAGTTTTGCAAAACAGCTCGAGCTCAGTGAGGTTGGATGGAGAGCATTTGTGAACAGCAGTTTTCAGTTCTTTCCACAGATTCTCGATTGGATTCAGGTCTGGACTTTGACTTGGCCATTCTAACACCTGGATATGTTTATTTGTGAACCATTCCATTGTAGATTTTGCTTTATGTTTTAGGTCATTGTCTTGTTGGAAGACAAATCTCCGTCCCAGTCTCGGGTCTTTTGCAGACTCCATCAGGTTTTCTTCCAGAATGGTCCTGTATTTGGCTCCATCCATCTTCCCATCAATTTTAACCATCTTCCCTGTCCCTGCTGAAGAAAAGCAGGCCCAAACCATGATGCTGCCACCACCATGTTTGACAGTGGGGATGGTGTGTTCAGGGTGATGAGCTGTGCTGCTTTTACGCCAAACATAACGTTTTGCTTTGTCGCCAAAAAGTTTGATTTTGGTTTCATCTGACCAGAGCACCTTCTTCCACATGTTTGGTGTGTCTCCCAGGTGGCTCGTGGCAACTTTAAACAACACTTTTTATGGATATCTTTAAGAAATGGCTTTCTTCTTGCCACTCTTCCATAAAGGCCAGATTTGTGCAGTATACAACTGATTGTTGTCCTATGGACAGAGTCTCCCACCTCAGCTGTAGATCTCTGCAGTTCATCCAGAGTGATCATGGGCCTCTTGGCTGCATCTCTGATCAGTCTTCTCCTTGTATGAGCTGAAAGTTTAGAGGGACGGCCAGGTCTTGGTAGATTTGCAGTGGTCTGATACTCCTTCCATTTCAATATTATCGCTTGCACAGTGCTCCTTGGGATGTTTAAAGCTTGGGAAATTTTTTTATATCCAAATCCAGCTTTAAACTTCTCCACAACAGTATCTCGGACCTGCCTGGTGTGGTCCTTGTTCTTCATGAGGCTCTCTGCGCTTTAAACAGACCTCTGAGACTATCACAGTGCAGGTGCATTTATACAGAGACTTGATTACACACAGGTGGATTCCATTTATTATCATTAGTCATTTAGGTCAACATTGGATCATTCAGAGATCCTCACTGAACTTCTGGAGAGAGTTTGCTGCACTGAAAGTAAAGGGGCTGAATAATTTTGCACGCCCAATTTTTCAGTTTTTTATTTGTTAAAAAAGTTTGAAATATCCAATAAATTTCGTTCCACTTCATGATTGTGTCCCACTTGTTGTTGATTCTTCACAAAAAAATACAGTTTCATATCTTTATGTCTGAAGCCAGGAATGTGGCAAAAGGTCGCAAAGATCAAGGGGGCCGAATACTTTCGCAAGGCACTGTAGTCTGCACCCATTTGCTGTTATTTCACCCAGTAAGTCCATCCATAAAAAAATATATATATATTCAAAGAAAAGTGTCTATTCTCTGCTTACACAGCCAAACAGCACACATTTTTTTTAGATTTATTTATTTATTAATTTATTTCAGGGACAGTGCATAGACAGAAAAACTGTAAATAGAAATATAAAATACTGTTAAAAAATGCCAGATTTAGCCAACGGGCTATTTTTCTTCTGTTGTCCCAGGACATATGTTAAAAGTCAGGCTAAAACAGAAGGAATAAAATTGTTTAGTTACAAAACATTACAACAAATAGCACACAATATAAAAATTATCAAGGAAATTGTATATTATTGCTGAATGCTCTCACTCTATACACTTGTGACTTCATGTCTTCAGCTATATCTCCTATTGGCGTCATGCTAATCCAAACAAGACAGTTCATCACTGTTCGGGGACACTCTGTCCTGTACACTCAGTGGCATAGACACGTAAACTTATTCACATATATGACTGGCTGCATGATATTTGAAAAACATGCTATAATTCTTTTGAATATTGTGATAATGTAATGTAATGACGATATGAGCTGTAATACACAAATGCTTTTAAATATAAAGCATATCCATTTGTCAGAGCAAGGGCTAAAAAAATATTGAAGACTGAACCAGGATTCACATTCAAATGTATTACTTTTCAAATTATTATCTACTGCCCGCTTTTACAGCAGTGGATTAGTCTCTGTGTCATTGCTCCTGTCTGCTTCTCCAAATTTCAAACAAAGGCTATGAATGTTGGTTGACAAGAATTGGTGCAGGTTCAGAGCATTTCCCCACCCCACCTCTTTTGACCCTCCATTTTCCCTTGTCCCAGGGCCTTTTCAGAGTTCCCCTCGGCAGTGAGCTTAAAGCCAAGATGCAGCAGTTTGTGGAGGAGCGGACGATTGTTAATATGGTAATAATAACCGCCTCGTATCTGAATTGTGTCTAATAGTTTTTACCTCTGCTAATGCTCCACTGTGAGGTAATATGTCAATGAAAGTTACTTTTAAAACTGGCCATGCACAAGCCCATTTTGAATTAATTCATCTGTACACTTGTACTGAAATACTAGTGCCACAACTTGGATAACCTTTAGAGAAACACTGTACAAGCACAGAAATGGGTCATGTGAAAGTATGGTTTTATTTTTATTGCTGATTGTAAAAATGTTGTAAATGCCGTTTGTTTTGTCTGTTTCTCCAGTGGACGGCTGTGCTCATCCTGGCCGTGACGATGGTCTCTGTTGTTGGGACTGTGGTCTTTCTCCTTTACAGGAGATACAAGAAGTCAAGTCAGTGCATACAAACTGTGTTGTTTTGATTTTATTACACTCATCATTAACAATATCTAGATCTACTTGGCAATGATCAGTTTAAAGATGTGGCTGACTGGGTTGGCCTGTGTGTTTTAGAGTTAGAGGCTGGAGTCCCTCAGTATCGCTTCAGGAAGAGAGACAAAGTTATGTTTTATGGCCGAAAGATTATGAGAAAGGTCAGTGTTTGTACATTAATGTATGTGACATTTGTAAAAAAAAAAAAAAGAAGTTTTAACAAAAAGGAATCACTCTTATGCAACTACTGACAAAGTAGAAAAGATAAAGACCTAGATGACCAAGAACCTTCAGACATATTACATTAAGATATATTGTACAAATATATCTTGCCCAAATATTGTTCAACTGCACTGCACAGTGTCATTACATCATGTTATTAATTAATACATTTATGTTGTTATGTTTTGCTTAAAATCCTTATACATTTACAAAAAAACAAAAACAGCTGCAATTGAGACTGAGGCTTTGTGATTTGTTTAAAGTTAATCTTATTACTGTAAAAAATATGTCTAATTGTATTCTAATGCATGATTCCGGGAACACTTTACATTTAGGAAGAATAAGGTATATATTGAAGGATATTCTCAGAAAATCTGACAACCTTTTATTTATTTTCTGAAAGGATGAAGGATTCCTCAATAAAAAAACAAAAACTGAATTATCCTTTTCACACAATATCATTTTGTTGCTTTGACGTTTCAGGTTCAAACACTGTCCTCGCCGCCGTCCTCAAACTCTGCAGCTCGACAAAGAGCGAGGAAGAGGCCCAAAGTCCTGACTATAGCTCGCAAGTAAGTCTCATTTAGCAATTCATGCAATTGACTTGGAAATCTTATCTGAATGGCCACCCACAGGACTTGAGTTGAATTGACTTGAGTTGGTCTTATATCTCTCCCAATGTAACATGAACTAGTCTTGGTATTTACTCTCTTTCTACTTTTTCTAATTTTCTACCTTTTAATCCCTAAATGTCTTTGTCTAGATGCCCTTTGGTCTTAGTTAAAATCAAGTTACAAAGAGCTATTAGAAAAAAATACCTGCAGTGTAGAGTTAATATATTATATATTGTGTTGTGTGTTCATAAGGATCTTGCGAATCCGACGAGAGCCCACCACGTTGCAGCCCAAGGAGCCCCCTCCCTCTTTGCTGGAGGCTGATCTGACCGAGTTTGACGTCCAAAACTCCCATCTGCCCTCTGAGGTCCTTTACATGCTGAAAAATGTCAGGTGTGTCCAAACATATGTAGGATAACAGTGTAGAAATGCATTTCAACAAAACAGGCGTCATGCAAAAAGGATACAGTTTTCTTTTATAGACATACACAGCTTAGAATGTTCATAAGATTAATGTTACCAGGCAATTGATTAAGCAGCATTATAAAAGGTGCGTAGATAACCCTGAGTATATGTTCTCTTTTCAAATTTGTTTTCTTCAGGGTGCTTGGCCACTTTGAAAAGCCCCTCTTTCTGGAGTTGTGCCGTCACATGGTGCTGATCCAACTGCACCAAGGGGAGGCTCTGTTTCAGCCCGGGGACACTGACGACAGTATTTACGTGGTGCAGGATGGCCGCCTCGAGCTGTGTATTCACGAGAGTGTAAGATTGTCAAGTACTTTCAGAAATTATCTGTAGCTTTTGTGGAAAATGTAATGGTCTCTAATGTATATTGTTTTGTTAATTGCAGGACGGCACAGAAGCAGTAGTGAAGGATGTTTTACCTGGAGATAGTGTCCACAGCCTGCTCAGTATACTGGACAGCATTACGGTATGTCTGCAGTCCAAAGGGTGACCTCTACAGCTGGGACACATAGGTGGACTTAATGTTATGGCAGCTCAGAAAGGGGATCTGTGGGGTTTCTATGCAGTATGGAAATACAGTACAGTACAGTTTGAGGCAGGTGTAGATAAAAACATAAACTATAATGTATATTTTCATTAGTTTACAAAATGCAAAGTGAAAGAATAGAAGACAGTTCTTACTCAAATCAATATTTGGTGTGGCTTTGGCTCAAAACAGCAACTGTCCTTTTAGGTCTACTGTTGTTTAATATATATATATATAAATAACGACGTAGCCCCTCTTGTTTTTCAAGGTTGTGACTGTGAACTGTGGGTGTGCCTTTAGTTTGGAATTCAAATGGCTCCAGATAAACTACTGTACCTCACAGTATGCCTTCATAAACCCATTGAATTTAAGCTGCTGTAGTTTGTAAGTGGTGCTTAATTCCAGCACATGAAGCTTTTATAGTGAAAAATAAAGAATAAAATTGGCTTTGTTGTAAATCATGTGGCCATTAATGAGTGCAAACCCTGAATAATACACTTGAATGTTAGTGATTATAACATTTTACTGTATATTTATTAGTTTTATTGTCAAAATGTCTTTTTACCACAGGGTTACCCAGCTCCTTATAAAACCGTGTCTGCTCGGGCTGCTGCTCCCACCTCTATCCTTCGCCTTCCAGCTGCTGCCTTTCAGTCTGTCTTTGAAAAATATCCCGAAACACTTGTCCGAGTCATTCAGGTAAAGTGTCATTTATTACCTATGGATTTTTGAAATAAGAGCAACAGCTTCCATTATTAATTTCTGGTGTCCCTCTGCAGATTATAATGGTGCGTCTGCAAAGAGTGACATTTCTTGCCTTACACAACTACCTCGGCCTGACCACCGAACTGTTTAACCCGGTACAATTCCTATTCTTCAAGGGCTTGTTTTGTCACCATATTGCTTTGTTCTGTTTTTTTATTAGCCCTAACAAAAAAAAATTACTTTCTTGCTTGTGTTACAGGAAAGTCAAGCCATATCATTGGTGTCGGTGGCCAATGTCCTCGGTGAGACCCATCCACACAGGTCAATGCGCCGGCAGCCGTCTCAAGCCGACGACCTGGGCACTGAAAAGGATACTGCAGGTCCATGAACAACTGCATTTCCACTAGGTTACTGTAATGTGGTAGTATTTGTCTAAGAGTAATTGTTTTGCGTAAACAGAAAAGTTCAGCGATTCAGAAATGGCCGCTTCAAACAAGAATTCACGATCTTTTTCCGCACCAATGGCCATCACAGGTATGTGTACGGAACATGCAGTTTGAAATAAGATTGTTTAGTATATCAAAAGTCACTGACAAGAAAACTTTGTGACTATGTTGACTATTACAGATTTGACCATTTATTTAAAAAAAATGTTTAATGCAACACCTCAAAATGCAATCTTGGAACCATTAATAGCATCGACACACTGCACAAAATGCACCTCTTCTGTAAACATAGGTTTATTTTTCAAAAGTTTTGTACTTTTGTTGCTTCTAGTTTTGTTGCAGAAATGTTAATGACTATGATAGTAGTGCCCTGTTTTTGTGTTTGCAGGTGAAATGTCAGCCAACCTCAACAATGTTTATGAGCAAATCTCCAGAGATGAGACGGCACCAGTGAAGGTCTGTCATTGTGGTTTTTTTCATGGCTGTTATTTTTAGGCTAATGTGAATAAACACACAGTTATTCGGAAAATACTGACACACTTATCCCCCTTTCCCTTTTCTTCTCTCAGTCAATTTTGAAAAAGAGTGTGACAATGCAGCACACCCCTTCAGCTGTTTACCACTACAGCGAAACTACAGCGGGATATAGCCATCACAATAAAGTCAATGCCATTTTCCAAGCTGCTAAAAAAGATCTGCTGCAGGTCATCCAGATACAGGTAACTCACAATTCTACCCCTGCAGTCTGTTTGTTGTGAGGTGGATAAAGATAAACTGGATGGATGTTATGCAATACAAAACATACAAGACATACAATACAGCAAAAGATGACTCCTCATACCTAGTAATTATGAAATTATCCTAATGAGGGCTGATCAATGAATTGAACATTGAATTTCAAACAGACGTAATTTCATTCAGAAACATGACTGTTAACTATATTTATGATTTTCTCTGGTAAAAAGGAAGAATGTTATTTGTTCAACATGTTTATCACATTCACATTTTATATCACAAAGACATGTGCTATTTAAATGGAAACCAGACTCTTATGTAAACAGTATGTCTGAAACCTATTCATAGTAATTGAGGTACAGTATTCAGTCTTGACAAGGTATAATGACTCAATAGTAAACACTGTGTAAAAAATCTTTTCATTCATTTTTGTAATAAACCACTTTTTGTTGCTGAATATAATGTTTGTTTGTGTCCTTTCAGAATCCCAACTTGTTGGAGGGAAGAGTGAATCTGCGTCAGGTCAAAGCCGGCACGGTCGTGGCTAATCAGGGTGACCAGGTCTGTTTTAGCCATATCCATTCACTTTGTGTCTGGAATCCCTTCCCTTCACAGCTATATTCGCTTGGTAGAAATTTAGTTAGGCTTGACTGTATCTAAAATGGAGTGGACTTTCTCTGATTGGTTGTATGTCTGCGTCTGTTGGTAATGCCCCATGGAACCCCCACTGAAATCCACAGAGGCCAGACTTATTCTAATAGAAGAAGTAGAAGAAAATAAACATGTCAAATGCATGTTATTATACTGTAAACTCAATTGAGGAAAATTTTGGGTTGGTTAAGTTCGATGTCTTTTGTTGTTTTGCCAAAGCTCTTAAAGCCGAGCATAAACAACAGAAAAAGCATGACACAAGTGGCCAGTGTATTTTTTTCCAAAGTAGTAATATGATTGTTTACAGCTGTATGGTTTGTAAGATAGCAGCTATAGACTATCAAGCTTCTCTCGAAAACAAAATGCCTTCGTCATCAAATTGTCTTTTCTATGTGCAGGACGTAAGTGTGGCCTTTGTCATCTCCGGGCTGCTCCATGTCTATCAGCGAATGATTGATCGTGAGGATGAGTCCCTTCTGTTCGTGACCCATCCTGGAGAGATGGTGGGTCACCTGGCCGTTCTCACCGGAGAGCCCCTCATCTTCAGTGTCAAAGCCCATCGAGACTGCATCTTTCTGTACATTTCTAAGGCCCACTTTTATGAGTAAGATTAAACCATTTTACTGGAGTTTAACCTTTGAGTTGTAGGCTATCAGTTCACTTTTTTTATTTGTAATATTTCAGGATAATGCGGGAGGAGCCGAGGGTGGTGTTGAACGTAGCTCACACGGTGGTGAAGAGACTTTCACCATTTGTCAGACAAATTGACTTTGCTTTGGACTGGATGGCAGTTGAAGCAGGACGAGCTGTTTACAGGTACAGAACCCTTTAGTTATGAACAAATAAGACAAAGAAAAGCTAAAGCATCTTCACAATTACACCTCTCAAATTGTCTGAACTAATTGTTTCTGTGGTTTGGCCTTGACCAAACATAACCACAGTCTAGATTGTGGAACAGTGTAAATGTGTTTAGCCATGGAAAAGGGGACAACAGACAACCCTCTGGTTTTTGTGGCAACGGTATACTGAGGGTTAGGAAAATGAACCAAATGATAATGTAAAAAGTTTAGATTTTTGGTATGGACCATGGTGCTAATTTTGAGGTGTAAAAATGCCCTAAGTCAGTCTAGCAAACTTTAGTCTAAAATAAAGAGAAAAGAAATCTGTGGTTAGTAAGTGGAGACCAACAAGTACACACACAATTTACATGCAGATATCTAAAAGGAGCAACTAGGGACAGTCTTGAAATTCACAGAATGATACACATTTTAAAAGACGCTGAGATTATGATCTTTTTCAGACAAAGGGACAAGTCGGACAGTACCTTCATTGTCCTCAGTGGTCGACTGCGCTCTGTCATTGCCAAGGATGATGGGAAAAAGGAACTGGCGGGAGAGTACGGTCGAGGGGATCTTATTGGTGTGGTGAGTAAAGTGTACTAACTCAAAGTCTATGCAGCACCGTCTGTAATACAATATTAGAAGAGTATTTTAATAATGGTTTTTGAAGTGTGCTTGTTATTGTCATTTTAGGTTGAGGCTCTGACCCACATGAACCGAGCCACTACGGTCCACGCCATTCGAGACTCAGAGCTGGCCAAGCTGCCCGAAGGAGCTCTGAACTCCATCAAAAGAAGGTACCCTCAGGTGGTCACCAGACTGATCCATCTGCTGGGCCAGAAGATCCTGGGCAACATGCAGCAGGTCAACGGACCTCTGGCTGGTAATAGCACTGCCCTCAGTAAATATTTATGTAGTCAGAGAAAACATTCAGCATCGGTTAACAAAGAACTATTTCACATGCTCAGGCAAAAAGCACATCATAACTTTACCCACATTTAGATTATTGTATATTATAATTGTTGAAAAATGGTTTATGAGAATATAATTTGTATTCTCCACTCTAGTTTGTTTAAATAATTTGAAAAGATTTAAAGAAATTTTAGTCCTTGAGTGTGTTTCTTAATGTCTTTGTCCCTGCAGCCCGTGGTCTGGGCCTCCACACTCCCACCAGTAAATGGGACGCTGGTAATCCTGTCTCCAACCTCTCCACTGTGACCATCCTTCCTGTGTCCGATGAGGTTCCTCTCACTGCCTTCAGTTTGGAGCTCTACCACGCACTCTGTGGCATTGGTAAACATGCACACTATTTGTCAACTCACTGCCTATTGCCATCAGATCTCTTTATTTTTTTGCTATTATTTCTTGTTTTGTTTTTTCATTACTATTTAAAAAACTATGTCTTTCTGCAGGCCCCACTCTTCTTCTGACAAGTGACATCATCAAACAGCAACTGGGCTCTGCTGCTTTGGACAGGTGTTCTACTCTGTTTTACTAAACAGTACCAATAGGACTATGTGTAATGCTAATATGTTTTCCATTTACAGTGTTCACGAGTACCGTCTGTCCAGTTGGCTCGGGCAGCAGGAGGACATTCACCGCATCGTCATGTACCAATCTGACCCGGGACTCACCCCTTGGACGCAGCGCTGTATACGTCAGGCTGACTGCATTGTCATCGTGGGACTGGGAGAGCAGGAGCCTACTGTGGGCGAGGTTGGCACTAAAAACACATCCTCTAATGCTTCTTAGCTTAACAGACTTTTGTATATTGCAATTGTGTTTGTTGTCTGGCAGTGTTATTAAATATAAGGGTTGTTAAAGCTATAATATTAATATTTGTCTTGAAAAATGATTTCCTTGCAAAATGGAAATGTATTTTATTCCAAACCTATGGCCCTCTAGAACAATGTAGATGTTAATCTGTCTTTAAAATTTGTACTTCCCTTTGCAAAATATTTTACTAGTTTGGTTACATGGGTTTGCTTTGTCTGTGCATTTCTCAGCCAATCACAGCTCACTTCTACTCTATGATGAGCACTGAAAGAGAGGCTAGGGAAGAGGACCAGGTTTATTCATTAACATTTGCCTGAAAATGCTGCATATAGTGCCTTTCAGTTAGTGTTTATAGTTAATATGTTTGTTTTGCAGTTGGAGCGAATGTTGGAGGGCAGTGCTGTCCGAGCTCTGAAGCAGTTGGTGTTGCTGCACAGAGAGGACGGCCCTCCGCCAAAGGACACGGCCGAGTGGCTCAACATGAGGAGCTGGATCTCCAAGCACCATCACCTGTCCTGCCCTCGGAGGGTGTTCTCCAAACGCAGCCTTCCCAAACTGGTACAGCCTGAGCACGCATCCGTGTTATAGTGATTTTGATCCTTATTTAAAAACATGATTATTTTTTTTTTGCTAAATCAATCAACCATCCTTAATTGAGTGCTTAAGGTCAATAAGTGTGTTTTTTTAGAGGGAGTTGTATCAGCGGGTTTTTCAAAAGTGTCCCGACCGTCACTCTGACTTTTCCCGCCTGGCCAGGATCCTCACAGGAAACAGCATCGCCATTGTGCTCGGAGGAGGAGGCGCCAGGTACTGCTGTTCTTATCACAAACTTCCAAAATGATTATATATAGCTTGTTCAATCTAATTCCAACAAGAATTAACATACAGTAATCCTTATAGTACAGGTCATACTGCTCATTACAAAATATATTACCACAAATGTTGCATCTGGATGGTAATAGTAATAGTAGAATATTGACTGACTGTAATGTCATTTGTGTTTTTCTTTACTGTTTGTCCTGGAGCTGTGGCATCATAGGTTTAATAATAATAATAATAATAATAATAATAATAATAATAATAATAATAATAAAAAACAAAAAAATATATATATACTAATCTACTCTGCAGCTCTGAAAATAAGAAAATATTGCACTGAATGATATTATGGATTCTGGAGTCAGATGTAAAACATAACTATACACAATTAAATTGAAGTTGTTCCAGAGCTGTATATTTCCCATGGACCTGTAGTTTTAGTTCTAGTCACACTGTTAGAGTATCTTTGTGCTCTTATAGATTTAATGCACATTTTGCTCAGTCATTCAACACAGCGTAGATGCTTTCTTACTATTGTGACTTTTCATCAGAACATAGGACAGTACAAGTGGAAAAGCTGCATATACTGAGTTACTTTTATTTTATTGCTCAAATCTTTAAGCAAAATAACCATATATACAGTTGTTCTCATAAGTTTACATACCCTGGCAGAAGTTGTAATTTTTTTGGCCATTTTGCAGAGAATATGAATGATAACACAAAACTGCACGTTTGAGATCTCCTCAGAGTGGCTCAATGACACTGAGGCCAGTCCAGAACCTTCTCTTTCTGCTGCTGTAGCCAATGACAGGTCGACTTGGCCTTGTGCTTTGGATTGTTGTCATGTTGGAACGTCCAAGTACGTCCCATGCAGAATTTTTGTTCTACCTGACCTTTTCATTTCTCCACTCCACTTCTTAGAGTTTGAACACTCCTGGTGAGCATTCTCCATTCCTTGGATATGTTTTTATATCCCTTTCCTGTTTTATCAGTTCAATACATTTTCCCACAGATCCAATTCAAGACAATTGTTTTGCTTATCCCATGACTCAGAATACAGAAACATCAGTGCAGCACTGGATGAGAGATGCAAGGGTCACACACACTGATTGCAAGGAAACAGATCACAGGTGAGGATGGTTACCTTTAGTAGCCATTCAAACCTGTTTGTTACTTGTGTTCATGTCATCAGGCCAAAATCACCAGGGTATTTAAACAGGGTCATTTGGGTAGTTTCTGTTGTCATTATGATTTAAAAAGAGTAAACACAGTTGTTTGACAATAAATGGCTTCACCCAAACACTAACTATGAGTGGAAAAAAAAAAAGGTTTTTGTGTTATCATTCTTATTCTTTAGCCAAGAAATCACAATTTCTGCCAGGGTATGTAAACTTTATGAGCACAACTGTACAATACGGAATACCTCTTACATCATTCTTTGCTCAAAATCCTTTTAAATTAAAGAAGTCATGGAAAGTAGAAGCTACATAGCCCACAGTTAAATGGATAAGGAAATATGCTACCATCACAATCATTGAAGAAAAGGTTAAAGCAAAGGCATCTGGACTTAGATTTCAAGGTGAAGGCATTTAATTTCTTCTCCAAGAGACTTGGAGAAGAAATTAAATGGTCAACTGGTAGGAGAGCTGAAGTTATATCTCTAGAGGGAGGAGTTTGACCTGAAACTAAACCTGATAGGACCAGGCTGTTCTGGTCTCATAGTCGTTGGCTCTTGATGTGAGAGTAGTTAAGGCTCAAGAGAGTCGTTAGTGACACTGTTCCATTCAGGTGTTGTTCTAGAGTAAAAATATTTTAATTTAGCTTTCAAAACACTGTTGTAAATAGCAGGTGAAATGTATCTTTGTCCAACAAGGGCTTTTTTATGTTGACAAAATGGCTTCCTTCACCCCTCTCACAAACCTCTCTGGCCAAAATTGGGACATTGCTGTCCTCAAAGGAATGTCCTTTCTCTTTGAGGTGGAGGTGGACTGCAGACTCAGGTCCTCCAGGATTGACTCTTCTGTGCTGATACATCCTCTTGTGAAGCTGTTGTTTTGTTTCATCGACATAACTGTCACTGCACTCTTCACTGAACTGCATAAACAACATTACTCTGTTTGTGGGGGTCTTGTCTTTAGGATGGACCTGTTTTTGACTGTTCCCGGGTTTAAATTGGGCTGAAAAGTTGTGTTTGTAGAAAATCTTTTAAGTTTTTGGGATAAGCCAGACACATAAGGGATAACTACACCCTTCCCTTTTGTCTGTTTGGTTTCTGTGTCCTCTTGGTTTTGTTGAATGTGGCATCTTCACGGGTGAACTTGATGTTCTTGTCCACTGTGTTGATGTGTTCTGTGAAGGCTTCTACTTCCTGGGTTCTGATTTTGACCCACGTGTCATCAACATATCTGAACCAGTGACTGGGCACTGCACCTGGAAAAGAGACCAGAGCTCTGTTCTCCTCCATGTGCAGGTTTGCCCCTAAGGTGACTAAGTGGAAGAAAATGAATCAGTGTCTATAAATTAATTTGAAATAATAAAAAGTAAAAATTGTTCAGGTTTAACATACTCTTAGTTTACACTTAGTTTACACCTTCTTCTTGAAACAGGGCCTTTGTTGTCATAACGTTATGGCTGAATGATGAATTAAAGCTTTGCACTAATAATGAACCATCTCCCTCATGCATCTCTCATTAGGGGTTGTTCCCAGGTGGGTATTCTGCGAGCCCTGAACGAGGCAGGTATCCCCATCGACATGGTGGGGGGCACCTCCATTGGCTCCCTCATGGGGGCGTTGTACGCTGAGGAGAAGAGCAGCAGCCGTATGAGGGTCCGGGCTCGAGAGTGGTCCATGGTAAGTTACAGGCCAGGACACAAATTCAAATTCAATTCCTAATTACTCCAGACATTCTTGTCACTTTCTTTTCGCTCTCTCTCTGACAGGTCATGACATCTCTGTTTAAACAGATCGTAGACCTGACTTATCCTATTACCTCAATGTTTTCTGGAGCTTCCTTTAACTCGGGTATAAGCTCTGTCTTCAAGGGCAAACAAATTGAGGTGAGGTCAAAAACACTGGGATCTTCTTAATTTAACCCCCTCCCTCACAATAATAAAGCACTAAATGCACAAACTTCATGACAAATATTACAGTATTTTTTGCTGCGCGCCTGCTGTCAGACATTTTTTATTTTAGCTTCAGCCTTCTAATCACAAATCCCCTCTTCACTCCTGGCTCTTTCAAAAAAATGTGATGTGATTGATAAAAACTTTTTAAATCCAACTCAAAGGACATGCCAGGCCAGATTTTTCCCTCCCAAATTTAAAATACAAATACATAATTGTAGTGACATATACAGTTTGTTTTTGTTCCTGGATTCATAACTATTTTTATAGATCCATATTAAACCTGTTTAAGTCTGTGTTAGACCACTTAAACCTCATTTAGAACTGTTTTAACTCATCTGTAACCAGTTTGAATCCACTCAAAGCCAGATAAGGCCAAAACCACTTAAAAGAAGATTTGCAGGATTTTCACCTAAACACAACAGCTTTGCAGTTATTGTGATTGCTTTTTATGACTTTTTTCGGGGTAGTTGGAGTCTGTCTCAACCTCCTCAGCGCATCTTGGCAGAAAGAACAGTCATGCTGGTCTTGTCATGAGACAAAAACAAGTGCTTAACAACACTACACACATAAATACTCACCCCAGTCAGTCTCAGACATTCATTGTGGCAGAACCATTGCTCATGGTCAAACATAAAGAGTAGAGAGCAGGGAGACACCAGTGAATTTTTACGACAGTGTTTTTTTAACATTACACCGAAGCTGTAGGGGGAGCTCTGTAAGAAAAAATACAAACAAAAACAGACAAGAAACTGCCAGACCTGCAAAGTGCCGCTTTAAATCAAGTTAAGCTCCAAATTAAACCACTCTAAACTTGTCCCAAACCACTTCAAACCATTTAAAACCCCATTTAAACCACAAACTTGCCCAAATCCAGGTCTAACTAGAAAACCCTTTATATTGTACCTTTAATGCCTAAAGAGAGTGCCCACTTGATATCATGACATTATGGATTTGTTCCAATAGGACTTGTGGCTGCCTTACTTTAACATCACCACTGACATCACCGCTTCTGCCATGAGAGTTCACACTGACGGTTCGTCCAATACAATACGCTACTACTAATAATAATACAAAAAGGCATTGGGTCTCCTTTATTTTTGTACTATTCACCAATTTTCTCACCCACCAGGTTCGCTTTGGAGGTACGTTCGAGCCAGTATGTCTCTGTCAGGATACCTACCTCCACTATGTGACCCCAAAGATGGACACTTGCTTATGGACGGCGGCTACATCAACAACCTGCCTGGTGAGATTTCTCAGAGAAACCGCCTCGGATATAAGCCAATAGTGTTGCAGATTAATTTCAATTTGGAGCTTAAGCCTAGTTTCCACTTGAGCAGTAAGGTATGAGTTGGGTCACTAGGGCCAGTTTCCAATTTTCTGAAGGGCATCCCAAATGAGAGTAACATAACACTAACATCCCTGCAGCTGTTGGATCAAGTGGTCAACTTACCACAAGATGGCGGTAAACACTGCCGTACGTTGATTGAATGACAGAAAGACTCACTATTTAATGTTGATTAATCAAAACGTGCCTTACATTTTGTTTTTGTTAAAGCCGATGTGGCTCGGACAATGGGAGCGAAGGTTGTCATTGCTATTGATGTGGGAAGCCGAGATGAAACAGACTTAACCAACTACGGAGACTCGCTGAATGGGTGGTGGCTGCTGTGGAAGAGGTTTAACCCACTGGCCGAGAGAGTCAAGGTTAGGCATGGGATAATATTAGAATTTTGTGTCACGATTATTCTGGCCATAATAATTGCGATTAACAATATTATCACAATAATTATGAAATTATGCTTGTAGTTTGAAAATGTCTCTAAAACATTCTGTAATCACTTTACAATACTTTCTGAGTACTTTCTGTTAAACCACATTGCACTTTGTTGAAAGTGAAAATAACATGAATCAGGGCTTGACATTAAGCATGCCCAGACAACAAGATCTACCTGTCCAAAAATTGTATTTTTTTTCAAAGGACTTTAACAAAACAAAACAACAAAAAAAAGGGATATTAGGTTTATAGTCTTTTTATTTTATTTTATCTATTGGTTTAATAAAAAGTCTGTTCTGCGTCAGCCACATTCCTTCAGAGAAAGCTTAATTTCATTTTTACTTCATAATCAAAAGTAAGTAAAGTAAGTAGGCCCCAAATTTCTTGTTCCGACCCTGCTGCATGACCCTCATGTTCAGCATATTGGTCAGCACTGTTAATCTTTACTGTTTTTATAGTGATGTGTGAAATAATCTTATATCGTCCCACCCCTAGTCAAGGACTGATAACATTTCAAAAGATTTACACATACAGTTTAAACATTTGTAAAAATTAAAGAAATTTGTTGTGAGTCATTATCTACTTTTGTGTTAAAAGTTTTCACAAATAACACTGTTATATATTCAGTGTGTCCTACTGAAGGATACTGAGCATTTAATAGTGGTTAGTGGTAGATGTTTAGACATTTTACTTTACCAGCATATTAATTCAACATTTTTTATCTACGGTATGTATACAATGGACTGTGTGCATCAATGAACTTCTGCAACAACTGATAAATATGCCAGATTGTAGCATCACTCTTTTCCATATGTAGTCCCTAGGCAAGTATTTTAAGTGTACTCACGTGTACTTAAGTTTATTTGAAATTGCCTGATTGATTTAATCTGCAATAATGGTCAATCATTGGTAATGGCCTATTGCATTAAAAAGGAGTTATTGGGATTACAAATCCCAGAAACAGCCTAGTGCTCTCAATTATTGTGCAAAAAAATTCAGGTAGGTTTATGCGCGTAAATTCAGGTCAAAGAGGTGAAGTATGCAGGGCTCCAATTAGGCAAAATATTTTTTTGTTTGGCCCCTGCCCCACTAATACATTTCTGGTTTGGCCCCTCAGAGATAAAAAGTTTGGGCTAAAGGCTAATTGCTAACTGTTACATATCAGGCCTTAGCACACCTCTGCTTCCCTTCTCGCCTCAATAATGTAATTTAACAAAACTTGACAACAATGTTGGTGGAGAGCAACAGCACAAATATATGACAAAAACACAACTTAAAATATAATTTAAAACACCAACACAAATCGGTGACAGGACTGCATGACTGTTGCATTTTTCTGACCAGTGTTGTTGCATAAACAGTTCCAAAATTTAATTACCAGTTTAACAATCCTGTAATATCACTTTTTTAATACTAGATGGATTGTTGAGCTGCTGTTTTGTTTAGCTGTTAGCTGCTGTTAGCCACTGCAGTGTGCGTTTGTCTTATTTGAATACTTTGTGACATTAAGTGATAACATAATTTGAGTCCTGATTGTCCTCCCAGGTCTTGAACATGGCAGAGATTCAGACCCGGCTGGCATACGTGTGCTGTGTCCGTCAACTAGAGCTGGTAAGAGACAGCGACTACTGCGAGTACATCCGTCCACCCATCGACCACTACGGGACACTGGAGTTTGGAAAGTTTGACGAGATTGCAGTGAGTGTCTCATGTCTTATCCTTTTAACTTTATATTTTATTTTATTTGACTCCAATCCTACTTGGCTGTGGTTGTAGGAGGTCGGATACCAGCACGGAAAGACACTGTTTGACATCTGGCAGCGCAGTGGTGTGATCGACAGCATGCTCAAAGACAGACATCAGGAAGAATTTCACAAAGCTAAAACTGGACATGTGAGTTCTAAATACCAGAGACACTATCCTTTACAGTACTCTTTCATTAGATTAAAAGAATAAACATTACTATATTTAATATAGTTTACAGGTTTTCAGACTATGTTTATGAGTAAATGGGCATTTTCTTTTATTAAATTATTAAATAACATTATAACTTGAAAATAATTTGTATATCATTTGTGGTGTATCTGGGGCGGCAGTAGCTCAGTGGTAGAGCGGCCGTCCTTCAACCGGAAGGTAGTAGGATCGATTCCCGCTCTCCCCACAGTTCATTCTGTCGTTGTGTCCTTGGGCAAGACACTTAACCCACCTTGCCTCGTATGAATGTGTAAGAATGTTGAAGGTGATGGTCGGAGAGTCCGTAGGCGCGGAATGGCTGCCACGTCTCTGTCAGTCTGCCCCAGGGCAGCTGTGGCTACAGATGTAGCTTACTACCACCAGTGTGTGACTGTGGAGTGAATGAATAATTGATATGTAAAGCGTCCTTGAGCTCTGGAAAGGCGCTATATAAATATAACAATTATTATCTCAGACTTAACTGAATCAGATTTGTAAATGAGAAGTAATTTTATTCATTATTATTTCACATTTATGAACAAAGAATAAAATCAGAGTTGAATTGATGTGAGATAGAACTTGTTTGCCCCGGTTACAACTTAGTGGATTAGGCTACATACAGAAAAGTTAATGGGGGACAACCAGGGCTTTGCATCATGGGCACTCTTTGCACTAAAACTTACCACAGATAACCATCATGGGAATGTGCCTTACAAATGAAAAATCTACAATCCACAAGCAAGATTTGGACTCAACATATCACCATTGGTCACACAAACATCATGCAAAATTAACAATGTTGCTCTGTGTGTTCAGCTAGTGCAGCCTTTTGCATCCTCGTTGAACTGGGCCTTAATTATTCTACTTTAGAGTTGATCTGTTCCTATATACGGATAGGTTGGTCTATGTCACTGAATTATTATTATAATTTTTTTTCATTTTCAACAGGTGCTGCTTGAGTCTGCAAATGTATTTGTTAAGTGAATGTCTGATTTTAAATATTCAAGTAAAATGTGGTCAAAAATGCATTGTGCATTTCAGATGGTCACATGTCCTAACGCCTACTTCACTGACCTGGCAGAGATTGTTTCCAGAATCGAACCTGTGAAAAATGCTTTGATTGAAGGTAAGTCTAAAACTAATTTGCTACTGCTCTAACTAATCATTTATAACATAACTGATCAGACAATTTCCCAACGGCGTGAAAATAGTAAAAGGTCTTGACTTCATGTTGCTTTGGAAAATATAATTATTTTTTAAAAATATTTTCCAAATTTATAATATGATTACGGGTGAAGTTCAGTTTGTATTTAAATTTGTTAATTTGTGTATATTTGTACTTGTAGCGGTTTTGCAATTGGACTCAGATCCAGCACACAGAAATGTCGTTATATTCAGTCTTTATTGATAAAGCAACAGCAGATTCTAGATTGAAGAATTATCTTGAACAGGGCCAAGCTTGGATAAAGGCAGGTAGACAGAAGCCCAGAAAAGCAGATCTGACAAGAACAAAAAGCCAAAGTATTTTTCAAGGTTGTACCAGGGCCAAAAACCCAGAAAAGGGCCAGCCACAGGCCCTCAGGTCATGTGTAAAGGCTGGTAAGTCTCACAATGAATGAAGTAGAACAATCTGGCAGAGTGAGTATATATACATGACCATGTCCATCCCTTATGACCACCATGTACCCATCCTCCAATGGCTACCTCCAGCAGGAAGCCTATCCAGCAGGATATTAGCCCATCCTATAGATATGGGCCAACATTTCTAAAGAATGCTTTCAGCACCTTGTTGAATCAATGCCACGTAGAATTAAGGCAGTTCTGAAGGTGAAAGGGGGTCAACTACAGTATTAGTATATACATATATATATGTATATATTGTATATATGTATATGTATATATATATATATATATATATATATATATATATATATATATATATATATATATATATATATATACACAATATATATACATATATGTTTATATTGTATATATATATATATATATATATATATATATATATATATATATATATATATATATATACACACACAATATATACATATATATGTTTATATTGTATATATATTCCCTGGTTTGAGTGGGAATGACTCACAGGTGTTGACACTGTGGACACTGATCTAAACTACGACAGTACCTTTTAGCTTTTAAAAGAAGATAATCATTGATAATGTTCTGCAAAAGAACATTTTTTATAAATGTCTTAAAGTTTAATGTGTTATTGATGCTGTGCTTTAGGGGAGCTGTCGGATGAATACCAGACGGACTACGATGAGGAGATAGTGGACAGTGCTTTGTCCGATTTTGAGGCGTTTCCACAGAGCAGTGAACACACCGAGGGAGTGGAGACAGCCGAGACTGTACGTAGAAACCCTACATGTACCCTGCAGGAAAATATGTGGTATAAGAAATATACATATGCCATTTATTTCCAAATTGCAACATACCGTGACATATACTACACATTATTGAACTGTTAAAACAACCTTAAGATTTGGCTATGTACAATTTACTAGAAAATGAAAACTATTTTAAGTTGTATCTGCAATAACGTGATACCATCATAGCATATTTTAGAATGAACAGATTTGACTAGTTTTCCCACCCCCGTGTTATACAAAGTTAGTAGATCAGTTGAACTGGATTAATTTAGCTCCATAAATGTAAATAGGCTGACAACCTGAACAAATCTAATCTTATCTGACCAGTTTGAATACCGCCTGATTTATTTTTCCTCCATCTGTGCACACACTCTTTATACACTGTTAAAATCAAACGTTTTCTTTGTCTTGTTTTCAGGACGAGGAGATTCAAATCCGACACAGATTACCGAAGACCGGCCTCTAAAGTCTGCCATAGCCATCATCTTTTGTGGTTTTAGTTGGTCCTATATAGTGGTGCAACGGATTACAAACCTCACAGGGTCGGATCACATTACTGTTTTTGAGTCACAGATCGGATCATTTTTCGGATCAGCAAAAAAGGAGAGAAACTTCTTGCACTTATGCCAGAGACATATTGAACAAGATTCTGTTTCCTGAAAACTATTGCCTTTGCAAAGCAGGCTTATGACCATGTCTGTTATGATGTATAATGCAGATGAATGGGAGCATTATGCAGTAATTGATGATGAAACTTCTCCCAGACAACTTCAGAGTGATACTGGACAAGCATGTGTGACAGTTTATTAATAAAAAAAAGATATTACAGCTTTATTTTGTGACGTTTTCAGATTAACCAGCTGCAATTGATTGCAGCATTCAATTGCAGCTGATTGACATGACATGTGAACACATAACTGCTTACCTCTTTCACTGTGCAATTGTTTTTAAAAATTAATTAACATTACAGCACCTACAGCCTTTAACTTAATGCACAGTGCCACTTTTAAAACAGTTTACAGTCAGCTTTTGTATTGTTGTATCAAGCTTAAATGTTATGTCCACAAAGTTGGTGAAATTTGTATTTGGTGGGGGTATTTTTTGTTTTTGTTTATTTCTCTATTTACAGCTACTCACTTTTTGTTGTGAACAATACAAACTCAAAACAGAACAGTATTTTGTATTATACTCTCAGTCTCACCTCAAATGTATTGAAATACTGGAAATGTTGTGCCTAGAACTTTTAATACCAAACATTGAACAAACATTTTTGCATTTTTTTAAGTCCTGACTTGAAAATAATGTGTGTTTAAAATCATTGTGGTTCATAATCCACTGTGGTATTGACTGAAACGTGTTTTTATGGCTACATAACAAATAAATTGAGTTGCATGTTTAGTGGATTTATGTAATGGCTCTATTTCAAGAAGATTTACAGGTTTAACAAACTTGGAGTATACGGAGATAGCACTACTCAGAGTTTTCAGTTTAACCCAGGATTTATCTGAGTTTGTTCTTTGCTGCTGTTTTAAGAACCTGCTTCTTGATTACTGGGTTGACTGAACTCACTTCAAACTAAGCCCCCCTTATCAAACCTATATATGGGCCTTACGTAAGGGTGCCACCATACAGCGATACACCTCCGTCCACCAGAGGGCAGGGTCAAAAGCAGAAATATACTGTGAAACCCAAACCCCATGACAACCCTACAAGTGTAAAAGAAATCTTTGTACAAAAGATAGCGGGTGGGCTGGACTGCAGGTGACTATCCCAGCAGCATATTATGTAAAACAACTTTTTTTTTACAAAATTTCAAGGACTTTCATGCTTAACACAGCAGGTAATCATGCTGTTTTCTGCAGTCTGGCTGAAGAATGCTCTATTCACCATAAGTTTTATCTGCACCCATTTCTTCTCCACCTGCGCAGTGAAAGTGCCGGCTTACACTAGTCAAAGGTCAGGGCATGTTTCCTAAGCTTTTTTTCTGCCCTTCACCTCTCATGTTGCTGGAAATGTGGTGAATAAGCCTTATCTGGACCACAACTGTGCCCTTTGACATCACTAAACCTCTGCAGTTTGTCTTAGATTCTATAATAAGAATCCTTAATACTAGTATTTGTCCAGAATAACCAGGTTTCTCTCGGCTCATCTACGAGTCACAACCAGGATCAGACTCATAACCAGGACTCACGTGAACACTTTCATTGTCTGTATTTAAATCTCCGCTCAGCAGTAACCAGTGTTAATAATGCAGACTAATGCATATGTTGGTGTAAAGTGCTCACTGTGGAGCTAAAACAGGAGCCAGGCCTTGTAGTGAGGCATAAACACCCAGGGTAATCACTGCCATGTTTTAATGATATTGTGATGAAAATGGCTACATTAGGTGCTTTGCTTGGACAATTCAGTTGGCGTGCGCTGTTAAAATTTGCTTTTACAGCAAAAGGTCAGGCACGGGATTAATCGAGTGTGGTACATTAATCTAAAAAAGCAGGCAATATTTAATCTTTAAGTTGTGTTTATTTAAACAATTTTGTGTTCCCGGTCAAAATGACCGTTCCATTAAGACTCATTAAAAGTGTAATAATATATTTATTATCACTACTTGTGTTAGATTTTTTTTTATCAAATTAACTTGTGAACATTACAAGTTTTGAGCTTCTATTTGTTATTTACCTAAAGCCTTTATGCCTCATTGATCTGAGGTTAAAAATCTTGAATTCGAGTTCTTAAAAACACAATTTCTGAATTACTTTGACTATAAGAAATAATCAGATACAGTTTATCACACACAACTTTGGATCAAACTTATCAAAGACATTTCTATTAAACCATATAAAAGAGTGTGGTGATCAAATATGTAATCAAGAGCCTCCCTCACAGTATACCGACTTGTCAACACAAGGAACTGTGAGCAATGCCTAAAAAGACTAAAATACCAAAGTTATTTTTTATTTTTATTAACAATGATGATGCACACGTCTGTAAAAACTGCCAACACAAGTGTTCCTGTGGTGCATGTGTGTGTGTGTCCAGCTGACAAATGAGAATGTACCCATAGATTGTATATAAATGGATGTAGCGTGCCCATTGCTCCCCCATTCACAGATATCTGCCTTACCACAGGGCAATTAAATGATAGTTTTCAGATAGCATAAATGAACGTTAATATCCAGAGTTATGTTGTAAAAACTTAGCTCTAGAGACCAGAGCCATCTTTTGTATAGATGGCTCTGGTCTAGATGTAGCCATAAGGGGGTTCGATGAGAGCAACTTGGATGTATCTGAGCTCAGTTTTTTAGGTTTTTGTGGTCACCATTTATTTTAATGACCGCCATTTTTGACCAGGAACACCAAGAGCATACAAAAATTGAATAAAAACCCCAAAACTGTATGCAAATAAGTTAAATTTATTTTGTGTGTGGAAATCCTCTTTGCGGACAAAGTCATGGAATCATACGTCAATCTTATTAAATTAACTACATTTTACAGAGATAAAACTTTTAATTTGGTCAAATTTCACACACACAACAAAAGGGTTAAGCAGACAAGACATGCTCCTGTCACAGGTGAATGCTTTAAAGAGCGGAAACATCTGACTATAATACATCTGCCATTTATAGAAAATACTTCACTCAAAAGACATAAAATATAAAAAGATTGTGCGATCAAACTGTTGAGACAAAAACTTCCATTTACAGTACGTTCAGTACAGGGACAAAAACATGACTGACAGAATCTGGATTCAAATAAAGTTTAAACAGCTAAATATAAAAAATGTATGTAAGTGTACGGGAATTTTGACAGCATTAACACGTAGTGACCGGCAGGAAAACAGAGGGAAGAGAGAAAAGAGGCCAACGCTGAGCCAAAGACAATCAGAGAAGCCCAGCTGGTGATGAGCCGAGGCACTCCTTTTTCTGGATGTGTTGTTTTTCAGATCAGAAGCTTTCAATTCCAAAGTGATAGTTGCCGAGCCCCCAGTAATCAAAGCCCAGACCCCAGACGCTTCACACCATCGCTCCTCATCTATACACTCGCCCAACATGAAATGGAAATGCACTTTTCTGCCATCATCTAACACGCACCAGGAAATGTGACACTACTTATGCATTTCTTAATAAGGGAAGAGCTATACAGTAGTTAAAACACTGTAGTTAGTTTTTACCAACAGACATAGAGTAAACTGTTTCTGGAAAAAAAAAATGGGTGGCCATTAAACCAACTTAAGAAAGTACTTCAAAGTACAGTTCCTGTATATTTGACTGGATTTCTACAGAATGGAAATAGCTGGAAAGGGATTCCAGAGCAATTTTTCAGTAATTTTAAATTGGGTACAACTGTCAAGGCTACAGCATTTTCAGCTCAAAATCTTTATGTAAATAAAGATTTTTCTTTCAACACACATCATACTTTGATGGGTGTTGTGTATAGTGAATAAAATTGTAAAACAGTCACAACTATTTGTTCCTCTCCTGTCCATGACATTTGGAATTTGGCACACCAAAATCCAGTTTTAGTAAGCCATGGGTCCCATTTAGGTTAAATAATCGATACACCAATAGCGTCAGCTGTAATACTGGTCAGGTGGGGTTTGTAGGGGTAAGTTTCTATCCCCAAAATGGTTCCAAGAGTAGGATCAGTGGCTGGCTGCTGCTCCTTGAGCTGAACTGGAGGATCAGAAACATCTCTTTTTTGAAAGATGGTGTTACAGCACATGATCAGTATAATAGTTAATAACATGAATAATACAACTACTATGTACATTCTATGTACTACCAGCGCTGATAATTGTTTAATGACTAAATTAGTTGTCAGTTATTTTAATAATTGGATTTGAATTTATTTAATTGATTAGTAGTTGCAACCTTATAGAACAGTTTTATTTTGGTACAATTGGAGTGTAAGAATCACTACATTTAAACTTATTAGTCCTTGCAGATTTATCACATGAATGAATCAATGAATTATCACATCATGAATCATGAAACCAAAGCAGGAATGGTTAACAGTATACTTCAAATAATATAGATTTATGCCCATTGTATTCAAACCGTGTTTTTGTGTATATCATATAATGAAAAACAGAATGGTTAAGTTCTTAAATTGATGTTATTTATTTAAAAACAAATCAAATATTTAAATCTTCTGTGTAGTATTCTGGTCCTCCTTTCTTCTCTCTGTGCTTTCTTCTTCATTTCTTCTTTCCTCCGTCACATGCATGTGTTTGCTCTTGTGTCATCCTGAGACTGATGCAGAGTAGGTCATCTTTGATGTGGACAGGACCATTCGATTTGGAACTACAACAAAGACAGGTGCACAAAGACCACATTAGAAAATACAATTCTATTTATAAAAACTATTTGTACATCATTAAACCAAGCTTATTTCTTACCGTTGTTAGAACCATAGTTCCAGGGATCCGGGTTCATCTGGGTTTAGCAGACAGGTATTTCATCAGGAAAGGTGTTTTATACTCTTCAGCCAAACTGGGCGGCGTCATGGACAGATTGTCTTCGGGCAGGATTTGTCTTCTCCTTTTTTCTTCCTGGCTGCAAAAAGCACAAATGTTCTTGGTGAAATATACTGCTTTGAAAACAATATATATTTAGATAAAATACTTACTGGGGCAGGATACATCCGTGTTGTTCTCAGCCACATCTCTGGAAATACTGAAATCAGAGAAATACTTCACAAGTGTAAAAATACAATACTTTTAAGGTGAATCTAAATTTCTCATGGTAATTGAAGGTGGGTTGTCTGTCCTTTAAGCCCTTTTACTCTAGCGATTATCTGGTGACTGTCCACTGTGTACCCCACCTCACGCCCAAAGCAGCTGGGATGGGCTCCAGCCTCGCCTGACCCTTAACAGGATAAGCTGTATAAAATGAATGAATAATATGTTATTATTACTATATCGAATACTGATTATTTAGCTGCTTACCTTTCTCTGGTGTGTCCCGGCCTACTAAATTTAAAGAATAGACATTGTGAGTATTACAGTCAACAGGAATTAACAAAAAATGATAAAAATCTAAGGAAATTTCTTACCTATAGCTCTATAAAGGTGGTCTTGTGATCACACCACCAGCTCTCCAGTTAGTGGGTGATCTACTGTACCTCCTCCTCTACACTTACCTTATAACTTACAACTTAACTTTGACAATATATATATAAATATAAATATATATATATATAAATATGAAAATATATAAATATATAAATATAAATAAATAAATAAATAAATATTTATAAAAATATAAATATATAAATTTATATATAAAAATATATATAAAAATATAAATATATATATATATATTTATATATTACACCCTCATGACTTAAAACTTATAAAGCTATATTATTTAAATTTGCCTAGTGTGGGAAGAAGAGAGAGCATATTAATGTAACTTAACTTATATTAAAGTACTAGGAAAAGAAATCAAATAAAGCAAGAAATGGGGATGTTGCACCATCAACCCTCCAGCTGGTGGACAACCCCAAACCTCCATTACAACTATGTACAGTCTCCCGATGTGGGAGGAATAAGGTATAACTTAAAGGCAAGGCGTACTATGGAGGAAATCCTTGATAAAGCAGTAACAGAACTGTCTAGTTTTGTTACTCAGGTTAACTCTAGTTTTTTACAAGGTTCATTCAGTTGTGTAGATTTTTAGATATCCTGTATTTGTTTTCAATGTTTTGTTTAGCATTAATACAAAGTAAATGGAAATCCTACATAGTATGTCTTTTTTTTCTTTAGTTTTTTTTAACCTGTTCCTTATATATATACAAACACACAAACACACACACTATACTATGTACATTAGCCTAGTGTAGGAAGAATAAAGAGCATCATAACTTAACTTACATATGCATATACTACTATAAGAAAAACAAAGCATGTAGGGGGGATTGCACCACCAACCCTCCAGTTAGTGGACGACCCCAAACCTCCATTACAACTATGTACAGTCTCCCAATGTGCCCAATATGGGAGGAATACTAACTTAAAAGCAAGGCGTACTATGGAGGAAATCCTTGATAAAGTAGTAACAGAACTGTCTAGTTTTGTTACTCAGGTTAACTCTAGTTTTTTTACAAGGTTCATTCAGTTGTTTTCAATGTTTTTTTAGTGTTAATACTATGTAAATGGAAAAATGGAAATCCTACATAGTTTACCTTGCCATTTGTTTGGACACACAATCAAATACTAGTACTAAAAAAAATTAAATAAAAGATGTGATGGAAATAGACACCGGTTGCTGTTCAATGATGCTTAACATAGAGCCTAAGAAAAGCATCAACAGCAGGGCCGGCGTTGGTGGTAGTAGAACTAACAGGACGTCCCAGCAGTGCGATCTTCAGGCTGGGACAAACGTAACTTCTTGGCGCAAGGCTCCTCACTGTCGTCTTCGTCATGGGACCGTTTAGTGGTGAAGCCCCTGAACACCAGAGAAGAAGTTCCTGCTGGTTGCTGAAGAACGGGAGCGGGGGGCCGCATCACCAGTTCTGCAGCTTCAGCAGGAGACTCCCTCTGGCACCAGCCACGCCAAAACTCCGGACGAGGAATCTGCTGCACATCTTCAGAGTCCTCAAAGTCCATGTCTTCATCCTCATCTTCAGAATCTGCAGACTTGTCTGAATCTTCTGACTCTTCAGACTCTTCAGACTCTTCTGAATCTTCTGACTCTTCAGACTCTTCAGACTCTTCTGAATCTTCAGACTCTTCAGACTCTTCTGAATCTTCAGACTCTTCTGAATCTTCAGACTCTTCAGACTCTTCAGAATCTTCAGAATCTTCGTCCTGCTCTTCCTCCTCCTCTTCATCTGATGAGACGGGCAAGAGGCTATTAGAGAAAGGCACCTTACACTTACCCTTGTTGTCTTCATCAGAAGAGCTGTCGGTGGGAGTGGGACTGATATCCATCGGCTCAGGGATGTCATCTGTGGAGAACATAATGATAAACAAGTCAGGATAATATTAAAAATATCAATAGTGTCATTTTTTGCATTGATGAAGAACCTTTTCAATGTTTTAAAAAGTAACATCTTACCTCATTTGCATATTATAATAGAAAGGCCCATAAGTAATCTACCATATATTACAAACACCTAAATTGTATAAAATTTATATTTTTTATTTAATAGAAACAATTATTTGTGTGGCTAACCACAAGTACAACAGTGGGAATTGAAACCTGATTTTAAATAGATTATTATTGGTTTATATTTGTACTGTGTAGGCTGCAGTAGGCAATTGTGTTATAAAAAAGCTACATCTATTTCTAACTCCGTCTCTGTAATAAATTGCTTAAACTATACTTTTGGGTCTTGGGTTTTATGCTGGAGCTGTTATTATTGTTTAAGACAGAATGAGCTGTGTTCAGTCTGACTCCTCCTGCATTTACCTGCCTCACACCCGAGACATCTCAATTATACCATAACTGTTGGTCTCCATGGAAATAAAATTCATTTTTTTTATGTATTCGAATTTAGAATGTCAGCTCGGGCGCCATCTTTTCCCCCAAAATACTAGTCCGACATTTGTGAAATTCGACGCCCAGAAGCTAAAATGACCATATCTTCCAGGATAAGCTCTGATAATATTAAACTTTGGAACCTTGGCAACAAATTTAATCAATTTCCACTCAATAATGACGATAACAGAAGAAGAAATCGTCAAGTGAAAGTCACTTTGTATTAAATGTATGATTTTTACACATTAAACCACTTGATATTTCGTTACTTCTTAATTAGAATAGACAAACACTCACCCAAGAGGTTATTACTAGAGACATTAAAGACCTTATATGGAAAAAAGAAATGCTACAATCACTATCCTATTTTAATTACATTAGATTTTTCTTTTCTTACCTCCGCCAACACGTTCAAGTTGTTGAAGCTGTTGAAGGCCCGGTGGCCAGAGAAGTGATCCATTTTTCAGTTTTGAAATCCGTAAGAATACCACGCACAAGTTTCGCACTGGAGTCCAAGTGAAATGTGGGAAATTCTGAGCGCACGGCCTTTTATAGCCCACCTGAGCGTTCTATTTCCAGGGCAGTGACGCACGTACGTTGTGCTACGCTTTAACGTCGTTCTTATGTAGGCTATTAGCGTTCAGGTTATGCTATTTTGTAAGTACAATGGTGACATGCATCAGCTTGTACCTCAAAACTGTAATTAAATGAGGCTTCTTTGCACAGAAAGGTATTGTTATAAGATGTGTCCGTATGGGCAGGTGGCTCAGTGCGTAGCGTATTCGTGGTGACTGTGTCCGTGCGTGTTGCGCCTGCTGCACTTCAAAAGAAGTCCAAAGTAAGCTCATTTCAACCAATCACAGTGCTGATAGCCACTGGGGTGCCAAAAGAGGTGTGCATGATACTACTACGCTAGATCTATTTGTATAAAGTGGTTTGGAGTAACTAGATTTGTTTATCTTGAAGCTATTGAATTTATTTCACAAACGCCATTCCCCGTGATCGATATGTATTGACGTGCTAAGAGCGGAGCTTCGAGAGTGAGTTCCCCGCAACCATGACACAGTAGTCGGACACAGACAACCGAACATTGCGGTGAAAGTATTGAGCCTATTCAACAACGTCCAACGTCTATCTATCTTGTTAAATAAATATATAAAATAAATTAACCTCACCGCGGTCAGGACAATGCAAAGTATTAAAGTTGTTATAACAGCATGGCATTGTCGTAGGAGAGTCCAGGGCTGTTTTGGCCTGCCTGCAATCTACATCTGTCACATAGACAACGTTTTATCGCATCATAAAACAAAAATATCAAAGACGACCACAATCTCTTCAGCAGCTGGAAACCTACGCTATATTACCAAAGGTATTCACTCGTGTGCCTTCACTGCCTTTTGGTCACCCATTCTTAAAGCATAAGATCTAATATGTCAGTCCACCCTTTGCAGCTTTAACAGCTTCAACTCTTAAGGCTCTCCACAAGGTTTAGGAGTGTGTTTAGAAGGAGATCTATAAGAAAGCCAACCAAAGGCTATTCATGATCAGAAAACTCAGAGATTTCGGAGTGAGCATAGATATTCTGGAAAGATGTAAGTTCACATGAAGTTTTCGAGGTCTGTAGTTATTGACTCTGCAGAAAGTTGGCGCCCTCTGTGTACTATGCCTTGTAATGTAAACTTAACTTTGTAAATATACCCATAGGTCTTTAAAGTGTTTACATGTAGAGTAGGCTACTTTGGGACAACTAGACTTTAGTCAAACTGTGTGCACAACTAACCAGAGTTAAAGGTGTTGTAAATGTGAACTACACTGAAAATATATACATTCACACTGTTACATTAACATTAACATTGAGAAATATGGGTGAAATAATAAACCAGTGGTCTCTAAATTTTGTTAAACTAAAAGGCAAAATTACCAACAACAAATACAGGCAATTTTGTAAAGTTCCATGGTTTAACAAAAACTAAGTCAGCTAGTGAGAACCAGCTGGGATGTCAGTCAGCATATTAGGTAAGTAGCTCAGTAACAAACAAAAGAACAAAACTCTCTAAAAACGGCACCAAACACTGACCAGAACACTGAAACAGATCACTAAACTGAGCCACAACTCATTTCTGATCCTCAAATGTTCAGACAATTGCTTTTGTGCCCATGTGTGCTACATTTATACCCAAAAGCACAAGAAGCAAACAAAAGGCAAGAGAGCACAGGCAGTCGATCAGTTTCTTTGGAGAAGACACTAATGTGGGGTGCTCGGTTCACAAATGGAGTGAGTGTTATTGCCAAAGCTCTGGTTGCTTCCTCCTCCCTGTGAGTTGTAAATGGATTGGCTGTTGAAACCTGAAGACCAAAAAGTTGAATGCTAACACAAAAACATAGTGGTTGTGTGACATTTTTTTGTCCAACAATTGTGTTTACTCTTTTTAAATCATAATGACAACAGAAACTACCCAGATGTCCCTGATCAAAAGTTTACATACCCTGGTGATTTTGGCCTGATAACATGCACACAAGTTGACACAAACAGGTGATGCTTGATGTTGTGTGTTTGCTGTGGACAGGAGACTGTGACCGGTGTTAGTAGTTAGCTTATGAGCCACAGTGTTAATGTGCAGTCAAGAAAATAAAACCAATACACTCTTCAACAAATGGAGTAGTTTGTTGTGTGCTCTCGCGTATTAAAAGAGAACGTAGGGAGGAAAGACGGACGTCTTTGGCCCTGGAGAAGAGCTCCCCTCGTCCCCAACCACAGTTAGTGAAACCAAAGCAGGAATGGTTAACAGTATACTTCAAATAATATAGATTTATGCCCATTGTATTCAAACCGTGTTTTTGTGTATATCATATAATGAAAAACAGAATGGTTAAGTTCTTAAATTGATGTTATTTATTTAAAAACAAATCAAATATTTAAATCTTCTGTGTAGTATTCTGGTCCTCCTTTCTTCTCTCTGTGCTTTCTTCTTCATTTCTTCTTTCCTCCGTCACATGCATGTGTTTGCTCTTGTGTCATCCTGAGACTGATGCAGAGTAGGTCATCTTTGATGTGGACAGGACCATTCGATTTGGAACTACAACAAAGACAGGTGCACAAAGACCACATTAGAAAATACAATTCTATTCATAAAAACTATTTGTACATCATAAACCAAGCTTATTTCTTACCGTTGTTAGAACCATAGTTCCAGGGATCAGGGTTCATCTGGGTTTAGCAGACAGGTATTTCATCAGGAAAGGTGTTTTATACTCTTCAGCCAAACTGGGCGTCATGGACAGATTGTCTTCGGGCAGGATTTGACTTCTCCTTTTTTCTTCCTGGCTGCAAAAAGCACAAATGTTCTTGGTGAAATATACTGCTTTGAAAACAATATATATTTAGATAAAATACTTACTGGGGCAGGATACATCCGTGTTGTTCTCAGCCACATCTCTAGAGAAATACTGAAATCAGAGAAATACTTCACAAGTGTAAAAAATACAATACTTTTTAAGGTGAATCTAAATTTCTCATGGTAATTGAAGGTGGGTTGTCTGTCCTTTAAGCCCTTTTACTCTAGCGATTATCTGGTGACTGTCCACTGTGTACCCCACCTCACGCCCAAAGCAGCTGGGATAGGCTCCAGCCTCGCCTGACCCTTAACAGGATAAGCTGTATAAAATGAATGAATAATATGTTATTATTACTATATCGAATACTGATTATTTAGCTGCTTACCTTTCTCTGGTGTGTCCCGGCCTACTAAATTCAGGGCTTACACAGGGAGATGGTTTCCACTGGTAGCTGTGAAAGAAGACTTTGATTTTTATGCAAGACAACGCTCCATCACATAAATCAAAGTTCTCCACTGCGTGGCTGGCCAGTAAAGGCCTTAAAGATAAAAAACTAATGACATGAACCCCTTCTTCACCTGACTTAAACCTGTTAGCAATCAGGGGTCATCACGGGCGTTGCCTGAACAGGTGACAGCACAGTTATAACACATAACATATTGACACTATTTATCATGTCCTGTCTGTGTCTCCGTCATGGCTGACTCCTGGAGTCTCTGTCTCTCTGAGCTGTGGTGTTAAACAGCCGTCTGCAGGATGGACCTTTTACTGGTACAAGGCTGTTCCTCATTCATCAGACTCTTACAGATATGAGCTGCTCCCAGGTCACAGTAATGGGACTGAACAGGACTCCTTCACCGTTCACCACCAGACCAACACAGCAAGGTTTGTTTGTAGAATACCTTTTCTATGAAAATGGAAAACTAATCCAAAATGGAACCCAAACTGAGTTCAACATCTCTGCAGTGTCCAAGTCTGACGAGGGTTTTTATAAATGTGAGGACACAAACAAGGCCAAAGATCTCCATAACATTTACATTTATTCATTTAGCTGACGCTTTTATCCAAAGCGACTTACATTGTTCTAATGTAATTACCAGTGTTACAGCCACTGGAGGCAAGGTGGGTTATCATGCTTCCCGACTTGGCGCTATAAAGGCTTCTGCGAGCGTCCTCCTCGGCTTTGATGCGGTTTTCCACAGAGGTCACACCATTGGCTGACCTACAGAGAACAAACACATCTTAGCATTAAACTCTGATGTAGATTCACCACAGGAACAACATAACCACCAGGGAGGGTCATTTTGCTTTGCCACACTTTATTGCAGCCTAAGACAATTTATATTTCGGTTTACCTATTAATCAAAAAATCTTACACAGGGAGATGGTTTCCACTGGTAGCTGTGTCTGTCTTACACAGTGCCTTAAGCAGGTTGATGTGCTCTGGGTTGCTCACTCCCATTCCACTGTTCAGGATCTCTGTCTGAATGTTGTACTCATTGATCACAGTTTTCATTCCTGGGACTTTGGTGACCCTTACCTAAAAGGAAAAACACACAAAGTATTATAGCTAATAGTAGCCTTTAAGAAATTAACCTACTAAAACTATGTCAAGCCATATACAGTAGTTCACCGATTCCTTTTAGTTCTAACAAAAAACTACTAGCTAGTATCGATATCTGTAAGATTTCTCACCGATACTGAGTACAGATACAAATACCAAATCTTTTTTGAGCCATAACCAAATTTTAGTGCCTTTTTGGTTTTTCACAAGTTTTACCAGTGACCTCTTTTGAAGTAGACAGTTTTTGTGCTTCTCAACTGTAACTATCTCCACTAACAGAGATGTTCCGCAAACTATATACGGTAGTCTGCAATTCTGTTCACTAAATATCACGCATTTCTAAATTCCTAATATTTAATATCTTTGACATAGCAGCCCATTGGAAACTTTCAATCCTGACTAATAAATAAATGGAAAAAATTTAGGCCTACCATTGGGTCAACAAAATGGTGTTTCCCAAACTCAGAACTACTTTGGCTCTGTGCTGAAGTCCTCTGATCTTCTGGCTAATCACTCGGGTGACCTGGAAGGAAATAAGACAAAAATCATTAAATAAAAAAAAAAAAAAAAAAAAATAAAAATCTTCTGTTGCTTGTTAAAATATAAATTCAAAATAGTCAAAAAATTTGACTGGAAAGAAATATGTGATTATGTCCGTTTTAATGGATTGATTTGGAGTTGCTAATGCTGGACACAGAGAAATAAGACATTAATTCTTTAAATAAATGCCTTTTAACTTTTCATTCTTGAAGATCATTGCACACTACACTATGAGCTGTACAATCATCAAAAGCAGGCTGAAAAGCTGAAATTTCTATTAAAGCAGCTTGACAGTGTAAAGCCGTGAAGGCATGGGAACCTTTGGATGCCAGTCAGTCTCGGCATCGGCTGGTTTGTGCGACAGATGACAATCTCCACAGCCTGACCCGGCACAGACTGAAACCTCTCCGGCAGCTGCAAGAGCTGATGGGCTTTTACTTCTTCCCTCTTCCCAACATCAATAAACTCAACAAAAATGCAGTAAAACAGTCTGTCATCTCGGTCCGGGACAGAAAGGATCTTCACCCTTAAATATAACAAAAAAGTCTAATTACAAACAGTTTAGTGTTAATCTGGATTTAGCTTAACTACTTAATCTAGAGGTTTAAAAAATATATAGACTTTGATAGATTTTGGTTTATGTCAGACCTGTGATAGACCTCATCCTCCTGCACAGCGTATAAGCCTCCTTCCAGCACCTCAGTGGCTTTTAGTTTCTTATTGGCGTAAAAAGAAGCCATTTGATTTTATAGAGTTACATTTAATACCAACAGCTCTTTTTTTCATATCCTTACACTGTAAAGTAAGACCTATATTTTGTTAATTATCAGGGTTCAGCCCAAAGCCCCAATAGTAACTGAAAATAAGTAAATTTAAGATCATCTTCCCCATAGCTTTGAATATGAGCAATTGGATGGTTGCATCTTGTCTTATGCCATCTAATTCCCACTGTAAAGCTTGTTGCAATACAGCAACAAAAGACAAAAGACCTGCAGGCTCCAAAGCTCTTGAGGTAGTTGCAGACAGGTTTGCTTGTCTTCTGGTCCTCTCGGGCCATGTGAACACCCTGCGCAAAAGACAGCAGCTCCGGAGGAAGAAGGGCACTGGTCCGTCCCAGATAACGCAAAACTCCAACAACATGACGGGCGTTTCTCTCAGAGATGATCAGCACGGATCTGGTGAGATGGCAGGTAGTCCCCATTTTATCTTGAGAACCCTAAGGGAAGACAGTCACCACAAAAAACAAACTTACAAGGTCAGTTGGAGCAATATAAGATTTAATTATTAATTATGTTCATTTGTGTATTTACGGGTTCAGTGAGGTTTCTGAAGTTTTTTGCCATGCAGAAAAAGCGACTGCCAAACGTTCTAGGAGAACTAGGAAAGCCATAATGGATGACACACGTTGCATCTCTGATCCCCAGGCATCTCAGACACTCATTGGTCGTCACTACAGTTAAAATAAACAAAGAAATCTGATAAGAGCAGCAGACCTGGGGTTAACTGTGCTGGTGCTTTTTAGAGAAACATATTACCCAGAATAACATGAGTGCCAGGGCCAATGTCTTTGTTCCACTGCTGCACAACAAATTCAAACTGGTGAGTTAGTTCCTCGTGGCACTTCAGACAGAACGCTGACTTATTGCTCACAGCCTGTAGATAAATTTAAAATGATCAAATTGTAAAAGCTAGAAGCACCTCTTGCTGTAAATCTACGAAGAGCGTATAAATGAGGTATAAATATGTAACTCTTTACAAAAGACATCCTCAGCTTCACAAGGAGAGTCGGCTATAATTAAAGTTTTTGGCCAACATCTGGGTTGAAATCCAATGCACCCAAGAGAACATTGATCTTACTGCTCTCCAGACTCATAAGGATGACCTATAGGGAAGAGAAATGTGTAAAAAAATAAATATAAAAAGGTATGAAGCCAAATGTTTGACAGGGTAAAAGGTTTCAGACCCGACTGACCTGCTGAACGCTGGCATAGAGAGCAGCCTCCTCAGGAACAGTGATGATAATCGATGGATGAGGCATGTAATTGGTCAACAAACCCTCCATGTGACTGGTCCACTGTTTCGCAACAGCCACGATCTGCTGAGGACAGGACGCCTTATCCTCACTTGACGTCACTTTCTGGAAATGCTGCAGTATGGTCGTCATCTGACATAAGGAAACACTATATTTCTAAACCAATGTCTTTAAGTGGTGATGTTACAGAAGGTTCGTTAAAAAAAACCTGTCTGTAAAAAAATCAAGGGTTTTAATCCTGTAGTCTTTAGTCCTGCAAATTAGCTCTGGATTTAGTCTCGGAATGGGACGGTTTAAGATTTCAAGTCCCTCAGCTGGACAGATATAAATGATTTATAATTCCATGCCCCCGGGATGTGCAGACCTCTCCTGACTCGGCAAGCAAACACAGAGGGCAGAAATAGGCCAATACACTGGACCTGAGCAGAGTTGTATTTGTACAAATTGCACTAAAATGACCCTACCATTTCTGAAGACATGTTAATTTCTTCCAAAATTGACGATTTTGGATAGTTTCCACTTAAAAAACAGTCTGCAGACGGATTTGTGCCATCTAGTGGCTAAAATTACATCATGTTGCTTTGATGCGCTGTTTATAAAAAAAAAAAAAAATTAAAAGTACAGATCAAAGCCTCTTTAGATCCGAAAGTGATTGTTTGGCCATTTTTCAGAGAATATGAATTAAACACAAATGGAAAAAAAGTGGTGTGGCTGTTTTAAGATGCACAATAAAGAGGAACTTGAAGAAAAAAATGGGCTGCATGGTCGAGTTGTCATTTACTACGCAACTGCCACAATGCATCCAGCTTGCAATAGGCCAAACAGCACAGAGACAAGCCTCAAAACTTCTGAAACAAATACAAGTTTTTGGTCACAACCATAAACGTTACATTTGGAGAGGAGTTAACAAGGTACACCATTCCTACTGTGAAACATGAAGGTGGATCGCTGATGTTTTGGGGATGTGTGAGCTACAAAAGACACAGGAAACTTGGTTAAAACTGACGTTCCAACACGACAATCCAAAGCACAAGGCCAAGTCAGCCTGTCATTGGCTACAGCAGCAAAAAGTTCTGGATTGGCCATCTCAGTGTCCTGACCTAAAAATCATTGAGCCACTCTGGAGAGATCTCAAATGTGCAGTTCATGTAAGACAACCCAAGAATTTACAGGACCTGGAGGATTTTTGCCAAGACGAATGGGCAGCTTTCCCATCTAAGAAAATAAAGAGGATCATCCACAACTACCACAAAAGACTTCAAGCTGTCATTGATGTTAAGGTGGCAATACACAGTAATAAGAACTGGGGTATATAAACTTTTGATCAGGGACATTTGTGTAGTTTCTGTTGTCATTTTGATTTAAAAAGAGTAAACAATTGTTTGACAATTAATGGCTTCACCCAACCACTAACTGAGTGAAAAAAGTTTCTTTGTGTTATCATTCATATTCTCTAAAAATGGTAAAAAGAAAAAAAGATTTTTGCCAGGGTACTTATAAGCACAACTGTACGTTATTTAATACTTCTTAAAACAACAAGCATTTGCTTCTGAATCTGTCAACACAGTGAACTGCCACAGGCCTAAAAGATTTGTTGTCACCTGCTCAGGAGCCAGAGTGAAGAGCTGGTCAGTCTCGTCCAGTACCAGGTGATAGAGACGAAGGAAGAGAAAGCAGTGATGGGACAGAACACGGACCAGACTGAAGCGTGGTCACTATTAGCAGGCCTGTTTAAAGCATGGCAAAGAGAAAGAGTGAAACATTCTATTAAATGTAAAAGCACATGCCAGTTGTTTATATTTTTGATAAGACTGACAGTTTTGGGATATTTTGATAGATTTGGCCTCATCTTTTCCAACGAGTACAGTCATGGGGTGAAGGCTTTGCCTGACCTTGCAGTCCTCCAGCAGATCTAATACGGATTGGGCTTTCTCCCAACCAGGACACACCACCACAACTATGGGCTGAAACAAACACAAGCAAAAGGAGAAAATTAAAAAGTACTTATTTAGTGTCTTTGCTAATATTCTCATTCACCCCTGTGCTGGAAGTGGGAGAAGTAAAGATCGAGTTGAGCAGGACATGGCTGAGCAGCGGAGGCAGGTAGCTGATTGGCTGGTCAGCGCTGGGCGACACGATAAGACTGTTACATCCTCGAGCCACTGCAGGCCAGCTGTATCGGCTGGCAGGACAGAGCGAGTAGAGCTGCTTCCTTCGCAAAAACTAAAGACAGATGCATTAATGGCGGAGAACAGGAACAGGCATTAAAAGAGGATTTCTTAGGGATATGTTTTTAATTTGAAATGTTGAAAAAGATAGCTGGTGCATAAGAATACATCAAAGTTTCCCTGGTGTCTAGCAGTAATGAAAGCCCTAACATAAGTATAATTTAAACATGTGCTAGAATTTACATCATTGGCACCCAATACATCAATCCCAGAGGTAGTTAGGGTAGATTGCATGCCATTCATTGCCCACATGATTTTAAAAATTTGTTTCATTATATCAATGCGAGTTCCATAACATCCAGTCAAAGCTGAAGCCACCTCTATACACCATGTGCACAATTATTAGGAAAGTGATTATTCTGGTTTCCACTGGTAGCTGTGAAAGAAGACTTTGATTTTTATGCAAGACAACGCTCCATCACATAAATCAAAGTTCTTCACTGCGTGGCTGGCCAGTAAAGACCTTAAAGATAAAAAACTAATGACATGAACCCCTTCTTCACCTGACTTAAACCATATTGAGAACTTTTGGGCCCTTCTTAAGCAGGCCATTTAGAGTGAAGGTAAACAGTACACCGCTCTGAACAGTGTGGGAGGCTGTGGTTGCGCCTGCACAAAACGTTGATTCTGACCAGATCAAGAAACTGACTGACTCCGTGAATGGAAGGCTTGTGACTGTTATCGAAAAGAAGGGGGGTTTTATTGGTCACTGATGTTTTTTTTATTTCAGAGATGTTTATTTGTAAATTTTGAGTTTGTTTCTCCTCACTTTCACAGGTGAAAATAAAGTGAGATGGGAAAATCTTTGATTTCATTTATTTGCATAATTCTGCACACTAATAGTTGCCTAATAATGCTGTACATGTAGATATTCTCTTAAGAAACCCAAAACTTCACTTTTACCACTTAAATGTTCAGGTTTGAAGGTTTGTTGAAATTTTGGATTGACCAAGAGCACTGTAGTTGTACAATAACAAAATTAATCCTCAAATACAACTTGCCTAATAATTGTGCACACAGTGTAACATCTGTAATATATAATGTGTGTGTGTTTGAAGTGCGCACCATCCCCCTCTGGCACATCTAAGTCGAAAACGATAAACGCCAGTCAACCCACAGACTCGAATGCAAGTCTTGGGTCATATTCACGTGAGTGAAAAATTGCTTTACGGTAATTCAATATACAAAGGGTACTTTGCAAATCTTATTTAGTTCGGCTTTAACATGTGCATTGAGACCTGGAACTGTCAGGAGCAATCTTTTGTTATATAAAAAAAAAATTCACTCTTTGCAACAAAATGCATTTAAAATAGAAAAATTGATTCAGAGCTTGACATTTACCCAGCGAAGATTATCAGTGATGGGAGCGCCATCCAGGTTGTCAAAAGGCTGCAGTGGGAAGGCCGAGTGTACAAGCACTAAATCCTTTTCTGGACACACCTTAAGACAGTCAATAGATAAGTATTTACAGCCCCATATTTATTTAAGTTATTGAAATAACTATTCAAAGTTGAAAACTTAAAAGCCAGTCAATTTAGCGATGCAACACAAGACTAAAGACCTATTTTTCTAATCTGTGCTTGTCCTAAAATTTTTACCTGTATTTATTCAGGAAAATCCCATATTCAGGAAAGTCCCACTGAGATTATAAATCTTTTTTGAGTCCTGGCCCCATAGGAGGGGTGACTAAAAACATCGTACATGTCTTTAGCATAGATTGTATAAATATGGATGATATCCCCATTGGTCCCCTATTCACCAATATTGTCATTACGAATGGGCAATAAAATGGCCGTTACATCCGGGCTTTTTCCATAGTAAAACAATAGTTTTTAGATAGCATAAACAAACATATTAATCAAAAATTCCCCCCCCCCAGAGTTGTCATGTAGTAAAAACTTAGCTCTAGAGACCGGAGCCATCTTTTGTACCAGGCTGTAAACATGAGTTTTACTCTTGTAAAGTCGTCATTAGGTTTCTCCTTATATTTCCGCTTTTGGAGCCTGCCCTCTGGTGGACGGAGTTATATTGCTGTATTTCGCTGTAAAATCACCGTGTATGGCGCCCTTACACGAGGACCATTTTAGAGGTTCAATGGAGAGGCTTGGTCTTTAGTTGTAGAGGAAACCTATGCAGATACAGGAGAATATGCAAACTCCACACAGAAAGGCCCTGCCCTGAATGGCAATCGAACCCAGGACCTTCTTGCTGTGAGGCAGGAGTGCTACCCACTCTACCGCCAATACTAAAGGTCAAGCGGAGTGGTTGAGAGTGTAATATAGAAATTAACCTTCAACTTTGTTATTGAATACAATAATTTCCTTCAAAAATACAGAGTGTAAATATGAACTAAGGCAGGAAAACATACCTCAGCATTGTCTGAATCATGCTCGGATGCAGAGGCTCAGTTTAGCCACGCCAACAACCTATTATCAAAATCAAGTGTTAAGAAATGAAGGACAAATGCCTAAAGGCAACATATATAATCAATGTAGCATTGACTGATCTATGAAAGCAAAAATCTGTCTTAATAGTTCTTCATCAATAGTAATACAGGCAAAGGGTTTTAATTAAGTGTTAAAATATGTGTTTTGTTTAGATCACAAATGAGATGACAAAGACAGCAGATGATATATTTAGAAATGGAAGACCAGTTTTAATTCTTGCAAGAATGAAACAAATCAAAATTGATGTGTAATTGAGGATTGATGTGTAATGAGCTGACATGTCAGACATAGATGTGATTGAGTATACGTGTATGCCACTGTACAGAACAGGGCCTCCCAGAACAGTGATTAGACGCAAAGTAATTTTCTTTGATTTTCAAGTCTTTGTCTTGTTTGGATTAGCATGGCGCCAATAGGAGATACAGCTGAAGACATAAAGTCACAATGTGGATAAGCATATGAACTTGACCAGAAGTGAGAGCATTGAGCAATAATATACAATTTCCTTGACAGTAAGAACATACAGTGGTGCAAAAGTATCTAGTCAACCACCAATTACCTATGAAAATTACAGGCCTCTCATCGTTTTAAGTGGGAGAACTTACATAATTGGTGGCTGACTAAATCGTTCTGCCCCACAGTAATACATCTGACCGATCGGTCTAATATTCTTGAAAGAAATGCTTTTCTTACCCTGATTGGTTACATAAACTGTTAATGAAAATACAATATACACCAAGTTGTGAACAGTATTTATATATATATATATATATATATATATATATATATATATATATATAATATATAATATATATTATATATTATATCTATCTATATATATATATATATAGATAGATAGATATAGATATATATATATACATATACATACATACATATATATATATATATATATATATAAATATATATATATATATACACATATATATATATATATATATATATATATATATACATATACACACACACACACACACACACACACACACACACACACACACACACATATATATACAGCAAGGCTTTAAAGACATAACAGCAGCAATCATTTTTATATTTTAAATTAGACCAACATAAATTTACCTCTCAGCAGCACAGATATCTGAAATTTTGTTGGATTGGCTGTTGGGAAGTTGTTGTCTCTCAGTGACATTTGGACGTCTGACTTCCTCTGAGGTGTTTATTTCATCTTGCTGGATTAGAGCATCCCACAGATCACATATTACTTTCAAAATAAAGACACTGGAGTTGTACAGTACAGGTCGGTAGGGCACAAATTTAGACAAATTTGAACCAGAAAAACTTTCATACTAATTACTCACTTTATGATACTAGTTGATGGCAATGCAGTATTTTAAATAATCTCATATAGAAACAACTTTATGAAACTGACACAGGACAGACCACTATTAATAAGGATGAAATGCTTCTCACCCAAGGTGTGTAGATAGTTGTCAGCCAATTGGATGCCTCAGCTGTAGCCTGGGTTGTTACTGAAGAAAAATGTTTACAGTTACCAATAGCCTTTAACATTTCTAATCCAAAAAGCTCATTTTCATTTACCTGGAGGTGTTTGAGCTTGTGTTTTTGGCTTGTTGTAGTTCACAGTCTGAGTTAAGATGCTTGAGGACAACATTACAGGTTTTTTGTCCACCTCGTCTAGCTTGCCGTCTACATTATCGGAACCTGTGCTGTAATAGGCAAACTTTTTGGCCACTAGTTTGTCGTTAACACAGATCTAGGGTTTAAAAAAAAAAGGCAATAGTCATTATGAGCCTTAAAATGAAACCAAGTCTATGTAACATCTAGAAATGTGGGCGGCAGTGGCTTAGTGGTAGAGCGGTCGTCCTTCAACCGGAAGGTAGGTGGTTGAATTCCCGCTCTCCCCACAGTTACATTTACATTTATTCATTTAGCTGACGCTTTTATCCAAAGCGACTTACATTGTTCTAATGTAATTACCAGTGTTACAGTCACTGGGGGCAAGGTGGGTTAAGTGTCTTGCCCAAGGACACAACGACAGTATGAACTGTGGGGAGAGTGGGAATCGAACCGCCTACCTTCCGGTTGAAAGACGACCACTCTACCCACTGAGCTACTGCCGCCCCAGTTCATACTGTCATTGTGTCCTTGGGCAAGACACTTAACCAACCATGCCTCCAGTGTTGTTCCAGCTGTAACACAGATGAATGAAACCTTAATGTAAGTCGCTTTAAAAAAAAAAAGAAAAGCGTCAACTAAAAATGTAACACAAGGAAGATTTACATGGTCCAGACTAACTTTTCTCATCAACATCCCAGAACTGTCACAAAAAACAGTTTCAACAACAGTTTCAACTGTCCCAAAGTGGATGTCAGCTTTTTCCATATTTATATATATATATATATATATATAATGTGTATTTATAAACTTCACAAAAAGGACCAACAGACAGTTCAGACTCAGGACAACAGCAGGGCTCTGCTTAAAGTTTAGCTTTTTAACTAACACAAAATACTGCTCATATTCTCTGTTCACCACCAGAAATGGAACATGGAGAGTAGTGCTGCACGATTAATCATATCGCAATCGCAATCGCAATATCAAGCCTGTGCGATTATATGACGCAAAATGCTGCGATTTTATTAAATAAATAAATATTAAATAAAGGCATGTGTGGACATTACATTGACAACCCATTCTCTCTGAAAGCTGTTTGCCTATTTCATACACTATACCGCTATCCGCTAATAAAAAAAAAAAAAAAAAGATCAGTGAGTTTCAGTTTAGGCAGTGGCACGTGTGGCGCGTATGGTCATGTTGTGACTTTTTCCGGTGTTCAGCGAACGGGTGAAGATGGATGCTGAGCAGACAAGCACTGAACTGGTGGCCAGAAAAAATGCTACCTCTGTTATATGGCAATATTTTGGCTATAAGATATCCGACACGGAGCAGAGAGAGGTACTGTGCAGAATTTGTAAAAAAAAAGTTGCTACATCACGTGGCAACACAACAAACCTATATCAGCACCTGAAACAGCACGGAGAAAAGTATGATGAATGCATGAAGCTAAAAGCCCAGATTAGTAAAGAAACAACTGAACAAAAGAACAATCTGTAAGACAAAAAAACAAACAAACCACAATTACAGATGTGTTTGAGAGTGTTGCGCCATATGAAAGGTCTTCACAGAGATATAGAGAAATCACCAACTCTATAACGCACTGCTTGGCAGGAGACATGTTGCCCATATACACCGTTAGCAAGGGCGGATTTCAGAAAATGATCCGCACACTGGACAAGAGGTACCAGCTGCCCTCGGAACTATTTCTCTCAAGTTGCAATCCCTGAGCTTTACAACAAATGCCGTGGCAAGGTTCAACTGGAAATGTCTACATTGACGTTCTTTTCAACAACTACGGACCTGTGGTCAAGCAGAACAACTGAACCCTATATTAGCCTAACTGTGCACTTTGTTGACGAAGAGTTTGAACTGAAAAGCCGCTGCCTGCAAACATCCTATTTCCCCGACGACCACACGGGAGAGAACATAGCCATGGGCTTAAGAGAGGCATTGGCTGCATGGGACCTCCGTGAGGAGCGTCAGGTTGCCATAACAACAAACAACGGCACTAATGTTGTCAAGCGGTGGAGCTTAATCAGTGGACTAGGTTCCAGTGCTTTGGGCATAGACTTCATCTGGCCATCGGTAAGTTAAATTGATTTCATCTTTTGTTATTAGGCTATAGCATATATTTTATACTATTGTACTTTTAAGAGTACAATAGTATAAAATATTATACTATTATTTGGGATTTTGGGGTAGTTGTTAATTTAAGAATAACAATTTTAAATACAGTGTTATGTGTGCAACAAATCATAATAATAGTGGCCTATTTTATTTAGGCTGCGTATAGGGTTGTGTATAAATTACACATCTGCCACAGCTATTTGCCTACTACTGCTCTAACATTTATAGCTTAGAGTGGTGAATATTGAAGTGTTTGTTGTAATTTTTGTATTACTGTTTTTATGCTATTAGGTGAATGTTTTTTAGTCACTGCAGTTAGTAAATGTTTTGTCTTATCACTCACAGGAAATGCCCTGAAAGATAATGCACAATGCATTAACCGGGCTACTGGGATATGCAGGAAGATTGTGGGCCACTTCTCCCATAGCTGGAAGAAGAGAGTTGCTTTGAGGAAGCACAAAGAGAGCTTAACCTCCCAGAGCATGCCATGGTGACAGACTGCTTAACACGATGGGGTTCTACTCAGAAAATGATCGCAAGAGTCCTGGAGCAGCAAAATGCTTTGTCCAAGGTTCTCTCTGCAGATCGCAAAGTCGACACCTACTGCCCTCATGGCAGGACCTGGAGGTCCTGGAATCTGTCAACAAAGCACTCAGCCCACTCCAGGACTTCACGGATGCCCTGTCAGGTGAACGCTATGTGAGCATATCTTATGTGAAGCCTGCTCTGCATATTTTGAATACCTCAGTGCTGGCTGAAGAGGAAGAGGACACTGGCCTGACTAAATCACTCAAATCAAAAATTTTGAACTACCTCAACGAGATATATGAAGTCACGCAGGACCTGCTAAACATGGCCACATTCCTAGATCCAAGGTTCCGAACACAATACATCTCTGCAGAAGAGACCCAGACCTTAAAGGAACGAGTCATCTCTGAGTTGATAGTGAGTGAAAACACAATGGTTACTTAACTGGCTACAATTCTATGTAACAGATTTCTAAAACATGTGCATTTTTTATTTGTTTCAGGAAATTCATCAGCAGCAGCCTGTATCCCAAACAAGCAATGCAGTGATGGACAAGGATAGCCTTGATGCGGAAAATCCACCTGCTGCTAAAGCCAAGAAGAAAACTCTGGCCAGTTTCTCCAAGGAAAACACACGCAAAACAACACCAACAGCATCAACCACATTTGATCCCATGGTACAATTTAGAGAAGCAGTGGCTGCTGAACTCAACGCTACATTTACATGCCAAGTGTAGACCATGGAGAAGACCCATTGAAATGGTGGAAGTTACACAAAATAAACTTCCCTAGGCTATGCAAACTAGCACAGAAATATCTGTGCATACAAGCAACAAGCTCTGCATCAGAGAGAGCTTTTAGCACTAGTGGTAATGTTGTATCGAATCATCGCTCCTGTCTGAAACCAGACAAGGTGGATATGCTTGTTTTTTTGGCAAAGAACCTCTCAAGTGATAAGTAGAGCTTTTTAGAAAAGGGATTTGGAAGTAACAGTTTGTTGCTTTGTTTTTGTTTTTGTAAATAACCAATACAAGTTTTAGCGGTTTGAACCACACATTCATATCCAAATTCCTTTTTTAAAGTTTATACAAAAATGTTACGTCCAGGTAAAATATCCCTGTTTGGACTGAATGTTCAAAATATCTTATTTTCATGAACATAGAAATTACTTTGTTCTATTTATTTTATTTAGCTGTACTATTGAGACAATAACAAGATTGTTTGCAGTAATGCAAAGATGTTATTTTGTAAAAATATTTTAATTTGAAAACGTTTTGCATTTGTTTGTTGTTGTTGCTTGTTTGAGTTGAGAAATACAAATTTCAGCATTATCAGTAATCTGTGTGTGCATTTTCCGTGAGAACCAAGCAAGTTGATTCATGATACCATTTGTTTATATCACAATCGCAATATTGACCTCAATAATCGCAATATGACATTTTCCCTAAATCGTGCAGCCCTAATGGAGTAAAGCTAAGCCTCAGAATTTTTTGTTGCATGCCTGTTAAGTCTGTGCAGAGCCGACTCGCCAGGTACCTGTGTGTGCAGCGGTGAGACAGACGGCGAGCGAATGATCGCCTTTTGCTAAAGTGGATTTGAATCGTTATTTCCATTGAATGTATTTTGAATTACAGTGTATACACTTCACCTTGATATTCCCAAACATGAGGTAGAGTTGAATCGAGGTTGAGTCTCCCTCTAATTCATGCAACACTGCTTCTGTCTGCGTTGAAGCTTTTACAAGTAGCAAAGGAAATTTATGTTAATACGGAAGACATACAAACAAGTAATAATTTGCTAAAACACCAAGTTATACACCAAAATTAAAGCATAAAACTGTCAACTTTTAATGCCCAGGTTCACTGAACAGTTGAGAATGGCTTTGGTAAAACATTGAGTGCAACCTGTTGCATTAAATAGTCACAGAACTTTAAAAGGGTTAAATAATGGCAATAATAAATGCATTATTATTTCTTCTTACCTTGAAGCAGATTATGAAAGTACAGTGTAGCGGAGCTGTCCCAGTGACAAGATGGACTTCAAAACAAGAAAATGCATCATAAAATTAACGTAAAATACATAATTGAGAAGAGAAACAACGCTAAATCTAAAGATAAGAAAACCTTTATTAGTCTATGACCATGGTTAGCTGACCATGTAATCGAAATATAGACTTATACTTTTTTCATCTGTTCAGTGGTAAGCCTTACATCATCTCTGCCTTCTCTCCATTCACAGATACTTGAAGTCTTATTGGTTTAATTCCTGAAAGATGGAACCGCCGGACCCAAAATGGCAGCAGCAGGAAGTCTGGCATTGCCACTTGAATCCTCAAAGCAAAAGAAAGAGATAAGACAAAACAACCACAACCATTTGATAGAAACAGAAAAACACTTGAGATATGGGGCCATATCTCCCAAATCAAAACGCAAGACTGTGTCCAAACTCAAATAGGCAAGACTTGAGCCAGCGCAGGTATAAAGAGGCAGGATTTGTGTCACAGATGTTTTGCTTTTAACATTCACAGGGATTTCCTCCGGTGCAGTGCCGATTATTATCATTAAAGTATACTACTTTAATCAATTCATTTTATTTTAGAGCCATTTGAGCCCTTTTTGGAGCAAACTATTAGAAAAATACTAATCATTCAGACAAGCCTACACTTTATCACTCATTTTATTATAAACAAAGTCACTTACGTCCAGATACAATACATTTTATGGACATGCTCTGTATCAACATGTGAGAAAAAAAGTTGTGTATTTTATACAAACTGCTGCATTTTAGACCATTTTAATTTGGTAGTAGACTAAAGACTTTTTACTCCTTTACTCATGTCATGTAAAAGTGTCCTATAGCAAGATAGTATATTTTTATTTAGCCATGCGCTGTCCTGGTTGTAGCATAACCGCCAATTTACACCGAGAGCGTATGAGACGCCGTGTAGGCGTTTTAAGCGTGTATATTTAAAACCGTCAATTCACACCAGAGGCGCTTTTTAAACCACCACCCCTCACCGAGCTGGCAGAGTCGCAGAGCGGGCACAAAATAGCAAATATACCACTGCCTTGATCACCGCCAGGCCTGCGCTGCCGCAAGATACGGCCCATGGTCTTACTGGTCTGAGGGACGACAAGCTGCTCTCCAAAGTCGACCAGAAAACATCGTGCCTGACAGGACACTGAGTCGGTGAGGACTGCCTCTATCTTTGCTCTACACCAAGACTTTGTTACGGTCCAGTACACCACACAGACCTGACAAAACAAACAAAAATCCCAATTAAGTACTTCAACAACCAATCTTTGTTTAATGAGGTGTCAATAGCAAGTGCTCTGAATCACCAATCCTTTCTGTAAAGACTTATGCTTCAGCTTGTGTTGGTCCTGGGTGACATTGTGGTAATAAAGGTTCATCTGAGCTTTCAAGTTGTTGTACTGGCTTGTGGTCTGTTCCTCACTGGTAGGGCCTCCCTCAACCCTGCCCCAGAGGCAAGCAGGGTTCTCCACCTAAAAATACAGTACCAACATTTTACACTGTACCGGAATAAAAGGAAAAATTTACATTTACTGGACATAAATGATATTGTCAAAAACTTGACCTAACAGAATGCTTTAAAAAAATTATAGCATTTAAAATAACTTGGGTTACAACTTGGGATTTAGGTTTGTGTTGATAATGTCGTTTTTGCGAAACACTTTAACGCAAATGTCCCCAAAAATTACAATTTAAACAAAAACTTTGTCCTTTGGGAGAGATATGACCTACTTTCAAATTGGCAGTTTAACAATATGGGTAACTAATATAGTCTAAAAAATGCCTTAAATACAAGTCACCTACCTTCAGGATCGCTATTTTCAGCATCTTTTGTTTTTCCTCATAGGGCTGTAAATAAAAAATTAACTTGAATAAATTAATCTACAAAAAAACAAGTGCATGGGAAATTTTTTTACCTTTTATATACCCATTTTACCTTTACCGTCGGTCAATGCTAATCATGCCAACTACCACTTGCTAACTAATTAGCTCAGCGGCTAAAACTTTCACTAATGCTCGGTAGGCTATTAAACATTGCAAACTGTATGCCGCCTTGTATTTATAATCATACATAGGCTGTGTAAATCTATATATTTTCCGACTAAATGTCATACCTCTTCAGCGTCATGTGACCAGTGAAGTAGAGAGTACTCGAGTTCACCGACAGCGGACACATTCACACACTGCGCACTCCGGTCGCTAGGGGGCACAATCGCCACATGTTCACTGATTCTAAAAATACCACCCGCTCTTCTGATCAAATAGAGCAAATAACTTGCAAGCCCCTGGAAAGTGCTGCCAGCCTACGATAAAATAGGAAGTGATAGGAAATCCAGTGATAAGAAGAGTTGAGAATTAGTATTTGCTATAAACTCTATATACATCACATCAGCTGCAATATTTATTTTGTAACTATTTTTGATTGTATGGTCCCTGTAATAAATAAATAAAGATACTGGTGCAGAGCAGGAAGAGGAGACCCACTTTATTTCACTGGGAACAGTCAGTCCTTCAGAGTTAATGCTGTTGGTGAGTTTGTCTGTAACATCTGTAAACATCACTAGAAACATATCAGTCTTTTATATCTTCAAAACTAAATAAATTAAACATTTATTCACATTGTTACAGTCTTGTTTGTAACTGCGTTGATTCTGATCAGTCTCGGACACAGCTGCTGTGTCTCTGGAGCCAAAGTGGCCTGAGATATTCCCAGGAGAGCAGGTCACTCTCAGATGTGAAATACACGGAGCAGACACTGAGTGGACGTATGAATGGAACAAATCTGCTGTGAGCTTTTCTAAAAAAGAAGATAAAGTTATGATAATAAGTGATGCTGCTTCAGGAACAGTGGCAAATACAGCTGCAGAGGAATAATGAGACATGACCAACATAAAGCAACTGAATGGAGCAGCCAGGTTACATTACATGTGTCCAACAGTAGGTTTCATCTCACATTATTCATTAGTGACATTATTACACTGATAATTTAAAAACACAATATTAAATCTAATGACTGTTCAAACTCCAGCCTGTCCTGTCTGTGTCTCCGTCATGGCTGACTCCTGGAGTCTCTGTCTCTCTGAGCTGTGGTGTTAAACAGCCGTCTGCAGGATGGACCTTTTACTGGTACAAGGCTGTTCCTCATTCATCAGACTCTTACAGATATGAGCTGCTCCCAGGTCACAGTAATGGGACTGAACAGGACTCCTTCACCGTTCACCACCAGACCAACACAGCAAGGTTTGTTTGTAGAATACCTTTTCTATGAAAATGGAAAACTAATCCAAAATGGAACCCAAACTGAGTTCAACATCTCTGCAGTGTCCAAGTCTGACGAGGGTTTTTATAAATGTGAGGACACAAACAAGGCCAAAGATCTCCATAACATTTACATTTATTCATTTAGCTGACGCTTTATCCAAAGCGACTTACATTGTTCTAATGTAATTACCAGTGTTACAGCCACTGGAGGCAAGGTGGGTTATCATGCTTCCGACTTGGCCGCTATAAAGGCTTCTGCGAAACGTCCTCCTCGGCTTTGATGCGGTTTTCCACAGAGGTCACACCATTGGCTGACCTACAGAGAACAAACACATCTTAGCATTAAACTCTGATGTAGATTCACCACAGGAACAACATAACCACCAGGGAGGGTCATTTTGCTTTGCCACACTTTATTGCAGCCTAAGACAATTTATATTTCGGTTTACCTATTATTAATCAAAAAATCTTACACAGGGAGATGGTTTCCACTGGTAGCTATGTCTGTCTTAATACTAGTACTAAAAAAAATAAAATAAAAGATGTGATGGAAATAGACACCAGTTGCGGTTCAATGATGCTTAACATAGAGCCTAAGAAAAGCATCAACAGCAGGGCTGGAGTTGGAGGTAGTAGAACTAACAGGTGAAGCCCCTGAACGTCCCAGCAGTGCTAGCTTCAGGCTGGGACAAACGTAGCTTCTTGGCGCAAGGCTCCTCACTGTCGTCACTGTCATGGGACCGTTTAGTGGTGAAGCCCTGAACACCAGAGAAGAAGTTCCTGCTGGTTGCTGAAGAACGGGAGCGGGGGGCCGCATCACCAGTTCTGCAGCTTCAGCAGGAGACTCCCTCTGGCACCAGCCACGCCAAAACTCGGACGAGGAATCTGCTGCACATCTTCAGAGTCCTCAAAGTCTAGGTCTTCATCCTCATCTTCAGAATCTTCAGAATCGTCCGAATCTTCAGACTCTAATCATAAAAAATTCCATGCACATTCATTTTCTACATTTTGTGTTTCAGAATCATGATAGATCTCCAAAGGACGTCCTCCAATAGTTCACCATAAGCATCTTCCAAATTTAAATCCAGTGATTGGTGAATTTGCTGTGGAACTTCGCAGATATGTTCAGCAACTTTTGCAGCTATTTTCCTTCTTTTTGTTGAAAATGAATGAATTAAACAATTAAACAGTTCATTTATTTTCTACTGCTTAATCGTATCAGTTGTTTAACTCTTATGCATTGTTGGGGACGTTTTTGGCCATTTTTGTCATTTTTCACTTTAGATTTAGCCATAACTTTTACTGTATTTAAGCAAATGAGCTGATTTTTGGTGACAAACCTTACAAACCTGACAAACTCTCAACACTCATCACACACACACACACACACACACACACACACACACACACACACACACACACACACACACACACACACACACACACACACACACACACACACACACACATATTATGCTACTATAGGCCATATATAACTAAAGCCAGAAACTATGCTTTCTATTTGCAGGCCTACATAAAGGCTAAATTGACCCAAATAGTTGTCAACAGTAAAAATCACAAATTTTACCTCTTCTCAACAGGGTAAACCACCAACAATCAGGATTGCATGATTATATATACTGTCATGGCTGAGCACTCAAAAACTGTGTTTATATTGGAAGTCAATGGGGCAAAAACAGCCAGGAGAAAAATTTAAATTGGATGCTGCACAAAAATAAAAATTTAGTGAAGTCAGTGTTGTTACTAATATTTCACATCCCCATGACTGTGATAAAGGTAAAAAAAAATCCTGTCCAAAAAACTTTAAATATTGAATTTCAGCCATTTTATGTGTGTGTTTTTTTCTAAATCTGTGACATCATTAAAACAATTGGAAATTAAGAAAAATAAAAAGCTAAGAAAGATGGACATTACAAACCACTTTACAAGGACAACAATACAAGTTATAACATTTAAAAGAAAAGGCTCTCAATAAAAAAAAACTTTCTTACAAAAAGGAAGAATGACCTATTTTCATATCTACTTACAAAATAGGCTACTCAACTTTAGTTAGTTTAATTTCTATGGTTATTATAAGGCCAAAGTGCAAATAATAATGTTTTACGGCACTTGAGAAAAGATAAACAGTCAAGCATACTTTGATTATATAAAAATGTCTTTGGCCTGTCCTTTTCCAGTGTGTACCTTAAGTATAAGGAGTTTGGCAACACTGGTTTAAATATTATTTTAGATCAAGTAAATGTCACAAGAATTAAATAATAATCTGTTCAAGACTTTGTAGTTTACAATGCACTATTATACTGACTCCTTGTAGCCTACACTAGTTCTCAACTTTAGGAGAATGTTCTAGTAGCGCTAGAGAAGAAGCTGCACTTTTCATCTAGAGCTAATGCACCAACTTTCCACAACCGTGCTGCCCTTTCTAATATGCAATAAAAAACTATCAGAAAAACACATTACTTACTTACATCTTTCAAGAACTTTAAAGTGACTCAGCCAGTAAAAAAAACATTAAATGCTGCTATCTAAAAATCAGATTGTCTATGATCAAACCATTATCGCCATCTGCTGGTCTTTTCTCAACACTACACAATTCTTCCTCTCAAAACCATTAGCGTTAGCCTATTGCCACATGGCGGATATTTAATAGTTCTTTATGAACAGTTTCATCTATCTTAAACTAAGAACGAAGAAATATGGACATGACAAACCACTTTAGGAGGACAACAATACATTTAAAACATTTAAAAAGAAAAGGCTCTAAATAACCTTTATTAAAAAATAATATTACCGTTAAAAATGGGTCATTTATGTGTTTATTAAGAGAAAATAGCTTTGATTAGTTAACTAAAACGAAATTAGCATGTGGGTTAGTTAGCTAACGTTAGCTACTGTTACAAGTAGAACCAGTGTGGCAACGGAGACGTTAAATAGGAGTAAGTTAGTTAGGTTAACTAACTTAATCGCCGTATTTTTTTACATTGATAGCTAGCTCAGCTAATGATTAAAGATGTTGGCCTAGGTTTTGATTTACTATTACTTATACTTTTACTTAAGTTGGACTAACAAAGCCTCGCAAAAAAATAAAATGGATAATATGGACGAGGACTGGGTATGTCTGTCTATGGGACTCTTATAACAAAACCAGTAACTATTGATAAAACACGGCACGAATCTTTCCTTATTTAACCTAGTTCTACTTGGAAGTCCTAATAAGTAGCAGTAGCGAATCTGAGGAAAACTGTGAAGGTAATGTAATAGCTGCAGTGTTCTTATTTTGTTACTGTTCAACTGTTCTTTGTTCCTGTGACAGAAGGGGGCGCTATGGGTTTAGAAAAGGAGTTTGAGAGAAGGATAGAGGGTGCCGGAGAAGTCAGACTGTTGTGTGTGCATGTTAAAGAGGGTTGTTAAAAAGAGAGTTCAGCGTGAGCTGTGGCTGAGACAGCAGCTCCTGTTATCTAAACTGGTGAATAAAGCAGCACTGAGTTCTACAGTTCGACTGGTTTCTTCCCTGACTGAGCGGGGCATTACAGTAAGTTATCAGAATTTGGTCTAGTAATATTGATTAAATACATCACGTTAGCGTTAATTGTACATTCGATTATTTTGCTTGCATTTCTATGAAACAATTTTAAAGAAATGTATTTAAATGTCTGTATATCTATATTTATAAGACTTTTCCTACGTATAAATAATTATAGCAATATTACTTTGTCCATTAGCTAGACAGATTGATGGTGCTGTGGTTACCATGTTATTAAAAAATGGAGAAATAAGACATATCTAATTCAAACCAGCCAAGAGGAAACAAAATGATATAATATACGTATACATAATTTTCATTAAATCATTCTGTTTTTATTGTTTATATTAATTATTCAGTTTTATTGTACTAAATTTGATCATATCATAGGCACTAATTAAGTTTAAAATACTAGTCTCTATTATACTCATGTTCACTCTGTTATGTTTTATAATTATTGCATCTTATTTGTTGGCATTTTGTAAAAGTAACAAAATTTATACTGACAGCGTTAAAATAAACTTGAACAACAATGGCGAGAGCCTTCAAGGTCACCAAATTTACTAATCTCCACTTAAAGGTCACAAAATGGAATACAAGGGACCCAAATTACAACATAAACAATAAATAAATCATAATTAAATCAACACAATTTTTTTTATTTTATCATGTACTTTCTGTGGTGTTTTATAGTGGTTTGACAAGAACTTATTGTCTGTCACTGTCTTGTAGCCAAACAACACCTGCTACACCTCAGTGACACGGAGGAGGAACAACAGTCCACATGCGCAACGGAAGAGGAGCATTTATCAGCAGAACGGATTGGTAGGGTTCAAATAATGTCTCTCCACTCTTTCATCCTTTCACAGAAAGGAGCAGCAACAGCCAGCAAATAATTAATTGAGCTAAGAGCATATCATGTAAGCCAGCCTTTAACAATGAAGAATCATGGTCTTGGATTTGGATTCACACTTCTGGACATCTGGAACATGAAAGGGCAGTGAGACTCTATAAGACCAGAACAGCCTGCTCCAATCAGAGTTAGTTTCAGGTCAAATCCCTCTAGAGATAAAAGCTCAGCTCTAGTATCAGTTGATCTCAGAATTGAAAAAGTCTCTTGGAATTAAGAGATGAAATGTCTTCACCTTGAAACTAAGTCCAGATGCCTTTGCGTCAACCTTTTCTTCAAGATTACCTTGATGACCTAGAACCTTCATAGACACGACATGAACAAGTGAATCTGATGTTCGACTCCTTCATGACACTGCTCATGACGGCTGAGGAGTGTCACCCCACCCACGGTAGTAACACAGTCACAGGTCACTCTTCTCAAAAATTGGGATTGTCCCGGTTCTGCAGTTACTGTTGCTGTCAATCTCGCTGTTACAGAGGCTAGTCAGTCAAGACAGCCCCGTAACATCCAAATACTAGAGGTACTTGAGGTTAATTACGTCAATGGACAGATGTTGTGTTATTTAGTTTTAAAAATCAAAACTCCCGCACACCAACTTGCAAAAGTGAGATTTATTTAGACTCAAACAAACATAAAAACAATCTTAAATAGGGAGTGGCCAGTACCCACGGTAGTGACGTCATCCATTAAGAAAATCAGTGAGAGAAAGTGTCACCTTAGTGAACAATAATATACAAATACACCAGCTGTACATTATCATCAATAGTTAAAAATAAAAACACTGTCTTTATAGAGCACATTAATAATAAATAAACGTGCTTTATTCTAATAATGAAAATAAATAAAAGTTATTTATGAATACTTATATTAAATAGACAATGATACAATTCACAGTTATTGGATTACATTTACAGCAGCGCCTGTTTTCTGTCATGTAGCCACTCAGCTCCAGCAGTGCCCCAGTAAGAGAGGAGGAACAACAGGCAACGAGCACAAGCCAGGAGCATCTATCTGCAGAGAGGTAGGATCCAGCCAGGGTCAATAATACTGCTTACAATTGTGCAGCATTTGAGTGGGTTAATTAGAAATGTTTTAATGGACCATATGACTGCAGCAGTAGACACTGTATCTAAATGAAAAAAGGTCTATAACATAATTATTTAGCTATGAATATCAAAATAATAAACAGCCTTACATAGCATTACTTAAGTGTGTCTGCCTTCCAGCCCCTCAGCTCCAGCAACCCCTCAGAGATCCTGAAGAGGAGGAAGCCATCAAGCTCTGATGATGAGAGTCCATCTCCAGAGTGGCCAGGTAGGATTCAATTAGTGTTCATTAGTTTAAAACCTAGAACTGGGAGTATTACACAGTAATGGACAATTCACAATACACTGCACAAGCTAACAGGTAAAGTTGTCTACAAATGACCAAAGTGTTACTCGGTGAGTCAAGACATTAGATTATTAATAAGAAGAAGTGTGGCTGTCATTGTCTTGTAGACTTTCAGCTCTGGCAGGTCTTCGGTTCGAGAGAGGAGGAACAACAGCCAACAAGCACAATCCAGGAACGTCCTTCTCCAAAATGGACAGGTAGGATCCAAACAATATTTTAAGTACACTTTGATCATTTCTATATGAAAAGTGTCTATAACATAATTATTTAACTAACAACGTCTATTGTGTCTGTCACTGTCTTGTAGGCTTTCAGCTCTTTAGTCTGAGAAAGGAGGAACAACGGCCACCAGGCACAAGTCAGGAGAGTCTCCCTGCAGAGAGGACAGGTAGGATTCAATCAGTGTCAATATTAGACAATTACTCTAGTTATAAATGAAAAGTGTCTATAACACAATTAATAAACTTAATGTTGTGTCGGTCACTGTCTTGTAGCTCCTAAGCTTAAAATATTTATGCATTAATTCAATAGTCTGAATTGAAAAAAATAAATAAGGCACTTTTACAAGAGCCTCCACACAGGAGCAGGATTCAGTCAGGGCTAATATTGCAGCGCATAATTAGACTAGCTTTATAAGCAAGGGGTCTATAACATAATTGTTAAGCTATGTAAAGTCACATAACAAACTGATGCGGTGTTATACAGTCTAACATCACCAATGTATACTTAAAGTGTGTCTGTCACTGTCTTGTAGCCCCTCAGCTCCAACAGCCCCTCATCGAGTCATCAAGCTCAAGTGAAGACAGTCCATCTCCAGAGTGGCCAGGTAGGATTCTGTTTATGTTCTATAGAGATTAGAATTTAGTATGATAGTTTTATATGTGTTATTTTTCTTAAGTCAGTGTACAGCACTCTGTAAATTAACTAGCAGGAGAAGGCTATAAAAAGATAACAAAGTGTTTTCAGATGCCAATATCCTCTGTTCAGAATGTAATTAAGAAATGGCAGTCATCAGGAACAGTGGAAGTTAAAGCAAGATCTGGAAGACCAAGAAAAATATCAGACAGAACGGCTCGCAGGATTGTGAGAAAAGTAAGTCAAAACCCACGTTTGACTGCACGATCCCTCCAGAAAGATCTGGCAGACACTGGAGTTGTGTTACACTATTCGACTATAAAGAGATACTTGTACAAATATGGACTTCATGGAAGAGTCATCAGAAGAAAACCCCTTCTACGTCCTCAACACAAAAATCAGCGTTTGAAGTTTGCCAATGAACATATAGACAAGCCTGATGCATTTTGGAAACAAGTTCTGTGGACCGATGAAGTTAAAATAGAACCTTTTGGCCGGAATGAGCAAAGGTATGTTTGGAGAAGAAAGGGCACAGAATTTAATGAAAAGAACCTCTGTCCAACTGTTAAGCATGGGGGTGGATCGATCATGTTTTGGGGTTGTATTGCAGCCAGTGGCACAGGGAACATTTCATGAGTAGAAGGAAAAATTGGATTCAATAAAATTCAAATAAATAAATAAAATTTCAGCAAATTTTGGATGCTAACTTGATGCCATCTTTGAAAAAGCTGAAGTTAAAGAGAGGATGACAAATGGATAATGATCCTAAACATACCTCAAAATCCACGACTGTAGTGTCACTTTGAGGAACATTGCTTAAAAGCTAGAGCCTTCACATATTTTTATATAGCTCTTGAACCATTTGACCTTAGTTTATGTAGATTTACTAACGTGATATGTGTGCTCATTTCTGCAACAGGTTTTGACCACGAAGCACAGGTTCTAAAACAATCCGTGTATGACACAGCCCTCTATCACACAAGGCATCCACTTAATTGAATAAAGATGAATGAAGAAAAGTGTTTGAAAAGCTTCAGTAAAGCAGACTTGTTCAAAGATTAAAAACAGCTCAATGTTCTATGATGAGTAAGTTCATAAGTTTGTCCCCTCAAAGTGTAAGGCACCTCTTACCACCCACATTTTTACAGATTTGGATAAAAGACATAAAAAATAATTGTGGTTGTATTATCTTACTTGGCAAACAATTACATTACAAGATTACGCAATTACAACAACAACAGATTGTGAACTTTAATGTCCTTGTAGCCCTCAGTGAGAGAGAGGAGCCACAGCAGCCAACAAACATGACCCAAAAGTGTCTGTCAGTGAAGTGGCTATCAACACCATCAAGTTGATCTGTCCCAAATTTATTCTTCTCAAGACATATATACATGACACATATGTGCTGTTATAAAGTCTAACGTCACAAAAATGTTACAAGAAAACAAGAAAATGTTACTCTCCTGTAGCCTCTCAGCTTAGCCAGCCCTTCATTAAGAGAGAGGAGCAGCCGACAAGCACAAGCCCAGAGTGTCTGTCTGCAAAGAGGACAGGTAGGATTATACAAATATTAATATTATTACACCAGACCTCATTACCCACTTATACTATGGTTATGTACCTAGTCAGTAGTAGTCATCCCTTTTGAACAATGGGTCCTCTGAGAAGACCTCTGTCACTCTCCCCACTTCCACTATTGACTGTAACATACTGTAAGTGCTTTACTTTACCCTTCGGCAAATGCAACATTCCATGGTATATTCCATTTCTCTCTGAGACTATGGTGTCGAGAATTAAATTATGGCAGGCTCCAGGGTCTCTTTAAAGTGATAAGATGTGTTTTTACACGCTTCAATGGCCAGTGAAAACACAAATACAAAAAAAAAGTAATATGGTGTTAACTAGTGTAACAAAAACAACAATTATTCTAAGTGTGACTACGACTGTCTCTCAGCCCCTGCAGCCTATCAGTGCGAGAAAGAATCAACTACAGCTAACAAGCAAGAGCCAGGAGCATCTATATTCAGAGGACAGATAGGATTCAAATAATGTTAACAGTGTGCCTCTGCAGTAAATCAATTTCCCTCACAACAAACTTCATTATCCATTTCTCTGAAAACAGATGTAGAAAAAAGAGCTTGGCATTTTTCACCCCAAGTGAATAAAATAAGTAGTTATATTGTCGTAACACAGCAAACAGCTAAGTGTCTGTCACTGTCTCGTAGCCTCTCAGCTCCTGACGCCCTCGGTGAGAGAAAAGAGCCAACAAGCACAAGCCAGGAGCTTCTATCTGCAGCAAGGCCAGGTACGCTTTAACAAATATTTAATGTATATTCTTTAAACTAAATGAAAAGTGTCTGTAGAACTTGATATTAAGTTCAATGTATAAAATAAAATCCACATACACAGCTTCATTTAGTCTCTCAAGTAAGTCGACAATGTACTGTTACCTCTTTACCCACTTAGTCAATAATGTAACTGCACTAAATTGTGTTAAATAAATGTCTGTCACTTTCTTGTAGGCCCTCAGCCCCTGCAGCCCCTCAGTGTGAGAGGTGAACAACAGCCAACACGGACAAGTTAGGAGCATCTGTCTGCAGAGAAGATGGGTAAGATGGTAGCACTACTCTGTCTAATGGTTGTGTAATTTTAGTGCATTTTGTACAAATACAACTCTGCTACGGTCCAGTGTATTGGCTTAGTCCTGCTCCATCTGTTTGAGCTGTCACTCACGTAAATGACTCAGAATACAGAACCGTCAGTGCAGCACTAGATGAAAAATGCAAGGGTCTGTCAGGAGCCCAGAAACTCACTGACCTTTTACACACACACACACTGATATAAAAAGAAAACTTGTATTAAATATCTTTATTTACATTAAATAGTAACTAGGTCTATGTGATCAAGACATGATCACAAACTCTCCTTCCTCCAACTTCTGTAGCCCTTTCAACAATTTCAGGTGATATTTTGGTCACTTTATCTTTTACACATGTACTGTTCTTAACATTTTTATAGTTTAGCAGTTCTTTTATGCAACATTTAATACTGTGTTAGCTTCTATTTATTCATTCATTAAACATCACTTGCTGTATTTGCATAAGTATTTCTGCAAATAACAGGCGTGTTGAGGTTGAGCAGCACTAAGTTTATAGCTTATACCAGTGTTGTAGTCGAGTCACAAGTTTTTGAGTCCAAGTCACTTTTAAGTCCTCAGTTCTCAAGTCCGAGTCAAGTCACGAGTTCTTTTGTCTGAGAATAAACAAGTCCAAGCCCGAGTAATAAAAAGCAGGTCCTGCTGACCCTTGAGTCATGAAAATTAGACTGATGACGCAATTTGAGTCTAAGTCAGGGACTCGAGGACTCAATCTCTGTCTTATTCTCCTCCTAGCACGCCTGCCTCACAGCAAGAAGGTCCTGGGTTCGATTCCCATCCAGGGCAGGGCCTTTCTGTGTGGAGTTTGCATGTTCTCCCTGTGTCTGCGTAGGTTTCCTCCGGGTACTCCAGTTTCCTCCGGGTACTCCGGTTTCCCCTACCACCAAAAATATGTACAATAGTCCCCAAACACACATGGGGCCAGGACTCCCCTGCAAAAGAGATTTGTAATCTCAGTGGGACCTTCCTGGTTAAATAAAGGAAAAAATAAATAAATAAATAAATTCTAGATAAAATTACATTTATTTATTATTAATATGATAATAATCAGTAGTAGTAGTAGTCATTATGTAATTGTTTCTAGTAACATAAAAAGTGTTGTACTTCAGCATAGAAAATAAATTAAAAACTACTAAAAGTAGCTTAGCTAGTATTAACAAGTATTTATCAAGTCTAGACCAAAATACAGAGCAATTACAAAGACAGTAAGACTATAACACATGCATTTAATCTACACTTTTATTAAAAGCAGACAGTAAATAACTCTAGCCAGAGCACAACATAAACATGGCCACGTGTGAACTGTAATTATTGTATCTGTAAATACTTTTAAAAGTGGCAGACCACTTTTGATGGTTTATGATGACTGGCGGCCATGGTTCTAGCCTCTACGAAAACAGTCCGGACACTTTTGTTAAAACGGCTGCTCGGGCTTTGACCACGTATCCTAATGCATGCGACTTTATTCAACAGGTCAGAGAAAAAGGCTATATTATTAAAAATGCACACACATAATTGAAATAGAAAAAGCGTTTTGACAGCTGTAAGACATGTTTGTGAACATATGATCGAAGCCGTAAATCGTTAATTATGTGCTCATTTATACAACTATGTGTTTGGTACATTACTGTTAGCCTAGCCACATAGCCAGACTAGTAAATCGAGCACCGAGTGATTTATGGAGTTAGAATGCAAATGACCACCAACTATTTGTCATTTATGTTAATATAGTAATTTGTACTTTTTTAAACAATGTGCTATTTACGTTTTAGGAGAAATAAAGAAGTGAAAAACATGATTCTATTGTGGTCTCTTTTTAATGCCACCTCATTTTGGATGCCGTTTTAATCAGAGGTCAGGTCACTTTCTAAAAGACAATATTTAAATGTTTCTTTTATAAATTTACACACATTGTGCTCTACTTGGTTCAAAAACTACTCTATATTCACCAAAAGAGGGCGACAAAGACTTTATTTACACCTCCATGTATCAATGCTGTTCTGGGCTGTAGTCCTGCAGACAGATCCATTGACGAATTGGTCGTTTTGACAAGGCCAGTGCCTTAGGTTTAGATTTAAATATCTTACACAATTAAAAAATAATTATAAACTCCTCGCTGGTAAAAACTTTGATAAATTAACTCATCCAAAGTAATACACCATAACATATTTTAGGGGCGGCAGTAGCTCAGTGGTAGAGCGGCCGTCCTTCAACCAGAAGGTAGTAGGTTCGATTCCCGCTCGCCCCACAGTTCATACTGTCGTTGTGTCCTTGGGCAAGACACCCACCTTGCCTCCAGTGTCCGAGCACTGGTGTATGAATGTGTGTGACAGTAGAGGTGTGTTTGGTGGTGGTCGGAGAAGGTTGAGCGCCGTTTGTATGGCAGCCCCCATCTCTGTCTGCCCCAGGTGTGAATGTGTGTGAATGTGTGTGAATGTGTGTGAATGTGTGTGAATGGGGTGAGTGGAAGCATGATGTAAAGCGCTTTGGGTGCCCGAGAAGGGTGCAAAAATGCGCTATATAAATGCATTACCATTTACCATATTTCCAACAATTTGCAGCTAAACAGAAAAAAGGTGTTTTAAAATTGACATTGGTAGTAGTCTGCACTGGATACTTTACTGGTACAGGCTTCAGACTGGACGGATGGCCTGTTTTTATAACGGCTAAAACCTTGGCCTGCCAGTTAGAAAAGTGTTCGTCCACTTTTAATAGTGGCCAACCACTTTTAAAACTGGAATGCCAGTGCACAGGCCACAACCACCAGAGGGCGCTTTTTTGTCCGGCCACTTTTAAAAGTGACCGGCTTGTGTGACACTAAGCTTTTGAAGGAGGTCAGTTTCTGTAAATTTCATTTGAAGTCTTGCATATAGTGTCTTAACTAAAAGTAGCTGTAAATCCTGTCTGTGTTACAAAGATAAATATAAATATTGTTTCTTATAGACCTGAAATGTTTACATTTACATTTATTCATTTAGCTGACGCTTTTATCCAAAGCGACTTACATTGTTCTAATGTAAGTGTGTTACAGTCACTGGGGGCAAGGTGGGTTAAGTGTCTTGCCCAAGGACACAACGACAGTATGAACTGTGGGGAGAGTGGGAATCAAACCGCCTACCTTCCGGTTGAAAGACGACCACTCTACCCACTGAGCTACTGCCGCCCCGTTTTAAATCTGCCATTTGTGAATCCGCCCCTGTTTAAAATCTGTATTTTTATAAAAAAATATTAGTATGCCTCAACAGGTCTTCACCAGGCAGACACAGAAGAGTTGACAATAGGAAGGCACACAACATGCATGGCTGCTCTAGTTTAAAGAATATGTATGTTATGTGGTTCTCGGTGAGGCGGATTTCTTGCTGTCCCAATACCAGACATTTCAGAGGCAGCGTGGCTGGCTTCAGGCTGTGTGGCTGATCCTGGAACAGCATGTTCTGCACGACTGTAATCACCTCAGCAAGCCACAAGCAGAACGCCACAGCATCAACAAGCCAGAGCAATGTGTCTTTGCTATCTCAAAAAGTGCTCAGGAATCAAAATAGGGATGATTTGTTTTGACCCATCCTCATTTCCTCAGCGTTGCCACTTCAGAAATCCCACTGAAGCCTCATGATGTTGCATAATTTCTCCCAGCACCACTTTCTGCTCAGTGGGATTAGAATGGGAGGAAGCCAGAGAAGCCACCCTTGGGAGATCGATGCCTGTCTGGGAAAACACCTCCCCTGGTTGTTCTCCCCTCTGAGCAAACAACCCACTCTCTAACAAGCATATGGACTCCCAATGCCACAGGAAGAAGGCTCAAGTCCAACCTTACGAAACTGAGTAGGTGACATTTTACCCCTTCATGGCATCAGCCCAATGTAGGCCGACTTAAAGACTTCCGACCACAAGCAAGAGCCAGCTTTGTGGCATCTTTGTATTACCAGCTATGAGCAGTATGTTCAAAAGAACAAAAAACAATGGTGCCAAGAGTTTTAATTAAGTTTCTATCTTTGGACTGGTAAATACAGGCAAACGCAGGTAATGCCTTCTACGCTCAATTCAGGGGTCTGACAAAATATGATTAACTAACACTATCTGCCTCAGCAAATTAATTATATTTACCAGTTAAAGACCCAGAGCACCTGAACAGTCCAAAGAGGATAGTCGGGCTGTGTTGTTTTCAGAGCTAAAAGCAGCATGAGTAATTGTGTTATAAATGAAAAGGTAGAAAAACAGAAGATATTCTGTCTTTTAACAGGATGTGTTTTTTCTTGTTAATATGAAGTTTGATACCTAAGTTTTTAACCATTATTAAATTTTGGTAATACCTACCATTTAATTTTTATAAGATTGCAAAATAAGTACATCAATAAAGTTTTTTTTTTTTTATGTGCTACTTTAGTCTATTTTTTTAGATGAACCACACGGTTTATTGTAGTGCCACTGACAGAGTTATATCCTTCACTTGGGCAAGTCAGTGGTTTGGCTTCAGGCCTGATGCCAAGACACTGATTAGCCTAGCTATGCTTCTGTTCTCCAGGCAAAGCGGAATGGAGATGCTGTGGGAGTCCAGCTCATCACCAAAGAGCACTGTGAAAAACACAAGTTTAAGTGGAAGAAAGCCAACTAACTGTAGTGTATCCATGCTGGACATGTAAAGCCTTGGGCAAGGAGGCATCTGCCTCTTTAATACATAATTCACTCAGAACTGAAACATCATGCTTTAGTCCTGAGGGCCAGTCTGCTTCTAGTAGTTGGAACATATAACTGTCTCCATCAGATAATCCAGTCTTATTCACAATCAGCTAAGAGTAACAAGCAGGAACTCTTACAATAATTTAAATATTAGCACAGAAATGATTTATATTTAGAACTAAAAATAAAAGGACATGTTATGTAGTTAAACACAAACGTGGTTCCTAAGGGCACAATAATCATGATGCAAGCAGTGTCATACCTTTCTACCTCAGCAGACCTGTCCTATCAACCTTGACATGCAGGTAGGTCAATATGAAGAGACAGGTACATGGCCTTAGACACTGCCCTCAAACATGCACACAGTCACTTTACATTTCAGCCTCTCAAATGCATCTCCTGTAGTGGTATTATTAGAAGCACTCATGTCTTAATGCTCATATTATTATCATAACTGACAGGATGTGCATTAGTTACAGCAGCTGACTGGTCATGATGTTAACACACTAGCATCAAGGCCAATTTGGACCAGAGATTGGGAATGAAAAACTAAGGCAGCTGTAGTGCTTTCATGTGTAATAGTCCCAGCTCAAGTTCCCATGATAGAGGCACTAATGGGTTAACAGTAGGAATGAGAGGGGAAGAGGAAAATCAATGCTTTTGTTGAGGGAATAAAGAAAGGCTTTCACAGGTCTATGTATCATTAGGCAATTGAGAAAGCTAATTAGAGTGGGGGAAGATGTGCAGATCTCACGGTTAATTATTTCCATGGCAACCACAGGTCCTGGAGATGATCTGAGGTAGCAATCCACCAGCCCCTAAGGATAGCATGAAGAGTAAGAGAGACACCTAGTGGCATGAAAAACACATCCATAAGAGCCATCTTTATGACAACATAATATTCAATGTGTTGTTGTGTCCTTGGGCAAGACACTTAACCCAGCTTGCCTACAGTGGTGTTCCAGCTGTTACACTGGTGAATGGAACCTTAATGC